>OZ002740.1:280459834-281100775 GCA_963924295.1 Dioctria rufipes | reverse complement strand
ATGGTTTTGTTTCGAAGCAGTGGTTCAACTATAGTGTACAGCTTGTGATACGGTATGTAGCCATCATCCCAGCGGAATCCATGAAAATTGTGTTGAAGCCATTTTATTTGTCTCTTTTTTGCTGAAGTCAAATCTTTGTATCTGAACGGTGGTTGAAATATAAATTGCTGCATCTGGTTTTCATTGTTTAAAATTGCCAGTTCTTTAGTGATAAATTCATTATTAGAGTTAGTTAAATATTCCGACATTCTTAGCCTGAGTGTATGTACTACTATAATATCTTAAAATGTTTGCACAAAAATAGTAAATAAAGTTAAAGTTAAAGTTTTTGATATCATTATATTACAAAAAAAAAAAAAAAAAAGAAACAGGGAGGTGTCCAATGACAAATTTTTTGATCTTAATCTCAAATAAAACATTTTTTTTTATGGAACGTTTATTTCTATCAAAATATCTACAGATTTTATAAATCTGAATTAATTCCGTGTTATCTTGGAAAATGTCTCTCATGAACTTCATTGCGATGTCTGTCGTGGCTTCAACTTGTTGGAAGCATATGTGTTGACAGCAGAAAGGACATACATCTAACTCCAGTTTGATCTTGCTTCCACACTCAAAAGTATAGTTTTCTACATGCACTCCAATTGTCATGTAATGCTTCTATACATTTGAAGTACTCTCGATCTTAATATGATGCTTCAATGCATCACAATTAAAATTTCCATTTTAATAAATTAATTTGTCAGAAAATTTCGTACGAAACAAGTAGTGATTTTCATTTTCCTCGAAGAAGTCTAAAATGTTCGACAGCAACTGGTACGGGAAACCGCAAAATCAGAAAAATTTGTCTTTAAGCCAAAAAAGCTCATCGATTTCAGATTACTAGCAAGGAATATATACATGCCCTTATGTGGCTTCTATTGTCATATTATTTACAAAATTGCTCGTATTATCTCTGAAATGCAATGGCAGAGTTTAAATAAATTTATAGCACCTTTTATCAGTAAGATTTTTTAAATTCCCTAAACTACACTTTAAACGATGTAACTCCCCTATTAAAGTAAAAAAGAAAAAAATGACGGATTATTTTCAACTTCCCGGAGAAATATTAGTAGTAGGCACAAACTATTCAACAGAAAGAATCATGAGGCAATAAAGGAACAAATTATGAGTTTTCAACCGAAGAGCTCACATTATAAGCGCAGTCATGCACCCAATAGACTTTATCTCCCAGGAGATTTAACTTTAAAAATGATATACGATGACTACATTTCAAAGCACACAGAAACAACTTGGTATGAACTGTGCCGTAAATAATTGAGGGAAGCGAATATCTACTTTCAATCTAATCTTGATAAATGTGGATTTTGCTTGGAAATGTAGCCTAAATCCAACCGATAAAGAAAGAATATTTGAAAAGTTTATGCTATTTGTTATTAAGGTTGTGAATAATTGTTATTATGCCATAGATGAAATCATAGGGTGTAGTTTTGGCGGCTTGGCTAAATTATGACGAGGAAGGCGTCCCCAGTCGACGTATCTAAAGAGATGAATAGCCAGAGTGGTGTCGACGTTTAGATCTGACGTAGTGTACCAAACGTACTGATAGGCGACGAATTTCTCGCTACCAAGTGCAAATTAGAATTTATTAAACGAAAAAAAGCTGCTTTTGGGATAACGGAAATGTCAGCCCCTGTGTCGATCAAGAAACTCCTTTTTGAAGACCTGTCGTAAATGTAAGTACGACTTTTTTGAATGCCGGCTCCACCCGTCGTTAATGGCGAAGAGCATGTTATTTTGAGCCTTAATTACGGGCTAATACATTTTGAGACGGTAAATCTAGGCTGTTTCCTTTATAATTGCAAGGAACGATGCATTTCCTTGCTCTGGTTCTAAACTTGCGGTGGTACTAAGCGAAATTTTTCTTTGTGTCGGCTGGAGAATGCTGAGACCCGCTTCTTGAAATGTTCCACTTATCAGAGCTGCGGCGTGTATGGGGCTTATCGAACACAAGCAGGTGAGTTTGTTTAACTGTCTTCCCATTTCTGTCAGGATCACATGACTACTGTCTGATGGGAAAGTTACGGAGAGCACTTCCGTTTTTGGGCTCAACTCAGGTATTTTGTCTGTACATGTTGTTAACATTTACAGTGTTCCTGGTTTACAAGCTAGAATCACCTACATATTTGCTGGCAATCATTGAAGCCATAGCGACTTCAGCATCGCCTCGTTCGTTGAACTGTCCGTTACTGAGAGCCCGCATCTCACGAAGTAGTTGTGCGGACTGTATGTCATCTAGTATAAACTCAGTGAGAAGCGGATTTAGCTTCTGATTTGTAATTCTACATGGAAATTAACGTCTCTTTGGTCGAACTGTACCTGCCCCTTGCTGATGGTGTAATGTCACTCACCAAACGAGCGACGTTTTCGTGGAGCGCCCCAATGACCTGGTAGAACTTCGTCACATCAGGATCACTTTTTCAGAAGGCAGTTGTCTTTACAGAAGCTGCGCCTAACACCTCTGGTTGCGCTGTGTCTGCTTGCAAGGAAGCTCCGGACTCGATGAGACCACAGCTGCTAGCAACGTCCATGCTGACGTTCAAATCTTCTGACGGCTCGATTATTTCCCAACATAGGTCGAGAAAAACGAATTATTATCAAACCACGATGTATCAAAAAGAATCGACGGCGTGCAAAAATAGTTGAATCGCCGACATGTGAGAAAATTTAAGAATCCATGTAGAAATTCAGTAAGGCGTTAGTTAACCAAGATAAATCACGGAGTTCGAGAAAAATTAGTTGAATCGACGACGTGCGAAGAAATGCTTGTTAGACATTGCTGAACGTACGAAGCTTACACAACGTCTTAGACCAATTAACCATAGGGTGATTATACGGGGCAGAGAGATTATCCTCTTATATGATATAACTACGGCAATATGATATTTATTTTAAATATTGCAATCATAATTAATAATGTACTGAATGTGCAAGAATAACATGTAAGTGTTCGACCAACCTAAAACCAAAAGAAAAACTTGAATAAATAAAAATAAAAAATCTTACCAGCATCTGGAGATTCACAGATGCTTATGGTCCCACGACGACCTGAAATAAACAAAATGAATTAAATATAGAAATAAATGAAATAAACTGAATAATAGCAACAAATTGTGTTTACATAGCACCTTACTATGCATGCAAACAACAACAAAAAAAAACGCAATAAACTTTATGCTCAGCAACATAAAGCATAAAATTACATTAAGTACTAATGCCAAGGTACATATAAAATCCCTTTTGTAAGAGATTCATGGATACCTAGGTGAGCAATTAGCGAAAAATTAACTCACCTTGACAGATACCCGCGGAATTTACAAACGATAGATTTTATAAGAAATCTACATATAAATAAAATAAAATCACATACCAACATATGCTATGAGATATATTTCCCACGATGATAATTCCTAAAGTACTTAAAATAACCTTTAACACTAAAAATTAACTAAAAAACAAAACTCGCGCGCTGCTGACTTACGAATGTAAACAACACGTCAAACTTCATATTCTTGCGACGTTTGACATGTCACCCCGGGGTAAAAAGAGACGCAGAATCCAATGGGCGTGTTCGCGTCGCGATATTTTCCACGGTTTACGGAATAATCGCGATTTTTCGAAATTCCCTTTACACCAATGAGTGCGAAAGAGACACAAAGGTGTGAAAGGGACACGAATAAAGATGAACGAAAATGAATTCTGAGAGGAATTTGGTAAATTGAACTAAAAGATGGCGTATCGATAAGTTATGGCACAGATTCGGAAAACTTATCATAATTACGTGAAATTAAAAAGGATTCCTATGCTAAATATGTCAAAAAATGCAGCGTGTCATTTGACATCAAGGAAAAATAATTATAGTCAAGATTTTATTTAAATTTCGTCAGAAAATCGAGAAATTCATTTTTTATGGATATGAAATCGGAACGAAATTCTCTATAAAAAGGGCGTTTATTCTTCATTCTTTCTTCTTATTTTCAAAGTTGTCAAAGTGCGAACATATGTGATAGCATTCTTCCCACAATTTGCAAATTTTCTCCAGTGTTATCAGCAATAAAGAAAACAGGGGTCAGCGAAACTTAGAGCATTTTAACTGCAGAAACATCAAATTTTCTAAGGCAAGTCACAAACAACAAAGAATCTCAATCACTTTATTTGTGAAATTTTATTAGAGATAAATTGTTTGGTTTTTTTTTAATCAATTAAAGGTAACTTTGTGAATTAATCATTTTTTCTGCAATTTGGGTTAAA
Source organism: Dioctria rufipes (assembly GCA_963924295.1). Taxonomy (NCBI): domain Eukaryota; kingdom Metazoa; phylum Arthropoda; class Insecta; order Diptera; family Asilidae; genus Dioctria; species Dioctria rufipes. Next base: position 281,096,464 of record OZ002740.1, on the reverse strand, counting down.
GTTCATTGTGTTTGCATGCCAGGTGTTGGTCTTACGCACATGTATGAATTTAACAAGAGCGATTGACTTTTTATTATTAACTTCTTCCTTTCAGCCATTTAACTAAAATCAAAATTTCTAACAATTATTTATCGTGTGAAACATATGCCATTAGAAACTAGATCTACCTTGAGTTCTAATTATTATTTACTTTCAGCCATTAGTAAATATATTAGTTAAAAACCAGAAAGGAAATTGAATTGAAATTGTAACGTAGCATAATTTTCTAATTTGGCAGTATTGAAAGGAAAAGATAAATTCGAGTAAAAATATAGTTCTTTTGCAGATTTAAGTTTCTTTTAGTTATTAAATACATATAGCACACTGTAAATTATTGACTAGCAAGTGAAGTTTCTAAGCGTGTACGTGTAAGTTGAGGGAAGTAAATTTTGCACATTCAAAGAATTTATTCAAGTAATTAATTTTCTCATAAGATTAATATTTGTTTAATCAATTAATATTTTTTTTTTCAATAAATAATTGAGTGACAAATTTCCTCTTTTTATTTAACCGCTACACTCCACCAGAATATTTTCTTTCAGCATATTATTCGAAAGTCAATTATAGGAATTAACAGATTTCATTTAATTTGTACTTTGCGAGCGCAGTTCTTTCGTAGTTGTCAATTATAGGAATTGACACAACAGCTGTAGGAAAACAGTAAGAGAAAAAAAAAATAGTGAACAAATTAATACGCTCCTATACTATCTAACCTTATCCAAACGAGCTTCTTATATTGATGTAGGCCGCGGCCGACTATAGGCTAAGATAGCTTTTATAGTTGATCAGTCCAAAAAGAGGACCGCGGGGTTCAGATAAGGCTGTCCGAATTCAGTACTTGATGTGATTCAAGAGTAATTCGTCGGCTTAACGCAGAAAGTTGATAGGTGAGGATAATGTGGTTTCAATGACCACAGCCTTCTGTCACGTGCAGAAAATCCAAGAGCCAACATGGTTGCCAGGCAGGGATGAAGCCTGCCACTACTATTTCAACCCCATCAGTATCTGCACAAAGTCGCGATACAACACATCTATTACCGATTTACGCGGACCGATCAACCCTTAAGGCCTTTCAAACTCGGTCTTACATTTATATTCACCCGAGACTGATTGGAGCCGACTGAAGATGAGTAATTAAAAAAACAAAAAAAAAAAAAGTAACAAATTATCGTCACAGCAAAATTTAAGACATATAGTAGCTAGTAAGAATAAGTAATAAATGAGTATGATAGTTAAAGCTTAAAGGCTAAGAAAGAAGAAAAAAAAAGTAATAATGATAATGTTGAGTAAATGAGAAAACCCTCCTAGGAGCGAACAATTCTGTGCTGGGTCACGTTTTCTGGAGGACGGTGTAATAGAGAGTTTTTAACTGATATTGTCCTTTTATATCTGGCAATGCCAGATGTAGAAGGGCGATTGAAGGAACTCGGAAGAACTTAAACAAATACCCAAATAAGGCGCGATATTGAATAAAAAATAAATAAAATCACGAAAGAGGGGATGGAGCTAGGTGACGGGTGAAAAGTTTAGTTTGGATAGAGGGCTCTAAGTGTCGGGATGCAACTGGTGGTCGACAAATTTGTTGTACGAATAAGAGTTTGGTAATTCTAGTGGAAAAATAGAAATATATATAAAATACTAGTGATATTCATATTGTGGGAAAAGTACTAAGTATTTATAAAAAAAAAAATATTAATAAACGAAAATATATTCATGTGTAATTTGATTGCGTAAAAGTAAAGGAAAAGTTATAAAAGAAAGAAAAATATAAAACTACAAGGAAATAAATACCAGTGAAGCCCGTAGGGCTTCCCCTGTAGGGAAGGGACGCCCGTTGGTGAAGTAATCAAAAGCTAAGTATCTGAAATCGTGGTTCAAAGAAAGAACGCTGTGCATTTTTTCTCCAGAAAGCGAGCTCCTTTGTGATTCTTTCTGAAAAATTTATTATATTATTATAAAACATTTGTTTGATTATGCGGCATCTTAGTCCGTGGGTTTGTAGTGTTTTCTTAACAGTAATTAAAATATCATTAACAGGTAAACGATTAATTGAAGGGCATATTCGTTCCTTCTTGTATTTTTTTTATTGTTCAATAAATAGTATTAGTGTGGAAAGGTTTACGACAAGGCTTATTTATTCATTTTGTTGTTCTTCTTTTTTTTTTTGTTTTATCATACCTATACCTACCCTTCCTCGAACCATTTTTCACAGTTTCCGGGTTCGAGTAATTTCTTGAGGAAACTGTGTGGCGCCCAATATTGGTGTGGTGTTTTGTTTTTGTATTTCTAATGATGTTCAGGTTGTTGTACCGAGGTTTGTAAGTTTGTAAAACAGGAACCCCCCCTTTCTCCTGAGCTTAGCCACAAATTGAAAAAAAAATCAGGGGCGACACTTCTTAAAGTTAACTTGAGGTGACTAGCAATAATGCGGTCTGATTAACTGTAGTCTTCTTAACTGGACCTAGGATGTCGAGTAATAAGGCGGTTCTGATAACCACAGACTTCTTGCTTGTGACTTGAGGCTTGACAAGAGGTATAGTGCTGTCAATTGAGAACTTAGAGCTTAAAGATTTTGTGCCTAAAGCATTTTATGTTTGAAGATTTTCATTTTGAGAATTTTGTGTTTTGGATATTTTGAATTTGGAGATTTTCTACCTTTAGTATTTTCAGGATGGGGATTTTGGAGATCATTTCATTTTGGGGAGAATCATCAAGAGAATCTCATCGGATTTCAAATTTGAAAATTTTCAATTTGAGAGATTTTGCGCCTAAAGCATTTGAGAGTTTAGAGATTTTCAGTTTGAGAATTTGGCGCTTTGAATATTTTGGATTTGGGGATTTTCAGTTTGAAAATTTCGTGTTTTAGATATTTTGGTTTTAGGGATTTTCAGTTTAACAACTTTGTGCTTTGAATATTTTAGATTTGGGGATTTTCAGTTTGAGAATTTTGTGCTTAGGTGTTTTGCTGTGTGTATTTTTGACTTAGGATAACCCAAGAGTAATGCAATGGAGCCTCCGAAATTTCGGATTTTGGGATCTTGTTCCTGGGTAGGTATTCTAAGTTTGAGGAGGTTTTTGAGTTTTCCCATTTTATACCCTGAGGACATTTTTGTTCACGATCTTGTTTTGTTTTTTTTTTTTAGGTGTCGTATTTAGGCATGTCGTAGTAATCGTTCCCTTGTCCTAGGTAACTATCGCAACTGCGCAACTATAGTTCTAAATCCCTTACGGCTTTCGGTAAAACAAAAATGTATGATGACCATTGCCAGTATTTCTTTTGCCCTCTATATACTATGAAAATAGTAGCATACTTTTTATTTCCTTCTAGAGTGTTTATAATCTTTTACATATAAAAGGATGTATACAGAAAAACTGTATTCATCAGCAGCACCATACAACAGCAATTTTCTTTCATGTGCAGAACACAATATAGACAAGGAAAAAGGCACTTTCAGATTTTGAATGATACTGATTAAAAGGATCGTACAAAAAACCCTAAACCAATATTACGACGATATAGTAGAATGATATAAGGCGATTTTGGTGGCGGGCTGAATCTGGTCCTATGATGATATATGATTGGAATATAAGAACATCTCATAGAAAGTTTGATGTAACAAAAACTACAGTATATACCTAATCTTACAAAAGATCAAACAAGAAGCCATTGCATATGTAGTATAGTATAGATTCCAAAATTTTCTTTATGTCCTAACAAAAAAGGTGATAAAAAAAAATCTCGTAACAGACAAAACAGCTCCTATTACAAATTCCTTTTCCAATTTAATCACAGTCTGTGAAAACCAATTCCCACAATCACATCAAATTACCTTCTCACATTCATCCGCTCCCTTACATCGATATATTTATAGTAGCAACATTACCTCGTCGTCGTGCAGTCTAATTGAAAGTCGACGATGCTATTTTTTCTCATCAAGCTTCAAGCGTGAAAAATTTTGTTGTATTTTGTACATTAAAAATTCTGTTAAGCTAACCGAATTACTGCTACAAAGGCGTCACTGAATTTAATACAGCATCAGTGTTTTTTTTTTTTTTTAGAGTTCAAAGTATGTTATAATTATGTATATCGACATGCAGCAGTACCGAAGCAGAATTATGATGCTCTGGTTTTTCACTTGATTATTTAAACCTATCTGCACCAAAGCAGCCAAACTCGGCGGCAAGTAAAAGCGCTTGTCCCATTATAAACAGGTGGGGAAAACGTTACGTTTTGTCCTATAGGAAAGTAAATATTCAAATGTAATTCTGGTTTGTAATTGAAAAGGATGATGCCAATAAATGTATGAACTCTGGTACGCGCTCCATTAGTGATTAATCTTTGGAAAGGTATTAACATTTGGAACAAATATTCCGATGGCGCTTGTCTTGATTCCTAGTTCGATGGAGTAATATAGCTCGGAGTAGTACGGATTTTTTTACGTTATAACGCCTCGTTGAAGATTGATTTTGTTAAGTGTTGGTGATGATAATAAAATATAAATAAAATACAATGATAAGGTAGTTTCGGTTGCCATTTCTATCAAATAAAACATTTTTCATTCATCGTCTACTATACCATCGCTCAGAAATACGGCAGGGGCTGTAAATGCCGCATGTCTGGCGTACCCTAGGTACCAAATAATACATATTATGTGAGTACACAATAATGTTGAATTATGTTATTGTTATAATTATTAATTAATAAGTAACAATGGTAGTTTCTAGCTCTTCAATGTTTTGACTGTATGCGACCACGTAATGTTAATGTTAAGAGTAGGGGCGACTAGGCCTCCAGGACCTTGCGGACACCGCGACCATAGTTGATCTATTGTGCCTTTCCCTATAGTGATTAGGCAAAATCGAGTCTTTTAACGAGCTCGATTATTGCTTTCGGAGTTAGATTGCAGACATTATCTGGAGAGATAAGTTCTCTTCTAGTGATTTGCATCCGTAGACCTGCAAGTGCTGGGCACTCGCATATAACGTGCATCGAGGTTTCATCTTCCTCTTCGCACAGTCGACACAGTTCACTGTCGCATTTGCCTATCTTCTTCAGGAAGTGACGGAAGGGGCCATGACCAGTGACTGCGTTAGCAAATAGTCTGAGCGACTGTCTGCTAAGTCCAATAAGTTGACGCGACAGGAAATGAGAAGGATTGAAGAATTTCTTCGCCTGCCTCATACCGGGCGCGCTACGCCAAAGGAGATCCAGTTGCCTGTTTTCCCACTTAAGCAGTTCCCTCTAAAGTGGCTTTTTGGTAGGCCAAATGTCGGATAGGGACCAATATACGGACAATCAGCTCCGGTTTTAGCCAATTCATCCGTTTTTTCATTACCGTCCACTCCTTCGTGTCCAGGGACCAAAACCAAGGTTACTTGGTTTCCCTAGACAGTAGTTGGAGTTTCGAGTAGCAGCTCCAAACTAATTTCCACTCAAAGGCTTGATAGGAAAGAGCTAGGAGCGCGGCTTGGCTGTCTGAACAGATGTAGATGTTGGAGCTCTTGCAGCCCTTATTTAGGCTTTCCTGAGCTCCAACCTCTATAATAGACTTCCGCCTGGTAAATGGAAGGTGAGACACCAAGCGGAATGGATAGTTCCACTTCTGGACCAATCACCCCTGCGCCTGTTTTCCCGTCCTTCCGGGATCCGTCAGTATACCAGACTTGGGCCCGTTGCGGGAGCTGGAGTCCTCTGTCTAGTATCTGGCTTCTTTCATTAATGGTTGCCTTGTAACCTCTTTCAAAAGAGAGTCTTTTGGCCATAGTATCTTTTGGAGCTTCTAGGTCGTTAATGTTAACCTGCTCGAAGATACTGAGATGACCCACCCTGGAGGAGGTGCAATCATCTGACCTTTTCTTTCGAAGCATACTGGCTGCAGTTTCCCTCTAAATAAAGAGGTAGAGAGGCTGTAAGCCAAGAATGGCTTCAAGTGCTCGTTGAGGACATGATGTAAAGGCGCCAGTGGCGCCTAAACATGCCATCCTTTGCACCTTGTCAAGGGTTCTTCTGGTGGTTACCTGCAATGTTTTAGGCCACCACACATTTGCCCCATAAGAAAGTATGGGTCTGACTATGCCCTGGAAGATCCATAGAGTCATTTTGGGGTTCAGACCCCACTTTTTCCCGAAAAGCCTGTGGCAAGAGCTGAATGCCCACATGGCTTTGTTTGTTATCATTTCCAGGTGGGGATTCCAGGTAAGCTTGCTGTCTAGGATTATTCCTAGATATTTTGCTTCTTTGGAATATTCTATTGCAATTCCATTTAACTTAGGAGGTGGAATCTGAAGGCTCCTTTTCCTAGTAAAAGGAACTAGCACTGTTTTACCTGGGTTTATTGATAGTCCCATGTTCTGGTACCATCTGGTAACGATGTTAAAAGCAGTTTGCATAAGCTCTGGTAAAGCTGATTCAAACTTTCCTTTAACACAGATGACAATATCATCAGCGTATCCTTGGGCCTTAAAGCTGGCCTCTTGGAGTAAGTTTAGTAGCTCATCCACAACTAGTAGCAATAGAAGGGGCGATAACACCCCGCCTTGTGGGCAGCCTCTAGTGGCCATGATTGTTGTGGATTCACCGTTCATGACAATGCAGGTTTCTATGCCTCTATCCTCAGACCACGTAAGAGCCAAGTATCTTCATTAATGTCGTATTCAGGTAAATCCTTCAGTACATTTTCTCTGAATACATCTATTGCATATACTCCGTTTTGTAAATGTTTGGTGCATTAATACCTCGCCAGTCCCAAAACAAACAAAAAATAACTTGTTCTTCAGTGAATCTAAGCAAATTCAAATCGTATTTGCTTCCAAACGTACAAAATCAGCTCTTCTACTATTCAAACGTTTTCTTTCCACGTAATCATATAAAACATTGCTTATTTCGTAGATGAAGACCTCTTCGAATTGGCTCCTGTAATGATTGCGTAGAAATTGTTTTGGATAGCGGCAGCAATTCCAAAGTCTGAAACGCATTTATTGAAATATTTTTGGCGCCAAATTTTAAAATCACCCTTGAATCTCCCGTGAACCACTTTCACCGCCCAGCGACACATAGTGACCCATCCAGATTGGTTTGCCTAATCAGTAGCCAGTTGGGATCAGGGTTGACACTTGAAAAATGAAAAGTGGAGTAATTCATTGGATGGTTTCGGCAGAGATTTTGTAATACGACATATTGATATTGAGCGAGATTATCAATCACACTTACTTTTGAATTAAGTGCAGACCGGTTTCAGAACATCGGCTATCATCAGTAGACTAAAATTCTATTACTCCCAATTTGTTATCTTACAATGGCTTGCAGAGTGGTGAGTAATAGACCTCTGTTTGGTTGATAAAGCAGGGGTGGTCTTTATCTAGTAGTGCTCGAGGTATCTTTAATAATTAATATTTAACCAATGTAAAAACCAAATGGGGAGTAGATTTGTAACCAAAAGTGCAGAAAATTTTACAAAATTGGAGTAAATTAGGAACAAAATTGAAGCAAAAAAGGAGTAAATTAAAACTGTTTTTTTTTTTTTTTTTTAAGAATTCAAATGCCTATTATCATTTCACATGTTTCTTTTTGAATATACATATTATTTAATTGCATTTGTATTATATTATTTATTAGAAAATAATTATGAGATGAAATCTTAAATACACAAACTTAACAGCTTCGCTTTTCTCTCAGCCACGGCCGAGTACTCTCCCATATTTTTCTATATTTCTGCACATACATTTTATTATCTTTTTTATCAGGATCTCTAGAAGTTTACATTATGAGATTTGTACAATGTTGCACATTAAAAAAATTCTTCATTCATACTTATCTTGTCTTTGATAACGTTTCAGAAATGTTACCGTTATCGCAATCAATAATTATTTGGTGAGAATCATTCGATGAGCTTGCATTTTTGGTTTTTGTTGTTCTTAACCTTTAACCGGACATAATGTTTTTGTAACATAAACGGATAGAAGAGACCGAAACAATCTTAAGCTGAAAATGTAATGAATACATAAGAAATCATTTAAAATTATAATTATAAAATTATTTATTATTCAAATCTTTTTTTTTAAACAAAAATAACATAATTCAAGCCATACATATTTCATGGAAACAAAAAAAAAAAAATAATATGTATGAAACAAAACCAAACATTAATTCATAAAAAACAAGAACATTGAACTTATCAAATACAAACAATACATACAACACAAATTATTATTTTTATACCCTAGATGAAATTTATAGTGAATACTAAGTTTGTCATTCCGTTTATAACACCTCGGAATAATGATGGTAGAGCAAAATGGATTGGACACCCACGCATAATATTAAAAGTTATTTTCATTTTTGCATGTCCGTCCGTCCGTCCGTCCATCCGTCCTTCCATCCGTTCGTCCGTGCGCAGGATAACTCGGGAACGCGTATACTTAGAGAGCTGATATTTTGTACACGGACTTTAAAGAAAAAATGTAAAATTAAGTTCGAAAATGAGACAAATCGGGCAACTCATTCGTGGGGTTGCCATACAAAAATTTCATTTTCCACAATATATTTGGACACTGCATGTTTTCATTGTACTAGCAAATAAAATTTCAAAAATGGAATAAATCGAGCAACTCCTTCTTGGTGTTGCCATATAAAAATTTTGGCATTCTACGGATAGTGTGAAACCGATCTGTCTTAAACATTTTTATTGTACGAAGAACTTCTTCAGAATACGAAATTCTATAAAATTGGTTATAATCATTTTTTCTGTCCGACAAACCATTCTAGAAATATATGCGAAAAACCACTTCAAAAATAAAACTTGCACAGAAGGGTGACAATACGAAATTTCATACGGGCATTCATCTAGGGTATCATAATAATTGGTCTTAGACCAATTCTAGATTTTTTACTTGTTTTAAGCAATTTTGCCAAAGAACTGTATTTTGTGAATGTTCTTTGCATACATTCCTGTTGCAAGTGACGCAATACTGCTAATTGCATTCGGGCATATGAAATGGAGCGCGAAATATAGGACTTCCAAAAAGGGGATCCAAAAAATCTTCATAATTCACATTTCCTTGCTTATTACCACCTGCGGTAAGTAGGAGTCCAATGAATGCACCGATTTCTATTGGGGTAGTATTTTTCCATTTACCACCAATTTTTCTTGTAGCTTCAATATTTGTATGTTTCACAATTATTTAAATTATTTCGTCGTTGAAAAATTACGAAAAACAATCAACAGGTCTGTCGATTTTATAACCAGCAGGGAGCTTCACTTTTTTGCGTGGGGTTTTGAATGGAGGTGGACGTCTGTGATTTAGTGTTGCTCTCGATTCCCATTGAGTCCCATCCTTTCCCATAAAGGTCTCACTTTCATTTGTTCTCCATTGATCGATTCATCTTCGTAATATAACGTGTCATCTTCCTCGGAATCTGTTTAAATAGTATCTTCATTTTCTTCATTTCTTTCTACTTCAAATGCACAACGAATATCTGCATCATTTAATCCTCTATTTATATTTTGTCTTGAGCCCATTTTGCTATTTTATAATAATTATTTTAGGATTAAATTAATATTTAATCGTTATATTTATTACTTACTTTCATGTTTTGATAAAAAACTTTGCCGTAATTCAAGTATGCTTTTTCAATATAACTACTTAGATTTATACATAACAAAACCACTGTACTCGACAAATTACTCACATAAAATGAGAAATTAAAAGCTGCTTTCCAAGTTTTTCGCATTATTGGGGAATACCCTTTTTTAGATTTTTACATAAAATGACAAATTAAAAGTCACTTCACCTTTATTTCGCATTATCGGAGAATCTCCTTTTTAAATTTTTAAATTTTTCTTGTAAAATTTAATTGTTTCTATATAATTTTATTTGATCAGTCCTTCGGACTCTTCTGTCCGTTTATGTTATTTTTTTTATTTTTCGAAAATACGTTATTTTAAAAACTTCGAAAAAATTCGAACTTTGTTTTAAGAAAATTCATGATTCGTTAAAAAAAATGTGCAAAAAAATTAAATTTGAATTAGTATTTTAATTTTGGTTTTACGTATGGTTTAAAAAAAAAAAGAATTCAAAAAGACTCTTCTGTTCGGTTAAAGGTTAAATGAAAAAAAGTACACTGTAGATATTTAAAATGAACTAATATGTTTTTTACTTCTTACTTTTCCGTTTCTTGTTATTTAGTTATGCACGTTTTACGGAACGTCTTATTATTTATTTTGTCAGTAGATAGTGGCCAGTAGAATACAGCTAATGTTGTTCAATTAAAAAATTTATTTGAAAACTGTTACGATTATTTTATGCTTTGAATTGTAGCAGCATAGAAAACTGATGGCTTATTTTTTCATAGCTTTTAGCAAATGGCAAATCTTCCATAAATCCACGCTCTGTACATATTAATATACACCTATTATTAAGAGCTGTAAAAATTATATTAATTATGTATCTATTAATAAAATAGGTTAAAAAAAAAACACAATTCGAATCGTCTTAAATTCGATTTATTTTTATTTATTTTTTTTTTTGCACTTGGTCCTTTTCTTTCTTTTTTGTCCTTGCTTTTATGGTTTGGATACGATTTACATTTGTCCGTTGCACTATCGTCTGAACTAGAGGGATGGCTGGCCTGCAAGAGAAAGTATGGGATTGAGTAATAATAATTTTTTTTATGTAAATAAGTCTCTTTTATTTTTGGCTCTCTGGCTCTTTTAAAAATGTCTTAAAAATAGTTGGCAAAAGGCTCTACAAATGGTAAAAAAGGCACTAAGCTAAACTAAAGTTATAAAGTCAATAGGGACAAGTAAAACAATTAAACTAAAAAATGACGCAAAACTAAAACAAAATGACACAAAAAGTAAAACAAATTCAAACAAAATGCTCAAAAGAGTCAAAAAACGGTCAAAAAGATCTGAAGTTTAACCAACAAATTTAGAACCAGTCCCAATTTTGACAATTAGGTAAGTGGCAGTTCCAATGAGTTCCAAATTTCCAAAATAAACTAATAAAAATAATGACCTAAACGAACGAATTTTCAACATAAAATTTTGAAATTTAGCACCGAAACCGAAACCGAATTAAAAACTGGATAGCCGAACGAACGAAAAAATTTACCCGATACCATTATAGAGTCCCGCGAGGGCAGCCTGTAGTATCATAGACCTCTACAAACTGCCCTCATCATCCCTCCAGCTGATCATCTTTAACGGAGCGCTTGTCTTTCCCACAGCACTTGGAACGGTTCCAAAGCGAGGAGAAGCCCCGTGGACTAGAGTTGCAAATGCTGTGGCCTGATATCACCAGCGAAAGACAAGATCGCCGTCCTGCACTGACGATAGTGGCTGCCATGTGCAGTTCAATGTGTCTGCGTTCGTTGCCAGATATTCAAGACGTAAACGTCTCTTCAATCTGTCAACGAAGTGGCGCATAAGTGCTTGTGCGTGGTGTTGTGGGTCAGTGTTCTGATTCCCATCTCCGGCTCTCATATAGTACAAGTGTATTGTAGATTTGGCCAGTGTCAACACAAAGCTAATCAAGTAGTTCACCCGACTACAAACCTTTGGTCCCCATAGAAACGATGTCCTAGTAATGCTGAAATTCGGGTGGACCAACTGACACATATCGCGCACCAGTTCCATCAGACTCTGCAAAGCTGGACACGTGAAGAACCTGTGAAACAAGGTGCCTTCACCAGAACAAACTGTGCAGATCCTCTGAGGCCTCCGGTCGATATGTGACAACTGATTAGGATGCATAAGACTGTGATGCAGCAATTTGAATGCTACATCAGCATCTTTGTAACTAGAAGGATAACTGTAGACTACTCTGCAAGTTATCCCTCCCATCACGCCCATATTCACCCCGAGGTGTGTTCGCTATCTGTTGTATCCTGTATACTCCGGAGGTCTTATTGACATAAGCACGTCACGGAGCACACGTGTTGTAAGTGTGCTGAAAGGTGTGTGAGGCGGTCTGTCTAGAACGAAGGCATCTTCCAACTTAGTGCCATGGTCACTGGTCCCAAGTTGGCGAAATCTCTCCCGCGCAGAAGCGGCCAGGTCATGTAGTTGTGGAGTGTTAGTGTTTATTCGACAGTTTCCAGAGATATCAATAATATCTCCGAGAACTGTCAGTGTATGCGTGTCAGCTTCAAGACCTCGAGCATTACTGAACACTGAATCTATTAATTCAGGATTAAACCTGATTGGAATCGACGCGAATAAGGTGAAATGCTGGCCTGATTCTGCCCCAGATCTGATTCGTTGAGATTAGATCCTGCGGCCAGTCACGAGGATAGGGCGGTCGGACAGAGAGCAGGTAGTAGTACTCCCCTATGCCGATCCCTCCCAGTACATTCACCCATAGTTGGGAAATCAAGGTGTCTCTCTGGCAAAACACTCGTTGGAATGCACGCACTTGGAGACACCTTGATTTCACAACCAAGTTAGTGAGACCTAATCCACCTATCTTGACTGGCAGACAGAGCATGCTTTCAGCAACCCATCGTCTTCCGCACCAAAAGGCGTCTATCGCTTTTGCTTGAAGAAGACCTACGAAGCCTTCATCAAACGTCTCAGACTTTAGCAAATGAACGATGGACGAGGTAATCAAATAGTTTATCATGACTGACCTTCTCATTAGGGATAAAGGAAACAGTCGACTACGCCATGAGTTAACAGCTCTAGAGAGTTTCTCAAGAGCGATGCGGCTATTATTTGATTTACTCTCGCGTCCGATATACACACCTAAATACTTCAGGCAAGTATTAGTCCATTGGATGTTTAGTGGAGTATCTGTACGATCTCTCCACCTTCCACACCACAAGCCTTGACTCTTGCTAAGGTTGATTTTAGCGCCCGCTATACGTTCGTACTGTTCGAAAACAGCACGAGCGACCGGAAAAGCTTCATCTCTTGTCACGAAAATAGAAAGGTCATCCGCATATGCCAACATAAGAGGCCTCACATTGGTATATGGTAGATACACTGAATATTGTCCGAGCATTCGACGAAGATAATAATAATAATAATATTTATTTCATTAGAAGTACGCAAGATTACATCTTATATTGTACAATTTAGCATCTTATATTGTACAGTTAGCAATGTGATGATTCGTGGTTGACTACTTTAATATAACTAATTGAGATCAATTAAAATAAAGAAAAATTAAAAAGATTTTAATAAAAGAAAGAAGAAAATTCAAACTAAATTAAAAGCAAGAAGAAAATCTAATTAGTATTTAAATGCAACCTGAGAAACCTCCTGAAAGCCACCGCCACTCTGATCCCCCTGACGCTTAAAGGTAAAGTATTCCACATACGCGGAATTTGAACGAAGAAAGAACTCTCTAGTATTGTTTTATTATAGCGCATTAACAGCAATTTATTATGCCTAGTTGATTGGAGAAATCGTATACGACAGTACAGATAATCTGGCTCCTTCGACTGCATCAGCTCATAAAGAAAAACAACAGCCCTCCACTTTAAGTATGTTTCAATTGAACAACCCAATAAATTCGATACTCACAGGGTTTACCTACAATACTCATTCAAACTACTTCATTCGGTCTTGGATCAAAAGTCGAACGGACCTGTACGATTGATCCACCATGCATTCACAATAACAGCATAGTTCAACGTTATTGTACAAATAGGACAGATCTTTTACAAGAACGAGTACGGACCAGGTTCCTTAGGCAAAAGCGGCATTAGTCAACGCTATCGTCGAATTAAGACCATATCCCATGAGATCGAGTACGGACCAGGATCTATCAGCAATAACAGTGATCGAGTACAGACCAGGACCACTCAACAAAGCGGCATAAGTCGACGCTATGTATCTTGCGGGATCAAGTACGGACCAGGATCCGAGGATTAATGAGCCACTGATGGGTATTGCTTTAATTATTCCGTAAAACACCGTGAATAATCAAGAGCATACCCATTTCACTCCATTCACACCATTTCCATACTAGTCTACTTACTTATACGAACACTCACACATTCATTAATTATCCACACAAGCACCATTTCTAGAACATTAAACTCATTAACCACACATTAAATAATTGAGCTATACTATTCTATTCTGTACTATACTATGATGTACTTCACCCACTTTTCTATTTCATATTTTTGAACAGATCACTAATTTAACTGATACTTGTGTTTTAGTTCTGTACTTTTTCACTTTCACTCACTGAATGTGACTAGATTTATTTTCTAAATTTCCTTATACCTATCTAAGCGAAATCCCTCTGTTATGCCGCCGCAATTATTATTGCATTTGTTTGTGTTATTTCGGGGAATGCACCTTTTTCTCATTTTATTGTGGTTTTCTTCCAAAAATGTTTCTTTACGCGATATGGTCCCGAGTTTATTGCGGCCTGTCGCCTCATCGTCGCTGCCTAAATCTAACCCTCAACAGCCGTTTTCTTTCATCTTTACACATTTTTATGAAAATGTCCCTGAAGTGCAAATCGACTACTTACATGTATTTCACACTGTTAAGAAAATGTTACCTTATCTAAAAGTTTCTCACAATGTCTAAAAATAAAATTATCGTTCTTCCGAAAATACTAATTTTCACTTTTATGTAAATATGCTCTTTAATATTTTGACGAATATAAAATTTCTTAAAATGAAATCGCAAAAGGGTCAAAATTCGTAAAAACACGCTAGCTGCACGAAGTTGTAAACAGTCAATAGGAACATACTTTTCATTTTTAGTAAAATTCGAAATAAGAAGGAACTCCTTCCTTTTTCGTAAATCACTAGTTAAATGAACAGCAATTACGCAACGTCAAATATAATAAATTAGTAACCAGTGTCATGCGAGTGCATGTCAGATGACTGTTCACGACTAACGAATCACATCAGGCAAATGCACTGCTTATGCTAGTGCTGTTTGCTTTTCTCGATCGGAATCAAGTAATCAATCACACTTAATGTTAAGGCTGAACTATAATCGACTTACGTTTACGGGCGTAGGACCACGAAAGCACAAATTCAAATGGATGCAACTATATTAAACTATACGTGATTATGCAAAGCTTCGTTAAAATTTCGTTCACTTGTGGTTGCACGGTTATTCTTGGCTAACTTCAGTCATAAAATTGTCAATTGAGCAAGTGTCATTTCAACAATACCTGCTGCTTTCAGTATTTTCGTTTTTTATTATACAGGGTGTCCCGTAAGTCGACGTCAAGCCGGAACCGGGTGATAGACCAAATCGTAACAGTTACCAAAAAAAAATATAAAAAAAGTCTAAGTCATGTATTTTTCAAATTATAGGCATTTCTTTTGTTTTCGAGATAATGTACACATTGTGATGGTTTATTAGCTCCTGTTGCTACAAATCTTTACTTTTTTTCAATTTTATTTTTCTCATGTAGTACCGAATAGTGCTTATGTAACCTGCTGCTTTAAGTTCTAAGCTAACTGCTCCAGCTTGGAAGAAAATGTCACATTTTGCCGAACCAACAATATAAAATTAATAATTCGTTGTACTTTAACTGACTGTACTGAAAAAAAAAAAATGTACTACGCCAGTCTGGCAAGTAACTTTAAAAGTTGACGCATTTAATAAGGATTCTAAAATGGTATACCATTTGCTACATT
The DNA here is from genome assembly GCA_963924295.1 of Dioctria rufipes. Classification (NCBI taxonomy): domain Eukaryota; kingdom Metazoa; phylum Arthropoda; class Insecta; order Diptera; family Asilidae; genus Dioctria; species Dioctria rufipes. Next base: position 281,080,806 of record OZ002740.1, on the reverse strand, counting down.
ATTTCTTAGAATACGGAAAAAAAAATGTTTTCTTCAAGAAACCCAGTTTCGAAAAATGTCTTTTCACCTACTACAAATGATTCTAGTGTACCCAAAGCTTACCTTAAGATCGTAACTTTAAGATTCTAGCTTGAGTGAGACGGAGAGTCATTCCATGAAGTGTGAGTGAGACAGACAGTGACTTAGTGATAGTGCTTATGTAATCTGTTGCTTTAAATTCTAAGCGAAGCTCACCGAATATTACAAAACCATGAGCTACACCCATACCATGTGCAGCGGGTACAAACCCTTCTGCCTCGGGATTATCAACCTCGGGTTGTGTATTTCCAAACGATGCTACAAAGACAACGGGAAGATTCGCGATTCTTCGAGAAAATTTTGTGGTCGGATGAATCGACATTTAAACAAGTAAAAAAGCTAGAATTGGTCTAAGACAAATTCTTATGATACCCTAGATGAATGCCCGTATTAAATTTCGTATGGTCACCGATCTATTCAAGTATTGATTTTGAAGTTGTTTTTCGCATATATTTCTAGAACAGTTTGTCGCACAGCAAGAATGGTAATAACCAATTTTATAGGATTTCGTATTCTGCAGAAGTTCTTAGTACAATAAAAATGTCTTGGACTGATCGTTTTCAAAGTATACGTAAAAGACCGAAATTTTTATATGGCAACACCAAGAAGGAGTTGCCCGATTTAGTCCATTTTTGACATTTTATTTGCTAATGTAGTAAAAACATCATGTACGAAATTTCAGCTCTCTACGTCGATGCGTTCTCAGGCAGTGTCCAAATATATAACGGAAAACGAAATTTTTTATATGGCAACCCCAAGAAGGAGTTGCCCGATTTGTCTCATTTTCGAACTTAATTTTACTTTTTTTGTAAAGTCCGTGTACAAAATTTCAGTTCTTTAAGTATACGCGTTCTCGAGTTATCGTGCGCACAGACGGACAGACAGACGGACGGACGGACAGACGGACGGACGGACAGACGGACGGACGGACAGACGGACGGACGGACGGACAGACGGACGGACGGACATGCAAAAATCGAAATAACTTTTAATATTATGAATGGGTGTCCAATCCATTTTGCTCTACCATCATAATTTCGAGGTGTTACAAACGGAATGACAAACTTAGTATATCCCTATGATTTCATCTAGGGTATAAAAAGACGGTTACATGAACCTGCACAACTTACACGAGTGGACCGTATAGAATCCAAATTTAATGAGACAAAATAGATCTCAATATCGTTTTAAAATAAACATGTGGACCGGAATTTTAAACGGAAAAGTCATAGGACCTTTTGAGTTTCCAGAGGATTTTAATGCTGAAGTTTATCTAGATTTTTTACAAAGCCGTTTACCTAATTTACTGGAAGACATGCCACTAAGTATTTACAAAGAGATGTGGTATCAGCAAGACGGCTGACCAGCGTACTTTGCCCTTTCAGTTAGAGAATATCTCAATGAATAATATCTGGACAGATGGATAGGGCGGTCTGGTATGATCTCGTGGCCAGCCAGTTCACCTGATCTAAATCTATTAGATTTCTTTTACTGGGGAGCAGTGAAAGAGAAAGTTTATAAGAAGTCAATTGAAAATTTAGCCGAGCTTCGGCAAAGAATTACGGAAAAAGTTGAATTTGTCAACAACGGAAGAATCGCCCGTCTGATAACCCGATCTTTTTTAAGAAGATGTCGAGCTTGTATTGAAGCTGAAGGAAGGCATTTTGAACATCTTTTGTAAACAATAAATCTTAGCATCCAAATAATTGGTGTTTAATTTTAAAATTAAGGAAAATTTGTCATAAATTTAACAAAAAGTTAGCATCCCTAAATTGAAAGCGTCACTATCTGTCTCACTCGCACTTCATGGAATGACTTTCCGTCTCACTCAAGCTAGAATCTTAAAGTTATGCTCTTAAGGCAAGCTTTGGGTACACTAGAATCAAGTTTAGTAGGTGAAAAGAAATTTTTCTAAACTGGGTTTCTTGAAGAAAAAAAATTGTTTTTCCGTATTCTAAGAAATATTGTAGGAAGTGTTGCACCATTTTAGAATCCTTATTAAATGCGTCAACTTTTAAAGTTACTTTCCAGACTGGCGTAGTACATTTTTTTTTTCAGTACAGTCAGTTAAAGTTGGGTGAAATATTAATTTTCTATTCTTGGTTCGGCAAAATGTGACATTTTCTTCCAAGCTGGAGCAGTTGGCTTAGAACTTAAAAAGCAACAGGTTACATAAGCACTATTCGGGATTACATAAGAAAAATAAAATTGAAAAAAAGTAAAGATATGTAGCAACAGGAGCTAATAAACCATCACAATGTGTACATTATCTCGAAAACAAAAGAAATGCCTATAATTTGAAAAATAGATGACTTAGATTTTTGTTATATTTTTCTGGTAACTGTTACGATTTGGTCTATCACCTGGTTCCGGCTTGACGTCGACTTACGGGACACCCTGTATATTTACGTCCTTTTTAACTATGGAAAATACCGAAAAGTATTACGAAGAGCTTATTAATGCTGTACGTGAAAAAGAAGTTCTGTACAAAAAAAGACACCCAATGTATTTTAATAAATTTAAGAGGGAAAAAAACTTGGCAAGAGATTTCTGCTAATTTGGGTCGCAACTGTAAGTGCATATAAACAAATAAAATAAAAACAGAAATTTAATTTATACATCCTATTATATAGCTTGTATCTACGAGAAAGCTAGAATATTAAGCGCAATTCCGTCGAAAAACGTCTCAAGGCACCGGTTCAGGAAGAGCCCTGTGAAATTCCAGCAATTCTCGATTCTGCTAAGTAAAGACCCGAAAACCTTAGGTCAAGGATTTTGCTTGTTCAGAATTTAATTTTCATGTACACCTATTTACAAATAAATAAAAATAGAACTAGCCATGAAATAAACCTTTATTGATAAGTAAAAATATTTGTTGAAATAATAAAAACAGAACTAATAATGAAATAAAACTTTATTAATAAATAATAATAACTGTCAAAACAATTAAAGACACCGTCCCTGTGGTCGTTCCTTAAACCCCGTATAAATAATCTTTTCGAGTTCAATGGATGACACCGAACAGCTGATTTGTGCTCTTATGTCTGACACGACAAAAAGTTGACGTCCGCAGCGAGTAAAGAAAAGTTCTATAAGAATCCGAGAAAAGTCTTTATTAAAAAAGTAATCAGCCAAAACCCTGCGAAAACAACAAGATTATCATCCAAAATGTAATTGAATGCAAGATCCAGCAGCGTTCACCAGCCAGCTAAATACTTGGTTTGCGCAAGACGGGGCCACATTTGGTAGATTTGTGACAAGTCGGATTGAAGCATTCTTTAAATTGCATCAATGTGCATCGCTTAAATCATACAGTGCCAATTGGAAAATAAGGATAAATTCATCAATAAGATACTACATAAAGATTGAACTGGCAAAAATACAACAGTCCTCGCAGGAAGGAAATTTGAAGGATTGTTAGCTTCTTATTGAAACATCGAAGTATTCATATCAAGACCGACCACGGCATCACAAAAACGAATAGAACGCAAGAAAACAAATCGAATCCGGTAACACGTAAGATAATTATCGCAAATTGTAGTTCCTTTAACAAGACTGAATTAAACTGAAAATTAAAAATTAGCATTAACCCACATTTAACATTCAAGAAAACTTATCACTAACTGTAGTTGCTAGAACAACATTAATTCGAATTGGAATTTATAATTAGTACTAACCCATATTTAGCTAAATCATTTTATAGCAGGGCAGCCGCAGATAGGGCACCAGCGTACTTGGAAATTGTTGTATCTATGTAAAGTAAAATCCGAGAACCTCACACAAATATATAATTAGAATCGTAAACAGTTGTCGACTACTCAGTAAAATTCAATTTTCAGCTTAGATGTCCATTTGGCATACACCATTTACGTCTTAATTATTTTCTTATATATATATAATGTAAGCCGAAACAACCCCTAGACCAGGTTCAGCTTACAAGCTGAAGAATGTCAAAAAAGTTGGAAAGTTGGAGAAATTCGTGAGGGAACTAAAAAAACTTGATCGCCCCTCAGGTAGTGGGGTTGAACTGCAAGAACCTTGGATATTTTTCGATAATCTTATGTTTTTGAAAGACTATGTTCAACCGAAAAGGTAAAATGCTTGCACTATATGTCCACTTCTTTTATTAAACATATTTCCATAACTAGAACGCGATGCAATGAAATCACTGATGAATTGGAGTTTCTGGAAGATTCAAGCAATAGCTCCTTTTCTACATATATCGCAGCCACAAATGAAAATCCAAGAGAATCTGCAAATAAAGGAACAATTGAAAGTGTGTTGCAGACAATAGAAGAGATTGCCAATATTATAAAAGAACGTGCAAAGGAAGGAAACCAAACGCTGGATGATACAGATGAAAACTTTTGCAGAACTCTAACATCATTACTGAAAGAATTTCCGAAAGAATCGAAAGATGATTTAAGATTAAAAATTTTCAATTATATAATAAATTTAAAAAAAAAAAAAAAACAGTACACAACAGCAAGTGTATGTCGCAATATTTTCTAAGCCATATTATTGAATATAAACTTTTTTCTTGAGAAATTTTAGAAAAGACCTTTCCGACAAATTGGATTATTTACATACTGTCGCAAATTTGTTTTGTGATTTCATTCCTTTGTTTCATTATTGGAAATGTTTTATTGTTATTTTTTTTTCGTGTATTGCTGAAGATGTTTAGTTTTTGATTCAAGAGTTTTTTCCGATAGGCAGTAGAAGTTATTAAAATACTGATGGTTTTTTATATAGAAATATATTAATTTCATAAAATCTTGTGTTTATTTCAATTTTTAAATAAGTATTCTGATATCTGTAGAGCGTTGGCCATCTAGCCGATGAAGGACACTTGAAGCCTAGATGGAGGATATATATCTGTTATTTATAAGAGATCTTCACTCTCCAGGGTGATCATTTCCATTGGCATCAGTCCAATCAACAAATTGTGGAAAATTATATTGAGAACAACTTATTTTATTCAACATAATAAAGTTGTGCAGTCAAATGCATGCCAGAACGACTTTTTCCGCATTCTGTGGGTCAAGCTGGAGTTTTGTTAAAAGTATACGCCAACGAGAGTTCAAAATCCGAAAGGCATTTCTCCTGGCTCGTGAAAGCCTTTTATTGAAATGTTCTTTTCCTGTGGATAAAAACCTCCCAGGAAATAGTTTCATTATATTTTCCGCTAAAGGAAAAGTCCCATCTGCTACAAAGAAATGTGACAATACAACCTCGGTTCCTGGAAGTGCTTGAGGTCCTGGCAAGGGTAACATTTTGTGTTGAATTCTTTTTCCGAAACTGCTGGCCTGGAAAACTCCTACGAAAAAATCTTAAAGTTTTAACAAAACTGATACATTTTTCCTTTACCTCCATCACTATGTCCGCCATACGCTCCAACATCAATGTATGTGAATGTATATCTAGCATCACATGCTGCCATTAATACAAGGCTACAGAAGTTTTTGTAGTTAAAATATTCTGCATTACTATTCCATGGCTTTTTCGTAGCAATATGCTTGCCATCTATACTGCCCACACAATTGGGCATATTCCACAAATTCAGGAAGTCTTCAGAAATTTGGAGAAAATCAGTGGAAGTAGGTTCACTAACGTATAGAAGAGATAAAATTTTCCACATTATTTCGCAAGTCTCTAACACTATTTTGCGTACTGTTTCTTTCACAAGCTTGAAGCTCCATGCAATAAATTGTATGGTTACTCCTTGCGATAAATAGCTATAAGTACATGACAGTTTTACACAGATTTAAATTATAAAACCACTTACATTAAGGTTATAGCTAGCCGACATTCTGGCTGAATTGATTTCCGTATAGAAGTCTTTTCTAAATCATTTCTGGAGAAATTTAATAACATGTCGCCCAACAAACATTTTAAAACTTGCGTGATATATAGAACGTCATTCTTTAACTGAAAATAGATTATGAATTCCTTGCTCATTTCGACGTCATTTAGACGTAAGTTTTCTATGAATCTAGGCATTGCCTTCTTTATTACAGGCCGTGGCGCTAAAACTTTTCTTTGCTTGCATATGTATGAGAAACGTGCTGTTTGAAAGCTTTTAGCATTGCGCATTATGGAAAAACAAACACGTTTCATGTTTAAAAATTTATGTAAAATAAACAACGTTTCTGGTGACGATAGTTCTAACGCCTATTTATAGGTCAAAATGTTTACTTTTATGGTAAAAAACGAAATTGTAATTATTTGAACAAAATTACGAAGTGTTTCTGCATTTTCCTAAACTCTACCCAATTCGCTGTGAAATGAGAGTAAAACTTTTGCTCAAGACGAAATTTAGTTTTTTAAACTTGAACTTATTTCCCCTGCAAATCATGAATATAGTTTTCTAATGAATGACAACTTCAAATGCATAATAATTAAACTTATCAATTAAATGTAATAATTAAATAATAATTACATTCATTTGTTGGTTAGACTTAATAAAAACATTCATTTTAAGTTTTTGACCATAATCTATTATTATCTAATTTTGAAAAATAAAACGTGTACTCTGTTTTAAATATAATAATATATAATATATATAATAAATATAATTACAATCACGTTTTTTTTCCCTAAAAGTAAACATTTTGACCTATAAATAGGCGTTAGAATTATCGTGACCAGAAGCGTTGTTTAATTTACATAAATTTTTAAACATGAAACGTGTTTGTTTTTCCATAAGGCGCAATGCTAAAAGCTTTCAAAGAGCACGTTTCTCATACATGTGCATTTTATATCGCCACGGCCTGTAATAAAGAAGGCAATGAACTAGGACATGTTGATCAAATTTTCGTTTATTATTGACCCCTTTCCAGCGACGTCCTTTTTACGTCAATATTTTAAATTTTAAGACAATCGAGTTTAGTTTCCGTCAAATATAGACATCGTTTTGACTGGCACTTTTTTAAGTCGACATATTACGTCTTTCAGGAGTTCAAGTTGGTATAAGTTTAAATAATTTAATCGGAATTTGATCAGAAAATGACCGACCATACTGAAATATATGAAAGAACGTCATTTAATGACTCAAAATAGACCCTAGATTTAACAGCGTTTTTCCGTCTTTTAGACGTAATCCTAGTTAAGCGTCTAGAGCCTAATATCAGAAAATTTTCTACTGTTCTTAAACTCTTTTTGATATCTTACTTTTGTCGTCTTTTTGTCGTGATTTTTGCTGTTGCATAGACACGTGCTGTCTGTTTCACGTCAGTTTTTGACTGAATTTGAAAGTGGCGCTGCTTGTCGTCATTTTCACGTAATTTCTCGATTTTTCATAGATTCGTGTAAGGACGAGCATTCAAGACTTGCATTAGTCTTGTTCAAGCAGCAGTACAGGCAACAATTCTAGAGTTTTTCTTCAAAAGTGCATATCTCCAAAAATGTACTATGCTCTACTTACGAAGTTGTGCGCTTTTAATCGAAATAATATTCGGTATTTCTGAAGCTATGCAATTTGGATACATCGTTTTATTTCCATGTTTTTGTGAACGAAAATTCAACGAAAACATTGATGAATGTTTTTCTCGATAAACAACGTAAAAAATTAATAATTTCTTCCGAATAATAAAAACATAAGAATTTCCCTACCTTTTAGTTTAAGTTCTATTGGAAATATTCGTCGTTCCAGGGTGGAAAAGTGAGTTTTTTCATTAAGCACTTTTGTCTTTCGATGTGCCAACTAGAGGTGATTTTGTATTAAAAATTGGTGGCTAATATGACGACCTTATTTCCGTCTGAAGACGTGTTTCAGGTGTTATAATGACGTCTTCTGGGCAACCAAAATGTACTCATTCAGTCTAATTTTGGAGGTTATTTTGATGGCTAATTTGACGACTTTATTTCTGTCTGAAGACGCATTTCAGGTGGTACATCGTCGACAGGTCGACGTCAAAAAGATGTTCGATTCACCCAAATTTTGATTTTGACCACTTTTCAATTTCAGTACAAAAGACGGTCTATTGTAAGTACTATTGACCAGACAATGTTTGTTGGGTCGTATGTGGTTGAGTCCATCCTGGTGTGTTTAAAAAGTAAAGCAGGATTTTTTCCTTGATATGTAAATAGAATGTAATGTAGTAACCCCTTCATATTCCAATCTCTATTTACTTCCCTCACACAACATGAACGTTTCCCTTTTTTCTTTAGAGTCTGATGAACAAGACATACTAAAGCTTTATGATTTTTTAAGTTCGACAAAAACTCCATAATTCTACTTTCTGGTAGTCAACTACAAACTATTATGTATGACAAACCCAATTTGACTTTTGACAGCTTATAATTTTTCCAAATTTTACTTAAGTCTATTATAGTTTACTTCTCGTATGACATTTACTTTCGGTAACTGAAGATTTTCTTGTAAGTCAACGTAAGTCCATTATATTTCAGCCTTTAGTTCTGTTTGATTCTGAAACCAGTATTATGAACTATGATGATACAGATTCATTCGAAATGATTTTGATTCAGAATATGGCGTACGTTTATGCGAGATTCTCTATCAAGAAAGGCTATCTATTTAAAAGGTCAAGTTAACACCGAATCAACGAGAAAATGTTAAATGGATAATGCATTTTTTACGAAATGGGTGATGTAAGTGGAGTAGATTATCAAAAAGTGGAGTATACTCTCTGTTTAGTGAAATAGGGAGTAAATGTGTTTTTTTGCATGAAAAGTGGAGTAGACTTACTTCAAAAGGAGTAAAGTGTCAACACTGGTGGGGATTCATGTCTATCCTTGAGGGTGGAGCATGGTATCATAACCGGAAGCTTCAATATCATTCAAACTATCTCTGAACCTTCGATACAAAATAAATACGTCATTGGACTTTCATCATTATTCATAATATCACGTGTTATGTTTGCATTTGTATTCGTAGCAGCGTATGGTCCATTTACATCAGTTATATATACATCTGTGGTGGCATTAGGAATGGCTTTAGGAAGTTTTTAAACATGAGAAAGCTATAAGACTGACGCTGAAATAGGAAGTTAGCACTTTTTTGTATATAGATGTAAGCCCCGTCGCATTATTTTCATCTCCTCGATGTATAGCTTTTGGTATAGTCAGGTTTCTATCTGTAATATCATTTCTGTCTACATGTTCCAGTCCTATATGAAGGACAACGTAGTTTTTGATAGGGCATTCACGTGTTATAGCAATTAACCGCTCAAGGTTTTGTCTTGACATATTAAACAATATCGCAAGTCTCTCGTTGGAATCAACAGTTCGCAGTTTTGTGATATATATACCTGTAGCGGTTCTTGGCTTTTTATGTCTCTGGCTTAGTGAAAGAGTTTTCTCCAACATGGGATCGAATTTATCGCAATTTTCTTTATTAGTCACAGCACCTCTCGTGTTAAAATCTAGCTTAGAACCTCGTTGTAAAGCGTTCCTCATAAGAATGTACAGCTTATATTCACAAATTATGTGTATCTTTATAAATTTAGGTATTCTATGACCGATCTGATTAGGACAGTTGTTTAAAATACAATACCTGGGAGTATTAGGTGCTCTCGAATCATCGGAAATGTGAAGTTCTTCCACATTTTGTGTTGTGTTGTGGTTCCTCTTGTGCTTCTTGTATAAGAGGCGGTCCGATTGCATTTTTAAACCTTAGTCAACACCGATGGTACACACTCTGCGCGTTGTCAAATACAACCTGAAAAAAAAGGAGACGTAAAAACACTAATAAACGTAGTAAACGTTTTTTATTTCTATTTATGAAGCATCTAGTAACCTCCAACCCTCTAAGACACAGAACACAGTTGCGGAAACTTCCATTGTGATACATTTCCCAATCGGTAAGCACTTCAATAATCCACAGTTCACATTCACAATACAAACGAACGACTACATTGACCGATACCTGCGCGAACGCGCCTATCCTTACTGCCTATAATCGAAAGCGTAGGTAGAAGAGGGAAGAAGGAGTGAAATCAAGTCCGGATTTTGGTTAGTATGTGATGCTGACTCATTCCAAATGATGCACAAAATGGCAGCGGGTTATGAAATAATGAAATTTGGCTATCCATAAAACTGACATGTATAGTAATGGGTGATTATTTTGCTGTTTGATTTTTCAGTGCTCTGTTTTTGACAGCTCACTCGTGATTTGTGGCCTATGTCAATGTCAAAGCTGTTCTGTTTGCATGTAAAGACTTTCACCCGTACAACGCTTACAAATTATTCAAATTTTCATTTTACCTTTATATCATTTTTTTTTAATATATTGAGAAAATTATAATGCAAACTGATCTGTTTTCTAATAATTTGGGTTTTTTTTTGTCAAGGGAAGCAGTGCCAAATATAAGCAGTTAGGACACAGCCGTACAAAACTGAAAATTTTTCTCGTTTTCAATAAAGCAAGAAATATGTGCGACATAGGGTTTTCCAATAAGAGGTGTTATTTTAATTACGATACACGATTCAACAACGCATTGAAATTATTAAAATTCACTATAAAAATGGTGAAAATGTGGCAGAGAGGGTTCGTAAAACTCGAACATTTTTGGGTCGTCGTGAAGCACCTTGTCGGACCGCAATACAGAAATTGGTAGAAAAATTCGAGCTGTCGGGACAAGTTAGTGATGTGAAGAATAAAACCCGTGCACGTCGCTGAAGAACAGCCGAGAATATTGCTGATGCAGCCGAAAGTGTTGAAGAAAACCCAGGTTTGTCCATTCGTCGTCGTTCTTTGGGACTAGGCATTCCACAAACGTCACTATACCGTATTTTGCATAAAGATTTGGGTCTTAAGGCTTATAAAGTTCAGTTAACACAAGAACTCAAGCCGGCCGATCATCAACAACGTCGAGTCTTTGCTGATTGGGTCCTTGAAATGCATGAAAATGATCCGGAATTCCATCGAAAACTCATCTTGAGTGATGAGGCCCATTTCCACCTCGATGGCTTCGTCAACAAGCAAAATTGTCGCATCTGGGGCTCGGAAAACCCCAGAGTTATTGTTGAAAAGCCTCTTTATCCTCAACGTGTGACTGTTTGGTGTGGTTTATGGTCCCGCGGGGTCATTGCACCTTACTTTTTCGAAAATGAGGCTGGAGCAACAGTTACGGTGAATGGATTGCGCTATCGACAGATGATTAATGATTTTTTATGGCCGGAATTGGATGGTATTGATCTGGACAACATTTACTTTCAACAAGATGACGCTACGTGCCATACAAGCAACGAAACCATTGATCTTTTACGGGAAAAGTTTCCGGACCGTGTTATCTCTCGAAGAGGTGATCACAATTGGCCACCGAGATCTTGTGACTTAACACCTTGCGACTTCTTCCTTTGGGGCCACGTGAAAGAGAAGGTCTACGCCAACAGCCCAGCTTCAATTCAAGACCTCAAAGATGGAATTCGTGAGGCTATCGAGGACATAGGGCAGCCACTTTGCGATTTGGTTATGGAAAATTTCATGAAAAGGATATGGTCCTGTAGGCGTGGTCGTGGTGGTCATTTGGCTAATGTTATTTTCCATTATTAACGGCATACCATCCTCTTTATAATGAAATAAAGATCCGATCATTTATCTCAAAAAATGGCATTTTTCTTTGAATATCAAAATAACACCTCTTATTGGAAGACCCTTTACTTTAGTCTTTTGCATAATTGTTGGAGGAGAACTTTGATGTGCATTATTATACAATTGAGACAACGAATTAAATACAAAAATTGAGAGAATGTAGGATTACCCGAATGATAAATTCTTCTTGAATATATTCAAAATTCTTTTATACTATTCATAATAATGAATTTTTCGTACATCGGGTCACACTACCTAATTTTTTAAAGATAACTATAACTTTTGCTTTAGGCAAGGTTCGGCAAGGCATGTAAATATTTTGTCAAACAAAATTCTCATTTTTTTCAAAAACGTCAGAGAATTCAGCGTGATTTTCTCCCACTTAATCTCTTCAGACAAAAACGAATGTAAACAGAAGCATGTGTACGTTCAAGTATCGTAGAATTACAGCAAAAACTTTGGTTGCATCTCTCAATATTTCAGAAAAATACGTACTTTCAGAAAAACGTGAGAACATTATATTAGAGTAAAATCAGAGTATGTCACCCCTTCTCATTTATTTACGTAAATGAATCATTTGTCACTCTATTTCGTTGCATGTAATCTGCGCTTTCACTTTTTTGTTTTTATCTATAAAAGATTCAAGTTTTTAGTATTTTCTAGTTGTTAACATTTAAATGGAAAACAGTCGGAAATCTCTTCTGCTTCCTAACGTGTCCTTAAGTTAACTTTGGTAGTGCTTCCCTTACTTCCAGCAAGGAATCTCCCCTGGTGGGATTTATATCAGGAGATTTCTATCAATCTTGCGTATGTAATTTATCATCTTTGCAAGTTTAGCATTAAAGTTCAAAGCATTTTTTTTTTATTTCATTTCTTATCGGAAAATTTTATCAGAAAATTGATTTCCAATCAATTTCGGTCTCCCAACTCAAATGTAATTTTCATTACTTTATATGTATATTTTGAATTTTATTTAGGATTTAACATTTTGAAATATTCATGATGTACGGGATATACATACGCTAATAAATCCGTTATATCCTTATAATTATCTGATGTAATTGGCCTAGTTTTTTCATACAAAGAAGATAATTTTTTATTTCCGAAATTACTTGATCTTTCTCATTGTGATTATATGTTTTAATTTCTGTCGTTCAATCGAAGTTTTGTACAACATTTTACATTGTGCATTTCTTGTAAATCTCATCCAGAATATACCTACTTAACCAATTCACAGTTTTTTTTATCCCCCTCCAGAGGTTGGGTAGAAAAAAACTTTCGCATTTCATTTCATGTACTAAAAATTGTTTATGTTTTCGAAAATTGTTTATACTAATCCTGGGGATATATAAGGAATTGGTTTTCTGGATTGCCATTTCTACCACTGCAAAATCCTTTCGTATGAATGAATGCCCTGACAATAAAAATTTGTGATCAATGATATGTGTTAGGCCCACATACCAGAAACTCATTGTCATGTTTCACCTTTCACTAAAAATGCATTCTATGGTTAGCCAAATAACGATCCTCAACCAAAATATTATTCTTCCTCGCAGCAATAATCTATTAAATCCTCAAAATATCCACATATATGTATCCATCAATGAAATATTTCCTAAAAATATAAAAAAAAAATAGTCAGGTTTACCGGGGAAACCAGATATACGTAGACGAAAGGAAAATAGACCAAAATTGTAAGAAATCTAAAAGCCAAAATCCACACATCCAAAGAACATACGAGTATCATCTTCTTCTCCCATATCGAAAAATATTTTTACGGTAGGTCGTGTCGAGTGTTGGGAACGGTAGGGAATTTAAAAATTGTTCAACATAAAAATTTTGATCTTAGTTATGTTTTAATTTTCGTTCATTACTTACTTTTCTAATATCCCAAAGTTAAAATAATGTTGACAAATATTACATATCTAACGACAAGTAAAACATGAGATCAAATCAAATCCCTCAAGTTTCCAAGATTAATTAAATACCGGTGAATCTGACAACTTCATCTATACCACAAGATATGCTATAATACACACAACGTAAAGAATAGCTAGAGAAGATAACAGAAAATATAGAATCTCATTGTTTCAAATAATTCCAATGATTTGACAAATGAAAACCAAGAAGGTGAACAATCGGAGCCTCAACAACATTTCTTAATATCAGACGTCTGCTGCGTTTACTCTAAAGATACTTTTAGTGTTCACAAATGTCGATACTGCGGACAAAATGTCCACCAAATTTATGGAATAGTTGAAGGTGAAGATATGGGGGGCTATGGAGCTATGGTACTTTGCTCAAACTGCTCAAGAAATATGAGAACTATAAAAGTGAGAAAAGATTTCAACGCCAAACTGAAAAAAACGGCTCGCGTTCCATTCTTGACGTCGACAAATGATGTACTGCTATCCTTGCTTTCAATTCAAGGAACGCTTATTTATATGGTTACGAAGAGAGCTTACCTATTACCACAATCGAAGGGGAAAAAAGAAGTCTCTTGATGGTATAGCCAGCTCGGTATGCTCAGAAGAAGCCTGAGCAAACTGTTTAATAGAGCTAGAAAAAACCTCTAACGGGATACAAGACAGAGCACATGTGATCATCTAAGAGCGGGAGCTGGAGGAACTTTTTTTTAAGAAGTAGAGGACATCCTTCCTTCAACACCAAGAGAACGCTAGAGATTCTCCTCAAAACACGCTTCTCAGTGGGCGGTAGGCCGATTAGCAAAGAACATCGTTTCCGAAACCAAAGTTATGCCAAAATAGGGTATAAAAACCAAAATGAGCTTTTGGATCTTTTGGGGCATAATCAGATTTAGAATTTCTTATGGACCAAACATCTGGTGGACAAAACTATGCAAATACCCCTGATGGATGAAGGGTCATATGTTTTAGCGCTACTGGCTCCTTCACATCGTAGCTTCAACGAGCACTTGAAGCCGTTCTTAGCTTACAATCACGTCACGTCTTTATCCAGCCGGAAGAAGTGACCGGAATGCTTCGATGGAATAATGATCACACTTTTTCCGGTGTAGGATATCTTTCCAAGTGGAATATTTCGTATTGTTTTCAACGCATATATGTGTTTTCACAGTATACGTAAAAAACCTAAATTTTTATATCGCAATACCAAGAAGAAGTTGCCCGATTTAGTCTATTTTTGAAATTTTATTTGCTAGTACAATGAAAATACTACGTAACCAATTTCAGCTCTCTACGTCGACGCGTTCTTAAGCAGTGTCCAAATATATAAGGGAAAACGAAATTTTTGTATGACAACTCCACGAAGGAGTTGCCCAATTTGTCTCATTTTCGAACTTAATTTTACTTTTTTTTTAAAGTCCATGTTCTCTAAGTATACGCGTTCTCGAGTTATCGTGCGGACAGACAGACAGACGGACGGACAGACAGACAGACGGAAGGAAAAATCGACGGACATACAAAAATCAAATTAACTTTTAATATTATCCGTGGGCGTCCAATCCATTTTGCTCTACCATCATTATTTTGAGGTCTTACAAACGGGATAACAAACTTAATATACCCTTTAGATTTCATCTAGGTTATAAAAATATTTGAAGTTAGCTTTAATTCTAAATGTTGTTTTAGTTGAAGTTGAGTTCGGCCTTAGACTCTGAATAGCGCCCAATTTACTTAATTTGTTTTAACTTTTCGGCATCATACTATTCTACCTTAAAAGTTCATAAATATGACTTAAAGTCAATAAAATAATAAAAAATATATATAGGAGAAATTCATTCATTTCTTTGGACTTGGATCCATTCCACCTGAAATTCAAAAAATCACATTAAAAATTGTAGGGTACAGGAATCGTGGAAGGTGTACTCTTCCCAATTTTGTTCCATACATTTCTATAGATTCTTGTAGATTTCAAAATCTGGTTATGCGTCTATCAAAAATCAAAAATTCTAGACACCCTTTTCTTAAAATTTGTATCATTTTCTTTTATTTTTTCCGCGAATTGACTTGTACTTGGTAACTGATCCGTATTGGAATTTCACTAAAAATATACACTCCCGTTACACTCCCGAAAGTATGCGGTAATGGGTGTGTGTACAATGCCAATTGTTCAATCAAAGTGTTGATTCTGCTCTGGTCTTCTATTTCAGGATAAATTAGCTAAATCCGAAGAGAGTCGAATCACGAAGTGTTGGTTACCAGGCATGGATGCAAATTAGTAACCGTACCAGTTAGAAAGGAACTCAAACAGGAAATCGAATTCCCTCCACGTCTTTGACGAAGGAATTCATTAAAATTTTCACACAACTCCGTTCTGAAAAAAAAAACAAGCAAATCACACCATATCATTGAGAGTAAACCAATTTATGGACCTTTTTTCGTCATCAAGTAGCTATATGGATCCTTTTATATTAGCTTAATAAGAACACTGGTATATCTCGCGTCAATTATAGCCTTACTTTTGCATAATTGTTAAGTACCAATGTTTTAAATTCTGAGTACAATTTCTTGTACAATTTCTTCTTATGAGATGGTAATTCTAATCTACTTACATAAATTGTACACATGCTAAGTACCAACATCTTAAACTATCCTTATGGGATAGTGACTCTAAATTTAATCTATACAACTTGCACACATGATAAGTATTAATATATTAAAATCATCTATGAGATGGTTACTTTGAAGGTAATGTAATCTTTCCTTAGATCATATAACGAAAATGATAGGCTGTGTAAATTCGTGTACGTGTGATAAGCATTTTTTCTTGTGACACGGAGGGGAAATGAAAAGAGGCGTATCGCCTTGTTATTCGTCAGTTCGACAATTCTAACTTATTTCTGACATTTCAGATTTTATGACGAGAAGTTCGGCTTTGATTTTCGATTTTGTAGTAAATAACTAATTAAAAGTTATTTTTACTTAATACAGGCTTTTCCAATAAGAGGTGTTATTTTAATTAGCCCGCTATTTCTCGGTAGCTGTCACTTTTGGAGCTGTCATTTTTTGACATTTGACAAGTAGAAACCAATAATAAAAATGGAACGATACACGATTCAACAACGCATTGAAATTATTAAAATTCACTATAAAAATGGTGAAAATGTGGCAGAGACGGTTCGTAAAACTCGAACATTTTTGGGTCGTCGTGAAGGATTGGGCATTCCACAAACGTCATTACACCGTATTTTGCATAAAGATTTGGGTCTTAAGGCTTATAAAGTTCAGCTAACACAAGAACTCAAGCCGGCCGATCATCAACAACGGCCCTTGAAATGCATGAAAATGATCCGGAATTCCATCGAAAACTCATCTTGAGTGATGAGGCCCATTTCCACCTCGATGGCTTCGTCAACAAGCAAAATTGTCGCATCTGGGGCTCGGAAAATCCAAGAGTTATTGTTGAAAAGCCTCTCTATCCTCAACGTGTGACTGTTTGGTGCGGTTTATGGTCCCGCGGGATCATTGGACTTTACTTTTTCGAAAATGAGGCTGGAGCAACAGTTACGGTGAATGCATTACGCTATCGACAGATGATTAATGTTTTTTTATGGCCGGAATTGGATGCTATTGATCTAGACAACGTTTGCTTTCAACAAGATGACGCTACGTGCCATACAAGCAACGAAACCATTGATCTTTTACGGGAAAAGTTTCCGGACCGTGTTATCTCTCGAAGAGGTGATCACAATTGGCCACCGAGATCTTGTGACTTAACACCTTGCGACTTCTTCCTTTGGGGCCACGTGAAAGAGAAGGTCTACGCCAACAGCCCAGCGTCGATTCAAGACCTCAAAGATGGAATTCGTGAGGCTATCGAGGACATAGGGCAGCCACTTTGCGATTTGGTTATGGAAAATTTCGTGAAAAGGATATGGTCCTATAGGCGTGGTCGTTGTGGTCATTTGGCTGATGTTATTTTCCATTAATAACGGCATACCTTCCTCTTTATAATGAAATAAAGATCCGATCATTTGTCTCAAAAAATGGCATTTTTCTTTGAATATCAAAATAACACCTCTTATTGGAAAACCTTTTAGTAGTGTGGTACAATAATGAAATATTGTTTTGTGAACGGGATTTTATATAATCAAGACTCCGGAGTCGTGAATTATCGTGATGAAATGCGCTGTGCTGTAGAAACACCCGGTGATATTCCCTTAGGAAATCATTTTGCAGGCAAGCTTAATTCTTTTAATAATAAATGATAGTATTTTAAATAAAATAAGAGTGAAATATTTATAAAAATTAACAGCCGTGGCAAAAAAATTTAACATTTTCCAATGCCGGTTTATTTGTTTATGATTGATTTGTCATTGTCGTCTTAAGTTACAGTAGGCATACAAAGGCAACGCCAAAAAAATTATCAAAAAATAAACGGGGCATTAGGAAAATACGTAAAAATGCAAAAAGCTATAAAAATATTATAAAATTATAAAGTTAAAAATTAATTTAAAAATGTTGTGATATAATGGCATCTCTTCTATTGAATTTCTTCAATAATTAATAAAGTTTCAACCACTAAGTTATTCGCCTGGTATGAAAATATCGTAGTTTACCACTTCCTTGACTAAAACGAATACATCGAGGCGGTTCTACTACATGCAGAAAAATGCTTAAGTTCTTCTTCCTCATAACCTATCCTTTTTGTTATATGATCTAAGAATCTTTCTTGCGAAATTATAATTAATAGAATCCATTGAATTGTAATCGTAGAGCCATCTAGAAACCTTATTAGGGAATCAAATATAATCGTTTGTGCAAACCTCCATCCTTTTACAGGGCAATCCTAAGAAATAGAAGTGACGAATCCATGGAACGGTGGGAAACCCGCTCCAGGCTCCTTAATAATATAAAACAGTGTAAATGAACTTTAATAAACTATAAGAAGGTTTAAAATAAATAACAACTATCTCTGCCTGCAGTAGAAATAAACCCCAACATGCATTAGCATGGTTTAAAATAAATAATAATAGTGGCTTAAAAATGTAAACCTGAATTTACAAATTACAACCAATAACTAAAAGTAATTAATGAGCACCCTGCACTAGTGCAATGAGCGGTCACGTCAAGTCGATCAAAGTGTTTTCGACGGAAAAGCTTGGCACACATATGTGAGCAGGATGACAGCCGAAAAGCCGGAGGCGATGACAAGTTCCGCTAAATTTTTTTTTTTTTTGCTGGATAATAAAAGTTTCGGCGATACAGAACGGTCGAGAGCAGTATAGGCGGCAAGTCGTAAATCTGTAAAAGAAAAAAATCAACCAGAATTAAAAATAAAAGTAAAAACAAAAATAAAAGGGATGCGAGTAAGGAATATTCGCTGGGTAATAAGAGGGAAGGAATTAAGAATCGGTACAAAGGAAAAGCAGCAGGAGTCTGGACGTCGGAAATTGTTTAATATTAGCGAGATAGCTATAGCTCAGCAAGCCTGAGGGATCGAGGTTCGCCACCGAACCCAAAGATGACAAGTGTTTTGGTCTCCTAAGATCTCAATTTTTACATTATTTTTTTATATATACAGGGTGATTCAGAACAAGATACCTTCCGGTATACCTCGCAATTCCTTGAGGTAAGCTGATCAAAAAATTGTTCCACATACTCCCCCCCCCTCTCTAGTTACCTTCCTATAGGAGCTGTGGCCAGTTGAAGATTTCGCCAATATTCGTGAACCCTGATGGGACTAAATGAGTATAACTTTTGAACCACCTTATAGATTTTGGTTATTGTTGGCCTATTAAATAGCCAAGAATAGTAGATGTCGAGAAGTGTATTACTCTGTATTGTTTAAGTAAGCATCTTTAATTATTCTAAAATATTTCCAAAGTTTTGATTTTTTACACACAAAAGTTTTTGAAATAAATAACGGTATTTATGAAATTTGTGTGTAAGAAAAATCAATGTTTTGGAAACATTTACGAATAATTTAAAGATGCTTAATTAAAACGTACGGAGCAATACACTCTTCGACAATAACAATAACCAAAATCTATAGGGTGGTTCAAAAGTTATAGTCATTTATTCTCACGAATATTGGCGAAATCTTCTACTGGCCGCAGCTCCTAAAGGGTGGTTTCTAGGGGGGGGGGGATATGTGGAACAATTTTATGATCAGCTTACCTCAAGAAATCGCGTAGAATACCGGAAGGTATCTTGATCTGAATCACCCTATATATATATCAATATTTTTTTTTAATAAATATACATCCATATTTGTTAATTTTCGGCTGGCTGGTGACGGCGAGTATAGTTTCAACACACGATAATTTCTTTTTTTTAGTTTAAAGGCTGATAGGCCTCTATCCTAGATTTATTTTTTATTAATTAAATTATGTTGTTCACTTGTCTTGAAATAAAGGGGATATAAGTGCTATTTGGAAGAGGGTATTTCCTTTATCTCCATACATATTACAGATATTCGTTACAGGTTTCGTAATCTGTCTTAGTAGTAAAATATCACATGGCGCCTAATTAGTGCGAGTTCCCTCGTCTTTGTTTTGTAATCCACCCCGTCTCCTGAGCTAGCAGTATGTGCCGCGGAGTACGTAACACTCCTTATATATAAAAAAATAATATCCTTAACAACAGGCGCGCGGTCCCACGGACCGCTGCATAGACGTTTCTCCAATAACAAGAGAAATAATGGTAATTCCCGCAGTAGGCAGAGAACGAAATACTACTGTAAAAGCAAAAGCTGAATAGCTTACGTTGTCTATGATAAAACTGTAAAAATGTTGACCCTACTGAAGAATTTACAATCTAATTTTATACATAATACACTACGAAAAATAAATTTTAAAGGCAGAATTTGTGTTCATTACTTTATGGGGTTATATTCATGTAAGATTTTAAGCTTTCTATAATTTTTTATGTGTGTCTGCTCAAACCTTTTTCGGACTACAGCCAAAAGCTAAGGTCGAAACATTTTAAGGTGCAACACTGCCACCACCTTACAAAGGCATAATTTGTATCACAGAACAGACTATTCCGCCGAATGGACTATCCCAATGTTGCAATTGTCAGGCCATATGATTTGTATTTTGCAATATATCGGTAAATTAAAAAAAAAATGGAACAACTTTCAAATATCTGGTAAAATACGTGGACGCTTCATAGCGCCACCAATTTTATAAACAGGGAACAGTAATTAGAAGAAGAAAAATGTTGTGTGTGCAACAGGACGATTTGTATGTAAAAGTCACTCGAAATCCTTAACAAATTAAATGAAGCATTTCTGATTGGTGCTTATTTGAGATACTCACATAAGTGATAATGAAAATTGAAAAAATCTCTTGCATTTCTCACTACTTTATTTATCTCCATAATCAAATCGTCGCATTAGATAACTTGAATGCCTTCGGTAGAGTATGAAAGCCTGTTCGTTTAGCTAAACTTCAGGGATTACGTCTAGACCTTCTTTTCTAAAAATGAATTGAAAGCTTTCGATCCCGCTAATCAATTAAAGTTATATTGGGCGGAGTTACTACTGACTGTTTCCATACCGGTATACCGCAAGGTTCTATGCTTTCTCCTACTCTCTTCCTCATTTTTATTAATGATCCACTAGCTCTCACTTTTAATGCTATTCAGCAGATGACAGTACCCTTGATTTCGTGTACTCGTTCTACTCTACAGCTGATTCCCATGGGAATGTAATAGTTGATAAACAAACAAATAATTTTTTGAAAAATTTACTATAGAAAAGACAATCCTCGGTGCTTTTAAAAATTGTGACAGTATAAAATTATTTTTTCACAAATTTACTATAGAAAAGGCAATCCTCGGTGAATTTTATTTATGTTAAGTGCATTAAACTAAGACCTTTCAATAATACTCGATTGGAGCAGAACGAATCGGGTCTTGCGTAATGCTTTCAAACGCAATGTTGTCCATTATCAGACTTGGCCCAAAAATATACAAGTCTCATATCAGGCCTAAAGTAGAATATATGGATGCACTGCATTGTCAGCGTAAATCGTTTGTAGAATTCTTCGTATGCGTACCACATGAGCTGTAACCCAATCAGATGGGGTCGTACCGTGAAATTCCGCGGATCCTTCATTAGTAGACCAGTACAAATATGAAACAATTTACCAACCTCTGTTTTCCCCCTCAGCCACGAGTCACAAACATTCAAGTGTAATGCATATGTCACCTTCTTGGCTCAACCAAAACCCTCGAGAATACTTCCCAAGCCATGAAACAAAAATTTATATGTGTGCGTTGGGAGTCCATTCTCTAAAATGTTCTATTAATACTTATGGAAAAATACCAAACATTGACTTTATACAGAGTGTCCCGAATTAGGATAGCTATATAAAAGAAGGTGATAGATCTCGGTAAGAAAATAAAAAATAAATTTATGGAAGGGGGGGTCTGACTTCACCGTCCTTGGGGCAACGGGGGTTTAAAGATTTTTCCCAGTGTAGAGTAAGTGCTTCAACAATTTTCCCAATATCTCCTAGGATTTTTAAAATATCGGAATGAATGTTTTTCTAATCGATGGCTGATCATTTTTCCATAAAAAGATGTGAAATGCTTTTTGCTGTTGTTAATTTCCTCCAAGTTATAGACCTTCAATATCCAAATTTTGAGAATTAATTTTTTCGGATTCAAATGTAATTATCTCAACATTTTTCCCTATTACTTTTTTAATTCTTTCTGCTTAGAGGAGAGCCAAATTGGTGCTCTACCAGTCAGTTTTCACAGCACTCAAAAATGCTTGACCGTTTTCAAATCATAACGTAAAATATACAGGTCTTAACTGAATCCCATTTTATGAATTTAAGGTTTTCATCAAAACAAAGTGAAACCTTTTTCTGAAATAACTACAAAAATGTTCAGTAGTCCAACAACTGAACCAAGGAGTATAAAATTACAGACAAAATGCGAGATATAAGCAGACAAGTACACATTTTTATACAGAAAATAAAGAAAACGCAATTTCGATTTGTTAAACACATTTTATTATTAACTGCTATTATTATTACATAATAATGCAGATTTAAACTATTAATACTTACGAAAATTATCTAGAACTAACTGACGCTAACTGTTCAAAATATTCTCGAAATGTTCCCCATTATTTTGAATGCATAGCAAACATCTGCGTTTAATAGATCTTTTAAGATCTGTCGTCCTTAACGTCTCCGTAACTTTTAGGGCAACATCTTTGATCCTCCTTTTTAACTGATCTTCAGTTGATGTTTGTACTGAATATAAAATCCTTTTCATATATTCCCCAGAGAGTCAAATCCGTAGATCGAGGCGGCCAAAGTACGGACGCATACCGTCCAATAAATTTCCCCGGGTAATATATTTGAAAACAGTTGAAACCTGGTTAAGCACTTTATGCTGGACCGCCGTCATGTTGATGAAGCATTTGACTCCGTGTTGCTAAGGGCACATCCTCCAATAATCCTGGTAGATCATCTTGGATGAAAAAAATCCAAATAATTGCTGCTATTCAGTCTTGGAGGAAGTATATGTGGACTATTCAACAAATTTCCTAGAATACCTGCCCACACGTTAACTGCAACTCTATGCTGTGTTGATGATCGACGAGACCCATGAGGATTTTTTGCAGCCCAAAACATGTTGGTTGTGGAAGCGTGACACGCCAGCTTTCGTGAACTGGCATTCATCTGTCCATAAAATGTGGTCTAAAACTGTGTAGTCTGTCATGCTCAAGGATCCAGTTGCAGAACTCCTGCACAGGAGTTAAGCTGTATGGATACATTCTGGAATTGGTGTCGTGTATAATTTTAAAAACAGATGACATTGGAACTCCAGTCTGAAGAGAAATTCTTTTTATGCTTATTGGAGGGTCTTTCCATAGAAGATCTCGAACTGTTCTTCCGCTTCGACCATAAATGCTGATCGTCGGGTGTCTTATCTTCGTCTGCTCACTACTCAACTCTCCCGCAATCTTTGGTAAGTTGCTGCAAACACGGATCTGTGTGGTACCCTAAGTTGAGGAAATGCCCCTGAAACCAATCCTGTAGACTACCTGCAATTAGTCCAAGTACTTGAATTGCTTTGAATTTTAGGATGTGACTAATCAAGTGTACATGGGTTGGTGCAGCTGCGGTACAGTCACCAAATTGTCATCATTTCTTTCGAATACAATTACTGTTGTATTAGATTACTGAAAATTGTTGTTGTTTCTAGTGAAAACCTTAAGTTCATAAAATGGGATTCACGTAAGACCTGTACATTTTACGTTATGATTTGAAAACGGTCAAATATTTTTGAGTGCTGTGAAGACCGACTTGTAGAGCACCGATTGGGCTTCCGTCTAAGTAAAATGTTGAGATAATTGCATTTGTATCCGAAAAAAATTAACTTTTTATACAAAATTTGGACTTTGAAGGTCTATAACTTCGAAGAAATTAATAACAGAAAAAATTGTTTCACACCTCTTTAAAGGGCAATTAAAAAAACCTAGGAAATATGTTGAAGCACTTACCCAACACTGGGAAAATATATCAAACCCCATAGCTCAGAAGAAAGTGAAATTAGAGCCCTCCTCCTATTTTTTTTTTCATTTGTTACCGAGATCTATCATCACCTCCTCTTATATGGCCATCCTAATTCGTCACATCCGTATATGCTATGGAGCTTAAACTACTATCCATATAGGAAAATATTGTTGTAGTCATTTTAAGTATGGCTCCTTACCTTCCCAAAGACTACTTAACAAAATAATAAAATAGTTTTGCTTACAAGTAACCTCAGCTGACTAATAATTGCATATGTGTATGTGCAGCTGGAGTCCGAATCAGTAGGAAACTACTTTCGATATCATAAGCCCACCGCATTTTGTTGTTTTTGGATCGTAGTCATTTGGTTAAGATAAATTTATTTAAATAATTTTGTTATTAAAGATATAAAAATTTGATTACGGTTCGGAAGATAAAAAAGCAAGCTTAAGATTATCAGAAAGCAGTTTTTCTGTATCTCTCATGGGGAAGTGAGAGAGTCTGTTTCATGGATTGTGAAGTATACTCGAGGGTTTTGGATCAACCCAATAATCCTCAATTCCCTACCCCATCTTCCTTTCTTGCCAAGGCTGTGCTGCGGGATCAGAATATCTCTACAACTTTAGCAACATTATAAAAGAAAAGTTCCTTTAAGTCTGGAATTTTGCACGTTTATAAAATTTTTGTTCACTTATTCCATATACTTCTTTATATACAAATGATGACAGATTTTAAACGTAGTCAAAGTCAAGAATGCTAACCCAGGCAGTGGTCGTACAAAAAACTCAGCTACGATTTTTTAAGATTGCCTACAATGAAAAATTCTAAATTTTCCACAATGAAAAATTTTAAATTTTCCACATATAAAAATTCACGTCCTTTATCCAATTGTTTTTATTTTGCCTAAATTGTTGTTTGTCATCAAAAGCCCCTTTCTTACAGCTAAAATAAATAATTCACTGCTGCTTCAGTAGGTTTGAAAACAATGTAAACATATGAAACATCATAAACAAACGCAGTCAGCAGAAATTATTTCCTAGTTACATAATATATATGTATGTACATATTATGGAAGGGAGAGTTCATTAGTATTCGTTCCACACAATCCACATGAACCAAATTACAAGAAAACATGAGGACAGATGAGGTAGGCCAAATGGAACGGAAACATAGGATTAATTTCTTCGGGAAAAGAAAATCCTTCATCCAAACCATTTATGGTTGTTACGAAGCTCTGTGTGTATTCAAGACCTTTCAAGGAGGGTATTCGGTTGCCTTTTTATTTATTGTTAACACTGCCCTGCTTTTTGTTGTGACTTCGAGAGAGGTTAATGTGTCATGAAAGGAGGCAGTCAAGGTTATGGTATTTTTCTGAGCCAAAAGTCAAGAAGCCTTTTGGGAAGTGGTAAATATGATGATGAAATCTGGTAAGGGCTAAACGTAATCAATAATATTGTAGCGCAGTTTCTATAACATTCGAGTCGCTTTTAGTGATTTGAGATGGGCACAACCTATTATTTTTCGAGCAAAGTATTATGTTCTGTTATCTCGGTAAGATAGTGAAAGAAAAGAACTCTATACATAACCTGGAGATATATACATATGTATGTATATAAATCGATGGTACTTACGATGTTATCGAAACAACTTTTTATGGGAAATATTAAATAGATACTAAGCCCTGCCTGAAGAGTATAAGAGTGCAAATATTTACAGAAGTACAGAATTATGAAATGATCCGGTAACTTGTTTTGGGGTGACCTCCATATCGTCTGAAATCAAATGAATAACATTTATATGTAAATCCGCAATAAAATTATACCTTAGTGTGTTCAAGTTGTCATTTCGTGGGTCCTCCAAAATTTTATATGAGTGATTCAGAGTATAATCGAAAATTAGTTGGTTCTCTTAGACATATATGCTTCCCGCAACTTGGAGGCATCAATTCGAATTTTGGGTTAGCACTATACAATGGCACTGTGGTATTTCCCTTATTGGTAAACAATTGCAGAATTCTTTCCAAATTCCATCTCGTTGTTTATTCTCAGTCCTGCAAATAATCATAAGAGACATCTTTGTAAGATTTAGCCACACTTACCATACATGCAAGATGGATAGAGGCGTAGATGACTCTACTCTCCTTAATACGTTAATCTAGTCGAGGAAGCTTTCTGTAATTTAGGAGTGCCCGATTTTCTAAAACCTGTCCTTACCAGACTTAAAATTCCACGCAAATTTACTACGCGATGCTCAAGCCGATAATCCTAGAAAGGTGATGTTTATCTACTTGTTTTTTCAATAGTACTACATCATAATACACACTTTGTCCAGTTTCCGTTCTAAGATGCCCTAAATGAGCAGGACACCAAACAACTAACCTAACCTTATCATTTATACGAAAGCGACAATATTTCTTCCAGAACTTCAATTTCTGGCTATAAACGAATACTACAATGGTTCGTCCATAGTACCTACAAAGCCAAAGACCATTTGCGGTCATCAGGTGGAGAACGCTCTTTTCCTCATCCATACAGCTTCTCCAGATGTCCTTGTATAGAGCTTTCATGCGCTCTGCATGTTTACCAAAGAGACAGTGCCTCGTAATAACGGAGATAAGGATGCGCACATCATTATGGCTTCTCCTCAGTGGAGATTGCGGAGATTCGGTCCTCCTAGAAGAAATCTAGGGCCACAGCTGTCTTGAAATCGCTCATACGGCCAATTCTCCCCATCTGCGATTTGCCAGAGCTTAATAAAATCTAGAACTCTCTTCACTGATTCTACTGGCCGATCACTGGGTTCGTCCCGCTTAACAGGTAGTCATAGCGGAGCCTTTCTGGCCAGAGCATCAGCTGCCTCGTTGCCATGTATGTCACTGTGACCAAGCATCCAGCAGAGAATAACCCTGTAGTTAGCATCCGAGCTACCCGAGCTAACAGTGACTCTATTTCACATGGTACTCAAATTCAGGGTATTTGCAGCCAGACTGTCAATACAAATCTTGATAACTCTATCACTGAGTAAAACGTAAGTTATTGCCAGCAACCTTGCTGTTTTGCTTATAGGCAGAACCTCCGCCTGGAATACACAACAGTAGTCCGGTAGGCGGTACGATTCCTGCATTTGAGGGAATGTTGGGTACACCGCAAATCCCACTCCCACATCCATTTTCGAACCGTCCGTGAGGACACATAGAATAGAATAGAATAGAATATTTGTTTATTAGGAAGAGATACTACAAGATTTACATATCTTTTTCTTAGCACCAATTAGAGTGGAAATACAGTAATTCAACTGAATAGAAATAAGTAAACTAAATTAAATGTTAATACTACAACAACGATAATAGATGGGGAAAAAAATAAATATAAACAATAATAACAAATAAATTATGGATAAATAAGTTAGATTAAGATACAAAAATTAATTACGAAAACAATTATAGCAAATGAAAATAAAATAAGATAAATCCAAATTAAATAACTTCGATAACAAACATATGATCTGCGCGTGAGGGTCACAACAGCAAAACTACCTGCGTCAAAAAATTTACAAGAAGACGCCTGAAAGTGCCGATTGAGTTAGCCTTCTGGATATTGTGTGGTAATGAATTCCACATTCGAGTGATTTGAACAATATAGGATCCATCAAGTACAGAGCTCTGAAAACTAGGTATTTGCAGTTTATAGCCTCTGGCAGAGTTCAAGGGTAGAAACATGGTTCTCAAGTAAGCGGGCTGAGAGTTGTGCAATAAGTTGAAGAGGAAGAATAATGCTCTACGCTTTAGATATACTTCAATAGAGCAACCTACAAGTGCAAAATTCAGGTGAGAAACCTGATCGAATCTTCAGAAAGCCGAAAACAAACCGTACACAATCGTTAAATGCAACATGTAATTTTCTGGAGCAGTGCGAATCTAGCTTCGGGAAAACAAGTAAACCGTGTGTGAAATGTTGTAATATTAGGGACTTGGGAAGATGACAGTGCCTTTTAGGGGTGAGGATTTTAGTGGACAACCATAGAAGACGGAGGGTGGCGTAGATCTTAGATAGGTTAGAGTTGACGAGATCACAGTACTTCATATTGGAGTTAAGGGTGACCCCAAGGTTACGGACTTTATCCACATAGGGGATTGAAGATCCATTCAAAAGAATAGGAGTAAGGGATGAAGAGTCAAGAGTCCCGAAGAAAAAGGCGATACACTGTGACTTGCCTGGATTAAGTTCAAGTTTATTGTTCATCGACCAGGTGTATATATTATGTAAATCGTCGTTCATTCGAGCCGCACAGTCTGAAATAAACTTGAACGTCGTCAGCATAAATGTGAATGTTGACATCTTGAATTATGTCCGGCAGAACGTTAATATATAAACTGAAGAGTAGAGGACCAAGAATGGAGCCTTGTGGTACTCCAGAAGACAGAGGAAGGAAATTTGAGTGATTACAGTCTCCAAGAGTAACCTTTTGTGATCGCCCGGTTAAGAACTCCTTGATTAAGTGAACAGATCGACACGAAAAATGGAATTTATTAAATAATTTTTCCAGCAGGCTTACATGGCAAACACTGCCAAAAGCCTTGGAGAAGTCTAAAAGCGCCAGAACGCAAATCCCTCTTTTATCAAGTGCAGCGCGTATGTCTGTGGTGACTTTAACGAGAGCACTTTCGCAACTATGCTTGGGTCGAAACCCAGATTGGCAGCCACTTATAAGATTGTTTTGCAGTGTGTACTGTTGAACCTGCCAGTATAGTAGCTTCTCCAGAGCCTGCGACAGGAAGCAGAGGATGCTGATGGGCCTATAATCAGCAAGAGCTGTAGCCGCAGCCTTCTTTGCAATAGGGAGTACGTGAGCTGATTTCCATGTTTTTGGGAACACCCACTTCGTAATGCAGGTATTGAAGATATGTAAAAGTGGGCCAATAATGAGCGGCGCAATTAGCTTCACAAAACGGGGAGACATATTATCAGGGCCGACTTCATTAGATTTAATAGCGAAAATCGCATTCAAGGCTTCAGTTCTATCCACACCCCGGAAACTAACACCACTAGAGCTGGAAGAAGACTCTAAGCCTGCCAAGAACAACTGATCATTGTCCTGAGATTGATGACCAACTATGAAGAATTCGTTAAGTTCCTGAGGGCTAAGGTTGCACTTAGCCGTTTTGCCTCCATATACGCCAGCATCACGCACGTTACGCCATAACATTTTCGGCTGAACACTTATATCAAACTTACGCTTATAATACATACGTTTAGCCTCGCGAATTTTTACATTGACTTTGTTCCTTAAGAGCGTGTAAAACTTCCGACTTTCAGGAGTCTTTAGTCTACGATACCTGGAAAAAAGAAATTCCCACTCAGCAATCAGGGGTTTTATTTCGGGATTTATATCAGAGTCTTTTACTACGCGATTATCATCCCATTCCTCACTTTTAGGAATGCAAGTTAAGAATCCTTTCTCAAAGTCTAGTCTAGAGACGATATAGTTCGAAGCTGCCCGTATACAGTCCCCAGGACAGAACTTCAATATCCTGATGTAACCAAGGTCTGCTTTTATCCAGCAGCCTGACTCTTTAAGTCTTAATGCACTTTTAGCAGCTATACATTTATAATAAATGTCAAGGTGCAGGAGCCGAAGTATGATCTCCATTGCTGCTGTTGGTGTTGTACGAAGGGCACCTGTAACAACTAGATAGATAAAACTTTCCACCACACCAGGATTCCATAGGTGAGGATAGGCCTCATAATAGCAGTATATATCCCGTGAACTATGCGGGGGTAAGTTCCCCACCTTTTGCCAAAAGTTTTCTTGCAGGTATACAGTGCATTGGCCGCCTTTTGGGCGGACTCATACACATTTTTTCTCCAATTTAACTTAGAGTCTAGTGTCACTCCTAGGTATTTGGCTTCAGTTCTAAATTCTAGGGTAATGCTACCTCAATTTGGGGGCGCAAAGGTCGGAATAACTCTCCTCCGTGTAGAAAGGACTAGTTCGGTCTTTGCGGGGTTGAGCCCCAGCCCTAAACTCTTAGCCCAGTTAAGTAGGTTTTGCAATGCTCTGTTGGTAAGTTCGCTGATCGTCGATGTAAAAAGATGAGAATTTCATTAACCAATAATAATAACAGATCTAGGTGAAGGAAGTCATTTTTGTGGAGTATCTCAATAAAAGTCCCATATTTTACGCCATCTGGAAGTTTTTTTTTCCGGTAATCCTAATTATTAAGTCGAACCGGTAAAAATAAATTTATTGAAATAAAATGCAAAATATTAACTATTTTGAACTTAACACAAATATTGGTCCAACTTCACTTAACTAAGCTAATCAGTATTCCTGTTTGCTATAAATTTCCACTGCCAGTGCCTTGCCTCCGAGATAGCTTTCACAAGTTAGTTATCGTCATATTTGCGTTGACCAACTTCATACTTTTGGAAGTGCAGTATAAGAATTATAACGTTTCTGCAAAAAAGTGTTTTTTTTTATAGTGGGTGTCTCAAAAGAAAGTTTATATTTGAATTATCAATTTAAAAGAAAGGTGGACGTCTGTCGATAAAATCTTTATTGATTATTAAAATACTAAGCTTTGGAATTTACTTCTTAAAAGTAACGTAAGTAACGGCGAAATTTCCCATGATGGCTCAGCATGTAGAATACGCGATAGCTCCCATTTTTTAATGGATATTTTCGCTCATAACGTACACTTTTTATTTGAGATATCCCCCTAAAAAAAGTCTATAAGGCTCAAGTCAGGTCTGCTTGGCCCCAATTTATGCCACCTCTCCTGGAGAACAATTTGCTAGGGAAAATTTTACGAACTAGTGCGAGAGACATATTGGACGTATGTAAGGTGACTCCGTCCTGTTGAAAACATGTTCTTTCAAGTTTTCAAGTTTAGGTACCAAGAAGTTATTGAACATCTTCACATAACGTTCTGAATTCACTGTAACTTCTGTCTCCTTTCGTCTCCAAAATTACGGGCCGAACAGACGACCAGACTGATTTACACTCTCCATGGACTCGTCTGTTTTTGATGACTTTGGTCGTCCGGATTTCGGTTTTCGGATTTTCAAACTTTATGTCCGCCATCTGTTAGCAAAACTTGGCGAATATGAGGATAATAAAGTTGTCTTCGATAATAAATAACGCCATATCACAACAAATAATCTAATCTAGTGTTGATTTTTCCGTCTTTCTTTATCTAAATGTGGAAAAAATCAGTAATAAAGAAAATTAAAGGCATATCTTGATTATTGTCAAGATTATTTGAAGGATTTGGCAAATGTGTATGATACGTGATTTAAGTGAAAACAATTTCATATTTCGCTCTCGCATCAGAAAGTTGCAGAACAGACAAAACTCTTATCTAGGCACTGCGGACTTCCAAGAAACTTTACGGTCGGATTTTCGATAGAATTTCTGCGATCTGCCTGGTTGTTGACTGATACATTAATTTTTCGTGAGTTTGAAATATTTTCCGTCAACCAATTTGTCTCACATAACGAAATTTCTTAGAATTTTTGGTTTGGATCGCGGTATACAGGAAGCAATATCTTATGAGCGTAACAAAAATTTTTTTTATACCCTAGATGAAATCTAAAGGGTGTACTAAGATTGTCATTCCATTTGTAACACGCCGAACTAGTGATGCTAGAGCAAAATGGATTAGACCCATGCATAAAATTAAAAGTTATTTTGATTTTTGCATGTCCGTCTGTCTGTCCGTCCGTCGTTCCGTCCTCACGATAACTCGAGAAGTCGTGTACCTAAAGAGCTGAAATTTTGTAAACGGGCTTTTTAACAAATAAACAAAATTCGTAGTGTTGCCATACAAAAATTTCATTTTTCACTACATATTTGGATATCGCCTGAGAACGCGTCAACGTAGAGTGTTGAAATTTTGTACACAGTGTTTACATAAAAACAGTAAATATAATTTTAGAAATGGACCCAGTCGGGTAAGCCCTTCTTGGTGTTGCCATATAAAAATTTGGGATTTTTACGTATCCTGTGCAAACGATCAGTCCTATATGGTTTTAGTGTACTGGAGAGTTGTCCAGAATATGAAATCCTATAAAGTCGGTTATAATCATATTTGCTGTTCGACGAACCGTTCTAGAGATAAATTCAAAAAACACTTCAAAACTCAAACTAGCGCAGATGGGTGACTATTCGAAAGTACAAACCAGCATTCATCCAGGGTATCATAAGAATTTGTCTTAGACCAATTCTAGCTTTTTTTCTTGTTTCTTATAAAATACTGAACATTTTTCTTCAGAATTCTTATGCAATATTGGTTGCCGAGAACGATTAATTCGGGTGCTCGCAACTGGCTACGTCGTTTAGCCTTGATAATGTTCTGATCGAACGAAACCCGTCGGCTTTAATTTTTTGTTTTTTTTTTTGTTTGTTTTTTGTCTTTAATAAAATGACAAATATATTTATAAAATTGAACATAAGTTGCAAACTGCTTTTTTAAATTATTTAAATTTGCTTAAAATATACCTTACATCATGTGTAATATGCTTCACCAAGTGCACACACAAAATATAATCAATATGATTAAACAATCTCTAAACTATCCAAAAAAGCATGTATTTATCGTAATTTTGGAAAATCGGAAGTATAAACTATCGTTTCTTAATAAACGTTCTCAACATAAACAAGTTAAAGATGCAAATATCAAAAACGCAAGTTGTGGTCGATTCGTCTTTTTCAGTCAGCTTTAGCAGAAAGCTGGATGAAAAGCTCCAATTGTGTTTCAGGCCTCACGCTTTCTTGAAAAAAGGTCACTTGTCCTTTATATACCAGTATTATTACATCACATTACGTCAATCTGACGCTTTTCGCTGCAGAAATTGGCACAAGCGTTACCAGTGCAACACCATGAGGAGTACAGCATCTGATCGGCCTCGGCAGCTATAAAAAGGCGTCGAGCTTTACTGAAATTACCCATTTCCAAATCAGAGTTGATCTGATAAAATCCTAAGCCTTGGAGTCTGTTCTGAACAAAATCCCAACCTGAATCAAAAGTTAATTCTGAATCCTAATAGAATAGAAGTTAATTCTGCTTCCAAAATAGAAGTTGATTCTGGCTACCCAATAACTTGAGGTTAACTCAAACCCAAATACAGAAGTTGATCCTGGACATCCTAAATTGAGGTTAACTCAAGTCCTATATACAGGAGTTGATCCTAAATACTATTCGAATTGATGTTGACTCAAAGTATTTCGGCTAGGAGTTAATCCTAAGTATTGCACAAAGTTAGGTTAACCCAAGCAATTTTACATAGGTGTTAACCCTGACCAATTCAGAATCTAGGTTAACTTTATATATTAGTTCTGTTCTACTACCAGAGGTTAACTATGCAACAGTCAAATACAGAAGTCAACGTACACTTATCAGCAGTACAAGTTGCTACCTTATCCACATAACACATTACAGGACCTACACTCAGGGCTGTCAACAACTCCCATCCTTGTTAGATGAGCGTGAAGTGAGCTGTAGCTGGTGATGATGCCAATCACAGTTCTACATTGTTTCTTTCCGAGCCCCATGAGAAAATCGGGGAAATTCCCATTAGGACCATCAAGAAACAGTTTTGTATACCTGCAAGTACTCAGGCTGGTTCCGGTGCGAGGAACGGAGAATCAGAGCTAGCCCTAGCGAAAAGGTCAGCGCTTTCATTCCACATGATCCCCATGTGACCAGGAACCCACAGAAGGGACACCTTGTTTTGTACACACAACTTATCCACAGACGACCTGCAATCCTCCAGTAATTTAGATGTTTCCGAGGGCCACCATTACGGCTGCCTGACTATCCGAAAGGATAGCGTTGTCCTTCCCTTGATATGCATAGCAAGGGCTAGCTTCGCTGCCACTGATATTGCGAAGACTTCGCTAACGATTAAACTTGCGTCGAATGATGACCAAAAGGTTATTGCTGTGTTGGCAAACAAGACATCAGCATATTCATCAGACTGCTTAACTATAGATAAAATTAATAACTTTTTTTTTTTTTTTTAAGGCAATTATATTTTTCTTTGAGTGAAAGACTCAGAAGCGCCTGTCATATTTATCACTAATTTTCTCCGTGAATCAAATTGCACATGCATTATTAATGATTTTGCATCATTAGAAATTTTACATCTACATATGTTGCTTAATGTGAATTTGTCCTTTTGCAATAAATTATTTGATGGCTCTACATCACAACATACTTTCTTGTTGTCTTAGGATATCCACACCTTTAAATCTGGCCATGTATATTTCCGTATATATAATTGAAACTACTTTTTACTCCAATAACAAAAGTGGATACATTTAATATTTCAGTCCCAAATTTAAAATTCCAATGACTGCTTCAACTTTAATATCTGGCCAACTTAATTAAAGGCAAAGGCAAAGTTTTGCAGTATCTACATACCTAACTCCCCTTACCCATTCAAATATAGAACGGAAGTTGTAACTTTCTTTTTTTTTTCCACTCCAACGAGAGAGTACTAAAGTGAAAGTATCACTTCGAGTTCGAAAGTCAAGTTGTCTGTTTAAAGCGAACAAGTTCTTTAGTAATTACACTCAGCGCTATCGTTACTGTATGCATATACATAGGTCCATAGTATAGCTTCGCGTACTAAATATGCAGAAGATAGCATCAATCGATTTGGCACATTTCTTCTTTGTTCATTTTTTATGCCCGAAGTTTGTGTATGATTAATTAACTTTAGAAATATCGAGAGGGGAAACATTAGAAGAAAAGAATTACATTTATCTCAAAGCGATCTACCGTTGGACCCATTTAGGCAGTCTGAAAAAATTTCATAAGCACGTATTGTTCCGTTTTAATAAGCTAAATTAAATGTTTAAAGGAAGTTATAATTTAATTTTACTGAAACAAAATTTCCTTGATGGATACATATACGAGTATGTATATGTACATAAATGGGTTTGGTTTGTTTTAATTAATGAACGTTTAGTCTTAGTCCAATATTGAATAGGAAATATTGAATCCCTAACAATCGTTCATAATTTTATATTTTCTCTATAGCAAATATGTACGGTTCGGTGCCGATAATGTCCCTGAATTTACCACTCAAATTCGTCATGCAAAAAGCCTCTGCAAGTGAATATTGAACATATTTGCCAGTCTGGGTGGGGTGAGCAGAGTAAAAACTATTCACAAGGGCACCCTCCAAGGCGATATTTAATCACCTTTATTATGGGTGCTCGTGAGCTCCTGTCAATACTCACCCGGATGGGGTATAAGGTGGTTTGTTATGCAGATTATATGGTGATATTAGTCACTGGTAGTTATGAATTTGTACTCTATGGACTGCAAATCGCAATACAACTAATCATAGACTGGGCTACGGATTTTGGAATATTTTCAGTCTTAACCTTCCGTATATTGGCTCTACACCTTTGAAGTTAAACGATAAGGCTAAATACCTCGGTATCATACTAGATA
Source organism: Dioctria rufipes (assembly GCA_963924295.1). Lineage (NCBI taxonomy): Eukaryota > Metazoa > Arthropoda > Insecta > Diptera > Asilidae > Dioctria > Dioctria rufipes. The sequence continues at coordinate 281,045,247 of OZ002740.1, read as the reverse complement.
AGAAGCTAAACTGAAAACTGCACCTCAAGAACGAGCGAATAAGACCGCTGGAGCCTCCGTATTGTGCCGCAGAACTATTGGAAAAAAGTGGAGACTCAAAGCACGGATGATCTTATGGATCTACACTATCGTCATCCGATCTATGATAAGTTACAGTTCTGTGGTGTGATGGAAATCAATAGATTTCGCCGACCATTGTAAGATATTGGTAAAGATTCAGATACTTCTTAGCATAAGCGGCGACCTCAAGTCAACCAGCACTCAGGCTCTACAACATAACCTCAACATGCACCCTGTGAAGATACATATAAAGAAACGGGCATGAATCGCAGCGCTGGAACTGCATCTCAATCAGAGCTGGTCTCTCGCTAGAGCAAGAATTCCAGACGAATTGAGAGATCGTGCAATCCATCACTCCTGCCATATCGGCAGGGACAGCGACTTCCTTTGAGAGAGTATACTGAAAAGCGAATTTAAATCATTAATTCCATCTGTAGCAGATTAGGTGTCAAACTCTTTACTTCAACCATTAACAAACCCTATTATTTACACAGAAGGCTCCAAAACTGAAGAAAATACAGGAGCAAGTATTTTCTGTGAGGAGTCTCGTATGGAGCTCACCTTACACCTTAAAAGCCATGTTACAGTTTTCCAGGCGGAAGTCAAGGCCATTCTTGTAGCGAGAAGGTATCTCTTCAACGCTGATACAGAGAACAAAGAGATTGCCATCTGCTAGGATAGCCAAGCAGCTGTAAGGGCTTTGTCAAAACCTTTCGTAACCTCCAAGCTAGTACTGGAGTGTAAAACCACGCTAAATTCCCTCTGGCTGTGTAACAGGGTACTTGTTGTGTGGGTGCAACGTCACAGCGATATCAACGAGAACGAAATAGTGGATGAGCTCGCTCGTATTAATGCAACTTCAGAGGAATCATCCTCTATAATCGGTATTGCACTAAACAATCTTGCGTCTAAGATTTCGACATGGGCTGACTACAAACACAGTCGCCTTTGGCTGGACGATCCGTCAGGTAGAATGCTAAGGAATTGTGCAGTATACCTAACCCTAATCTGGTGAACAAATGTTGGGACTGAGCAAGCCAACTATGAGAACACTTGTGTCAATTCTCACTGAGCACTCTTCTTTCAGGGATCGCCTACACAAGATTAGCTTTGTCGATGATCCTATATGTAGGGGATGCTGAGATGAACCCGAAACGGTGGGCACACCTTTTTTGAACAAGTTGGATGACGCGCTTTTAAGACTGACCTATTTTGCGAATGAAATACGCAGTTCCAACCTGGATGATACTGCAACTACAACAATTTAGAAACCACAAAAGGTAAGTAATTAGTAGGACGACTTCTGCAAATAAGTCAACTAGATTTGTAAATTGCTTTCATTTATCTCAAGCTCTCGATGAGAAAGGATCAAAAACAGTTTGTCAGATTACAAGTGGGGAAAAAGGAGTCTTAGTTACCAGTATATTTCCCCCGTCATGATTCTCTCCAGGGTCCACTTTAAAGCATATATGGTAAAAGTAGCTTCAGCTGGAACACTAGCATTGGCGGATCAGTCCGGTTGGATGAACTCACATCTATTTCTAGAAGTGATTTCGTAAAGCACACCTGCAGCATTTCGCTTTTAATTTCACATGTTTCATAACTACCCATATAATGTCTCATTTCTTCCAGCTGATGGGGAGAGTTGAAAAGAGACACTTGTTTCGTATTTCAACAGCCGGAGTGAAAATTACTTAACATTTAAAAGAAACTAAGATCTTCTAGAATATGACTCAAACTAATTTTTGATTAGCTAACGTGAAGCAAGGGCATCAACAGAATGACGGACCCAAGGCTGGACCGAATCCTGCAAAAGCTCGACGAACTAATCAATAAATTTAATAACCAATCACACAAGCAAAAAACACGAATACAACAATAACACGTGCACTAATCACTCTTACACCAATCATGAACCAAACACCAATCATTAACCAAACACCAATCACTCATACCTCAGTCACCAGCACACCAATAACCCACAATGTACTAATCACCAACATCGCACCCACCCGGATCACACCTACATTGATCACACCTACACCAGCCACACCTACACCTATCACACCTACACCTATTACACCTACACCAATAACCAAGCATACACCAATCACTCAGCATGCACTAATCCCCAACCTTACACCCATACCCAACCCTAACCTGCTCATCAAGCGTACATCGAAGACTAGAACACTAATCATTAACACACACCCCCACCACATTTACCTCTAACACCTTAATCAACCGTCCGCTTCCCACTTACCAACTAATCTACCGCCCACTTCCTACTAACCCAATAATCAACCGCACGCATACAACACCTACTAATAGATTAACAAACCATATACCGCTCACTAACACTTTAATCAACCGTCCACTTCATACTAACACACTTACTAACCATTATATACTCCCACCAACCCATTCAGCACCCGCAGACGCATAACTAACGCAAAAAACCACACATTCCTCGCGAATACAGCAATCACACCTACGCCAATCTCACCTACGCCAATCTCACCTACACCCATTACACCTACGCTAATTGCACCTAAACCAAACACACTTTCACCAATCAAACATGCACTTACCACCAACAACACGCCAATAATTACACATACATCAATCTCCAAAAATACACCAATAATCACACCTACACGGATAACAAACAAATTGCCATTAATAAACCACCCGCCAAACGCAAGTAGTAGGCAAACTAAGGTAGAAGAAATCGACACTAGAAAAATGGTAACATAAGTGCCGACTAAAGAAATCTACAGTAGCAAAAATGCTGGGCCATTGGATGCCCAACTAATTAGTAGCATTCAGGCTAATAAGGCTAAAATCCACACCGACGTACGTGTGTCAACAATGAAGAACGCTTCAATACTTGACGTAGTTAAGTGGCGTAGCTCACGCTATACCCCAGTGGTAGTGGGATTAGAAGACTCCCACAGCACGCTCGGCTTTTTGTAAGAGACAACTGAAAGAGTTCTTTCCTGGTACCCCTAAGAAGGCATCTATCCAGCTTAACTGGTAACTGCAGGATACCAATGTGCCCCGGACGGAATGAACAACAAGTACGCGGTCAGTGATATTCTGGAAAAAATTTCGACATGGAAAGATGCAACCACGTCAAATGCTGCTTTTGGCCATCACAACCGTGAATTTTCAAGTATCGATTCTAGTTCTTCATTCACTACCCTTTTTGGTGTTATCGTTGGGTGCAGCTTTGCAAACAGAAAATCAAGAGTCGACAGAAGCTATTACACACGCAGACTAACTTGAGTATAGAGGACAAAAAGCGACAGGGAGTTTGAGAAAAATTTTCAGAACATGAAAACTATTTCTCAAGCTTGGGTCTCATCAAACCAAACAGTCCAATGCAATTAATAACACAATTGAAGATTTTTATCGTATGTCGATGACAGTGGCGGATCCAGGGGGGGGGGGGGGTCATGACCCCCCCCCCTAAATTTGAGACAAAATATTTAATTAATTGAGTTATTTGAAAAAATATATTTTTTATTTTATACTTTTTTTATTTATATAATTCAACTTAAAAACAAATTTTTAATCCAAAACTTAAAAAAATAAAAATTTATTTCAATGAATGCTAATACATCACATGCATATGTATGTGTATAGGTTTTTCTCGGAATTTGGGTTTCGGACCTCAGAGAAACACTTCCCAAGCCACGAAACAGACTCCCTCGTTACCACATCAGAGCCCTAACTTAACTTAGTCCTAACTCCTGTTATATTTCGGGGCTTACCTTAGCCGAAGGCAATCACTCTACGCCGTTTCAGGAAGCTATGATTAAGACAACTCGAACACTTTTATTTTATTTATATATATTTTTTTTTTACTTTTGCTTTGTTCACAAACTTTTTCTTTCACAAACTTTCTCTTATGGTTATTTTCACAAAACGTTTATTTTTTTTCTTATCGCAACTTCTATTTTCTTTACCTGTTTACAATTAGTGTTCACCCTATCGCGGCGGACGATGGTTGAAATGAAATTTGCTATTTTCATAAATATCAAACCATCGTCTTGCTATTGTGCATACATTGTTGCATCCACAATGTATGCCGCTCGCGACAATTTGCTGAAAGGAGGCTTTTTGGTGAAGACTTGATCGTTTAAATCTTCACCGAGTAAATTTTATTCGCATGTACATACATATCGTATTTTTATTTTCGACAAATCTTACTGAAGGTAAGATTTGTCGTGGGGCTTTTTTCTATTGAAATTTAAAACTCTTATTTGTCCCAAGTCGTTCTATGGGAAATACTTTTTGTTTTTAAGTGAGGAATTTAAATCAATTGCTGATGGCAATTTCTTCGCCTTAAAGAGAGATAAGCCCCTTTTTAGGTACTTTTGGCATGTAACACTCCTAACATTCTAAAATATTTGCAGCGTTCTTATGTAAAACCACTGACATTTAAAATATGGACTGACTACGTCCATAGAAATACACTGCAGAAAGTGGGCTCATTTCTATATAGCGTTCTCTTTCGATCTAAGCACTAACTACTAATTCGCACGTCACATACAAATGTGACCTAACTCAAAATTTGACGTTTTTGAGTTAATTACACCATGAAATTGGTATATTTCTATCTGATTGTTTTTGCCGCTAGATAGCGATAGTATCACTTTTCTGTTACTTAAGAACAGAGATATTCTTCATAGAACAGTGTGTCAGTGTCACTTTTTGAGTTGTGACGATCTTCATAACAAACGTAAATATGTTTTCGACATTTTAAGAGTATTATTTTAAATTGTGTCATTTTTCCACAAAACAGCATTTATTTCTTACAAATTTTATTATGAGTTATGACATTTTTCCACAAAGTTCAAAGTACGGAATTTAATTCTTAAAAATCGTATTTTGAGTTGTGCCACTTAAAAAAAACTTCTAAAAATATTTATTCGCAACAAAGAAAAGCGACACAACTTAAGAGGATGCGGGATTAACAGCTAACCTCGCCAACTGCGGTAACAAAAACTTAAAATTTCTTCTATATATAAATCTTCAGAAATATATTTACTAACAAATTTAAGAGTCCAGACTATTTTTAGCAAACAATTACTACGTTAAGCTAGAATTAATTCTATGTACAGCTTTTCGTTCTTTCGCTCTCCTGAAAAGTTGCATTTTTTGAGTTGGGTCACTTTTCTATGTAACGTGCGAACTGAGAAAGGGCTGTAAACAATAAATAAATAAGTGGGTTTGTCGAAATAAATGTTTTTAAATTAATTATTTGGGTTAATAAAAATTCGAGAGGTTTCACTTTTCAACTTTCCGTCAATGGATTTTTCAATGTTGGCACCGACGTATGAACTATTTTTGACACAAAAAATTGTACCCGCAAGAAATAGCATATCGAGCAGTCCATATTATATATGCCAGTGTGGAAAACTGAGAACAGTTTGGCTTGAATGACTCCTGCAGTTTGCACCCTATTAAAAAAAATTAGTATTTGTAAAAAACAAGTATACTAACAAATGACACATCATCCACACCGCTTAATGCGGATGTCCTATTTCCAAGTACTGCAGTAAGTACTGCCTGCGGTGGGTATGCAAACCGACTTACGGTGTTGGATGGTGTTTTTTTTTTTTGCTCGACAGATGTAATTTGTAAGATGACCCCCCCCCCCCCTAATTTCAATGCTAGATCCGCGCCTGGTCGATGAAGGGTGCCAAGATGGGTTTCCAACGACATTACTTTAGAAACTGTATCTTGGTTGCACAAAATTTTTAGTAATTTAAGTATGTTTGAATAGACTTTTTATTTTTTTTATTTTTATAGAACTTTTTGTATTTTAATTAACACTTTTCAAATTAGGCACCCATTTTATAATTAACAATGAGATTCCCGTTTTACGCCTTTTGCTCACAATGAAAAATCTAGACTGACCTATCAAAAATATTTTCAAAAACAATATGAAAACCTACTCTCTCTATTTCGAATACGTAACACAGTGCGATAACGAAAAATTTTTAACAAAATAATTTATATTATGAAGTAGTGCCAGGACAATGGGAGGAACGAGCGTATAAGAAATAATTACAGCTAGAGATATGAGCCCCCAACCACAGATCTTCAAACCTTACCCTGATCTGTTCATTACTCATTTAGAAAACCGTTTTTTGAAACGTCACAACGTTTTGTCAAACTTCTCATGTGTTTTTTTGTTTTTTGGGAGCAAATGAAAACTTTAAATGAGGCAGCATGTGAACATATCTACGAAACTTTAAATTTTACACGACAATTCATTTGAAATATGGATCAAGGAAGACAAGATCATGCGGCTCCGAATTGCAGATAAAGGAATTAACAATTCTCCCGTGGACCTTCATATCTGCAGCAAAAATGCATCGCCAAATATCCACAAACTTTTGAAAATAATATCACCTGTGACCATAACATCGAATGAGCATTCATTTTCCACTTTGGTTTGTCTCAAATCCTATTTAAGGTCATAATGGCAGAAGATCATCTGAAACACCCCCCCCCCCCTCCCCCCCCCCCGCCATGAGCAAGGGCTTGGCTCAAATTAAACACATTAATGGGACCGTTAGTTTGTTGTACATCAACAAAATGCTGAATTTTCAAAATTATAATTTAACGAATAGAGGTGCAGTAAAATTACCCGACAAAATGTCGATGTCTTTAATTTTTTTTTATAATTTAATCCTTTCAACTACGAGTTATCATGGACTTTTGCACTGACTTATCAAACGTTATGTTCAATTCAAAATGTGTCTGGTCTCTATGTATATCCTCATTTTGTACTACACTAAGAAAGGTGAATATGTATATGTACATGTACATGTATGTGCTGTCTGTTTCCGAAGGACAGCAATTTGTAATTTTATACCACACTGTAGGATGTCTTGTACTTCGAGTCATTGTGAATCCTAATTAACAATTAAAAACGGTCATTTTTTGTATGAAAAGCGTATCATCCTTTAGGAAACTTAACACAGTATTCATGCAGAACTGCTTATGAAACAAGAAGAAAATCAATAATGGTTACCTCAGCCATAAAAATGACTGCCCTTTATGTTGAATTGCCTGAAGTACTCTCCCCTTCATAAAAGGGAAAAAAAGAAAACGTCTATGGTTTGCATTTTTTACAACCTGGGGAGGCTGTCAGTAGAAGCACTTATTTCCTTTTCTATTTTTTGTCTGAACATAAAATCGTTTTCATTTCTCACAAGGAATTTTCTTTTCAGAGTCACTCAGCACGTACTCGACCACATCTACACCAGGGAATCTCTTGCCATATTTTGACTTCGATGTTCCACGAAATTTGACGGTGACAGTTGGACAGACGGGTTTCCTGCATTGTAGAGTAGAAAGACTGGGCGACAAGGACGTAAGTAACTATTATACTTGTGTTATATTCTTGGTTAAAAATCACTTGAACAGATCTGTTTACACTCAAGCGTCCATAGTTAAATGTTTTTGACCTAGATAACAATGAACACTACGTTAATGTACGTATGTATGTACAAAATATACTTATACTCGTTACGGAATATTTTCCTTTCTCAGCTATTATGCCGAAGAAAATTATGAAATTATCTCTAATAATTGAAAAGTTTGTGAATGTTCGATACAAAAGAAATTCTTTCTTTTCCTGCAGTAGGATAGCATTTTCACTGGACACATTGCTTTTGGAAACTTTTGCTCCTTCGAAGAACGACCATTAAGCGATAAACATTAAAAGAAAACGAAATCTAAGCACTTTCTTTATAGCAAAGCTTCTTTATGTGAAATCAGATAACTTGTAAAGTTTGAAAATAAATTGAAAGGGAACCAACAGCTTGGATTCTTGGAAGTATATTTTTCAGTCTTTGAATCGCTCAGATGATTTGGATTTGCAGGAAATTAGTTGATTAAAAAATTTTCTTTTTATAAAACTTAAGCATTCTCTTCTATACAGAAAAGTATGAACAGCATAGATTTAAAGAATTAGAGCGGATATGACAACTATACTTTACTGTTATGGATATAAGTTAAGCTTTTTTAATTTAAAACTACAAAAAAAAAAAAAATATGTGTATATTTTTTTCAACAAAGTTGAATTTTATTCGAATAATTCTATAAACGTGATGAAACTAGAACTGATGAACTTAATTATTACCTTTTCGCTACTTTTTAATTAATTAAATTTGGTAGAGTTCTGATTCACATGAATTCACAAGAAAATTGAAAACCTACAGATGATGTCGGGTTGTAACACTAATAAGTTCCCAATTCGCGTCGCCAACCTACATAGTTAAATGTTGGTCTTTTTGCAATTTTGCATTATAGATCTGATTATACTGTTATCTAATTTAGCTTTTTCTTCGTTTGTGATGTGGGAAATTGAGAGTGTCTCCATAGTGGTCTGATGTTTTCTTAACATAAAAGTGGTTTTATGAATTTGGATTCCCGATAGTCGTTTGGTCGTCGGGTTTTGATTTCACTTACCCAGGTTAGGGTGAAAATGTATGCGCCACCAAGGAACTTGAGTGGCGAAGAATGCTGGGTTACACATTTCAATTAATCAATTTTTATTTAATTCTAAGTTTTACGTAGTATCTAGATACCTAACTTTGGAATACTATACTAGTATATAAACAAGGTAACAACAATTATTATTAGAACTAAATATCAATATAAACAAATCTATGTTCTTACGATTATATACTCTAAACTTATCTGTCTTGTGCGTGTTTTTATTCTTTCTATTTCTTAGGTTTCTTTTCCGTCTTCCGCTGGCATTATTCTTGACTTGGGCTGGGTCTCTTGTATAAATTATCGTCTTTATTAATTAGTGCCTTTTTCGTCTTATCTTATGTTTTCGTCTTTCCTTTGTTTATTTACATATGTTTTTTTTGTCCAGCAACATACGGCTCTATGTATAATTTACAAAGATTTTAGTATTTCGTAGTTCTAGATATGTGCTTAACTAACCTACAACTTACCCATAGGGGTCTAGTAGTTGTTCTATGACAGCACGAGGCTAAAGTTTTAGCTTCCAGGATTTCACCACAGATGGCGCCACCGTCGGTGGGTAGTGGTGTTTTCAATCCATAATTTGGGTTGTGTCTTGGCTATAATGGGTCTATGCCTTGCATTGGCTCTTGACTGTACTGGTTTATGTCTTGGATGCACCATTGAGTCTTGAGTGGCTTTGTCTTGGATGCACCATTGAATCTTGACTGGCTTATGTCTTGCATGCGTCATTTCGTTTTGATTGCACCCTAGCGGCATTAGCCGGTACTACCAGCATGCCTTGGCTTTGCTGTTTTCTTGCTTGACTGTGGTGCGCCTAAATTTCAGCTTTTTGATTATGGTTTTGCTGTTTTCAAGTGTTGCGACTAAATTTAGGTTTTGGTTTTGAATTAATATTAATAATAATTAAAGTTAACACAAGGAAATTTTTCTTCATGCCAATGGATTCTAGACGGTGGGGAGGTGGGGGTTTTACTTCTAGAGGGACGCCATTTCTTGAGTAAGGTTACCTAGCGGCATTAGCCGGAACTACCAGTATGCCCTGATTTTGCTGTTTTCTTTTATTAGCGGGGAATGTTCTAGATAGCAGCATGACGTCATCTTGGTTTTGTTATTTTCAAGTATTGCAGGTTTTCTTAACAAGGAAGTTGTAGATATCAGCATCATTCTAATTTCACAACACCTTGGCTTGATGTTTTCTTAGCAAATTATTATTGAGTCTATGGTATGTGTAATGAAAACTCTAACGTTTTATAAACATTTGTTTTTATTTCCAATAAAATTTCTTATTACAAAAGTATTTCTTATCGCTCATTGTCCAATATGAGCTTGGCAAGATAGCGCATTTACGTCTTGAATTCTAGCCTTATGTCAAAAGGTCCAGTTTTTATTGTGTCATTTTGATGTTAGCAATCAATGACAGCGATCGGAGTATCGGTTTTGAACTTCTCCCATGTGAGGAACGGCTGATACTGATGACCATAGTATGATTGTGTAAACTTTATATATAGTACATCTCATACAGTAATGCGTATCTATTCAGATCAAATTTCAAATTCAAATCATAAAAGGGATATGATTCTGAGTTCAAATGAACGGTAACATCGGTGAGTTTGCAATGATCAAACTTGCTAGCATCGTTAGTTTTATCGTTCCTTCGATTCGTTTGTAATGTTAAGATGATAAATCGAGATTTCTCCAGTTGAGTGGAAGTCTTAACTGACCAGGTTTGATACGTGGATTCCGGTAGTACTGGATACTCATATATGTCCCAGCTGCGGAATGGTATTTGTATCGGGCGACCTCTACCGATAATTTTAAATAGTTGCAGCTTTTCATCATCGGATACTATAACATGCGGAATGCTCTATTGAAGTTTGGTAATTTCAATTTTCACCTCATCTGTGGATGATATAATGGCATTAGCATCTGTCCTGCACCGGATTAATATGAGTTCATGTTTGGAATTTATACGAATTTTCTTGTAATCTTCAGCGAATCCCAATAAATATTTCAGAGATACACAATACATAGTTGAACAGCCCATTGGCTGGTATAACGGATGAATCTTGCGACCAACTGCCGTTGAGTAGTATCCTACTTACATTTGCATTTAGCGATTCGTAGATTTTTAATGTTGTAGCAATCCCAAGATTTCTTGTACGGTCGATTTCCACTGCATTCAATTCATACCGTATTTCCTCAAAAAGCTGACATTGCTTCAATATGCCTCATATTTCTTATCTGCAAATGTTGATATTATTTAAATTTGTTTATTTTTTGAAAATTCCAGTAAAACGCATCACATATCAGTTTTACATTTGTTTATGGCTTCATTTTAAATTTCTTATTTTTTTACAAGTTTAATCTATTTCTACATTTACATTATGTCGCACAGAATTCTTTTAATTTTTCTTAATTTCTTACCAATTTCTATCTATTTTTAAATTTACATTATTTTACACAAGAAAAAAAAACTTCTTTTAATTGTTTTTCATTTTTTGAATGTTTTTTTTTATCTATTTCTAAGTTTACTTTATGTCAGAAAACTTATTTTAATAGCTCAACAAATGTCAGAATTCGTTACTGACTTTTTATTTTCCATATTTTTAAATGATGTCTGTTAGAGTTCATTAAGTGTCAAAATGTTGATGTTTATATTTTTGGTATTTGTTACACCTGCTTTTATTTCTAAATTCAATAGATGTGCAAATTGGTTATTAGGTTTTATGATCTATTTTTGTTAATATTGATACATTTCAAAATTCAGTACATGTCAAGCCCTTTTTACTGACGTGGATTTTCCTATTCTTTCAAAATTTCATTTATTTCGGAATTTAGTAAAAGTTAAAATTTTTTATTAAATTTGGTTTTCCTATATTTGTCGAAAGTTCTATTTCATCTTATAATTTGCCCAAGTTTTCATTTAATTTTACCTTTCTAGTTGGCAACATTCATTTTGATACTGAGAGTTTGTTAAAATAGTTCTTTGGGAAAACTATTGTGATACTATGTCTAAGCACACATCCAGCAAAAGGTTCGTGCTTCTTGCTAGTATGTATGGGTTCGCCCTTTGTAATATTAGCCTGAGTACTTAATGTGGGGTGGACTTTGGTCTGAAGGGATGTATGAATGACCCGGGGGGCGGGGCTTTTTTGTAAGCCAGTAAAAACACATTTCAACCAACCCCCGGAATAAAATACAAGCCATGAAGTTAGCGATGACACCACCACATTAAAAGGCATTTCCGGGCCGGCTACAGCCATGCAGTAAGAGTTAACTCTCACTATTCTTATACACTCATTATGGAGGAGAATTAATAATAATATAATATATAGGTCCTAAAACCGAAAATTATCGCTCCGACAGAAAAATTAAATCAAAAGAAATTGCAGCCAAATATGTTTCCTTCTAATGGCTTTTTAAAAAAATAGCAAGTAGAACACATTCATGGAAATTACAGCGTTCGAATAAAATACAGCTACTTTTATATAAAAAAGAAGTCAAAAAGGTTGTGATGTTCGCCCGCTAACCGGCCCGCTACTCTCTTTTCGAGACTTTTTTCAAGGCTTGTATATTCCGGGAGTTAAGGTTCTGCCCTCCACATCCGTCGGCTACAAGTTTTATAATCTTAACTGCTTCAAAATTCGTATTACATAAGCGGTGATATACTGCCGAAGCTATTTCACAGGATCCTTTTGATGACTAACTACTGCTCAAGCAACGTTTGTCCGCTAAACTCAAATGGCTAACTAACTTCTGCTCATGCTCAAGCAATGCTCTTCTCTCTAAACTCAGAGGACAATAAGAAAACTGCGTGAATTAATACTGCCTTTTTGCGCCACAATAATTATGATGATCGCAACTGATATGAATTCCCATGGGAATAGAAGCACCACAATGGAATAGGCATGCTTTGTTGCTCACGAACATATGGAATAGAACCATTTTGAAATTAAACCGCATTTTCAAAACCAATTTATAAGGACTGGAGTCATTTTGAGGATCTGCACAATTCAGTAAGTTGACGAGCCAACCATAGGTGACACAATCAATTATCAACTCGGTTTATTTAAAAAGTGGAGTACACTAGATTTGAACTTAATATATTCACATTGTCTACGAATCCGTTTTGTTCATTTGCAGAGCCTTTGAACCCCACAGTCTTCGATTTGGATAAAACGTTCACAGTTTGTAGCCGCTGGAAAAAAGCAAACCACGCTGCATCAAAGTGTACTGATATATGCAATAAAATAAAAAACTTTTTAAACTTCCTGAAAATTTATCTGAAGAAGTCGAAACAGTTAAATAGAGGCTGCTTTGGCTGTACGTTGACTTTCAAAATTCATATCTCGAAAACTTCTAGCTTCAAACTAAAAAAAAAAATAAGTAATAATAATAGTATGTAAAACTATTTTTTTTTTTTTTTTTAACAATTTTTTTATCGTTCGCTGCTACTATATTTTTTTTAAATAGAAATAATTAATCGGGTTTGCGTAAAATGTGACATTCTCATAGAAATTTTGGCGCTGGTAAAATCTCAAGCAAAAATGTTACTAACAATTTTAATAGTTCAGTACGGAGTTCACTGGTAAAAAGTGAATATTACTATATTTTAAGATAGATGGCGTTTTGTATGCCTCCATTTATTTTACTGAACATTTTAATGCGCGGAGCATTAAAATGCTGGTAAAATTTTGAAATTTCTTGTTTCTATAGCAATTTTCAGATCATTCTTTTGTTAGTTTATTTTTTATTGCTTCGCAATTTTTAGAATATGCATCCCCAGTCTGGAATTCCAATATGCAATCTTATGACTCCAGGTTGGAGTCTATTCAAAGAAAGTTCAAAAATATATTTCGAACAAAATTCTTTGGCAAGGACTTTGTCCGCATTATCAAGCTAGGTACTTATTTATGAGTCTTGAGTCTCTCCAAGCATGAAGAGAAATAGCTGAAGTTTTATTCATTAGGGAACTGTTGTGCAAAGAGGTGGATTGCATGGATTTGCTGTATTTGATTATTTTATATGCACCGGAAAGAAATATCCGCTCTCGGCAACTGCTTTATATCCCACATCATGAAACCCATTATAGCTTTAGAGAGCCGCTTACGAGGTCAATCATTAAATTCAACCAGTACTACGGGTCCTTAGATCTGACTAAAAATAGGGTTATTTTTAAATCAAAACTTAAGGAACTTTTAAGATTAAAGTTTGTAGTTTCACTCGCATGATACATGCGTGTAAAAGACCTTCCTTTGTTGACCGTAATAATAAATAAATATATATCGTTTTTTTTTCGTTTTTGTTGAATAAAGAGTGTTATTTTATTTCACTCTATTGACATACCATAATTTCCAATTATTAAACTAAAAATGTCCAAGGTACAAAGCCCCACTGTTTATGGTACAGTTGCATGCAGCAAGCAAGACCTTGACATTTCCTTTCATATATCCTGAAATATAAATTTTTAACTGCATATTCGACTATTATTGGAAAGGTTATTTATTAGACAAACTGTAATTAACAGTTGCGTAAGATTTGTCTTATTAGTTTTGTGAAAAAAAGATTATTTCAAAAAAGGTACCAAGATACAGCATCTTCCCGTACTATGTTAGAACAGCTGGTTTGCCAAAAAGCTTTCCCCAACATTTTAAATATTAAGAGATACTGAGTAGAAAATGTTTTAACAATATTTGCGGAAATGAGAAGTTCACCCTCTGAAGGTGGTAGTGGCGCCTGAAACACAGCCCTTTTTTTAGACAGACGAAAGAAACGGGGTTATAAGTTTTATTGAGAAATTGTCATGCTTTGATGCGCATTACTGATGAAGTGCTACTTCTACACAAAGGTAATATTTATATAGCACTTTTACTAAATATTATAACAAATTATTTAACTAAAGGGTTTTCCAATAAGAGGTGTTATTTTAATTAGCCCGTTATTTCGGTAGATGTCACCTTTGGAGCTGTTATTTTTTGACACTTGACAAGTAGAAACTACGCCATTAATAAAAATGGAACGATACACGATTCAACAACGCATTGAAATTATTAAAATTCACTATAAAAATGGTGAAAATGTGGCAGAGACGGTTCGTAAAACTCGAACATTTTTGGGTCGTCGTGAAGCACCTTGTCGGACCGCAATACAGAAATTGATAGAAAAATTCGAGCTGTCGGGACAAGTTAGTGATGTGAAGAATAAAACCCGTGCACGTCGCTCAAGAACAGCCAGGAATATTGCTGCTGTACCCGAAAATGTTGAAGAAAACCCAGGTTTGTCCTTTCCTCGTCGTTCTTTGGAATTAGGCATTCCACAAACGTCATTACACCGTATTTTGCATAAAGATTTGGTTCTTAAGGCTTATAAAGTTCAGTTAACACAAGAACTCAAGCCGGCCGATCATCAACAACGTCGAGTCTTTGCTAATTGGGTCCTTGAAATGCATGAAAATGATCCGGAATTCCATCGAAAACTCATCCTGAGTGATGAGACCCATTTCCACCTCGATGGCTTCGTCATCAAGAAAAATTGTGGCATCTGGGGCTCGGAAAACCCAAGAGATATTGTTGAAAACCCTCTCTATCCTCAACGTGTGACTGTTTGGTGCGGTTTATGGTCCCGCGGGATCATTGGACCTTACTTTTTCGAAAATGAAACTGGAGCAACAGTTACGGTGAATGGATTACGCTATCGACAGATGATTAATGATTTTTTATGGCCGGAATTGGATGGTATTGATCTGGACAACGTTTCTTTCAACAAGAAAGGAAAAGTTTCCGGACCGTGTTATCTCTCGAAGAGGTGATCTTGTGACTTAACACCTTGCGACTTCTTCCTTTGGGGCCACGTGAAAGAGAAGGTCTACGCCAACAGCCCAGCGTCGATTCAAGACCTCAAAGATGGAATGCGTGAGGCTATCGAGCACATAGGGCAGCCACTTTGCGATTTGGTTATGGAAAATTTCATGAAAAGGATATGGTCCTGTAGGCGTTGTCGTGGTGGTTATTTGGCTGATGTTATTTTCAATTATTAACGGCATACCTTCCTCTTTATAATGAAATAAAGATCCGATCATTTATCTCAAAAAATGGCATTTTTCTTTGAATATCAAAATAACACCTCTTATTGGAAAACCCTTTATCTGATTAATTTGAACGACATGTAAAAACTGATATATATTATATAGGAAAACTGTTGAATATCACATACCATATAAATCAGTAATAGAAATAAAAGTATTAAAATTCCATAAAATTTAGCAAACAGATGAATGTATGTATATAACATTCATCATTATTGCTAAATTTTACAGCTCTTACAGCAAATTTGTTGACTAGACATTTCCCACATTCTTGTCGCCACAAAATCGTCTGGCAATGAAACTAGAATCCGACAAAGGTATTGCATGTAATTAGAATCCGACAAAAATATTTTGTGGTGATAAGGTGTGGGAAAATATGAAATGATAAAATTTTATGTTGCTTAGAATTTAAGGTTTACGAAAATGTCAAATAAGCATCTTTTTATTATAAAAACGTAATTTTGTATAAAGTAAAATATAGTACAGTTTTCACTTTTACCAGAAGCAGGCGTTCATTCATTTCTTACCCAGTTCTCCACGAATCGTTGCACTAGTTTTGTACTAGGGTAACACACAAGGTTGCATAGGTATTGTACTTAGGCAACGTTCGACTAAACGGGCGGCAATTAAAACAATTGAATTGTCGCGGTACAAAAAACATTTGGTGACCCCGACGTGATTCTCTATTAAGAGAATTGCACTACACTGCTTCCATATCGAGGAAGGCCACAGACACCAGCATCGAAGGTGAATTTATAGCAGCACCCTATTACTGCTGCACATCATAGAGGATCATTACAAAGGCTAAAATCAAGAAGTTTTATCCGGATTCAAACCATGGCTGATGAAGAAGTTGCACGGATACTGCAAGAACAGCATGATATTGGTAGTAAACTAGAAAGGCTACTAATAAATTTCGGCAAGGATTCATTAGACCGTAAAACTGAAGATTACATCGCAAAGAGAATACAGTTATTAGACAAATACTGGCGTATAATTCAATCAAACCACAAAAGACTCACTCCATTCCAGGAGCGGCTTGCCAGTTCACACTACTTCAAAAACGAGTATTTCAAGAAGCTAGAACAGGTGTACCTTACACTAAACAGTTTATTATTGGAACATCAAGCTACGTGCGAGCCCACGGCTACTACTAAAGAAGGCAATCATGGAGCGACAAGCTCAGCAGGCGCTGAATCCAGCAGCAACAATAAGCAGGCTGATGAGAACAGTGGTAATTTAGATGATGAGGAAGGTAGCAGCGACGACGACTGCGATGACAATGTTAAACAAAATGACAACGGACGCAAACCTTCATTAATTTCAGAACTATATGAAGGCAAAACTATGGATGTGGACTCTTGCAAGCTAATACGCAAGCAAAAGGCCCTAATGCGGCTCACAACACACCAAATAAGAGATATTGAGTCAAGGCAGGATCAACAGCATCCAAGCCAATATTTCAAACTAAAAATTGATATACTCAAACAATATCAGAGAGAGATGGTTGACAATGACCAACAAATTTGGGAAATTGCCAATGAAGACAATCCATTGGGCTATAAATCAGATCTGTTCTATAACCTTGATGGCTGGACGCAAGATACTATCATTTCACTCCAACAGCAAGTATCAATTCTTGAAGATAAATCCACCGAACAGCCTGCACCTTCAAGACCTCAAGAAAGCTTGATTAAATTGCCAAAGATTTCTCTGCCCATATTTGATGGCAACTATTTACAGTGGACACAGTTCCATGATTTGTATGTCCAGCTAATACACAACCAAACTATAAGCAACACTCAGAAGATGTTCTATCTAAAAACCAATCTGAGCGGAGAAGCAAGGGCGTTAATTCAACATCTGCAAATTTCTAATGAGAACTACGACGATGCGTGGGGTATCCTGAATAACCGATATAATAATAAACGGTTACTTGTTACGGCGATATTGAGTCGACTACTGTCACAACCAACAATTCAAGCTGAATCGGCTGCAGCTATTAAGAGCCTGCATGACACAACCAATGAATGTCTGTATGGACTGAAAAATTTAGGATTGCATACAGAAACATGGGATCCTTTGATAATACATATAGTAATCAAAAAATTAGACAAAACTACACATGGCTTATACGAGCAATCACTAGATGCACCAAGAGAACTAGACACAATTGGGAACTTCCTGAAATTTCTAGAAACTCGATTTCAGTCCCTAGAAGCTCTTGGAGGCCGAACTTTATGCAACGTAAGACCTAGCCCGAAACTTACAAATCAGTCGAAATCTTCCGCATTCATGGCAACTTCAATGAAGAGCAAGTGTATTATTTGCAAGCAGAGTCATCCATTATATTCTTGCAAGGACTTCCTTTCCAAGAGCCCATCAAGCAGGCTTGACATGGTTAGAAAACATAATCTATGTGTAAACTGCATGAAGGTGGGCCATTCCGTTAAGAATTGCTCTCTTAGAGGTTGTAAAACGTGTTCATCAAAACATAACACCTTATTACATCTTGAAAGAGAAGGTAAAATTCAGTACAACACAAGAGGAGAAACTCTACAGAAGACACAGGAATCAAACAAGGTATACCCACCATCGGGTCAACAAAACTCACACCTTTCGCCAATCAGCTCATCTTCTCAAAAACCAACCACTTTAGCTGCACAAGTAACGAAGTCGCAAAGGAGTTATGTTTTGTTGAGCACTGTGATTGTAAGGTTACGAAATAACGAGGGATTGGAAGTGGAGTGCAGGGCAATACTAGATTCCGGTTCTCAATTGAATTTTATAACAGAGCAGCTGGCGAAGAAACTGGCACTAAGAGAAACATTTGACCCATTACAAATTCAAGGCATTGGTCAACGTCCGCAGAAGGCCCACAAGAGGATCAATGTAGAGCTGCGATCAAGAACATGCAACTTCTCAACCAGAATCGAAGCGCATATTCTGCCAGAAATAACAACACATCAACCATCTCAGTCTTTGGATATCACAAACTGGTCCATTCCACGGAATATTGAATTAGCAGACCCGGGATTCAATTGTCCAGGCAGAATCGACTTGCTAATAGGAGCAGACACCTTTTTCCAACTACTCCTAGCTGGACAGATTAAACTAGAAGATACCCTTCCCATCCTGCAAAACACTAAATTAGGTTGGATAGTCAGCGGAAAAACGTCGAACACATCCGCTACCCATGTCTTGTGTGGTATTTGCTCCAAAGAAGAAGAAGCCAAACTAAATGAACAAGTTGAACGATTTTGGAAACAAGAAGAAGTTGACTCTACTAACCCAACCTTGTCGGCATCAGAAATCAAGTGTGAATCACACTTCAATCAATCCGTGAGAAGGGATGATACAGGTCGTTTTGTGGTAAGGCTGCCCTTCGCAAATGAAGCAACGAATCTAGGAGAGTCGAAAGACATCGCGCTTAATAGATTTTATTCGTTAGAACGAAAGCTGACTAGAAACCCAGATATAAGGGCGCAGTATATTGACTTCCTTAACGAATATAAAAATCTTGGGCATATGGAAGAGATCAGTTTAAAAGAAATCTCAGGACCATACTTCTTCCTTCCACATCACTGCGTGACTAAGCCAGATAGTACCACCACGAAGCTTCGTGTAGTTTTCGATGCATCGATGAAAACGTCGTCGAATGTTTCATTGAACGACATCTTATATACTGGGCCCACTATTCAAGATGAACTCTTCTCCATATTACTACGCTTTCGTCTACCACGGTATGTGTTCACAGCGGACATAGAAAAAATGTACCGTCAAGTAATACTGGACAAGGATGACAGGAAATATCAATTAATCCTTTGGAGAGATGATCCATCCAAGCAATTGAAATGTTATCAATTATCTACGGTTACCTACGGTGTAAGAACGGCTCCGTACTTGGCGACGAAATGTCTCCAACGACTGGCAGGCCAAATGGCAGAACAACGCCCTCTGGGAGCCTCGACACTCATGCAAGACTTCTACGTCGACGATGTTATGACTGGTTGCAATAGTCTCAGTGAAGCCATGGAAACACAAGAACAACTAACTCAAATTCTCCAATCTGGAGGATTCAAATTACGTAAGTGGTGCGCGAACCACACTGCATTATTGGAAAATATCGCTTCAGAAGACAGGGCACCGCAGCTAGAACTCCATGACGATAATGACTGCCACGTAAAAACTTTGGGAATAACATGGCTACCACGTTCTGATGAGTTTGCTATCAAAACTCAATGGACAGATGAACAAACTATTACCAAGAGAAGTGTTTTGTCAGACATAGCTCATCTATTTGATCCTCTTGGTTTCATGAGTCCGGTTATTGTAAAGATGAAGATTTTCTTACGAGAATTGTGGGCACTTAACCTAGGCTGGGACGATAAACTACCAGACGAACATAGCTCTATCTGGATCAACTTTCGTCAGAGTTTTGGTGCCTTAAATGACATAAAAATACAGAGACATGTTAGTTCAGGAAATGTGCCGTGCTCTATGCAATTACATGCTTTCTCAGATGCATCTGAACAAGCAATAGGGGCTGTAATATATATACGATCTATTCTTCAGAATGGACTTATAATAGTGAGATTGCTATGTGCCAAATCTAAAGCAGCACCAAAGAAAAACGTAACAATACCCAGATTAGAGTTGTGCGCTGCAAAGTTAACAGCCAACTTAATGCATCGAGTTAAAAGGGATTTGAAATGGAATCACCCCTGTTATTGTTGGTCCGATTCAGAAATAGTGCTAGCCTGGCTAAATTCATCATCATCTTCACATTACACATTTGTAGCCAATCGCATAGCTGCAATCCAAGAAGTAAGTACAGCCGATCAATGGCTCCATGTACCATCAAAACACAACCCTGCGGATCTAGCTTCACGGGGAACTACGCCAGAGCGCCTAAAGAACAATTCTCTATGGTGGTATGGGCCACTTTTCCTACATGGGCATCAATCCTCATGGCCGCTGAAACCATCAAATTTGACGACAGACTTGGAAAAGAGACAGGCAAAGGTGGTGCTATCAACAATCACGAGGAGGACTTCTATATTAGAAGGTATTGAGCACAGAAATTCGTTCAAATATTTACAAAGAACGTTGGCATACATCCTGAGATTTATTAAAAACATCGGTCAACTGCCGAAGGAACGGAAAAACGATCAGCTTAGCGTACAAGAATTAGATAGTGCATTAATGGTGATCCTAAAGGAAGTTCAACAGCAATGTTTCGAAGAAGACATAGCATATCTTCAAGGAAGTAAGCACGTTAATGCAAACAGCAACTTATGCAGTCTTAGCCCATTCTTAGATGAAACGGGAATTATAAGAGTTGGAGGAAGGCTTCAAGAATCCGAACTGCCTTACGACGCTAAACATCCAATTCTTCTACCATATGGTCACCACGTAACCAAATTATTACTGACTCATATTCATGAAACAAACTCACACGTAGGCGCCCAAGCACTACTGGCAATAACAAGACAAAAATTTTGGCCCATCAAAGGAAAAACTATTGCCAGGTCAATAATTCAAAATTGCGTCCGTTGCTGCAAATTTAAGCCGAAACTCTTTGGGCAGTTTATGGGAAATCTTCCTGCTCACAGAGTTCAACCGTCAAGACCATTTATCAACGTGGGAATTGACTTCTGTGGACCGTTCTCCATTCATTTCAAGCTGAGAGGTAAGAGACCTCAAAAATGTTACGTGGCCATATTTTGTTGCTTTTCCACCAAAGCAGTCCATATAGAAGTGGTAAGCGATCTTAGTACCGATGCATTTGTTGGAGCCCTGAAGCGATTTGTGAGCAGGCGAGGTAACTGTAGAAATATTTACTGTGACAATGCAACTAACTTCGTGGGAGCCAGCAACCAGTTAAAGGAGATTCAACAAGCAGTGTATAGCAAAAATGCTGAAGGAAAAATAACACAGTTCTGCACAAATAGAGGCATTGACTTCCATTTCATCCCACCAAGAGCTCCTCATTTCGGTGGCCTATGGGAAGCTGCAGTAAAGTCAGCTAAGCATTTATTTAAAAAGAGTGTAGCTTCAGCTTCCCTGACTTTTGAAGAATTAACGACAATAATGACAGAGATTGAGGCAATTTTGAACTCAAGGCCTTTAACACCAATGTCAAGCAATCCAAATGATCTTTGTGCGCTAACACCAGGTCATTTTCTAATTGGCGAACCATTAACAAGTGCTGTTGATCCCAATGCACATTCTTCAAGGACGTCTCTGCTCAAAAATTGGAAACAAATATCAGAGTTAAAAAACCAGTTCTGGCAGCGATGGACAAGGGAGTACTTATGTGAGTTGCAGCATCGCTACAAATGGAAGCAGCGCTGCGCAAACGTGCAACCAGGGACTATGGTCGTGATAAAGGATGACAATCTCCCTCCATTAAGTTGGCAATTAGGACGAATAGTTAACACTATTAAGGGACCAGATGGCTTGGTTCGAGTGGCTGATGTCAAAACAATATCCGGAATGTTAAAACGGCCGATACATAAATTAGCTCCATTACCTATAGAACAAGAACTAAACATTTCCGCTGGAGTCGAGCCTTCAGCAGATCCTAATATCCAGAGCGCTCTTCCTTCAGGCAACAAGAGAGACGAAGAGAGAGAACCGCAACATGGGACTCCTGCCAAAAAGTGTGGTTCTTCTGGCATGCCTGATTGTACCGATATTAGCGAACAGTCCAATACAGTTATCTCCTTTTAAAACTCAACCAGGATTGTACTTTGAAAGCATGGGATCCACTCACCTCGTGACCAACGAATGGAAACTGATTATATACTACAACTTGGAATCATACTGGAAGGAGCTTGAAAACATCAAGAATGGGATAAACAATCTAAGGAAGATTTGTGATTCAACAAGCAGTACTCAAGCATGCACACAAACAGTTGTTCAATTTTCTAACACAGTAACAGAACTCGAAAACAACAATGCGTTGCTCACCCGTGACTCGAGTTCAAGACATAGAAGGGCCCCATTAGATATTGTGGGAAATCTTGCACATTCCTTATTTGGAGTATTGGATTCGACCTATGCCGAAAAAATGTCTCAAATAATAAATAATCTTGAGGGAAATCAGCAACATTTACTGGAATTACTAAAAAACCAAACTTCTATAGTGGACTCAACGGTAAATGTAATCAAAAAATCTAGTGAGATAATGGCAGGTCGATTACAAGAGTTTGAAGACAATATAAATCGAACCATTCTCCAACTAAAAGGGATAACCAAGGAAGTTCAAGAACAAAGAATCTTAGAAATCTTCAACGCCTTGGCAGTGCGTTTAATTTTGGCAACCACCAACTATCAACGAATGCAGACAATGTTGTTGGATGTCATTATAGACACTCACCACGGAAAGATGAATCCCACACTACTAACACCGAAGCAGTTTCGAAATCAATTAATTATTATCAAAGAAAATCTACCACCGACCTTGCGGTTACCAGCAAATCAAGGTAATTTATTAGAACTCTACAGCCTCATGACCGTTGAAGTGCGTGTAGCAAAAACACAGTTGATCTTCAGAGTGAAACTACCACTACTTTCTTACGAACCATTCGAATTACTACGAATTGTTTCGGTTCCAGTTTTGGTTAACGACTCATTTGTGATCATCGAGCCGTCATCTCAATTCCTCATGATCAATCTACATCGTGATCAATACTATCCGTTGTCAGAACAAGAAATGGCAATATGTTCTACAATTGGCCACTTCAATCATTTGTGCAAGCAGCATCATCCTCTATTCAGAAAGGGAGCCAACACCAGCGCTTGTGAAATTGGATTTCTCACAAACTCTCCATCATTGTCTACCTGCAAGATTAACAAATCCTATAATACACCCCGATGGATACAACTTGTCAGTTCAAACCATTGGATCTACATCATGAAGGAAGAAACAACAATAAACATTGTATGCGGAAACACAGTTGTACAAAAATCCCTATCAGGATCAGGAGTACTCAATATCAGCAATGGTTGCACCATCAAGGATGAATCAACTACTATCCAAGCACATAACCTATACCCTTCTACATTAAGAACATCGTTTATTCCTACCAAGAATCTAACTGAACTTTTAGGTCCAGTTGAGATTGCAGAGCTCTATTATAAACCCTCAGAACATCAAAATATCTCCAATGACATTATTGAGCTTAAGGATAAACTACAACAACTACGTGTTGCAGAAGAATCCACCAAGGTTATCACTCATCAAGATGCCCATCAGTTTGCCATCGGATACATTGGGCTGCTCATAACTCTAATCATCTGTAGTTATCTCCTCTGGAAGCATCTCACAAGACAACACCCAGCAAGACGACCATTGCCTCCAACCCCGGCAGCTAGAGTAACACGGCCCAACAATGCAGGCTCTCAATTCAGCCACCGACCTGAAACGGTAGAAATGGTTGAACTTAACGTTCAACGCGGGGGAGGATGTTGAATATCACATACCATATAAATCAGTAATAGAAATAAAAGTATTAAAATTCCATAAAATTTAGCAAACAGATGAATGTATGTATATAACATTCATCATTATTGCTAAATTTTACAGCTCTTACAGCAAATTTGTTGACTAGACATTTCCCACATTCTTGTCGCCACAAAATCGTCTGGCAATGAAACTAGAATCCGACAAAGGTATTGCATGTAATTAGAATCCGACAAAAATATTTTGTGGTGATAAGGTGTGGGAAAATATGAAATGATAAAATTTTATGTTGCTTAGAATTTAAGGTTTACGAAAATGTCAAATAAGCATCTTTTTATTATAAAAACGTAATTTTGTATAAAGTAAAATATAGTACAGTTTTCACTTTTACCAGAAGCAGGCGTTCATTCATTTCTTACCCAGTTCTCCACGAATCGTTGCACTAGTTTTGTACTAGGGTAACACACAAGGTTGCATAGGTATTGTACTTAGGCAACGTTCGACTAAACGGGCGGCAATTAAAACAATTGAATTGTCGCGGTACAAAAAACAAAAACGATGATGCGATCGTTTTGATTTAATAACGAAATGGCTTACCAAGTCTTTCTACTGATAAAATGTTCAGATATTTTGTTACAGTGTTTCTTTTAAACGATGCTGCTTTTTATATTAGCTTTTCAGCTACTACTGCGTGGTATGCATCTTGTAAGCATATGATATAAGGATATCGTAAGCTAGCATCTATTTTAGCCTGAAATAATGGAAATATGAAATTAGGTTACAATTTTCCAATAAAATAATTTTTACGTTCGCGTTAAAAAATAATTTTTGAATACGGAATACTATGGACTACAAATAAATATGTTTTCAATATTAAAGCTATATAAACTATTAATTATGAATTGTTTTCATTTACCAAATATCTGTTTAGACTTCTCTATAATCTTGTCAGAAAATTCACTGTTTGCACTGCAAGCCCAAATAATTTGACTACCAGCACGTGCCAGACTGTGCAATAACCCACTTTCTGGCAAGCGATAAATATCTCTAGGAAGTAATCCATGTTTGTTTAAACCTTTTTGCAATTGATTTCAAGCATTTACAAATTCAAGCGTTTGCGGCAAACAAGTTAAAAAAATACTACTTGTCCCACAAATTTTAAATAGTAGCCACTAATAACTCCATTATTTGATTTTGAATATTATTTACATCAAATAAGGAGAATTTTTCCAGCAATTAATGGAATTATTCGAACCGCATAAGACATCATCGAATTTTTTAATATTATATGGAAACACTTAAATTGTTTGATACATTAATATTTATAATAAAAACTATTTAATTGGAGGAAAAATATTATCACTAGTATATTCTGCAAGCTGTTATTAGTTGTGGGAAATTATAATCGCTATTTAAAAGTAACTATTTCTTGGTGATAGCATTATATAATTTTATGGGAACACTTCTCTAATAATTATTTCTTTCAGCATATCAATTTACAGCTGCGATAATATTTATTAGTTACTACCTCGCTGATAATTATTTGTTTCCAAGCACAGCCAAACTGTACAATTGAAGACTTGCATTCAATTTTTAGCAGTTTGGAATTCAAATTTTGCAGTTTCAAATTGTTGAGTGTTATAAGACTCAGAGAAGAAAGTGTTTTAATTTGATTTTCATACAAAAGTACTTTTGCCTAATTCAAAAATTCAATAAAAATGTGTTCAAAGGAAGTGAAACTACATTTGCTTAATTTGATTTAAAAAAATAAAAACGTTTTGTTTGACTCTATTTCGAGTACATTTTCAAAGCACAATAAAAGTGATGCTTGGAAGGAAATCCATAAAGAAGCTATTGCAAGTGTCATATTCAAAGTTAAGCAATGGGGATATATACATACGTGATTCATTTTGGCCGAACATTAAAAAGTGCACTAGGGTGAGTGACAAATTTTAAATAGAATTCTTGCGCTAATCGTAAATGAAACGCAAATATAGATGAAAGTTGACAATGCAAAACGAACAGGGTCAGAGGAGGAAAGAAATGAATGTTAAACGAGATCAATGAAAAGGTTCTAGATTTTTTGTCTAAAGATGCACCGGATTCGGTTGGTTTATCAGTACCGGAATCATTGGAGGACATCCAAGAAGACTCCTTACAGACTTCGAAAGAAGCGAGTGATGGACGAAGTGAAAATGCAGGTGTTTTCCATATCAAAAGAAACAAGAAACTCACGGAGAACACTTTTTTCACCTTCAGGTCTTAGGTACTCATTAAACCACCAAATAAAAAAGTTACATCTGCTTTCAGAACCAAAAAGAAAACAAATGTTCTTTGATAACGAAAGAATACTTTCTTTAAGAGAAGAAAAATTAAAGGTAGAAATATAAAACTTAAAAAAGCAACTGGAAATAGAAAACTTCAAATTAAAAAATGAACTACAGCAAAAACAAATTCAGAAAGAGGAATTTGGAAAGGAAGAACTGTATGTAAGAAATCTTGCTATAAAGGAATTTTAAATAATAAAAAAAAAATTATATTTTCACTTAGCAGAGCTTCTTTGTTTTATTCTCTAAAAGAACTCGTTAGTTCTTGCTTTGCTACCTCAAAATGCCTGCTGTTGATGGTGTTGTTATTTCGTCGTCCGTAGCAAACTCTTCAGTTGATGTGTACTCACAGTAGAAGTTTGAGAGATCATGTCCGCAATATGTCAAATTACTAATTATGACACATGGCTTTATTCTATTACAGGCGTAAATAAGCTGCACTCTTGAATGATTAGGGCAAAATTTTCCTTTAAAATACCAATGCTATTTTCAATTAAACACGTGTACGTTTATGTGTTCTATTGAAAATTTGCACAACAAGATCTTCTAGGTTATTATTTTTAAGGGTAATTAACCATTCTTTAAGCGGATAACCCGAATCACCGAAAAGTATTGATCGTGCGTTTGGGCGCTAGCCATTTTTCATTTTTCTATATAGTATCCCAGGCGGACTTTTGAGGTATAATAATGCCTTCATTCATACCTTCTAAGGGAGCCGGTAGTATTTCCTGTGTTAATTATAACCCGCATTACCTTTACATCGCGACGGGACTAAAGCTCAAGTATATACTTCCCAGCGCACTTCTCGAAGATGTCTTTAATGAAGGCATGTCTTTATAATGCATTATGGAATATTGCTTCTATGTTGCCTTATGGAAGGTGTGCTTTTATATATGTTTATAGAAGACGTGATAGGAGAAGTAATTTTATAAGAGCTTCGAGCCAGTCTGAATTTCCGGGTACAATAATTCCTTTTTTTCATACCTTTTCAGGGATGTGCTACTAGTTCTCGTCTTAATTATAATCCGCATTAGATTTACATTACGGTGAGACTGCAGGTCAAGCATATATGTATTTCCCAGCTCGCTTCTTGCAGATGTACTTAAAGAAGTTATGGAAAGTGTGCTCTTGCATCTCCTTGCAGAATGTATGTCAGAAGAACTAATTTTGTAAGAATTTCTTTGCGCTGCATATATATATAAATACAAAAAAAAATTAAAAAAAAAAATTTGAACACACACATACATAAATACATTCTTAAATCCATAGCCTTAAATTTATTGTTTTGGTGCGTTTCCCCTTTATTATTTCTGCTTTGTAAACATTTTTTTTATATTCTTTATTTTTGTTCTGCTTAAAAGCGAGTTCTAGTAGCTTTTTGAAATTCTCTTTCGTAATTACCTCGTCACTAACAACTTCTCTAAAAATGTGACGTAATCATAATCTATAATTTAAAAAAGAACTGATTTATTATTATACTTTCTGAATAGTAATCTTTGAAGCGTTTAAACTCCTTGAATGCTTGCTTATTTCCATGTGTGCCGTCGTAGTTGAAACTTAGAATTATTTCCTTCTTCAAAATATTAGTTTGGTTTTTCTGCAACCCTGCATTTTTAATAATTTTTTTGATCGTGGAAACCTACGAATTTAAAAAACTTCTTAATAACAAATTTATATACATGAATACGAAAAATTATTTTTCATTACAATAACAGAAACATTGTTTTGGTGAATACCTACCATTTTATCTTCATCAATATTTTCTATTTCCTTCTGTATGTTTTCTAGTTCTTCACTTTCACTGAAAACTGCATGACTCATTCGAAATTCTGAGTGAAAACCTAAAATTCTTATGTACCTATGACTCATTTTTAAATGCGAAAAACAAGTTGTAAATATACTTAACACATTACCTACTCCCTTCTCAGATAAGTGGTTCAATAAGTCATAGAAAGAGCAGGCCAACTAGAATGCTTTTTGAAGCATTTTCGACTGTTGAAAGAATCACTTCTCAAAAGAAGTACAACTAAAAAGTTCGACTGGGGTCCTGAATTCACAAGAATCGTGCACTTTACCTGGCCATTTAGCACTGCACTTATAAAATTGTAGGTCGGGTCCATAAACTAACAATGGTTTCCATAGCGATCAATAAAACTATCTTCGTTCGCGCTTGGTACATCAATGTCGAAAAGAGAACTATCAACACAGCCAATTACGCCAGGCATGCGCTACAATAAATAAAACATTCTTACAAAATCGTCGATAGCGTCCGGCCATTTTACTACTAGTGGCAAAACTTTGTCGTTAATTGCATTAACCATATCCTTGGCTACACGGTAAACAGTGGCTTTTGAGATACCGTGCATATCTGCTATCCAGTGGTACTGGGCTTCCGTTCCCTAATCAGTGAAGGGCTGTTAGTAGCCTCTGCTTTGATGATAGATCACAGTTTCGATTTGTTGGACTTTCAAGAAGGGCCCCATTCGATGCGATAAATATTCAAAACTCTCAAATCAATAAGGAATTTTTCATTAATACGTAACTTGTAGTTAATCCATAATTAATCCTCTATTTAAAAAACCTACGGCGACGTATCCTCACAAGTACATCTTCGTCAAACTCGTCATCGCTTCCCAAAAACATTTTTAAACGATTGAAAATAAACAAAAATTATTGCGAAAATGTCACAGTTAATGCCAGATTCACAATGCAGAGTGGAGTAGTGTAAAGTGGTAACTAGTAACATTTTTTTCGAATGCAGTCATGCATACGGCTTTCTCTGTTTGACTCAGAGTAGCGCAGAGTGGAGCTGCATGAAAATAGGTTCTATTCTAATTTCACGCTGGCACTTCTGACAGCTTACAAAATTGAATTTCGAACTACTAGCATGTAGATGGCGTGGAAAAAGCTCCATATTTCTTTCTATCATAACTAACATATTTTAATGTTGTTTTCTGATTTAAATTTTTTTCATGAATGCCTTCATGAAGTCGGCTGCAGCTACAGCCGCAGCCAGTCTTAGCTATCTCAAAGCCAGGCATAGCTGCGTGTAGGTGCTCCTGGCTTTATGAACGATTTTAGCCATTGCCAACTTCAGAAATGTCATCATTGGAATATGAGTTACATTTCATGTAAATATACAAAAAATTGTTTATTACCAGCTTCGTCTATTAAATCAATAAATGGCTCCACACGCTCATTCATATAAATGGTTACATTTGCCATTATTACAATAATATTTCTTTTCTTTTCTGTAATTTAATATGTAGAGCCAAGCGCCTAGGGGTGGTCTTGGCTTACTTTATTCATTCCGAAAGTTTGAATTAGAGAACAAAACGAGATGACACAAGTACAAAGAGTACGTCGATTCCAATTCTAATATAATTAATTAGCTCATTTCAAAATTCCTTTACATGGGTTTTTTCTTAATCTAGGAGATCCTACGGCCGTCCTTCACTTACATTGATAGCTAAATATATGTATATATAAAACTTCTAATCCTAACAGGTTAGTAATTTTTTAAGAAAACGCGGGTTTTTAATATTATTAATTTCAAATTTCAAATTTAGTTAAGGTTTTAATTTTTAAATTATACTTCTTTGTACTTGCTGCTATCCACGTGGATCAACCGTTGCCGTCTTATCCAAGAAAATCCTCAGAATATACGCAGGCGATTTCCTTGGATCTGTTGTTTTCTTTTCTCTTTTCTGGCTGATACCTCCGCTTCCCACTCGATGGCTATTAGTTTTCCCGATTCTTTTTCCAACCTTTTCTTCTGGAACTTCTCTTTTATATTTTAAAGAGCACTTTTTTTTTCTCGCGTCTGACGTCTTACGCTGCTCTTGCCAGAAGACCGGAACTAGCTCGCTGTCAAAACAAAAACCCTCCCTGTTTCACTCTCTGTCGTTTCGATTTTTTTAGACCAAGAATTATCATGTTCCCTGTATTCTCATGCTGCTATGCTGTTTTCCATTTGGTAGTCAGTTAAAGGGTCGTTCGATATCCGGGACGTGGCAACGCTTGTTATTTAGTTAAGGTGTAGTTAAATGAAGATTATTTATTTATTTATTCATGTCGTTTATTTATTTATCTATTTATTTATATAATATATTTACTTATTTAGTTAGACGTTTAGTTAGGATTAAACCTATTAATATATAATATCATTAATGTTCCCTGAGGGATTTTAGAATGACCCAAATGAAGCTTTGACTTCCGGCATCAAGAAAATTGCTCTCTTCATAGCAATACCACTCGAAATACTTGAGTGTGTAACAGGCGCCCACGTTAGAAATGTAACATCCAAAAATGTGAAACGTTTTGCGTGCGTTTGTATTAGTTAGCTATTCTGGGTAGCACTCTCAAGTCGGTACCGGCTGCAGTCGATTACGAGACCGGCTACTGTGATTTTCCTAACGCCAGGGACAGTAATTTAGCCAAGTCAAAAAACTAGCTCTCCAAACGACGATTTACAGCTACCATAGCCGGCTGCAGCTTACTTTATGAACGTGCTCCTGGTGTCTCCTTTTTCGATTTTTTTATTTTGACAACGATAGTTCATTGAATAATTAACTATTAAGGAAGCGGGGTATCGTGCGAATACAGTCGTGTTTAAGCATTTCAATGACAGTGCGACCTATGGTCGGGGGGGGGGGGGGGGTGACAAGAGAGCTTATTGCCTATTTTTCGTCAATGCAACATTCTGACATTTCTTAATTTTGAAAAGAAGTTGTCGGATTTGAATTCGTGATATTGTGAAAAATAAATAATTAAACGTAATTTTTACGTAATAGTAGTGTGAAATAAGTACGAAATATTGTTTTGTGAACAATATTTTGTGTAATAGAGACTCCGGAGTCTTAAATTATCATAATGAAGTGCGCTGTGCTGTGCCGCAGGAACGAATGGAGTTATTGTCGTGGGAAAGCATTCGTCAAGTAAACTTAATAGTTTTACTTATTAATTATATTATTTTAAATAAAATAAAAGTGAAATATCTATAAAAATAAAGAGCCATGGCAAAAGATTTAACATTTTACCAACGCCGGTTTATTTGTTTACAATTGAATTGTCAATCGGTGCCTAAATTATTCCAGTCATACAAAGGTAACGCCAAGAAATATTATCTGAAAGTAAGGGGGAGCTAAAAATTTGTTTATTTTACATAGGAATTTGGATTACAAAAAATGTTCCCCTTCAGAATGTCCGAATTTCTTTACTGCCACGACGAAACGAATACAAACAGAGAGCACACTAATACATTTCGCCGAGTGGCTTACGTTTTCACCCGATATGCCGTTTCCTTATTAGTTATTTATTCAATGCGACAGTTGTTTGCTTGTTTGTTGATTTGGCGTTGCTATGCTATGGCATTTTTTTTATTAATTTCAAATTTTATTGTGGTTTTACGTTTAATTTCAAAGTTTGAATTTCACTCTGCGCTGTATTGTGAGTAGCATTCGCTCTGGACTCAAAGCTCAATCTGCTCCACGCTGCTCCACTCTGCATTGTGAATACGGCATACGGTTAAAAATATAATTTTTAATCCTTCGCGAATGAACAACCGCATCTAACTAAACGCAGTTTTCTTATCAGCCCACTTTTATCAACGTAATTAGATGAAAAAAAAAATTAGTTATCAGTGCAACACTAATAAAATTATTAGTGCAAGAGCTTTTATGAAACAAAATCTTCATGCAATAATAATTGTCCACCAATACTTATTTGCTGTGGAGTAAATAATTTCCCAACGGGAAATGGAAGCACTCAAGGACGAATGCAAAAGCGCTTCTTTGAAAGTTCACAGCGCTTCCTCACCGTATCGTTCATATCGTTTTAGCGGGAGAATGTCCGTAGAGGCAAGCGCTCAGTTTCAGATACTTGGAAAGCGTTCTTGGAGCGCCTGTAAGGCGGCACTCTTGGAGCGCTTGTAAGGTAACATTTTTGTAGCGCTCGTAGAGTAGCAGTCTTGGAGTACTTGTAGAGAATACAGAGGGAATCGACATAAAGGCTTTATTAAAAATTTCAGTTTTATTCTGAATACGATCCATTTAAATTAAATTAAATTTCAATTAATCGCACAATTCAACTGAGTACTAAAGAATGAAAACTCTGATGCGCTTTCAGATGCATATAAGCATAGATGGCGCAAGAACTAGATGTCGTATGGTATACCACAGCAGAGTATACAGACCGTGATTTCCGGAATGGATCATAACATGTTTTAGAACTTCCTGTGGCTATGGTAAGAGATCTCTTCGGAAAAGATTGAAACTGCTGCTGCGCCTTCAGATGAATATGAGTCATATTTTTACTACAAAAAACGAATAAGCCTAAACTCAGAAAAGAGATCTGCTTACGCAAAAATTTCTTTGACTATGGTAAGAGAGTGCTTCGGAAAAGATATTTTCTGACTATTGCAGGGAAGAGCTTCCCTTTACAAGTGCTTGACATATTTCCTGCTGGGTTATTACTGTACGAAGATTATTTATAAAAATATTGGTAAATTTACTAATAATTATTAGACTAATAGTTTTATAAAATATGGCCTTCTGCTGAACGTAGACAGAGCTAATGTAAAAGCTTTCAAAGCTTTTGTCTTTCGACTAGAGTCGACGCTTGGCTGTGCGCCATCATATCAAGGCCGTCGGCTACAGTCGACGCTCGACTTTGCGGATTCATCTGTAACTGGCGACTGTAGACAACGCTTGTACCAAAGTGGTTAACGGAATAATATATATAAAGGAATGTTCTTAGTTTGCACATATGTATGTTTGCACCGCACAAATAAGACGCTGTGACAAAATGGTCAGGTTCACAATATGGGTGAAATCGGACAACTGCTTCATAGTGTTTCCTGAGACAACTTACAACTAGATATGAAAATACCCACATAAACCCAGATCACTTTTTGAAAGCTCTTTAACTTTTTCTTAACCAAAGAAAGCTATCACGTTTTTGTGAAGTTTTGCATATCTAGTGTTCCATGCAAAAGTTGATAATTATTTTATGTATACTAGGGAAACGGTCAGCCACTGACGATATGATATACTGAAGAGTTGATCTAATTTGCACACTGTGATTATTCATCTAGAGTCTATAGTCTAAAATTGGCCTTAGAACTTTTTTCCTGATTTATTCCTGCGATAAACTTATTGAATACTTTACTACTCGATATTAAATATACCGATGCCCCGGCAGCCCTGAAAAGGAAACATCCGAATACTTAAACAGTTAAGAATCTTTTTTCTGTTTTCTTTCTATTGGCATTTAACTACTTCCATAAAGCTCTACTGAACAATATCATGGATAGACCATCATAGCAATTGAATTATATTGCGTTAATTAAACTAAGGTCTAGTGATGGATACTGGTGGTTTGTTGGGTTGTAGTTATAGTGACGATCATTTACGAACTTTCATTGTATAAGTGATAACGCTATCCAAAAAATGTCCTTGCGTCTATTGACAAGAATTGAAGAGTAACCCAATAAGAAAAAAAAGTGCTTTTAGAAACCTTTTGAAGCGCTTTTGCGAAGCACTGAAGCAGTTATGGTCTGTAAGAAGCTCCATTTTATTTTAGCACTGCATGTCCACCACTGACATAAAGAATGGACTGAGCGTTCTTACTTCAAAAATGGCAGAAATATTGAACAGGCTGTGAAAACCCTTTATTTCGTACAATTGCACACCGATTTATAATTAGTTATTATTTGTCGATTGGAAACACTAAAGATGTTGTAAAATTGTATTGCATTAAATGAAAATGGTTTAGGAAGTTAAAATCGTTTTAATTAACACAAAAATTAATTTTTAATATTACTGAAAAATGTGTTCCTCTGCAGATTTGATATCAAATATGCTTGAGCTTGTAAGAGATAGACGTATATAAATAATATATTTGTCTGCATTTTTGTGTCAATTCCCGTGTATTCCAATTAATACAGCCGTACTGTTTCCAAAATTGGTTACAGTTCAGTGTACATTTTGAGCTTGAAAGAGACAAATAGATTTTAGCCAAAATTTGTGCCATTTCTAACTATAGGAATTAGACAGTCCATTCTTATTATATGTCAGTGATGTCCGCAGACGTATGCCCTTTACTATAGGTTATGTAAATCGCTTTTTAAGTGCTTCTAAAAATCTTCTCCAAAGCGCTTTACCTCGGTTTATACCAAGCAATTTTGCAAATTTTTGGAGAAGGGCCTTTTTGGATTCTTTTTATAATTTTTTCCTTAAATTTTGTATAGATAAAAAGGAGAAAAATGTTTGGTAAATATTTATTAATTTTCTTATGAATATAAATAAACAATAATAAATATTAATAACTAGAAATTACACACTTTACACTGCGCAATTAAAAAGAACCACATGCACTTCGTTCAACAAATGCAAAAAAATTGACTGGTGACTCACTCTGCGACTCGGAAAGATTAAAAAGTTTGCGGTTTGTTTAGTGTGCTGAGAACAGGATTTGTCCCCGGTTCTTATGAAGCATTTGCAGCTACTTACTGCTTCATATGTGCTCTTTTAAAGCGTCTTTAAATATTTCTTTCTGGGAACTTTTTAGTACATACTTGAGTTCATCTTCTTCATATCTCTAAAATCTTGTAAATGTACTCGGAAGCTGTCTGATCCTAATGCAAATTATATTTGGAAATACATATTGGTCTTGCATTAGCCAAAATTTAACACTTTCATTGAATTAAAAAATCTCAAAATTTCCATGAAAGCGACGACATTTGCAATCACAGATAACTTCATATACACCCCACGAATAATCGTCATATTCGTACAATAAAATGATTCTGCAAAAATATTTCATTAAACAAGGAAAATAGAATTAACAAAAATGAATTAAAAAAGGCAGTTCTCTCCAGAGCTTGTCGAGAATCGCTTAAGCGGCACAAGATGGTAGGGATTGATTCTTCTAATTATCCAACTATTGAAATTTACTACTAACTCTATTATTAAATCATCTTAAGACTGGCTGAAAGTTTTTAGGGATCACTTTTAACCATATTCTTCACAATTTTGGTGAATCCAAAATCGTTGCCTTAGATATTTCAGAGGCGATAGAGTTTGGTGTTCAGCCCTTTTCAGCTAACTTAATTGACGGTAACATAGATAAGCATCTGTATAAAATAGCTGTGATTGTAAGTATACATACAACGTGTAGGTAGCTTTGTCTCTCCCTTCCTCCTTAATTATGAATTGAAAGTTCTCAATTTGGTCGCTTAATGTGGATTGTATTAAATGTCCTTACATCTGAACCTAATCATGTGTCAAACAAAATTGCATGATTAGATCCTCCACTTAGGACAAATTGAATATACCAAACTTATTAAAAGCAAGACCATCATTTTACTACTGCCGTTTCTTTTTATTGAACATTGATTTCCGATATGCCGTCGCTAAGAATTCTTAGCATTGCTATTTCTAGTAAATTAAACTGGATAGACGATAAATTCTCTGTTGCCAAGGCAGCATCGAAATATCTTGCTGAATATCTTGGATGTCTGAAATAGTATAAGAAATATTACATCCCTTCTAATCTAGCGCTCTTCTACTAATCCTATATTATACATAGAATGTAATACCTACAATTGGGACGGGGCTGGTCGCACAGCCTTAGCTTCATTAGATACTCTCAAAAAAGAGCCTTTAAGCTCATTGGCTGTATTACACTGACTTATAACAATGGACTGAGCGATTTGCTATTTCATGTGGCACAAAAAATATTATGTTTCTGCATATCAGAGTTTGAGCACCCTTTAAAACGTTTACTACTTACTTACATAAAAACATATAAAATTCAACCAATCAGATGAATTTTTCATCTGAAAATAGAATTAAATTAAAAAAATATCTTTCTTGTGTTCAAGTGATATTTTAATCGCTTATAAGAAATTAAACTCATTCGGATTTTAATTTTCAAAAGGCTATTTTTACCTGAATCCTGCGTATGCGCAAGAGAGAACGAGCATGATAAACACTATCTTTACCTTATTCTTCTTGCGATGATTGCATCTGCAGCCAACATAAAAGCATCAAATGGCATAAGAAAAAGCTCAGTAAGTGATATTTGTTGTTGGATTGGTAGCTCAAACTCTGCGAAATGAAAAACTATAAAACTTGTGCCATTCTTTCCTATATGAAAATTACAATATGCTCAGTCCATTGTTAACTTCTCATATCGACTCCCTCGGGCTCCGCCGAAATGTTGGTTGCTTCCGCTTCTTTATCCTTTATTACCACCTCCACCATACTTCTAATGCCCCCTAATCCATTCCATATCATCTTACTGCCATTCATTCCTGCTTGACTTAATAATAATGAGAAACTCGAGAGGTACTTCAGTTCACATGTAC
The DNA here is from genome assembly GCA_963924295.1 of Dioctria rufipes. Classification (NCBI taxonomy): domain Eukaryota; kingdom Metazoa; phylum Arthropoda; class Insecta; order Diptera; family Asilidae; genus Dioctria; species Dioctria rufipes. Next base: position 281,008,414 of record OZ002740.1, on the reverse strand, counting down.
GACTTGACCCTATTATAATTAAAAGTTTTGAAATATTACGGGTATGAGATTCAAGATCGATAAGTACCTTATTTATCTGACAGCAACCTTGCCAGGGACCATCATGATAAAAAGATGAACTAGGTGTGTCCTTTTCAGTAATATCAGCCCCATTATCTTTATTTATTCATCACGTTGTGAATGTTTTATACAAGCAAATTTGTTATGAATTTTATTGCATTTTGACTGAAAAATATGTTGAATTGTGCGGTAGCACAAATACCATTCTGTGAACTGAAATTCATCTTAGGTCAATCAAAACAATAATTTTCTTCTAGTTTTTTTTTTTCTTTTCTAATATTCTTTATTTATATGTTTCCTATAATCATGATATATTTCCCAATCCTGGACGTTGAGCTCCCCATTATTGACATTCTTCCCGAAGAAAAAGTTTCCAACCTCTTTTCTGTTTAAGATCTCTGAAAATCTTTGCATTAAAGCCTCTTATCCAAACATCGCACTTACTGACTATCTTATCTTACACATTTCCGCACATTTCTCTCATATGTCCATGTCCATAACATTTAACGACCTTTGCAAGATTATAATCAAAAGCAAAAACTGGCCCTGGCAGTTTGTTGGCTTAATCTCTATAAGATAGTTTTGCCATCTAATGCCTTCCCAGAATGTTATTTGCCGGAAATGATATTTTGCGTTGAAAAACTTTGTAATGATAACATGTCATTTCTTAACTGTGTATGAAAGTTGTGTACTTTTCTTAATGCATAATTTGTTTTTTTTTTAGTTTTTTTTTTCTGGATATTTAATTGACATACTCAATTTTTTCCGTTCTGATGGCATACAAGAAGTAAACGAGAAAATGTAGAATTGTACTAATCGTGTATACATGTGGGGTGAAGATGCTGAAAGTGCCAACAATTTGAAACAGAAAATATGTTTAGTTTACCCAAAGAATACATACAGATTTGGGAGCACAGATACCACCAAATTTGTGGCGAGAATTTCTTTGGCACATGCGATTTTATCAGAATTAACGCCGGTCGCACGTACACCATTTTAAACCAAAAATATTTATTAATTTTGAATTGTTCCTTACATACTACATGCGTACATCACTTTACAAAATTTTCATTTTATACCATATATTTGGGCACTGCCTGAGAACTTGTTGACGTAGAGCACTGAAATTTTGCATACAACGTTCTCACAAAAATAGCGAATGAAATATAAAAAATTAAATAAATCGGGCAACTCCTTCCTAGTGTTACTGCATAAAACCCAGAAAGGGTTGTCCTATTTGGTGGTCCATTTTTATCATTTTTATACCCTAGCTGGCATACTAAGTTTTTCATACCGTTTGTAACACCTCAAAATAATGATGGTAGAACAAAATATATTGTACACATACGCGTAATATTACAGATTATTTCGATTTTTGCATGTCTGTCCGTCCGTACGATAACTCGAGAACGCGTTCACTTAGAAAGCTGAAATTTTGTACGCAGACTTAAAAAAAATATATACAAGGTGTCTCAAAAGAAAGTTTGTATTTGATTTATCAATTTAAAAGAAAGGTTGACGTATGCCGATAAAATCTTTATTAATTATTAAAATACACAGCTTAGGAATTTACTTCTTAAAAATAACTTCATCTAAATGTAAACCATTACGCCGACAGTACTCATTTAAACGAACAGCGAAATTTCTCATGACGGCTCGGCATGTAGACACCATGATGGCTCCCATTTCTTAACGGATATTTTCACTCAACTGCGCCAGAATAGTCGGATTATTGACGTACACTTTTGATTTGAGATATCCCCATAAAAAAAGTCCATAGGGCTCAAATCAGGACTGCGTGGGGACCAATTTATGTCACCTCTCCTGGAGATAAATTTGCTGGGGAAAATTTCACGAACTCGTGGCAGAGACGTATGGCCGTATGTGACGTGGCTCCGTCCTGCTGAAACCATGTTCTTCGGTGATAACCAGGAAAGTTTTGCAGTTGAGGTACCAAGAAGACGTCTAACATCTTCACATAACATTCTGAATTGACTGTAACTGTCCGTCCCCTTGGGTCTTCAAAAAAGTACGGGCCGATTATTCCTCTCGTCGACATCGCAGCCCATACAGTTACTTTAGGGAATGTAGGGGTTTCTGGTGTTTGCGTTTCGGATTAGTTGCACTCCAGTAACGGCAATTCTGCTTGTTCACATGCCCGTTAAGGTGAAAATGAGCCTCATCGGAAAACAAGATATTGTTAAATGTTGAAAAGCGCCCAGTAACTTGGTTAACGAATTGAAGCTTATGACTGCTATCCTGGGGCTTTAATTCTTGCACGAATTGGATTTTGTAAGGGGGCAGTTTTAGTTCTTTGCGTAAAATACGGTGTAATGATGATCTATGAAAATTTAAAGCTCTTGCGCGTTTACGAATGGAAAGGTTCGGATCGTCACGAACAGACTGATTTACGCTCTCCACAGACTCGTCTGTTCTTGATGACCTTGGTCGTCCAAATTTCGGTTTTTCCAGTGTTGAACCAGTCTCCTCAAACCTATTGACCCATTTTCGAATGAGGGGAACACTTGGCGCATCATTCAAGTTATGCAAACCACGATGGCTGCAAAATTTTCTCCGTGCTTTAGTCGCCGAATCATCGTTTTTGTAAAATTCTCGCACACAGCGCGCGCGGTCCGCTCAAGAAAAACGCTCCATACTGACTAAATTTCTAGCAACCAGGCAATCGATTGACATACCTCCCGCGCGCCTCAGATGTGTTGCGTTTACACAGTATGCTAATCGATTATAAACTTTCTTTTGAGACACCTTGTATAATTAAGTTCGAAAATGAGACAAATCGGGCAACTCCTTCGTGGGGTCGCCATACAAAAATATCGTTTTACACTATATAGTTGGACACTGCCTGAGAACGCGGCAACATAGAGAGCTGAAATTTGGTACATGGTGATTTCATAGTAATAGCACATAAAATTTTAAAAGTGGACTAAATCGCAAATCACTTCTTTGGGTTTCCATATAAAAATTTAAGTCTTTTTTACATATGCTGTGAAAACGATCAGTTCTAGACATTTGTATTGTACTAAATACTTGTTTAGAATATTAAATCGTATAAAATTTGTTATTTTGTCATTTTTTCTGTCCTGTGAACCGTTCTAGAAATATATGCGAAAAACCACTTCAAAAATCAAAATTGCACAGATGGGTGACCAAACGAAACTTCATACGCGCATTCATCTAGGGCAGTGGTTTTCATTGTGTGCTCCGCGGAGCTCAAGGGCTTCTCGGAAGAGTTAAAAGGGCCCCGTGAAATTTTATAATTTCTAAAAATTTTGATGCAAAAATCAAAATAATTTGCTAAAATTTATATACATACATTTTATTTTCTGTACTTCGAAACAAAAAATTTTTCAAACTTCATATAATATGAGGAAAAAATAGAAAAAAAGCCAAATATATTTAAGATTAGACAAAATATGTTTTCAACATTTAATAGAAAATTAACATAGCAGACGGTGAAAATGAAACTTTTCTTAATATTATGTAAGAATCATCAAGCACAGTTTCTATGACAACCAACTGATACAGATAATAAGTTTCTTACATTGAATAAATAACTAATAAAGCAGCGGGGTATCGTGCGAATACAGTGTACTTGTGTAAGCATTTATTTCAATGACAGTCGGACCTATAATCGGGGGGGGGGGGGGGGGTGGGGGGAATGACAAGAGGGCTGGCTTCTTATTTTACATTTCTGATTGTATGAAAAGAAGTTCGGGTTTGATTTAGCGATTTTGTAATATAAATAACTAATTAAAAGTGATTTTTTCTTTAGTAGTGTGATAAACTATTAAAATTTTGTTTTGTGAACGAGATTTTAGATAATCGATACTCCGGAGTCTTCAATTATGGTGTTTAAGTGCGCTGTGCTGTGCTGCAGAAACAACCGGCTTTTGTGTCGTAGAAAAGGATTTTTCAAGCAAGTTTAATAGTTTTACTAATAAATTGTAGGGTTTTAAGTAAAATAAAAGTGAAATATTTATAAAAATAAACAGCCATGGCAGAAAATTTTGCATTTTCCAATGCCGGTTTGTTTGGTTGCAATTGAATTGTGACAGGCATCTTAAATTAACAAAGGCAACGCCAAGAAATATTATCTGAAAATAAATGGGGCACTAGGAAAATTTTTAACAGTTTAAAAAATTATAAAAAAATTACAAATTAATTTAAAAACGTTGCGATATAATCTCTTCCATTAAATTTCATTTATTTTCAGCTATAGTTTTTCAAGTTTTCTTTTATATTTACAATTTATTTTCATAGTTTTTGAATCATAAGAAATACGCCCTTCAAAATTTCACGATTTCATTACTGCCATGATGAAACGAATCCAAACACAGCACACTAATACATTTCGCCGAGTGGCTTAGTACTACAATACTAAAAAGTGCAGTGTAGTAGAAGGAAATTGAGTATAACAAAAGTTGCGTGTTAAAAAAATATTAAGTTTAGATGTTCAAATTAGATTGCACCTCCCCCCCCCCCCACCCAGCCAAACCGTAGATGATTATGTAAAGTCGATCTAGTACAATTTGAAAAACGAAATCAAGTTTGGAATATGCTTTTTTTTTATAAATTTTAAATATACACATGACTATTCCACGATTTGAAATGGCAAAGTTATTTAATAAAGAAAAAAATTGAATATATCTGTCCCCCCTTGGAAAAATTGAAAAAACGTAGTACCCTATTACACCCACATAAAAAAATAAGTCGACCCGTATCTGTCAGATTTTTGATCTGACAAAATTTGTAGGAGCTACAGGGAGCAAACAAAAACACCATTTATATGTACGAAAATTTGGTACTTTCGAGTATAAACTAACTTTATATGTATGGCAACACTAATAAGGAATTTCTGACAAAAGTTAGCAGGCGTTTAGGAGTTTCTGTAAAGCTAATAAAATTGAAAATCCCCCTGTAAAGAACAAAGTTATTTAACTTTTAAAAAAAAACTTTACCTCCTTACCCCTCCCAATGCGAGCTCATCCGAAAAAATCTGACATGACCAAACGATGTAGAACATTATTGCGCATGTCTCTATTAAATTTGGTGAAAAACAGTTTTTTGCCCCTACCATAAAAAATAGGATCCTCCCTAAAAATTCGGCTCCGTCTAAAATGTGATGGCAGCTTTTACGCCAAAGTGGTTAACTACCAATAGCTTGAGGATGTCGTCATTTTGGTACATGCAGGTAGATCGGGAACATAACAAAGGGTTGTTAGTCGGAGCCGAATTTTTAGGGAGGATCCTATTTTTTTTGGTAGGGGCAAAAAACTGTTTTTACCAAATTTTATAGAGACATGCGCATTAAGGTTCTACATCGTTTGGTCATGTCAGATTTTTTCGGATAAGCTCGCATTGGGAGGGGTAAGGGGTTAAAGTTTTTTTTAAAAAGTTAAATAACTTTGTTCGTTACAGGGGGATTTTCAATTTAAATAGGTTTACAGAAACTCCTAAACGCCTGCTAACTTTTGTCAGAAATTCATTATTAGTGTTGCCATACATATAAAGTTAGTTTATACTCGAATGGTTTCTTAAGTAATATATTGATTTTTTCTCAGTCTGAGAAATAATTTTTGCAGATTACCACATATTATTATAGTGAAATTGTTTTAAAAAAGGTTGTAGTTGTAAAATATTTTATATTATTGCAAAATTTGTGTTTTCAATATTATTGTAAGGTAAGTTAACCTATTTTTATCTTAGGTGTGCAACGTAATTTTTGCATATTACATCCTAATATTTTAGAAACGGATCGTTGGTTAAAAACAGGAAGTTTAAAAAGAAAGCTGGATGAAGAAAAGAGATCAACTGATTCTGGTAGTCAAGAAAAACTTTAGACATCAGCAGTGAAGTTATAACACAATCGCCAACTGTCGTTATCGCAGACATAGGCCAAATAAATGACAGCACCTTAGCTGTAACTGACATCGCACCAGAGAAAACTGTTAGCAAAAGAAGAAATTACGATAATAGTTACCTTTCATTTGGCTTCACTTTTTGTGGAGATAAGATTTCACCACGTCCTCATTGTTTGTTATGCAATGAAACTCTTCAAAATAGTTCCATGTTTCCGACTAAATTACGAAGACATTTCGATAGTAAACACAGTGAGTATGCAGATAAACCTCTTAGTTCTTTTGAACATAAACTAAACAATTTAGCATTAGCAAAAAATAATATGCAAACAAATTTTAAAACTAATAATGAAAATGCACTAATGGATTCACTCAAAGTAAGCTATCGAATACCAAGCCAAGGCAAATCACATACTATTGGTGAAAACCTTATCAAGTTATGTACAGTTGATACGGCCACACTAATGATAAGTGATGAAGCTGGCAAAAAAATTGAACTCGTGCTATTTTCCGATAATTCTGTCCAGAGGCGAATTCAGGAATGTGCTTTAAACATACTTAACGAACTTGTTCGAAGGTTAAGATTATGTGACGAATTCGCCATCCAACTTGACGAAAGTACCGATGTCGCTAATTTTGCAATTTTACTTGTATTTGTCCAGTATACTTATGAAGGTGAATTGGAGGAAGATGTGTTCTTTTGTAAAGCTCTCGAAACCCACACAACGGGAGAAGAAATATTTAAGGTATTAAATGTTTGTACTGACGGTGCAAAAGCGATGACAGGTAAGACGGTAGGAGTAGTTTCCCGCATAAAGGCCGTCTCCAAGGAGGGTTCAAGCAGTCACTGTGTCCTACATAGACAATCACTAGCATGTAAAAAGATGCCAGTATCATTGAAATTGGTTTTAGATCAAGCAGTGCAAATAATTAATTTTATTAAGCCGCGTGCTTTGAATACTAGGCTTTTCAGAGTTATGTGTAATGATATGGGTAATAGGTATCAAAACTTACTTTTCCATACAGAGGTTCGTTGGTTATCTCGCGGTAAGGTGCTAGTCCGATTGTTCCAAATGCGAGAAGAAGTTTCAGCATTTTTTTCTCAAAAAAGAGTCTTCATTAGCTGAATGTATTTCAGATATAGCTTGCATACCTTGCTGATATTTTTACTAAGTTGAATGAACTAAATCTTTCAATGCAGGGTCGCAGTGTTTCAGTCCTTACGACTACAGATAAAATAGCAGCAATTAAATTCAAAACTGAAGTTTGGATTCAGCAAGCAAAGGAGTATAAATTTGAGAGTTTTGAAAATCTTAACGATCATTTAAAGGAGACGAATACTGTTGTTTCTGATGTCATTAAAGAGAATGTCGTTGAACATCTGAGAATGTTGAAACACTCATTTCAGGAGTACTTTCCAAATATAGATGAAAATTTTAACTGCCTAAGAAATCCGTTCCACGCCTCGTTGCAAATTGATTATTTGCCAATCAAGGAACGTAAGCAATTAATAGATATTACTACAGATTCAACGCTCAAGCAAAAGTTCAATTGTACAAATATTTCTAGTTTTTGGGCGCAATTAGTTGCAGAGTATCCTGCAGTTTGCAAACGTGCTATTATAAAGTTATTTTCATTCCCGACTACATATCTTTGTGAATCAGGATTTTCACAATACTGTGCAACAAAAACAAAATACAGGAGCAGATTGAATGCTGAGTATGATATGAGATTACAATTATCACCAATAACACCAGATTTTCAAGCGATGTGCAACTTGAAGCAAGCTCATTGCTCTCATAGAATTTATTTATTTATTTTATATTGCAGTATATTTTGGTATAAAAAAATAAATGTTTGCAATAGGCAATAATGTAATATCTATTATTTATAACTTATTTTTAATACTGGGGCTCCGCATTTGTGACGAGTATAAAATAGTGCTCCGCTGCTAAAAAAGATTGAAAACCTCTGATTTAGGGTATCATAAGAATTGGTATTAGACCAATTCTAGCTTTTTTACTTACTTAACTTGTATATGCAATTTTTGTGAAAACGCCGTGTACAATATTTGAGCTCTCCACGTCTACGCATTCTCAGTCAATCTTCAAATACAGGATGTTTCCGCCTAGGATGTCAATAGGGCAGGACGTGATAGTGCACACCTAGGCAAACGAAAAATTGTATGGCAGGGGGGAGGACATATTAATCGTTTAAGAGTTATAGAGCGTGGTCAGCGAACCTGAAAGAAAAGGAGCAAATTAATTCTAGAAATTAATAACAGATACATAAAAAAAATTACCTCCACTTGGAGTTTCCACAAGTGGAAGAAATTCCATGAAGATCTACAATGAAATAAAAAGAAAATGAATTAATAACAATTCGAATAATTCAATATACAACATAAACAAAGTCAAGAGCATGTCTATAGGTATGTATGCCGTGTACAACAACAATTCCATGTAGTTGAGGAATTGTGTAAAAACATATGAAAGTTCATGTTTTATGTATTCAAGTCACCACAAAACATTCGACTACACATTTAACTGCATAATTATTACAATTATGATAAATAGTTGTGGACAAACAAGGTGAAAAATGCCACGAAAGCACTCACCTGACATTTGCCACAAGTTAAAAAAAAAAACTCTATGCAAACGAAAAATCTTTAAAAAAGAAATTTCATTGCAAAAAGAGGGCGTTTCATATAAGCAGGAACCGTATAATCATCAGTACGGCTTGGTTCCTGCCTGCCGTATACGCTAAAGCAAACAGCCAAGCTGACCTCATATATAAACTTAAAATAAATTTTAAGTGTGAATTATATGAGGCGAAATACTACGTATTTACTTGAATGCCTAGCAAGATTCAAGCAAGATTTCATAGCAAAACTCTATGAAATGCTAGTCCCGCATAGGGCTAAATCTTGCTAGGCATTCAAGTAAATACGTAGTATTTCGCCTCATATAGTTCACACTTAAAATTTATTTTAAGTTTATATATGAGGTCAGCTTGGCTGTTTGCTTTAGCGTATACGGCAGGCAGGAACCAAGCCGTACTGATGATTATACGGTTCCTGCTTATATGAAACGCCCTCTTTTTGCAATGAAATTTCTTTTTTAAAGATTTTTCGTTTGCATAAAGAGTTTTTTTTAACTTAATTCTCGAGCTGCAGACTTCGCAGCAAACTGAGTCAATTTCATATTGACTTATTTCGCTATGCATTTTCATAGCAAAACTCTATTTGCCATAAATTTACAAAAATCGTAAACTACAAGCTAAATCAATACAATAAATAAATAATATGCTTAGCTGATGTAAAGTTATACGTGGTGAAGATGCTGTTACCTGAAAAACGCTAAAAAACTACTTAAAAAATATTTAAAAACACTTTAAAAAATACAAAATACAACTTTGTTGGCACCCGCGCACGATTGTGCCAAACAACTCAAAATTTATGTCACCGCGACGTTTGACATACCGAAACCGGGTAAAATCGAACCGCGATCTCGATGGCAACGTTCGTTTCGTTATATTTTGCCCGGAAAACGCGATATTCGCGATTTTTTACAAATGTATTTCCCACAATGAGTGCGAAAGAGACTCAAAGTGGGAAAAAGACAAAAAAAATGTCAGAAAAATCTATTACGTCGAGAAGGAAACGTACTGAATTGAAATTTTATATATATAAAATCATCGAATTTCTACTTAATCTCTACAAGAAAGATCTCAAATTGTAGAGTAGGAAATTTGCTATCTGTTGACATTATTAAGTTTGAGGTCATTATTCGTTATTTTAAGTGAAAATTTTCAATATTTCAATTTATGGAAATTTTCCTATAAAAATGAGATCATACGTTCTCTCAGTCTTCCTAAAGATTCCACAACATATCCAATCTTCACTCCCTCCCAGTCCCTCCCAAATTTAAAAACAAACTCTTGCGAGAAAGTCATTAACTACAACACGAGAGGTGATAAAAACCAAACCAAGGATCAAAAAGAAGAAAAAAGCAAAACGTCTAATCGAACTGGGGGCCAAAAATAAGCCCCAACGCCCTAAAGAACACAATCTGAAGAATGTGAAAAATCATCTAAACAAAATCCAAATAAGGAAGAAAAGGAAGAAATTTGAAAGCGCAAAAGCACTTGACTTGACTTGACTCTCAGTCTTCTATTTTTTCAACAGTTGTCAAAGGGTTCACAGTGCTTTCGATACAGTGTATTCTATTTGCAAAGGTTCTTCATCAGTGATATCATCCAGAGTTTTTTTTTTTTGGTTAAATAAAGTTCATTTGACATAAAGTTAATTTCGTTCAATTTCAATTTTAGTTTCTTTCGGTCAATTTTTTTGTGCTTTTTTTAACGAATTTCAACGAATTCGTCGTAACACAAGTTGCGGTCAACTCAAGGTATTTTGTTTTTCTAAATACGTAATTGGTAAAGGGTAACTATTGTCACAGTGTAAAACGCATGCATTTTCATGTCATTTACACTAATAATAAATGCACATCAAAATTATCTAGTGTAAAAATATTTTGAGAGTGAAAATAATTAATTTTTTATTGAGAATTGATAATTATTCTACTTTTATCGGTTACGTGATCAATTAGCCAAAGTATGACTTTTTGCCCACACGGGTCAATTTCACACTGCTTGATAATTGGTTACTCATCGATACCTGCTTAATAAAACACATTTTATTTTCAGCCATAAAATATAAGAGAAAATTATAATAAGCGAAAAGGTCAAATTTAAGTTGTAGCTAATAGAATTAGTAATAAGGACTTTGAGCAATTACCACATAGGATTTTCATATAGGATTTATTTTGTTTGAAACAATTCAATACATATCTAAATTTAATAAGTGAATTGCAATAGGGATAAGTTTCTAGCTTCATTTAGTTTGCAAACAAATTTTAATTCAGAAGTATTCATCGAGAATAAATGTAGATAAATGAACAATCGAATTACCGCTACACTAACGCCATCCAAGTGTCATTTCTGCTACTTGAGTGTCCTCTTTCTTTTTCAGAGTTTGATTCGTTGACAGAAGACAGTCGGCGCTGCACAGTGTGACTTATTGGAAGTTACGCTGTAAATCAACGTACGCTCATCAACTTAAAATTGAGCTACATCATCCAGGAGATGTTTGCTCTAGCGTAACTTATTGGAAGTTACATTAGGGTGAAATGTATAACAAGCTTGTGATTACTTTTTATTTCCAGGTGACAATTTATGTTCCATAAGAGGAACGGAGATTTGGAGAGTGTTCAGAAAGTTAACACACATTAGATAACTTTCTCTTGACGTATTTCTACTGTCAGTTGAGTGACAGTACTTTACTAATAGCACACATTACATTTAACAGGGCGATTGAGAAAAAAAGCTAGTCTTTCACAAAACACCCCTTATGTTAACAAGTACAGGGTGTATGGTCATGAATGTATGCACATCTTGCTGACCTTTCCAAAGACTGGTCAATCAGCTCCGTATATTTCTCCTCTTAGAAGTTATTGTCCAATCCGACGGATTAATAATTCTCGTCACAAGGAAGATTCACTTCCCCTTCACAATTCGCTGGTGGAGCTGCAACATACAAGTATCAGGATTCGATTCACTTGTTTTCAATAATCAAGGGAAACTTGATTTTTTCACTTAGAACGTTTTCGATAATCACAAACTGGCAAATTCGCAAACTTAGTTCTCCCGGCGGATTTAGGAATAGGGGCCACTGGAACTTTATGAAAGACTAGCTTTTTTTCTTAATCACCCTATAACTCCTAAACGGTTGATATGCCTCCACCCCCTGCCATACAATATTTCGTTTGTCTAGGTGAGTACTATTACCTCCTGCTCTATTCACCTCCTAGGCGGAAACATCCTGTATATGTGTAGTGAAAACCAAAGTCTTTTATGGCAAAACCAAGAAGAGGATAGCCGATTTAGTACATTTATGAAATTGTTTTAACAATTTCTATGAAAGCACCATGTACGAAATTTCAGCTCTCTACCGTCAACGCATTCCCAGGGAGTGTCTAGATATATAAGAACGGATTGCCCCATTTAACCGATTTTTGAGTTAGGATTTGCTATTACTATAAAAATATGACTTAACAAATTTCAGCCCTCTACGTCTCCGCTCCTCTGGCCGTACCCACATGTATATTGAAAAACGAAATATTTGTATGGCAGTGTCACGCGACCGTCCGCAGGGCCTCTCATCATTGGAAGACAGACAGACTTCCGAATAAGCTATCAACGATGTTATGAGGGTATGATAACATGGAAAATGACATAAGTATTTTGGTCGCCAGCTCTTAGTCCATAACAAGAAAGCGGCATATCGGGTGAAAAACTTACCCCGTCCCAAAACTTATTAGTGTGCTGTGTTTTTTTCGACATGGCAGTATTGAAATCGCGATGTTGAGAAAATAAATTTCATACTTGCATTACTAAAAAAAAAAACAAACAAAAAAGTAGAGTATGTACCTGTGGCAAAAAATTTCGTTTAATTAATATTGGATTAATATTGATTAAAATAACCGCGCCTCCTACTTAAGGTGAAAGAAATATAGAGGTGCCATTGAAAAAAGAAACCTTCTGACATATGTACATATCTCAAATAAACAAATCACACATGATTTTAAACTTTTGTATATTTCCCTGTTACTGTTATATATATATATTTAAAATAATTTTTCACGAATAATTATAAACCATGATATATATATTTTTTTTAAATATATTCACTTGCCTAAAAAGCGACTTTCCGCCGTAAATTCGGTGATTGTTTCTGCAACATTACACCGCATAATGCATCACATTAAATTAATAACTAAACAGCTTTAATTCCATAAAACGCTGAAATCAATAAAACTATACTTTTCAGGTTTACGAAACAACACAATTTCAAAATACATCATATTTATTAAAATCATTAAATTTTATAAAGTTTCACTGAAGTCCCGGAACTCTGAAATGTTTACTTTCAGAAACGTCAAAGCAAGCTCAATCAAGTTCAATCCGACTGTTAATGAGTGGCTTATTCACATACACTGTATTCGCACGTTATCTCGCTTCTTTATTAGTTATTCATTCAATATCGGCTCTGTATTACAATTTTTAAATTTTGTATTCTGTAATTACTTTTACCTGAAATCAATTTTAATAACAGAAAGACGAGTCTGTGGTGGACTTGACTTCAATAATAGGCTGATTATTTGTTGAATAAAAATAATTTAAATTGGTTAAATCTAGTCATTTTTTCAAAAATTATTACTTATTATAAGCATTCGAAATACGGGCCTTATTTTTTACAGACTTGTTTCAATCATTCATTTTCTCTCTCATTATGTACAATATGTATATTTGTGATGATTTCGAAATGATTTTATAGCGTTTTTTATTCCTTTTTATCTGTATACCTATATATACATATATATATTAGGGTGGTCCATCTTTATAGGGGTAAAATAGTTTTGTTGAAATTTTTACCTCCCACCCCATAGAAATGTTACATTATGCTAACAATCATTTGTGTCAAAATTTAGGATGAATTGGGTAACTGTAACCCGTGCCGCTCGCAGGTCAAAAATTTTACATAATAGAGTAATTAACCCAAAGCACAGCACAAATTTATTGGGTACTTGAAATCCTTTTAGTACCTTTGTATTAATACATTTTACTTTTCTGGGAATATTTTTTATTTATTCATATGTACTTGATATTTGATGGTGGGACTGTCTGTCTTACTCGGTGTCCTATTTGTCACTCGACGTAATATCCTCCCTCCACTAAACTGGCCGCTAAATGCGCTGGATAACATAAAATTTCATTTCAGTTGCAAGTGTGATTTACTTTGGTAACATTGGGTTTTGTGAAAAAGTTATCCAGGGATGTCTGTTAAAAGACCTTTACGAAAGGACTATTCCGTTTATTTAATTGGACACTATTCAATTCAGTTCAATTCAATTTTATTTAAATAAATTGTACACAAGAATCAGTCAATATAAATTCTTTTGTAGTACATAAAATGCGGATTATTCTATTATTTAAGCAGAGAATCATAATTTATAATTGTAAGAGAAAGAAAGTATCAGAAAATCAGAAAATGCAGATTACATATTAAGTTTACAAATTTACAGCCTATAAGATAAGATATAATATAACGTGATCAACCTATTGAAAGACCCGAACCCATAACCAACCCAAATGAATTAGATTAAATCAACCAATTAAGATATATGTTAATCATTAAGTGACATTAGTAGTGCCTTAAATCTGACCGCCGAACCAGTGCGATGGATATTTATTGGTAAGTGATTCCATGCGCGAATAGCACGGACGAAGTAAGAGTCTTCTTGAACTGAATATTGAAATCTAGGAATTATTAAAATTATTATGACGCAGAGAATTTGAAAATCTAAGTCGGGTGAAAAGGTACGCCGGTTTACCAGAGTAAATAATTTTGTGAAGAGATATGAGTAATCGACGATCAAGGAACTCAGTGATGGGACACCCCAATAAATTGTCTCTGTAATAGGAAATGTGATCATAACGTCTGAGTCCGTAGACAAATCTAATACAATCATTGAACGCCACATTTAGCCTTCCTGAACAAATAGAGTCCAAATGAGGGAACAACAATCTACAATTAATGAAATGAGGAAGAAGAAGTGATCGAACCAAAAGCATTCGGGTGTTTGTTGTCAGGAGATTAGCCGAAAGCCAAAGGCAACGTAAGGTACCATATATTTTACCAATTATATAACATATATGATCACAGCACTTCATCTTGGTATTCATATAAACACCTAAGTTTTTCACACGCTCATAAGAAGAGATTGGGACACCAAGAAGTGTAATGGGAGGGAGATCCAGGCCACTAAGATCATTTCGATAAAAACGAATGCACTGAGACTTGTGAGGATTCAAAAACAAACAGTTCAAATTAGCCCATAATGAGACCCTCTCTAAGTCTGAGTTCATACGATCGATGCAGTCTTCAGACAGGCCAATAGGTCGACTAAGATAGAGCTGTACATCATCGGCATATACATAGGTGTACATTACAATTTTCAACAAAATCGGGCAAATCATTGATGTACAAGCTGAATAGCAGTGGGCCAAGGATTGAGCCCTGGGGCACACCACAGACAAGTTGCAAAGCACCAGATTTGGTATTACATATTTTGACAAATTGGTGACTGCCTGATAAGAAACTACCAATAAGTGCGATAGAGGAAGATATGAAGTTGAATTGTGATTCCAGCTTCAAGAGCAAGTTAGAATGATTAACTGAGTCGAACGCTTTTGAAAAGTCTAGTAGCGTTAGAATACATACGTGATTCATATCGAGGGATTTCCGAATATGTGTCGTGACGTCAATAAGAGCAGTCTCACAACTATGGAACTTCCGGAAGCCGGACTGAAAAGGACTCAATAGACTATGTACATCCAAGTAATATGTTATTTGTCGTGACATTAATTTTTCGAGTACTTTCCCTAAGAAACACAACAACCTAATTGGCCGATAGTCGCCAGGATCTTTCGCCCTTTTCACCTTCGGTACTGGGAAAACCACTGCCACTTTCCACTGTGACGGAAATTGTGAAAACGTGAGGCAGCTATTATAAACATGTAAGAGTGGCTTGGTTAACCAAGGCATCAAAATCTTAATAAACTGTGGGGAAATCCCATCAGTTCCAGTGGCCGACGATTTAATAGAGTATATCGCACTAATAAGCTCAAACTCATCAATACATCTGAAACCAAAAGTCCGATTATCCGATAACTGGTGGTCAAAGTCGGATGAAGAGCGAGAGTCAAATACAATACCAGAGTTTATTGATGCAAAATGAGAGTTTAATAAGTCAGGATTTAGATCACATTGAGGCTCATCTCTGCTAAAAATACCAGACCTCTTAAGATTAGCCCATAATTTTTTCGAGGGAAGGTTGGAAGAAAACTTCACCGCATTGAAGCGCGGTTTTGCAGAGCGGATTTTGGTATTAACTCTATAGCGAATCAACTTGTAATGAGTACGGCTATCAGCAGTTCTCAACTGCAGATACCTCCTATATAAAAATTCACGTTCAGCAATAAGAGATCTTATCTCATTCGTAAACCTAGGGCAGCCGTCATATTTAATTCTGCGGAAACAAATCGGAGCATGCCGATCATGCAAATAGTGTATATTATCATTAAGAATTTGAATCTGATCATCCACTGAAGTGCAAGCATAAAGCCTTTCCCAAGGCAGAGATTCACAATCCTCGGCGAGTACAGATAGATCCATATTACAGTACTTCCGGTATGAAATTACTTTGGTTTGGTTATAAACAAAATTAAAATTGTAAGTAATAAATAGAAAGTCGTGGTCAAATATAGCAGGAGGGCTAACTTGACTGTGATATAGAATAGCATTTGTCTCCGTGGTTAGTAGTAAATCGAGCAACGATGGATTTGATGTATTAAAATAAGTTGGAAGATTGTTAACAACATTCAAGTGTAAAGACTGCAGAAGAAATAAGAAAGAGCGAGTTACATTGCTCTGTTGCAAGAGATTAATATTAAAGTCACCACCGATAAGACTGTCCTTATATCTGTGTGTGAGATCACAAAACACCTCCTCAAACTCGAGTATATTCTCTGCAGAGTAGCAATTGGGTGGAAAATATACTGAGGACAATAGAAGCTTTGCAGATCCATATGACACTTCAACGCAAAGGAATTCCAATGGGCCCGCAACAGAGGCTTTAACTATTCGAGAACTAAAGCAATCCTTCACATAAACTGCAACACCACCACCCTGTCTACCACATCTATCATTCCTAAAGATTATGTATCCGGGTATAGTGACTAGAGAAGATGGTATCCCAGGATGGAGCCAAGATTCGCTAACCAACACCGCATGAATGCTAGAACCAGAAAAACTCTCTCAGAGTTCATCCATCTTCGGACGAATACTACTAGCATTAAGACTACAAACATTAAAACCCGACGATTGATTACATAGTATATTCAAAAGAACTCTTACTCCATCCGAACCACCAAAGACACTAACACAAATTATTGGCAATAAATTGTCTTCCATTAGGCAAGCATTACTAGTGCTATTTTATAACATGTGTGAAGTGAAGCTTAGTTTACCGTGAAAGCGCTACATTAATAATTTAAGAATTGTCTATTTTCTGGGATAAGTGTCGCATTTCTACACGTTGAGACGACCATTGTATCGACAAGGTTGAGAAGCTGCATGTAGAGTGGAGGACACTACAAAAGTCAGCTAAAAAAGCCCTGTTCAAAAGAAAACGAAAAAAATTTTTGTCGAAAGACTTGACGACTTATTTGACATATCGCATGCAAACGCTTTGGAGTTATTGAAAAAAAAATGAAGACAAGCAGTTTTTACTCAACCAAAGAAAAAAGGGCGACCTGGCTATATCCATGGGGTTGATTACCGCCATGCTTCTCAAAATAAAGCGGCTATAGATAGATCTAACAAAGTGTCCGAACGACTAGAGCGAAGTATTCAACAACAATCCAGATTAATGGAAACAATTACATATTCGTCTTCAACTAGTAGTGACGAGTCCAGTAGCATCGACAATTAGACTGTTGAATTTCAAGAAGAGATCTTGCAAGAAGTGCCAGGTTCATCACAACCGAAAAAACGAAGATTCTATGGGACGCAGAGCATCATCCCTCTAAAAATAGTAGCTGCGTTTGATGACTGCAAAGTTACTGACAGATACGGAGTCCATATTTTGGCAGCTGTATCAGAAGCATTAGGATATGACACTGCATCTTTGTCCATAAGCAGATCCACATTACGGCGATATAGACAAAAAATACGTGAAGAGAGAGCTTCTACGTTAAAAACTGAAACCGGAAATTACAAGTTGTTGGCACTAGTAGTCCATTGGGATGGACGAGTGGAATTTGGAAGGTAAAGTAATAGCGTTCTGTTGTGATACTACGGCATCCAATATGGGTTATTTAAATGGGGCAGCTACAATTTTGCAACAAATGTTAGAAAGAGATACTCTGTACTTTCCATGTAGGCACCATATATTTGAAGTTGTTTTGAGAAGTGTGTTTGATATAAAAATGTCTTCTTCATCTGGTCCAAACGTACCTATTTGAACGTTTTAAAGAATTTTGGCCCAAAATATACCAAAATAAAGTAAAGACTGGATTTCAGATAGAAAAAGTTAAACACATTGTAGAGCCGGTTAAAACAGAGATAGCGAATTTCATAGATTCATGTTTAACAATGCCACAACCCCGTGACGACTATAAAGAGTTTTTATTGCTTTCTAAACTTTTCATCAAAGAACAACCCACTAACATAAATTTTTATCGTCCAGGTGCATTCCATCATGCACTTTGGATGTCTAAGGCAATTTACTGTCTAAAAATATTTTTTTTTCAAGATCAATTTAAATTATCGCAAAAAGAAAAGACAATTATTGCAGATATATGCCTTTTTATTGTAAAACTATAATATAAAAGCATGGTTTAAAGCGCCATATGCGAGCAAAGCACCATTTCTTGATTTAAAGTTTTGTAAATAACTAAGTGAATAAGAAAATCTTGACCAAGAGATATCTCAAGCCGCAAGCAACAAAATTTATCTTTAACTTTTTTCGATGACGAAATTTCGGTTATCACAAAGCGGGGGTTATGGTTAAAGCTTTGAAGAAAATAAAGCCAAATGAAGAAGGCATTAAACGGTTGAGGATAAATGATGTTAATGACATTAAAAACAAGGAAATTGAGGATTTTATATGCCATGAAAGTAAAAAGTTTTTTGATAAATTAAGCTTGCCTACAGACTTTTTAGAAACTGATCCAGTAGCTTGGAGGGAAAATTCTTCTTACAAACAGTGTTTGGATATTGTTAAGAAACTTAAGGTTGTAAACGATGCAGCTGAATAAGGCATCAAGCTTATTAGTGAATATAATGAGATTTTAAGAAAAAATGAACATCAAAAACAATTTTTGCTCCAAGTTGTAAAAGATTATAAATCACGTTTCCCAAATGTTAATAAGGAAACCATGTCGCAAAATTTTTAAAAATGTAGTAATTTATTTTTGTTACTTTATTTGTAGGGCTCGGAAGTTGATGACCTTAAAATTTAGAGAAATGACCATAAAAAATGCATTTAAAAAGTGACAATAATAATTTTAAAAATGCAACTTTAAAACATACTTTTGTATTTCGACATTATGTAATTTAGATACATATATTTAAAAAAAAAAAAAAAAAAACGAAAAATTAATTGTTTACGCATAAATAAAAAAAAAACTGAAAACCGAATCCATTCCCGTCTAGAAAATAACAACGAAGTAAATCTGTAAAAATTTAAACAATCAGTACATGGAAATAATTAAAATGTTTAGCAGTGTATACCTACTTATGTTGAGCTATTACAATGAATGACTAGTTTCATTTTAAGATGATCAAATGAAAATGAGCGTCGATTATCTGACAGCACATTTTTATACATTGAAAAAAATCTTTCCACGCCCACAGAAGTAATGGGAGCGTCGATTATCTGACAGCACATTTTTATACATTGAAAAAAATCTTTCCACGCCCACAGAAGTAATGGGAGCGTATTTGAAATAAACAGAATTAGCCAATTGTAAATCCTCTGTATGTAAATCCTCTCTATCTAAATCCCAAACAGTGGTCTCTCCAGTAAGCACTTGAGATATCTTTGTCAATGTCTTAAAACCCGAATTTTTATCTAAAACTTTAAGAAGATTCCCATATACATACAATTGCAGCATCATCTCCCGGAGCCGATTTTAATTCATTTTGGGATTTTTGTATTAGATGAATGGAATCAATAAGCTTTTCGATCTTCCTTTCCAATTTATAGCTCCTGATAAAAAGGAAAAACTTGATTTTACATACACAAAATCACTTTGTATTTTGTTCTGTGAAATCATCTCTTGTGCAATTTTAATTGCCGCTGAAACTTCACAGTCAAAACTGAAAATTATATCTTTGAGAACGTCAAAATGTTCAGAATAATACATAACAACTATTAACCACGTTCCCCTTCGAGTTAATATAGGGTGTGGTGGAAGGGGCATACCTGGAGCCTTCAACTTAAATTTTTCTGTACGAGCGGGTGCTTTTAAAAAAATCTTCTTTACACTTGCAATGAGTCTATCTACTTCTAGGTGATTTCGTCGAAATTCTTCAGCAACTCAATGGAAACCATGAGCTAAGCAGGTAACATGCACCATTTTAGAGTACAAGCCTTTTAAACTATTCGCTGCTTTTACCATATACGGAGCGGCATCCGTCAAGATGAGTAAGACGTTGTTGTGCTTAACGTCATCTGGCCACCGAAGGAAAAGAGATTTGTCAAACAGCTTACATATGGTTGAGGAATTAGCTTTCTCCAAAATCTCTGATGTCAAAAGAAACATTTTTCCTATCTCGTCAGGTTCTAATATCCCTACGATAACATTCGCTACATAGCGGCCATCAACATCCGTTGTTTGATCGATAGAAATCGAAATATTTTTTTCTTTTGCAATATTCTAATCTGGCTTATCACCTCATCATAGCAACGTGATAAGTATGTTTTCCTTAACGTAGACTCGTCTGGAACAGCGTTGTTTGTATATTTTACCAGAAAGGCTCGAAACTTTGGATGATTGACTTTATTTAAAGGAATATTAGCTGATAATAATGCCTCGCATAGATCCTTTGAATATATTGAAATTTTGCTTGAGGAATATTGTGAAAGTAAACTTTGTTTTTTCGCATTTAAATTCTCCAAACCGCGCTATGTTTCTCTCAGCCAATGTGTTGTTGAATGCAAAAACGTTTTTCTGCTGAAACTTTCGTCTCACAAATCTTACAAAATAATATACTGCTATCAGTGGAAAATATTTCTTCATCAAATTCAGATACAACCTCTCTCGAATGGTTAGATTTTGTCTGCTTTATTTTTGGCATAATATAGTTTAGTTTAGTTGAGTTTACTGTGTTATTATTCGCGCACTAAAATACAAATATACACTCGTTATTACACAATATAAATGACACTTTGAAGTGTTTCACAATCTCAACAATTTGCCGTACTAAACTAATGGTCGGGAAACCACTTTGCATTTACAGTATTCAGAATAATATGAATTCGACACAGTCTTATTTTTGCTAGAATTAAAAAAACTATGGAAGCAGCAACTGCAATCAATCCCTCCTTAAAGGAAATTAAAATAGCATCGAGTTACAAGTTAAACGTGTAGCCAGCCTATAAAATTCTATTTTAAAACATAAAATAAATACTTGCAAAATTAGGGATGTGATATACTCATATATTCAGTAGAGTTGCATTAGAAAAAATAATATAAAAAGTAAAAAATGATCTAAAATAATAGAAAAATGACCTAAAATTTGGAAAAAATGCTCAGATGTGAGAAAATGTACAATATGACAAAAAATGAAAAATAAAAGACATGTTTTTAGAATAGTAATACCATAAAATAAGTTTGTGTCATAAGTAGCATTACTTGGCGACATATAAAAAACAGATGCAATTTCATCAACTTCCGAGCCCTAGTAATAATTAAATCATTTCCAATATATTGTAAAAAGGAGGTGTCCGGTGGCACGCCTTCCCCTATTTCTTGCTCACTTATTTTTTACTGGGATTATTTTTTCATCAATTAGAATCATTTCCAAGAGTAGGAGAGAAAAATTTTCGAATTCGAAAAAGATGGACCACCCTAACATATATAAATATTTAGATATAAATGTACGTAGCTTTTGGATATAAAAGCTTAACAATTTTATTTACACTCATCCTACAAATAAAAAAAAAAAAAACAATTTCACATGTGCAAAGAAATGGGCTTACATGACGTGACAATTTACATACACTGTACGTACATATATACAAATTGTGATAAATAAAGACTTCAAATATATGCGGACTTAACTTACAAAATTCTTCTTCAAAAAGACTAAAGGACAAAAAAAGAATTTTCATTTAAAACTGTTTCCTGTGGGGAAATGAATCGCCAAAGGCATTTAAAAGTTCTTTTCAATTTAGCTCCCGTTTAACCGAAAATATAGTAGAACGGCCTGCCGAGATTCAAAGAGATCACCAGTAAATGATGATTGAACACAATAAATTGGAAAAAATTGAATCTCTTTTGCCTTTATTGAAACAATTTAAATATATGGCGTGAATAAAAGTTCACTGCTGGAAAACGAAAAAATCCTTTCAGTTGCCTTTTTCCTCCATGGTTCAGAGGAGTAAATGAAAGCGAATTACTTGTTGGATGTCTTACTTTGTTGCCATTCAATTTCGACAAATGAATGCCTACAAAGCAAGGGTTCAGCCTTTTTTCTATGTGAAATGTCTCGTTATCTTGAACCTTCCATTTTCTACAGCTTTTCATTAAACAGTGTCGTGAGTTTTTTTTTTTTTTTTTAACTTTTCGTATATAATAATCTAAAAGACCCTTTGCTATAATACAAAAGCAAATAAATACACATCAATTGTACAACTACAAGAACGAGAAGAAATTCACAGCTGATAAAATGATTATTTCCTATAATAAATCTGTTGAAAAAGTTTTAAATAGATATAGAGAGATGGTCCTTAGGAACTGAAGCTTAGTTCCCATGTTTTTAAGTCACTATTCAATATTCCTAGATAATATTGCTGTGGTGGATCATGTTATTGAATTTAATGGTGTTGGTGCTGGCGTGGGTATTGGTATCACAGTATGATTCTCAGGTGTCGTAGTTCCTACAACATTTAGAATTGTTGATCGAATTTCAACTTCGTCAGCAGTTTTTATTTTTTTTTTTAGATGAAGCGGCCTTCTGTCAATTATAATAAGTTTTACTTGACGTGCTGATTGCCACCACCTACCAAAAAACTTTCAATCAATTTTACTTAATTTTCAGAAAATTAAAACCAATTAATCTTACCTATACCAAGGCACTAATTGTGACTTTAGAATCAAAAACAAGTTCACACAATAGACAAAAGCCTGCAATAGAAAATCACAGTAAATCAGACGATATTCAATTTGTACTGGAAATGCAAGTGTGCATACAACAATAATAAGGAAGACAATAATGGAGCCCTGTGTCCACAATTTGGATATTCCCAATCGTTTTCCCTGTATGACAAAGTACTGCAAGCCCAGCATGCAAATCCCAATTAGTCCAAAAGAAACCACCGTCAGCAAAGAGCAAACCAAAAAGTCAGCCTGGAATGAGAACTATCGTAAGCAGAGAATATGTATCACCAAATCATAGAAATTGTGTGGTAGCTCTGTATGGATGTTGTGTGTGTTTTTGGAACATTTTATTAAATCTATATGCACCAGTGTTGGCTAGTTATGTAGGAGAATAGTACGTAGATTCTTCTGAGCTTGACAACTCAAAGATAGCAATTTACGTTTCCAGTTTTAATTACTTTACCAAGCTTCCGTTAGTTAATTACTAGACATTTTGAATTGGTTTTATGTTATGCCTTTTGTGATATGCTATCTGAGATGTTCTAATCCTAGTACAAGGTAGACAAATATTGCACTCTGCATTTACTGCAGTAGATTTACATACCTGTAAAAGTCCTCTGTTGTTTGGATGTCTGTACCAAAGTCGAATCGATTGAAAGAGACCATATCTGAAAGAGATATGAACATAGAAAGATTATGGCATACATAATAGTTTTCATATTCATATATGTATACAATCAAAAACTTTGAGAATAATAGTTGTTTTATGACAAAAAACTATATATAATGTTCAAGCAAGTTTTTGTTGAATCTTTTAAATTTTAACAATAAAGCATACACCATACCACTATACGATAAAGTACTAGGTCTATTGCATAAATAAATTGAATCGAATTATTAAATAACAAAAGTTAGTCTTGATATTTTTTATGCCATAACGTCATTATAGAAAATGTCATTAGAAGCATTTTCAGTAATTTTTTGTAGAAATTTATTTATTTATTTCAATAAATACTAAAAGAAACCATATAAAAATAATAATTATGAACATTTTCCGTTTGAAACTGATCAATTTGAAATATCCACATTCTACATTCTTGAAATAGGCTCATAGATGATGAGAAAATATGTAAATGAAATCAGAAGAAATTTCAACTCCCGCAACCTATAATCAAAATTTACCAGATATGCGGATTTATCCGAATAATACGGAGTAGGGGAATTTCGTCAGGGTTGGCCACCTTTTTTACTTTTGCCCATAGCTTCCGTTTATGGAAGAATTTGATAAATCCAAGCACATCTTTAGAAAGGTCTGGAAGAGGAACACATTTGCTTAACATTGCAGATTGATTGGGTGAAAACGAAAAAGCAAAAAAAATATAGGCATTTAAAATAAAAGTGAAATGCTGTTAAGGTCAGCCAGTGCTGTCTAGATTGGCCAGTCGACGAAAAATGTGCTGAAATGATTGAAAATTACCTGGAAAAATTAACTGAATAAAATAAAAAGCTGAATTTGTTGCATTTTTCTGTTTTTTAGCAAAATTTTTTAATGGCACATTATTCGGATTCCCATTTTGGCAAATGTCGTAAGGCTGGGTCTATGTCATAATTGGGACAACTCGGTGCACAGTTAGAAAGATGGGTGGGGCGTTAAGATTTTTGAATAAATCGCAAATTGATTAATGGAATATTTATTTAAACACCCAAGGCAACAAAATAACGTTTTCTAATTTTTAAATTTGTCCCCCAATTTTTATTGAAAATGATTTGAAATGAAAATTTAATGATTTTTTTTTTTTTATTTCTGTGGTTTGAAGTAAATTAAAAAAATTTTTAACATAAGCTTTCTGAAGTAAATAAGCAGAAAATGTTTTCCGATTTTTAAAACTCTACTTATTTTTATGAAAACTGTATGCAAAAGATTGCTTTCTTAATGGGTAAAATGCGGGTAAAGCAATCTATTACGTCAAATTGTTGCAGATATAAGTGGATTTTTAAAAATCGGAAAACGTTATTTTCTGCTTCTTAACTTCCAAAAGCTTATATTAAAAATTTATTCAATTTAGTTCAAATTTGTGGCAGCCCCGCTTCGCAAACCAGAGAAATTAAAAAAAAAATCATTGAATTTTCATTTTTAAATCATTTTCAATAAAAATTAAATTAAAACTTAAAAAATGTTATTTTGTTGCCTTAGGTGTTTAAATAAATATTTCATTAATTAATTTGCGATTTATTCAAAAATCTTAACGCCCGGCCCATGTTGCTAACTGTGCACCGAGTTGTCCCAATTATGACATAGATCCCGCCCTTCAAATTACTTCTCTCTTTCATTGTCCTAAAAGGGCTTTTTCTGCACTCCTTTGGACGGGCATCTTCCTTTAGCTGATGTTTTGTTGGTGGACTTCGTTGGGTTTCTACTGGACATTTTTTGGCGTATTTCAAACACAAAATCACGGTGGGCCGACCCTGTCCCACACTTTATGGCCGTATTCACTGCTCCTAAACTACATTTTTTTTTTTTCAAATTTCAAATTACTGAGTGCACAACACATGAATCGCATTCACGCTCCTATTATGTAAGTCACGAATAGTTAGCTGTTACCGAGAGAAGTGGGCAAAGCTAAAAAGATAACAGATGGCCGACCCAGACAACTGGCCAACCCTGACGACATTCCCCTGTGGTTAGAAATCAAAGCAGTGTTCCATTGGGCTGTGTAAAGTACTCCCAAGTATTTCTGCCTACTCGCTACTACTGATGATCTTGTCCGCGAATAGATGTGCTCAGTAGTTTCGCAAGAATTTTCCGCTAGGTGGATTTGGATGCTGTTATTGAAATGTCCGAAAGATGATATTTGAGAGAAATCGTTTATAAAAAAAACAAAAACACAAATAAAATTAACAGGAGAATTATTAAATTTATATATTATAGTTATGAAAATAAATACGGTAAGAGTTCTTAATAGGAGCTGGAGGCTAGTTGTAACAGTTTTGCTAAAACAGTTATGTTACCAAAGTTACACATTACTTTAAGATTCAAGCATCGTTTTCAAAAAAAAAAATAATGGAAAATATTTTAATATTTTTCACTACTATAACTTTTTCTGAAAAATGTCATTGTTACATGTTTGGGGCAAGTTGTAACAGACATGAGGAAAGTTGTAACAGACATGGGGCAAGTTGTAACAGACATGGGGCAAGTTGTAACAGACGTGAGGCAAGTTGCAACAGACATGGGGCAAGTTGTAACAGACATGGAGCAAGCAGCAACAAGAGCCCAATAAATCGAAATCGTAAGATAATTCAGGATTTCTTTTAATAAAATGTTAGAATAAAAATGATCGTAGCACTTAACTTACAACTAAATAAAGATACCCAATTAGATAATTTTTGAAATTAATTAATATTTATAAAAAACATAAAGAGCTGAATGAAAATGAATAACAAGGGTTCATAACTAAGTGAGTTCGCAATCTCACTGTACAAACAGAAAAAGAAAATTCCCAAAGTTTCCTTTAATCTTATTTTTCCATTAACTGCCCAAATTGGAGCGTACGTGTACAACCTCTTCCTTTGATGTATTGTGGGATACTGGTTACATAAGAGATTGAGTCAAAAATATAATTTGAAAATTATCAAATTCCTTCTAAAATTTCAATGTTACTAGTTATCCCTGTTACAACTAGTCCATAGCTCCCCTACTAAATATCGAACAAAAACGAATTTTTATCTTTAAGTTGTCTAGGTATTAGGTACTTCTCAAAGAAAGGAGCGCAGATATTGGTTCATTTTTTCATAATTTTATTTTCAGTAGCTTATAATGAAATTAATTTGAGTAATATAGTTAATAATCCTAACTATTTTCATAAGAAACTGAATACAACAGAAACAAAACAGAAATGTCTAAAATTGGAGGTTATGTTTTACTCTTGACAACACAAGCATGCGTTCCATTCACACATCCAAATGGAATTCAGTTTATGTTACACTTTCCTAGTTGAATAAAATATCCGTGCGTTTTATTTCTCATTTTTATCTTAAAGCATATAATTTTGAATTTTAATGTATCTTTTCTATATTGTCTTATGTTTCCATTCCAAAAGAAAAACAAACCTTTTATATTCTCTTTTTTCATTGGCATTAACCGCAGAGCTCTCAGCATAGAACCCCAGTAACAATTTTGTTTATTTTAAATTAATCACTCATTCGCGCCCACGAACTCCACAAACACATACAGCTCCTGTGCGTGAGTGGAAAGCGAAAGAAAATTGCACACGACCAAAACCCTCGAGAAATACTTCCCAACCCAAGCCATAAAACAGACTCCCTCACTGCCACATGACATTCTAAAATATTTTCGGAGTTCTTATGGAAGATTTACAAAGGTTTGATTTGAATAGCTCCTGCGGTCTAAACTATTCATACAGAAAAATTGTCTGTTGATAATATTAAGCTTGCGTTCTTATCTTCCCGACCTTAATCAAATTTTTATATATTTCCTAACAAAAGTATTTAAAAAAATTTTTCTGAACCAAATGACTACGGGTCCTCAAACAAAACTCTCAGCTGAATAATAATTGTATATGTCGCTCTGCCGTGGTCTGATGAAATCGAACCAGTTTACCTAGGAATTCAGACTCAGACATCACTATTACAACTATTGCAACTATTACTCAGCTGAAAGATATTGAGCGTAAAATGGTAAGGTTACATGTAAACAAAACTATTTTGTTATGCTGTTAAGTCAGGTATATAGTAAAGGTAGCATTTGGGAAGGTAAGGAGCTAAGCTTAAAATTACTGGAAGATTATTATCCATACAAGAAAATAGTACTTCAGTAATTTTAAGTTTGGGCCCATAGCATTGGCAACTTTTCAATAAGTATCAATATAAAATATTTTAGAGAATGGACTCGCACGCACACATACAGATCTCTCTATCACGGCTTGGGAAGTAAATCTTGAGTGTTTTGACACGGCTCATAGGTATGTGCATCTTAATCGCACACAATTTATTACTCACGTGCGTGTGCATACATGAGCTAGAAGAAAATCAGTGAGATTGATTTGAAATTGGAGTTTTGGAAAAAAATATGAAATCAGTAGTAAATCAATTGTAAGTTGATCTTAATTCTCATTAATGACGTCATAATGGTATGGCATTGTGATTCTCGTGAATGGCATTTCGCTACCGCCACGTTTATTTTTATGGACTAAAATCGTTTGAATACAATAATTTTTCCGATTAATTAGTCTGTAATTACGCCACGCCGTCCAGCCCTAAAATTATGATTTTCGTTTCTTAAATAATCTAATTCGACCCTCTAAGGGTCACCATACTTGTATCAAATGACTTGGAATTTTCTGTCATCATCTCCCTCCTGGTCTATTATTATAAATTAGCTGGACATTACTAATTGGTTTGACAAGCTTTACTAAGTTGTTAAGCATAACAAGTATTATTATGAGATCGCAAGGTGGTAAATCATTAGTATGGACTGGTCCTGCATCTCAAACCACTGCAGCGTGTTTAATAAATTTCACACATTTTTGTATCTATGATTTATGTAATCCGCAAGGAATTTACACTGTATTTAAAGCCTTTAATTATAAAGGAATGGATTCCCTAAATAAAATATTTGTTAGGTTAACAGTTTGCTAGATTGGAAAATTATAAGAAAATAGCAATATTAAATCTTCTAGGATTATTGTATTGTATTTATTCGTTTAAAATTTTTTTCAGACATTTGTAAACATATTTTATTATTTTATGTTAAAAAACTCGAGTTTTTACTACACTACGCTACGCTTTCTTTCGTTCACCGTGGCAAGGTTTGTAGCGTAGTAATTAACTGTCAAAGCAACTCTTTTAACATATGATTAATACGCTACGCTATCACTATGCCAAGATGCTATCGTGTCGATGAACGTACCCACTGTAATCCAAGGTAAATGACTTATTATTTGAAATTCCGACTTTGCTTTGACTGCAAACTTAACATCTAAAATGCCAAAAATCACAAGAATAAATAAACTAAACTATGGTTCCTTCTTAGAGAAGTGTTGAATAAGACGTGAAAAGAGAAGGCAAGCCATAATGTGCTTTAAAGTATTTTCTTGTAATGAAATAATCTCTTCCTAAAAGAAGTACAGTTAAAAAATTCGACTGGGTCATCAATTCGTTTGTGTATAATAATATCATTACAAGAAATTCTGGTCGCGGTATCCGCATGGTCCTGGTGGCTTAGTCGCTCCTATTTTTAATCAAACTGAAGACGAACCGTAATGAAATGCATAATCTTACCGCAGTTACACTAAAACAAAATTTTCGAAGAAATTTACTACAAAATACAGAGCCATCGCAGTTGCCTGCTATAATCGGAGTACATATACTACCTTTAGTATGTAAAATTCAATTATTTGGTTAGCAAAACTACTACACAAAAATAAGTTTACTTTCAGAGAGTAAACGCCCCTTACTCGTTTCAAGTGAAATTACTTAACCATAAAAAATATTGTTAAATATAGCAATTTATCTTTCCTTTACTTTCGTAATTTTACTGCATACGTAATTTTTCCATTAAACCATCTATATTTTCTGCAATTTGAGCATAATTAGATAGTGCTAGAGAAAGGCATCTATTAAAACCCTGCCACATAGCTGTTGCCCAAATGGATATAATTATAATAATATTTGGTGGACTTAAAAACGGGGAAATTTTGCTCACATTCTTTTTTTCACTTCTAGTGTTGTTTTCAATAATGTCGGGGTATTACTAAACTTCAATGCGTACATACACATCAGATCATGCAGTGGCGTGGGTTTTTGGCCAGTAGCTACAGTTACCACAGCAAAATTACTACAGTTACCACAACAAAATTACTGCATTATTAGTGTTCTCCAGTTTTTCGTATGTTTTAATATTATTACTTATAAAGCATTATTCCAATGCTAGAGTGATATTACAGCGGTAACCGCATATTTTTACCATGGCATTTTGTAAATTTACCGACTTATTATAAAAATAACTTTTTCTAAAAAATCCATCTGTATCCAAGAAACTATCTTTTGGAGCAGAACGACGAAGCGTTGTACATCAAGCAGTGCACCATTACCCACCGTTGTAAGTTGATTAGTTTAGCCACCGTGGTACTTTAGTACGGTACTAACGAGTTTCTTTATTAAGCGGTGTGGATGATGTGTTTCGTGTCCTTATGTTTTGTTTCATGCAATTTCCGTCCTTTTTAGTTTGTCAGTTCTGTTAAGGTCCTGTTGCCATCTTTATGGCTGGTTGTTATCCTGCGTGACAGCACAGCGCGTTGGGCCTTGATGAGATATTGCATTATTTGCGTACTATGATATTATTGAACAAAAAAACATATTCTAAAGGTTTATTAAGAGAAAATGTCCGTGTAGGCACCTATTTGGCTTTACTTGACCAGTTTCGCCCTAGCCACAGGGCTCATCAGAAGTTTTCTAAATTCTAGCAAACCTTCAGCTTGCTTCACTGTGTACAATATTTATACTAGGGGTATTCACTCTTTAATGTATCAGTGTAACCGATGTAAATATACAACAAGAATTTACAACAAAGAGTGAACACACTCCTTAGCCTTTAGCTTACTTCGAAATGTAATTATGGGAACAGGGTGATAATATGGCAGACGGTAGGAGCTCTCACCGGCCCCGGAAAAATTGAGAAAATCCTCAAAATTTCTAGGATTCCTAGTTATCCTAGAAAGAAAAAATTGTGAAGATCCGGTTAAAAATAGCTGAGATAAAAACTAAAGTACCTCAACTATTTATGAAAAGAACGGCTTAAATTAAGGAAATACCGGTTTTTCATAGAATTTTTTAACCGTTTGTGTTATTGAAGCCTGTTTTGTTGGGAACGGTTATTTCTAATTAGTTTTCAGTTTAGGCTAATAGTTTAGGAGAAATGTTAATAATAGTAGAACAACTTCCTTTTACGACAATCTTTGCCGCGTTTTGCCGTGACAAAATGTAAAAATGTACAATTTACCTTTACGGATTAACAGTGGTTCGGAGGGATTTTTTTGTAAAGATGATAAAGTTTCGTAATCGAACACTTATGCCTATGAATGAAAAAAAAAAAATTAGAAAAATAATTCATATGTAGTAATGGCGTATATGGGACCCAGATGGGGAAAAACAGTGAACTTCGGGAGTAAAACATCAGTGTGGAAATATCCTTCTAATAGATAGAAAATTTTATTACCTTTAATTTAAATGCAAAAGTTTTTCTCTAGGGGCATCCCTTATGATGCAGGGTCCTACAAAGTAAAAAAGTGGTTTTCAGTTAAAACGTAATCAAGTTTTAGAGGGTGGAATAAATATACTATGGAGTATACCTGTTTGAAATTTAAAAACGCCATTCAATAGAGATCAGCGGGGGCTTTAAATAGACGTCCAACATGTCATATTTGGGGTTTGAGGAGGGTGGGGGTAACAACCCGCACCCCAAAACACCCCCACTCGAAACTTTTTTTTCGATAAATTTAATCGCCTTGTCGAACTAAAGACGAATATCAAGTTCGTTTTTTGAACGGTCCCTTCGTCATCCCGCAAGAAAGGTTCAAATTTTGAAAATAATTAAAGCTAATTTCTGAACTTCAAATACTACTATTAAGTAATTTAGGGCGGAAAAAGGAAATCGATCGCACCAATTTGTTTTTCGGTGATGTTTTATTAAGTTTTCCAGAAAGTTTCATTCTGTTTGATGCGCCATTACTGATGTTTTGGGCTCACAAATTTGCAATACCTTTTTTTGTGGGGGAAAACCATGATGCGGGTAGATGTAAATTGAACACCCTGCTAAATCAACTGAGTACTAAAATACGAGTGCACCAGTCGATAGTCCTTAAAAGGATCTTTCATTTGGCACACTGGAAAATTTCCTAGGACACTCCCCTCGCCAGCTGCACCCGCTGACAATTGACGTTCAATCTCGGCTCCTAAGTACAACTATACAACCCTGTTTATACTACCAATTTGTGAATGTAAAAATACAAAACCCTTGTATTGCATTTTATATGCGTAAGCCTTGTATGATTTTACTGGGTTGTAATCACATACAACGATACACTCTTTGATACAACATTGCGTGAATACCCCTACTATTTTGTTACACTTTTTCAGATTTTTCATTTTACTAGATACACCCTATCTCAAATATATTTTCAGGTTTCCTGATCATATGATTCTTCATTACTCTGTGCAATGTCATTTTTGTCATTGCACATGATTTTGACCACGCGCATATGTGGCTATCTTACTCTCTGGGCGAAACTCTCTTTTTCCTTTTGTCGTTCGCCAAGGATTCATCTAAACTATTTCTTTTTCAATGGGTGATTCATTATAAAATACAAGTATCTAAGTACCAAAAAATAAACATAAATACATAATAATGAATAAATAAAAAGATGAAATTAATAAAATGAATATAAGCATAAAAATAGGAAAGATCTAAAATTGTATATATTCTACTCAAGTCTAATTTATCCTATTATTTACCCCTATCCTCCCTGTTTCTGTTTTAGAAGTTTGTTGTACACTTGTGTGTCTGTTATTGTTTTGAGTGTTATATGAGGGTGTTTATTTGTTTGTGGTGTGCGTTTTTGAATTTTTAGTTTTATGTTTGTGCATCCCACATTTACGTTTACTTCTCTTCGATCTTCCCATTGCTCTCATACTGACAAAAATGACATTGCACAGGGTAATGAACAATCACATGATCGGGAAACCTGAAAATATATTTGAGATAGGGTGTATCTAGTAAAAAGAAAAATCTGAAAAAGTGTAACAAAATAGTATAAATATTGTACACGGAAGATGTACACAGTGAAGCAGACTGAACGTTTGCTAGAATTTAGAAAACTTCTGATGGACATTTAGTAAAAATCAACTGAAAACAGTAGTAAAATTACCAATTATTATAGAAAATTATTAAGAAAAACATTGGTTTTCATGACCATGATAGCTACTTTTTCTGCGAACTGGAGGAATTAGCAGACAAAGAGTTTGGGGACCTGATAAGGTTCATTAACTCTTGTTGCCGCACCCGCAATCTTTTCCAAGCAGGGTTCCAATTTAGTGGCATCACAATGAACCATAGTTGGCCTAAGTGTGGCTGATCGTACACCTTATTGCGATGGTCGCTAACCTAACCTAACCTAACATAACCTAAACTAACCTTACATAACCTAACCTAATATATCATAACATACATTTTCGACAAATTTGTCCAAAATTCACGTAAAAAACTACACTAAATATTACCATCAGATTTACATTTTCAGATACATTTACCAGTTACCAGCAGTTTTTTGATAAGCTCCAAATAATCAGAAATTTAATGAACTCCAAATACGCCTTTTTCCCTTGGCTTAAATTAATTCCAAAAGTTATGATATCCTATTGATGTTATCTCTCTTACAGGTTTGTTTGTATGGTGGAATAGTATATATTTCAACAAGTTATGCAAAATCAATAAACATATTTCAAAGGCTTATGGAAAATAAAATGAAAGCTTTCTGCAGATAATGGAGTTATAGTTATGTATATGAGAAATCCCAAAATCCCATATCGGTTCAGGAAATACAATATTTTTCTCTATAGTTACTAGAACCTCAAATAGGATTGCATTATATGTTTGTAGTTTCGACATCGCAATATTCAATCATTCATTTTTTTTCTTTTATATGGAAGATTTGTTTTGGCAGTTAATTTATTTTTTGAAAACTTATATTTAAAATGTCAATCAAACATTCGATGGTTTTAACTTGAATGAAAAATGATTGAATGCATGAAACAGAAAATTGTAAGGGCACTGCATTTGCAATTTTTATTTGATGTTTTCTAGTCGTTCCTAAATTTTTGTGAATAACTAAATGGAGAAATCATTGAAATATTGAATTCAAGTTTTGCTAAAAAGCTATCCAATATTTATTTAATTGCTTAAATATCGTGACTTATCTCAAAGTTGATAAAAATAGATCGTTCTCTAGTATATACAGTTGAATTGATGGCACGTTCTATGTACGGATAGTAATATGTACATCAGCGTGGAAACAAAGGGTTATAGAAGTACGAAGGACTAAACTGGCACTGGGTGACTTGTTCCACGTACAAATAGAATATATTACCAGGTGATAAAAAGGAGTTGTAAAATGAAAATGAATATTAAAAGTCAAATGAAAAATTTAATTCCACCCATCGCAAAGATATTGCTACCTTAATGTCAGACCCAGGTAGATATGACCTTCTCTTGTCGAGGTATTATTTGAATATCTCGAGCAGCACTATTCCGAAATGGATGAAATAATTTTTTTTTAAAGCCTTACTAAAATGGTTTTTTCGTAATTAACTCTGGAATGCCACCCGTGAATAAATTTTACTCATTTTCTACTTGACGGCTGCACTGTTCTTCACGATATATGATCATAACGTCGTAAGTGCATTGCTTGAAGGGTGATTGTTAGTTCTGTTCTAATCGTTGGAAGATAAAGTTCAAGCTTTGAAATTGTGCACTGTGTGCTTAAAAGCCGGTGAGTAAAATGAACTTATTGTTAGTATTTGGAGATAAAATTAAGTAAGTTTTACTCATGATTAGAAATATATATATATATATTTTTTATTGGACATAGTAATACATCATGGCTGCATTTTCTGAAGCATCAATCGAGCGGATAATTAGTGAAGAGGACGTTGTCAGTGATACCGACGAAGAGAATATTACGCTAAGTACGGACGATACCGAGAGTGATTTTTCTGGTGACAATATTTTTGTGACCCATCCTGGCAGCCTGATATAGAGGAAGAAGCCTTTGAGAAAACCTTAATTCATTTAAGACGAACCAGGTAGTTCACACTCTACCAAGCCCAAGAGGATCACAAGGGAAATTACTGATTTCCAGCATGGTATTGGTGCTGTGCCAAATCTATCGGAAAACATCTATATGTCCCGCAAAGATAATATCATAATTCGAAATGAAACATATCATCTAGGAAAGAATGGACACGAGTGGAAAACAAGGCCCTTCCAGGAGCAGTAAAAAACTGCATCGAGAAACCTGGTACATATTACATCATGCCCCATTGGGTTAGCAAAAAATTCAACAACTTTTTTAGAGGCTTTTCAACTATTTTTTACCGATGATATAATAAGCGAAGTTCTCCTACACACGAATGAAGAAATTATTATCTACAGTTAGCATAGTCCAACTGTCTCTAAAAAGCACTGTTTTGAATTTTGATTTTAGCGGCTGCTAAGAAGGACAGTCATATGTCTTCTGATGTTCTCTTCGATACAACTTACAGCGGAAGTAGATATCACGCTACTATGAACAATGTGGGAGAAATTGATTGAAAACTGCAAAACTAACTATGTGTGTATAGACGAGCAGAGGTAGGTGCTCTTTCAGAATGTATACTCCTAATAAGCCGGCTAAATATGGTTTGAAAATTGTTATGTTGTTCGATGTAGCATCCAAGTACATGATCAACGCTGAACCTTATTAAAGACAGAGTACTTATACAGCGGAACAAAGTGTGGCGGATTATTATGTCACTAAACTCACATGTACTGTTCATGGAACCAATAGAAATAATACAATTGACAATTGGTTCACCAATTATCGACTAATCACCAGATTATTACAACCGCCATATAAGCTTAACGTAATTAGTACTAAACAACAAAATAACCGCGAGTTTCCGGTGGAGCTTATTGCAAAAAACCGCAGAGTGAATACGTCGATGCTTGCTTATGATAAAAAGCTAGTTTGATATCGTACAAACTAAAACAAAATAAAATAGTAACTCTGATATCAAGCATGGATTCATGTGGTACAATAAATAAAAAAACAAATAAGCCGACAATATTATTGAAACTTACAATTTTAGGAAAGGCGATCTAGATATTTTCGATCAAATGTGTACAGTAATGACCTGTGGTAGAAAAGCGAGAAAATGGTCGAAGTAAATAGCTACATAATTTTTAGCCACAACAAGATAAGACTTCAAAGAAAAACTTTTTCACAACAGAGCTACATATTAAAGGTACATGAAGAGCATACCAAACTGTGGCAGCGAATCAGGCATGAAAAACCTATATCCAGACAATGTAAGGCTGAGATTGATAATCTGCTTAAAATTAAGCCATCTGCCAGTAATATACTTCCTAAACAGCCAGATGGCCTGAAAAAATATTGTAATTACCGTCACTATTCAAAGAGGAGATATGCTAAGTCTTACTGTATGAAGAGCTTCAATGCAATTTGTGGTGAACATTAATACAAAATGTGTCAATTGTAGTTTCCCTGAACCCAATAACTCCAATTAATTTTGGTAAATCATGGGCATGGCATCATAATGTGGTTTAATGAATTTCTAATAAAATTTTTTTTTATTTGATGAGTAAATACCTAAATCTTGCAATACGTGATGACGAAATTTAGTAATGCTGAGCGATGAGTGGTTGGCGCAAAAATACTGGCAATATAAATATTACTTATATTTTTTTTATATGACATCTCCTGTCATTCTGATATTGAAAATTGTGTAGTAAACAAATATAAAATTACTAAAAATAATTATGGAATGTTTTCACGGAATAATTCATCAGTGATAAAAACAC
The DNA here is from genome assembly GCA_963924295.1 of Dioctria rufipes. NCBI lineage: Eukaryota > Metazoa > Arthropoda > Insecta > Diptera > Asilidae > Dioctria > Dioctria rufipes. Next base: position 280,971,811 of record OZ002740.1, on the reverse strand, counting down.
AACGTGAATTTCGTCGATGATTCCCCGCCGTCCGGCACAGGTTGGTCGTACAATGCAAGGCTTTGCCACACGCCTCGAAGCAACTGGCGTAACGTTGGATAGATCTACGTCTGGCAGACCAAGAACAGGCGATTCAGCCGAAAATATCGATGCTGGGCGCGAAGATGTGGAAGAGTGTCCAGAAACATCAACGAGGCGACGTAGCTCGTAATTGGGCATTTCCAAGCGGACTCTGCAGCATATTTTGTTCAAAGACTTGAAGATCTTTCCGTATAAAACTCAGATGACTCATCAGCTACTGCCTGCTGACCACCAAGCTCATCTAGAGTACAGCCAGCGCGTCATAAACCTGATTTTTTTTTTTTTTTTCAAAATTGGTTATGAGTGACGAAGCGCATTTCCATCTCTCGGGGCATATCAATAAGCAGAATACTCGTAGAATACTCGTTTGTGGGCACTGAAAATCCGCGCATTATTCAAGAAAAACCTTTACACACACTAAAAGATTGGTGAACTTTTTACTTTACATTCTTTTACATTTTGTACAGACACTAGCGAAAGTATCGGACGCTCTTTGATACTGCCTCTTAAAAGTGTCTTATGTTAAAGGAGCGTTTTTTGTTTGTTTAAATTTTCTCTTAGTAATAGATCAATATTTTCCAATTGGACTTAGCTCTGAAAAATTTAAAGGATTCGCTTCCTTGGGCACTACGGGTATGCATTGGGCATCGTAGATATCTCTCGCATTTGCCATAGTGGCAAGTTGCTAAGTCCGGCCAAAACAAAGCTGATGCACCATGCTTTCTAAAGAATGAAAGAAAACGATTCTGAAGACACTGGTTGAAGTTAGTTTTCACATAAGCCGAATTTCGTTACGAAATTTTTGTACAAAATTCGGCTCCTGGATTTTGCAACTTGGTTATTTTCTGGTGTTCTGTTCAGTGTTTTCTAAATATAGAAACTTGTCTCTTCTTTTATTTCGATGCACCATAGCATACAACATTCCAGCTTTATCAGCCATATCACTCAACGATATGTTGGCATTTTGTTTAAAGTTGTGTAGCACTTCTCGGACCAATTTTTGGACTATCCTTCCTTGACCCGGATTTTCTCTGGACATTATAAGATTCTCGAAATTTACTGAGAATATTTTGAATGGTCTTCGGATTTTTCAATTTTTAGCTTAACTTCGGATTTTCGATATGGGTGGAAAGAATTAATTTGCGACGTTCTTCTTAGCTGACTCCCATTTTTATTGCGTAAGATTTTTGCATTTAATGGCTTGCGATTATGAGTGCGCACCTTTTTATAATCCAGTTGTTCAGGCCACATCAATATCCCTCGATGATTCCTTGGTTCATCCCCAAATAATTCCTAAAAGATACAAAAGGAATCCACAAAGAATTCAATTCTTAAAATAATTTAAACAAAAGGCACTTATCTAATATCAGGGAACTTCCTCCCTTTCGTTCAACGCCGTCCTAAACTTCCTCCATTACATTTCCACCTGAAAAAATGAAAGAAAACATATTAATATCATATTGAAATACATAAATATAACAAACTTACCAAAAAATACGTACCGCAGTATATTTACAAATTGACATGTCAAAATGTCAACCATCACACCAGATGTTCTCGCCTTCGCCGCAGACAGAGTTCAGTGCAACTTTAATGGTCTCATATGACGTCACTGCGGGACGCCACCATCAAAGTTTAACAACTTTCAGAACGAGCGTTGCCAAGGCAACCTATCATGAAGCCGAAACGTAGCGGTTCGCGGCGGCTATAAAAAGGCGACGAGCTGCAGCAGAATCACCCATTCCCAATTCAGAATTTACTCTGATTTTCCTAATTATCCATAACCAAATTTTGCTTCCATCTAAGTAGGAATTTACTCCTACTTCAGAAATTTAATTCTCCTAATTCTATCCCTTCTTATCTATATATGACAATTTTCCGCCAATCATTGACTGAATTATAGAAATCAATAAAACACCAAAGTGAACCCAAAAAGCGCAGAGTATTCATGGGGGGACAAAACCAAAACTTTTCATCAGTCTAAAGGGCGAAACACAATTCCACCGTTTCGATCCGATTCGTACAAATGTCAAATTTGCTTATATGAGACATACGTGCAATTGGCGAAATAGATCGAAATGGATCGAATCGAAGCGGAGAAGTTGAGCAAATTTCAACTTTTACGGATGACAGAACCTAAAAAAATCATCTGTAAAGATTTCTTTTTACTCAAAGATGCATGAAAAGGCTTTTGTTGAGCAAATAAAAATGATATGAATTATATAACAAAAAAGAATGTTTTCATGAATGAAATACAAAATCTGGCAAAATTTTAAAGTCAAGTGTTTTGAAACCGAACGGAACAATTATGCTCATGCATCCGTTTGGATCGAAATGGGTTGGATCGAATCGAAACGTCGGAATTATGTTTGGCACTTCACTTAAAAATTAAATCAGTTTTTGTTTTTATTGAAAATCCAGAACAAAAATATCGTTAAAATTAAAAATCTCTATTCTTTTTGTTAAAAAGAAAAACTTGAACTAAAAATTAGAACTAAATTCTCGTTTGAAATAAAAATTCTTTTGGATACTAGTGATCTTCACTACGTTAGCAAGCACTCCTAGTTTCTTGCCGGAAGTTGAATTTCCCAGTAAAACAGTACTTTATTCTTGTAGCTTTACAATTAGTAAGTGATTTAATTGCAATTATTACCAGTGTTAAGTTTATTAGAACAATAAAGACAACTGAAAATTTTTGAGGAATTTCGATGGACTCAGATATGATTACCCGGATGCCTGCAAACCAGGGTAAATAAACTTTTTAGATGGACAGCAGTATCTAATTTTTTCGCTATAAGAGTAAACGGAAGCAAAAATGTTCAAAACGTAGGTAAAAGTGTGCAAATGGGGTTCTTTGATGTCAAAAATTTTTTTTAATAAATACTCTTGAAAATTACATTTTAAAGCATTTTAATAACATACAAACAAGAAAGTGTTTTTACATTATCCTTTTATTATATTACGATATTAAATGTAGAATAAACATTAAACAAATTTTCAGTAATTATCATTATATAGTCAATAATATCATAATTATAGCGCAAATTATGATATTATATGATTAAATCCAATATCCAATATTACAATACCACCACCTAACTTTTGCAAATATGTGTATTTTAAAATTTACAATATTGCACTATTTTTAATATATTGCACTCAACCTTTTTTAAAACACTTAAAATTTTGTTCACTTTTTAATTCAGTTGGAAGTTCATTCAATTTCTTGAAACTCATATACCAGTGCATTCTGTGTACTCGATCTATTGTATAATTGTAGTCTGAAGTTCTACGATGCTCCTCTTAGATTATATTGTTTAGCCTCTGCCACTCACGTGATCATATTTAAAAGATATTCCGGAACCAACCCATTTTTCATTTTAAATATAACAAGCAATACATTTAGCTCAATTCTTTGTTTAATATCATCATCATCATCATTGCCTTATTTTGTAATTTTTGTAACCTGTGCAAATCACCTTGATTTCATATAAACAATATTGTAGAGCAGTATTCAAATTGTGGTTTTATAATATTGTTGCATATATTTATCGCGGTAGCTATCGTAACTTTCTTTCTAAATCTCTTAAAAAATCCAATCTTTTTACAATTTTTTTTAGAAATGTAGTTTATATGTAATGTAAAAATTAACTTCTTATCAAAAACCACTCCTATACATTTATATTCATTCACACAATCTATTAGTTCATCATTCTAACTAACTATATACTCTCCTCTTTAAGTTGACCTAATACACCTTTTTTTGTGTTCTTGACTTTCTGAACAGGGATAGCAATTGATTCTTTCCATAAACTAGGGAATTCTCCACTCACCAATGATTTATTTATTATGTCAACCAAAGTAACACCCCAATTATTCCAGTTATCTAATATTATGACTATACTAATTGAATTATAGTCCTTTTTTTATTTATGTTTTTACAGATATCTCCACCCCTTTAGAAATAAACTAATAGTCTACTTCTGTAATCTTGTCCGAATATGTTCTATGAGGTATCACTAAGAACAAGCAGTGCCACAGTATACTGGGAATTATTCAAAATTTGTAAACAATGTTTAGAAATTAGATCGTTACATCCATTTACTTGTTCATTACAATACTCCATTAGGGTGTGGTAATTTTTAATTAAAAGTATCCACTGCAAAATAAAGAGATAACCAGCGCACCTTTTTTAATTCCTGATCTACTAAACATAGTGTAAATTGTCCTAAGGAAGGTCTCAATATCTTGCATATGAGATACATGTTTCCATGCATCATCCATACCCAAATCATCTCGATGCACAACGCAATGTGCAATGTTGTTCAGTAATATGAGGTATTTTAATTAGAAATTTTTGGTTCGGCACAGAAGGAACATGACATTCTATTTTCTTCGTTGTATTTAAATATATTCACCAATTTAATATTTTCTTTTTTGTTTGAAGATGGGGCTTCATATTCAACCAATTTTGAAGGCCATTCTATTTTAAATGAGTCGCAGGATTTTTTACTTATAATATTTTCATCATTGTTTAATTTTCATTTGGACATCTTTTATTTAAAGTAATCTAAAATTAAGTTTTATATATATGTAATTAAGATGAGCGCTATTAAAAAAATTATGTTTGAATATTTACCTTTATAAACTCAATTATAATAATAATAGTAAGATACTATATATAACAATATTCCTTTATTATTCAACAAATTGTTACAACAGTTTACTTTAATTCTTCGAAATTTGCACTTCGAAACTAACTATAAAACAAGAAAAGTATACAAACAGAGGCTAGTCATATGTTTCGCCGACTGCAATACACACAGACACACTGTCAAAGATAACCTAATAAGATACAGATAAGAGGATAAGAAACAGCCGAACAAAACTGAAAATTTTCCTTGTTTTCTAGAAAAAACAAATTATGTCATATACTTATGTCTTTTGTATTTCATTCATTATTCCGCAACCTTATATAGTCCTCCTATGTATCACGAGTTCTTAAATGATTCCAACGTCGATAAGATTCATTTCTTTATCTAATCAGATCATTAATTCGTACAGAAAACCAGGGACAACTAGTGTTAACTATTTTAGCTTCTTTAAGAGGAACAAATCTTTGAAAAAGATCCAAAATAAAATCCTGAAAAATTTCAACCTTTTTATCAATAGAATTCTCATGATTAAATTATCAGCTGCATTCAAAAGAGACTCAAGTTGAATATTACCAAAATCGCAATACAAAAAATTTGTATGTGCGGTACGAGACACTTCAATATCATACCACATATAAATAAGATCATGATTGGAGGAAGGAGGAAAAGACAGTTGGTTAAAATATGTAATTTTGCCTAAGTCTCCAGTCAAGAATACATCCAGCAATGTTGAACTAGATTTTGTGAAATGAGTTGGTATTAATGAGTTTACAACATGTAAACCAGAAGAGCTCGCAAAATCGATAAGGCATGAAGATGTCCTGCTACCAGGCAGTAAATCACAGTTAAGATCACCACCTATGATATAATGAGAATATGAATGACTAATAGTAGATAAACAGGACTGCAGGGAGCTAAAGTTAAATATGTTAGGTGGCTTGTACACAATACCAATCAGAAACTTTTTAGTGCCAACTAAAAATTCAACAAAAACATATCTAATGTCCGAAACTGCATCTCAAGAGGCAACAAGCCGCGCATTCAGAAAACTACGAGCAAAGATAGCAACACCGCCTCCATGCCTATTACGATCTGCTCGAAGGAATTTATAACCGGATAAGATAAGCAAATCATCACCAACATCCGGACTCAACAACAGAACAACAATAATAATTTAAACTCATAGATTAGTTTCGTAAGAGCAAAATAAAAAATAAATCTATATAATTAACATAAAAATCTTAAATTACTATAATAACAAATAAGACTAAATAAAATAGAGCCAAAAGTAAAAATTCATTATTAGTAAGCAAACAAGATCAACAATAATGCTAGGAACTATTTGATACTGCTTGAACAGAATGAATTTAAAGCATATAAAAACAAAAGCTATAAAATTATTTGGAAAAGCATTAGATGAAATAACGAAAACAAAATGAGTTTGAAAATTATTTAAACACTTGGGCATCAATAACTGAGTATTCAATAAGGTCAAAATCATGCACCAAGCTATTGTATGAATGGGGAAATAGAAGTTGACTATGCATTATTGTAGTGTGATTGAGACAACAAGTTAAAAACAAAAATCGAGAGAAAGTAGGGTTACCCGATCGACAAAATCTCCTTGAATATCTTCAAAATCCTTTTAAAATACTTTTTGTCTCTATTCGTAAAAATTCTGAAGAGAGTTTGAATTTTGTTTTTATCTTCTTTCTTTACTTTTCTAGCCGTGTATATTTTAAATGTAAAACAGTCGGTAATCTCGCTTGATTCCTATCTTATTATTAGGTGATCGATGATTCAAAGACCGATTTCAAAAATTTTGTTGATCCTCTAAATTGTATTGTTTTTTTTATGAAATTTAGTTTTTTGCCATTTTTAGATGCAATCTTTTATAAAGTGAAATTAAAAAAATGGCCATTGTGCGTAGAATACAAAAACGGCTACGCAATTTTCCCAAAAACTTTTTTCATTACAGACTCCATCAAGAGGTGAAGGCATCAATTATGTATGTGATTTAAGTTTCAATGAAAAATCGTCTTGTCCTTACGAATAAATCTATACATAAAAAAAAAATTTCCACGGTTCCATGCTTACTAAATATCTACACAAACTGTCTATTTAGTGCACGCATACTTTCCTTCATACTGCCGTAGTTTTCGTATCTAAAATAAAAAACTTTTCTTGAGTCGACCTTTTCCTCTTAGCTCTTAACTCCTTTTATCCTCTTTTCCGTTCAAACTTTGAAATTCTTTTAAAATAAATTAGAAATTAATTTTTGTGGATTTCAACGAAAACTGCCAACTTTAAAATGTAGATGTTTTTTTTTTACTTTTTTATTTTTTAACTTGATAAATATCAGGTTTGGCAACATTAAGATTTTCCGCATGAAACTTAAGAACTAAGCAAAGCGTGTTTACATAATTTTCATCTAACAAGCAACTGCAGAAAATTTATTATATGTAATTAATAATTGCGGTCATCTCGTTATAAATTCCAGGCGAGTTGTTTACGATATACGATAAAGGATATAATTTTTTTCTTTCTTATCAAGATGGAAAGTAAAACGTGCAAATATTCCACGAAATTTGAATGAATAATGAGAGACTCCATGAAAGTGAAGTGAAGCCTTGTTTTAAAAATAGCCTTTCAGAAGGGTAAAATTTCTTCCTTTCATAAACTTAGCTAATTATTGCCCTGAAATTATAGCCTCGGGTAATATTCTTAATTCTGTGAATAATTATTATATTTCATAAACGACTGTTGTCTTTAAAAAAAAAAAAACAAAAAAGGACGGTTGTAGGGTACACTTGCTTGTTCAAAATTTTCAAGTAAAATCTTTCGTTTGCTACTTTCCTTTTAATTATGTACCTATATATTAAAATAGCAAAAGAATGCTGAGAATATTAATCGAAACTGTATACAGAATTGAATATGTATAAGGAAAAATTCCGCAAATTATTTCACGTTTTTAAATGAGGAAACTTCTTTTATAATAAAACTGTAAGCAATTTCAGTAGTTTCTAATATATTGTATTGATTACCTTAAGCTCTGTTGAGTATGATAGCGATAGTGGCAAAGTTCACAGCTTAGCATTCCAGAGGTGCTCAACCAATGTTCTAGACAGGCTTTATGGACGTAAGCTAAAGTTCCTTTGCAAAGACATGGTGAAATTAATCTGAAATGAAATAAAATATTAAATAGTTAAATGTTTCTAGACCAAAAGCTTCAATTAGATCATGGGTTTGAAAGCTAAGATCATTTTAAGAAAAATTGGAATACTATGAAATAATAGTATTAACCATTAAGTAGGCATACCCTCTCGAGCTTGCGTCTTCCAGTTACTTTTCATTTTTGAACACTATTTTGAAATTAGTCGTACTCTAGTGAAGTGTGACCCCATGCGCCCACTTATGTAATGTTTTTCATGAGGTAAGTTTTGTTATTTCTTTCGAAATTTCGGTATTCTTTAATATTTTCGGATGATTTTTAGCGAATATAAAGAAAACTTATATTGAGAGTGTAGTTTTGAGTGAATAGTGAAGCTTTTCTTTTGTTATAGCTGATGATATTATTGTTCTGCCAAATGAGAACACTCAAGAAAAAATATGTATAAGGATGGGGACTATAATTAAGAACGCCGGTGAATATTTAAAGTTAGTGGTTTATTTCATAATACGTCAAAGTTAACACACAACTTCAAATTCAAAGGGAAATATATTTAATTCAGAGATTACACATTCACGAACATAACTTAAGATACTTATAATGTGGACTGTGTCGCTTAATAACTAAAAACCTCACTTGTGTATCAACTTAAATAAAACAAATTATGATAACTTCAAAAGGAATTCACTAGTCCGAAATGACACCATAATTACTAAATATGATTAGATATGTATTAAATGATTAATCAAAATGTACTCTCATCAATTCAAAATGTGGAATCGACTGTATGGCTTTGGTATATAAAGTAGGTGGTCAACGAATTAGACGCACCCTTAAAATGCCAGAAATTTGATTCTTATGCCTGTTTATTTTAAGAAAATTACTTTCTAGGGTACACATTTTTAAGTAGCAATAAACCTTGAGCCCTTATTTGAAATTGTAATTGGTGGAAAAGATAGAAAACTACCTGTAAGGGGTTAAGAATGAAAATGCACTTAGCAGGCCACATTTTTCTCTCATTTCATGTTCAGTTAGGTAAAAGCAAAGGTGTTTTTATTTGTGATTTCGATGTGAAGAAAAACAAAAGTGATTTATATTTTAAATTTATTAATACATTGTGTTCTATTTCAAGTTAAAAAAATAAAATTAAGGTTGAATATCTGGGATAATTTTGAATACTACAAAACAAGTACTAAATTGTCTTAATTTGTGTGATAATGGGACGCGTAAAAGACATAACCATTGAAAAACGGGCTGCAATTAATGCATTATTAAAAATTGGGACATTTTCAAATCGAGAAATTGCGAGAAGAGAGAATGTGTCTGCGTCTACGGTAGATAGAGAGGCGAGAACTCTCAGATCAGGCGCTACAGTCGAACAGAGTAAGCGCGAACATTGTCGTGGAATTCGAAAAACCACAAACAGAACTGATCGAAAAATTATTCACATCGGTACATTACAAAGTCGAGCATCGGCTCGTGCTATTTTAGATGACCTGAACCAACCAAATGTGAATATATCACTCAAAACATTGCGACGACAGTGGTATGAAAGCAAATTAAAATGCAGACGTCCAGCGAAAAAGCCGAAATTAACCCAACGAATGAAGGAAAGGCGGCTGATTTGGGCGCGGCTTCATTGGCACATTACGCTTGATGAATGGAAAAGGGTACGTTATATTTATTCTTAATGTGCATATATTTTTTAATTCTAATAAATTGTCCAAAAAACAACTAAAATTTTGAAATCTCTAGGTGATATTCAGTGACGAATGCCGCTTGGAGACCGTTACAGAAATGTTTTAGTATGTCCGGAGGAAACCGGGAGAGCGGTATAAAGAGGACTGCATTGCTAAAACTGTGAAACATCCACCGGCTGTAATGATCTGGAGTTGCATAAGCGAAGACGGCCCTGGTCCCATTTATTTCGTGGAGGGAACATTGCGTCAGGATCAATACAAGGTCATCCTATCCGACATTCTAATTCCCTATATAAATTCGAAACTCTACCACCGATCTTACTACACTTTCATGCAAGATGGCGCACCTTGCCACACTTCGAGATCTGTAATGGATTTCTTTAATTCTGAAGAACTCAATATTCTTCCTTGGCTGGGCAATTCTCCCGATTTAAATCCAATAGAAAATTGTTGGGCCTATCTCAAATCCAAGGTCTATAGCGTACCAAATAATACAATAGAAGAACTAAAAAAAAATATTGAAAATATTTGGTACAACGACGAAAATGTAAAAGTAATGATTCGCTCATGTATATCGAGTATGCCAGGACGCATTAATGAAGTAATTAAAGAAAAAGGGAGTATAACAAAATATTAAGAAATATGTATGTTATATTGTTAAGAACTAATGATTTATTACGGTAAAATATAATTTTTTAAAAGAGCACGTTTTTAATTAAGAAAATTATGTATATTGCATTATATTTTGTAAGTTTTGCTTGTGCGTCTAATTCGATGACCACCTACTGTAGATAGTTAGTGATTATTTTGTTCTAGTTGTGCTCCGGAACAAGATACCATGTTTCAGTCGAGACCCAAAACAAAGTTTGTGTGTTAGTAATGATCTAGTCGTTCCCCGGAATAAGATACTTAACTTCAGTTGAGACCCAAAGCAAAGTTGTATTAGTAGTATTTATTCTAGTTGGTACTCAGAATAAATATCTTTCTCTCAGTCGAGACCCAAGATAAAGTTTTGAGATTAGTAAGAGTTATTCTAGTCACCACCCAGAATAACTATCTTTATCTCAGTCGAGACCCAAGATAAAGTGATTATGTTAACAGAATTTATTTCAGTCGAGACCCAGAATAAATATCTTTATCTAAGTCGGTACCCAAGATAAAGTTATTATTTTAGTAAATTTTATTCCTGTCGAGACCCAGAATAAATAGCTTTATCTCAGTCGATACCCAAGATAAATTTATGTTAGTAAATTTTATTCCAGTCGCTACCCAGAATAAATATCTTTATCTCAGTCGATACCCAACATAAAGTGGGTTTGTTAATAATTCCATGTTGTTACCACTAGCCAAGTCGATTCCAAATGATGCACAATCTATGACATCTAGATGCGAAAAGAGAAAGATTGAAGTTGGCCTGCGACTTATATTGCCTCTGAATTCCGCACGGCACCAACAAGTTATTTTACATTGCCCATAGCAACGAAACTACGTGGACCTTAGTAGCTGTGCGTAGGTATCAACAGAAAAATCCGTTGACCTTAGCAGCTGTGCATAGGTCAGAAAAGTTTATTAACCCTAGCAGCTGTGCATAGCAATTAGAATTTTGAGCATTTATGATGCCGTTCCTGATTTTGCCTAGATGAAGTTATTATGATTATAAATTATGCAATAGGATACCTATTGCAATATTGCTAATTTGCTACTTTAAATGACACATTTAACTGCACAAATGACTTAATCTAATTCCATTTGATTTGCGTAATGTTAATCGAAGACAAGTTACGAACTTGAGTTGATAGAGCATGTGTGAAATCGGCCGAAAATATTGCGTACAACCAAAACATATGACTTTGCTATAGAACTGAACTAGACAAAATCGAATATTAACTTTTGCCTACACTCGCAACGAATTTTGTTCAAACTTTAATTTATTCCTATAGCAAAGTCGTCCCTTTTGCTTGTGCAAAATAGTTTCATCAAATTTAATTTATGACAAACTTCAATTTCAACTCAAGCTCCGACTTGCGTTACACACGCTCATTCAAATCATACGACTGGAGCATGCATGGCCCAGTCGTATGATTTGTTTGAGCCTGTGTAGCGGCCTTTCAATTAGGATGTCGGTCACTTCAGGGTTGTGCTAGGGATGAATTAGATAGCAGGCACAACTAGTTTTTTTTTTTTTTTTTTTTTTAATTACAACTCAGTTTTGACTTTGAAGCGGTACGATTCTGGGAAAAGAAGAGTTATTGTAACCTGATAGCAAATTTACATTCAAATATATATATATCTGATTTTTTAAAGCAATTTTTACTTTTCAAGCAATTTTCTTCCAAGCTTATAGTCGACGAGCGCATACAGAGCCGGACTGGCGGTACGGGCGATCGGACGCTAGCCCGATGGGCCGGTGGTGTCTGGGCCGGTCGTCTCCGGATTAATCGCGACCACACGTATTTACCATGTACTCTGGTTGAACGCTACGGCTGCTGCGATGGGAGCAGAGTTATGAGTTGAAGATACACAGAATTTCCCCGCAACCAATAAACACTGAAGGCCGCGGAGCCAAGGTAGCTTGTAAGCGCTGCCAAATACCACGATGCCATTATAGATGTCAAATTTGGCATGACATGGCTTCGAAAGCATTCGCTTTTTCTTAAAAAAGAATTTAACATCGTAATAATTTTTATTTTGAAAAACGCAAGTAAAATGTATTTTCAACAAGGATTTCGAAGTGTTGCTATATCTACCTAGGTGTACTTTCTAGGCTTTTAGTAATTTTTTCCACGAAGTCATATGCTGGGTTGAGTTAAGTTTAAATAAATCAAGGAGCATGAAATGTTATTTTGCATACATACTGGTGTTCAAATCGACCAAATCTGCATATACCTACACGCAGTAACTCAAGTCGAATGAAATATTGCAACTGCTCAGCATACTTAGAATATATAACATATTGTGAGAGTATAGTGCGTGCAGGTCAGCTAGCAGAATTCATGAAGGACCAGTCAAGTTATTCTAAAATGAGTGCAAATTTGTTAACACGCTACCATTGAAAATTCACAAATTCTTTAAATTTAGCCACTTTTTAAGTAGATTTTAGCTACAAGCTTAGCCAAGAGTACAAAGCATAGCCAAGAGTTGGCAACTCTGTCTGTAATTCTGTATGTATTGTACATTGTACACCGCAACACATCTCATGCGTTGCATTGTTTCATTATAATAGGAATAGAGCGGAATCTGAGCTAATAAATGGTGATGACCGTCGCATTGTGTTTCCCGCTAAATTCTCTAACTGCCATGCGATATGCGGCCATTTTCAATATCTCTATAAAGGGCATGATAGGCTGTTCTCTGCGTACAGTGAATTTTCATTAATTATAAAGTGTTTACCGAGGTGTTTACGTTTAAGTATACTTCTTTTCAATCATTCAAAAATATTTTAGAACCAAGTAAGTAAGTCGTGTGTCACTTACATTATATTTTTGGATTAAATGAAACCATTTTCGAATTGAACGAAACTATTTTTAAATTAAACGCAACCTTTTTCGCATGGACTGAAACTTTTTCAAATGGAATTAAATTTTTTCAAATGAAATCAAACCTCAGCGAATAAAAGTGCAATTAACTAAATTGTATATTTTATTTTTTCTACCAGAGTAATTACTTTTACAGTTTTATTTTTGAAGTGTAATAAATTGCAGGTGGTTTTAGCAAGTATTTCTCATTTCATCACCTGGAAAATGTTGAAAGTAGAAACGTTTTTCAATAAATTCCAAGAATAATGGCCCAAAAAGCACTTGTTTACTTTACCTTGCTAACTGGATGAGAGTAATTAAGTAAGACCAAAACGTCTTGAAAGGGTAGGTCATTCAAAAGGCAGAGGTAATTTAATTATTTTTTGTCAAAGTCAACTGCTAATATAATAATAAGGGCAATATTAAACCTCATTAAGGGAAAAATTTCTGATGAAGTAAAAAAAGCCAAAATATACTATATTCAAATTGACACTACCCAGGATATTAATGTTGTTGACCAATGTTCAGTAATAATTTGTTATGTTAAGGACCATAACGTATATGAGCGATTAATTAGCCTAATCAATTGCACGTCTGGCAAAGGCAAAGACATGTATGAAATTGTGGCCAAGGCATATGCGAAATGTGTCAGCAAACTCTAGGCATGGATTTCTTGCAAGGATACCGCATGGTAGAAGATACCTTACAGTCTCTGAAAATTTTTTCCAGAGAATATAATAAGATTTCCGAAGAGATCAAAGCGTTTATACATAATGTAAACGAACAATTCGTTGAAAATGAAATCCCGCAAGAAGTTAAGGAAGAGATGTGTACTCAGAAGATACGACAGAAAAAACGATTTCACGACGGAAGGAGTTGTACCAAGACCTTGAATGCTCTCACCCCTCGAGTTTTCCTAGCCCTCCTAATCTATCGACAAATATTCTGCCAAAAGTCTGTGAAACGCTGACCAAATTTTATCCTGAAGTGACGCAGGATAATCTGCAAATGGAGCTTTTAGATTTCGATTCCAAGTGGAATAAGTTGTCATCAGCATTACCAGAGAAGTATACCAAAAAAGAAGCTGAACAGGATGACGTTGAAGTAGGAAACGGTGATCGACAGCACAGATTCTGCAAAGAATGTATAATTTGTTGCTACTATGTTCTGCAAAAATATAATTTATATGCTGAGGCATACCCTGATCAAGAAAAAGCATACAAATATTTGTTAACCCTTTCTATTTCACAAGTTGCATACGAAAGGCCCTTTTCTAAATTAAAATTTATTTTAAATAGAGTAAGAAGCTGTCTATCTCAAGATTATTTCATGCTAATGTCTTCCGAAAAAGAAATTCTAACGACGATTGAAAATGAAGATATTTTGCATAATCTGACAGATAAGTGTAAAAACATGAAAGACTTATTTGTAATTTGATATTTTTCTCTAGCCTTAATACTGTATTTGTTTCTTTTCTTAATTTTTGTTCCTTTTCTTAATTTTTTGTTGCTTTTTCTTAGTATCTGGTTATATCTATGTGCAATAAGAATTTGCTAATTTGGTCTACGTTTTTATATTTTGTGTATTATCTAAAAATGTGTTTTTTTTTAATATATATTTTACTTTATGTCAAATTTATTGTTATTTAATGTTAATGCTGCTTTCCCACTGAACCGAACAAAAGCAGAGCAAAACAGAAATGCTTGGAAAAGACTAGATTTGCTTGGTTGCAATTCATAGTAGACCAGAAAAAATGACAACAAATAAGTTTTGTTTTGTCTAGCGTGAAAAATAGAAGTTAAACATAAATATTAATTAAAATACTTGTTGACTGAAAGTTGCGACAAAACGAATATCTATTAACCGGTGTCAATCCCACCTAAAGAAAAGTGTGTTTTTATTTTGTTTGGCTCACTATGAAAGCACTGATATAAATGTGTAGTATTTCGTTTTCCAGACGACTTCTCTTCGATTGGCAAACATTTTGACTTTGTTTTTCTCGGTTCAAAGGGAAACGTTCCATTCGGGCCACATGTATACTGAGTGTAAAAATGACGTGCGAATAGCAAAATCTATCCTACTCTGCTTGTGCTGGGTTCAGTGGAAAATTAGCCTAACAATCAGGGTTGTTTGCCTTAGAAAAGTCATTTTTGAAAATCCAATGGGGCTGGTTTGGGGTGTTTTGCCCGGGCCGGTTGGAAAACCCAGTCCGGCCCTGAGCGCATACTAACAAGAGAAATATCTTTAACAGCTGTTCAATAGAAAGAGATTACCCACCAAAGTGGGACATCATTTGAAAAAATAAAAAGTGAATGCAAATTTTGAAAGAAATAGCTTTAAGGAAATTGAACATGTGTGTAACAGAGAGAAATATACTTTTTTTCGGAAAGGGAAATGTTTACATTTTTCAATAACTAAGCTAATTGCTTTTTACAACGCTGGCGAATATGGGTGTAGTGGTTCATTTTATACACTAGTTTTTCCATGTATGTATTTATGGCAAAAAAGAAATTGCCTACTTTTGTTTTGAATGACTTTGTGTTACACAAGTAATTAAGGGTACCACAGGAAATATTTGGAATGCATTTTAATTTAATTAACACAAACAATTTTGCATTTCAGGTCTATAAACGGAAAAATACTACTACGAGATATTTCAATTGTGAAATGAAAACTGTCAAATACATTTCTCCCAATTAGAAAAATTCAGAGCGAAATTAAAGAAATTGAGAAGTAATTAGAATTCATTTCATTCTTTATCATTGTTTTAAACTTGCTATCTTTGTGCCGTAAATTATTCAGAACACGGTAAAAATATGTGTGATAATTCTACAGGGTGGGCCATAAATAAATTACGTATTTACAAATTCAAATAAAATTTCGTTAATTAGCTATTTTTCGGTTTCAGTTTTACATATAAATTTAATATATAAACATGGAAAACTTCTTTTAGTAACAACACAATAATTCCACGACTTATACACACTTTATTACAAATATTAATGTAAAAAATATTGAATTCTTATATAGGTAGGTATATTATTTATGATGCAACTTGTATTTAAAAATTTTTATTATTTTTATCGTATCTCTTTTTTACGCACTAATGAAAAATAATATTTTTATTTTTTTTGTTAGACAGAAAGATTTTTGAGTGTTCTGGTTCTATCATTCTTATTAAAAGTAATTTCAAACTCAACAGGAGTGTTTGATTGCGTGGTAGGAAGAGTTTTTTCTTGTGCGTATACACTCGCCGCTATAGAGACAACATCCGCCTTGGAGCTTAAATATGGTGACGAATGTGAGTGTCATAAACTCACACAAGACTTAACTCAAGTACTCAGATAACACACGTACAAAGAAATTCAACTTATACCCTACAGATTTATGACTGCTAAAGCTAAAGAGTCGTAAAAAATAGCTCACCCGGAATTAGTGGTAGAGATGCAAAGAGGCCCATCCTTAGCATTAACCGACAGCAAGCATAACATCAAAATTCTTAGACATCTAATTCAAAATACTATTTCCGAAGCCAATAAATTAGGAGTAAAACAAGTAAAAAAACTAGAATTGTTCTAAGACCAATTATTATGATACCCTCTAGATGAATGCCCGTTCGTAATTTCGTATGGTTTTTTTTTCCATATATAGGTTTTTCAGGTCAACTTAACGTTTTTTCAGATCAACTTAACGTTTATTCAAACCAAAATAACGTTTTTTCATTTCAAATTAAAGATTTTTCATTTCAAATTAACGTTTTTAAATTGAAATTGGTTTTTTCAAGAATATAACGTTTATAAATTGAAATTGGTTTTTTCAAGAATATATCTATGAACACTTGCCAAAATAAAAAATCATCTTAGTATTCTGATTACTTTTGTTTTATTGCATGGCTCAATTCTTAATTATTTTTTTAATGTTACAAATTAAAGGAATAAATATCATTTAAACAATAAATATCATCAAGCTAATTATCGAACGTAAGTTTAAAAAAGTTAAAAATTATAATTTAATTGGACCCTTTAAATTTCAATCAGCAAAAAAATGAACAATACCATATTATCTAATAATGAATTGAGTGACAGTTCCTCTAATGACTCTATTCCGTTGGCTCATTATCGCAGAATTATGGAAGTAAGAGAGGATTCAGATAATAGTGGTGATGAAAATAACCCGAATTTAGTTGTTCGTCAGAGAAGACAACGTAATTTAGCAACCAATAATAAAATAAGCTTGGAAAAAAAAAGAATTATTAATAAAATTTTATGAAGAAGGTAAGAGAATAGGTGAATCAGCAGAACTGGCTGGTATTAATAAAAATACGGCTACATCTATATTACGTCGGTACAAAAATGATGGGGGTGTGGTTTTGACCAGAAATCGTGGTGGTAAAAGGCAATTGAAGTTAACTACGGAAATTTTAAATATAATTGAAGAAATAGTAGAACGTAATCCGGCCATTACTATAAAAAATATTAAGATTAAAGTATTTGAAAGCAAAAATGTAAACCTTAGCACAACAACCATCTGTAATGCTTTGAAATATTTAAAGATAACGCTAAAACTAGCTACTTTTAACACTGATCGTTTTAACTCGGAAAGTACCATAGAACAGCGTAAAAATTATGCTATGCACTTTTCGCAAAACGCCCCACAGCAACGTGAGAAAATTATATTTATTGATGAATCTGGATTCAACTGTCACCTTCGGAGAGCTAAAGCTCGCTCAAAGAAGAATACTGCAGCTCATGTCATAGTTCCAACCATAAGAGGACGAAATGTGTCGCTCATTGCAGCCATCAATTTACATGGCATAATACATAAAAAAATAATATCAAACTCAATGTAAATGCAAACATTTTTCAGGTGTTTTTAGATGAGTTATTCAATAAATTGGCAGAAGCTAATATCACTAATGCTTGGTTAGTTGTTGACAATGCAAAAATACACAAGACTAGTGTAATACAAGATAAGGTTAGAGAGACCACACACCAACTAATGTTCCTTTCCCCATACTCCCCAATGCTTAATCCAATAGAAAAAGTTTTCTCGAAAACTAAATTGGCTGCAAGAAATTTGTTGGCTGATTCGGAAAATAGTTTAAATTTAGTTGATGTAATTAAAGAATCTTTGGCAAGTATGACCTCTGCCGATTGCAATAATTATTACATGGACATGACAATGAAATTACCAATGGCTGTAGCAGGACACCCATTGTAGAGATTCATTTAAATTCATTTTTTTAACTTCAAATTTAGTTTTTTAAATTCAACTTTATTATACAGTATGTTCCAAAAATAACGCAACAGTGAAACATAAGGTATTTTTATTAAGTTGAGTAATCACCAAAACAGCCATAAATTACCATATGCATGCTAGAATTTGTTTGTATTGTATTGTATTTATTATTGAGTTACCGAATAACATATTTATTTAGATATTTGAAATTAATAAATTTATCTGTGTCAAAAGTATTGCAACAAAAAAATAAATATACATACTGTATACTATTTTTTAAATTTAAAGACGTTAATTTGAAATGAAAAATATTTAAGTTGAAATAAAAAATCGTTAATTTGAAATGAAAAATCTTTAATTTGAAATGAAAAAACGTTATTTTGGTTTGAATAAACGTTAAGTTGATTTGAAAAAACGTTAAGTTGACCTGAAAAACCTATATATGTATAAGTATCACTAGAACGGTACGTCAGACAGCAAAAATGATTATAACAAATTTCATAGGATTTCACATTCTAAAGAATTTTTCAGTACAATAAAAACGTCTAGGACTAATCGTTTTCACAGTATATGGAAACACCAAGAAGGGGTTACCCGATTTAGTCCATTTTTGAAAGTTTATTTACTATTGCTATATAAACACCATGTATCCAATTTCAGCTCTTAACGTTGACGCGTTCTCAGTGGAAAACGAAAATTATGTATTGCAACCCCACGAACGAGTTGCCTGATTGGTCCCATTCTCAAACTTAAATATTCTTTTTTTTTAAAAGCCCCTGTACGAAACTTCAGCACCCTAAGTGAACGTGTTCTCGAGTTATCGCGTGGACGGACAGACAGATAGACTGACATACGGACGGACGGACATGCAAAAATCAAAATAACTTTTAATATGATGGGTGAGTGGGTAATCCATCTACCGTCAATATTTCTGGGTGTTACAAACTGAATGACAAAATTGTTATACCCTATGATTTCATCTAGGGTATAACAAACCCGGGTTGATGAATTGAGAGACGACCTTGGGTGTGGTATACAAATGATTCCAGGACAAACGAGGGGGTATAGGCTGATTATGCAGTGAAAATCCAAAGTAAACATATATGCCAGCTTAGGTACAACTAGTATTGTTATGCAAGCAGAAATCCACGCCATTGAATCTTACATCAGAAACCACAGAATATTATTATATTCTCTCTGACAGTAAAGCCGTAATATTGACATGATACACTTTGCAATAGCTAATAAATCAAGCGCACTTAAACATAGTGCGGTGCCTGTGCATGGAAATATTATATGCAACGACGAAGTAGACCTGCTGGCAAAAAATGGATCAAAATTGAAATTCACGAACCCGATACCTTTTGCGAAATTCTGATTATGGCAGCAAAAAAAACATTTTTGGTGTAGCTAACAATCCAAGCCGAGCTTCACTGGACGGAAAGTAAGGATTGCAGCCAATCAAAACAATTTCTGGAAAGTCACACCATAGGAAGAACTGCCTACAATTGATCAATAACCAAGCCAGGCACATTATCAATCTTCTGACCGGGCACCTTCGACTGAATTTAGATCTACACACCATCAAACTCTCTAGATACAGAACGTGCAGATAACGCAATGACAAAAAGGAGACTGCTGGCGTAATTTTTGTTCACATCAACAAAAGTAAGGTCCAGCTCATTTAAAAAATACTGGAGTTCATCTACTAAACTTGACTCAATGAGCTTTAGAAATTAAGAAATCACAATAGGACCAAGGAGCCGCAGATATTGGGAAACCAAAACCACTCCCACTACCTAATCTAATCTAATCTTATCTAGTCCACTGATAATAGAATAAACATACTTTAACCTAGCAAACAATTTCGCGAACGTTCGCAACACCGAAACTTAAACGACAATAGAGCTGCACAATGCGAAACATGAGAGTAAATGCGACAGAGGTAAAAATTATTTATGTTATCGAAGCGATATAAAAGCGAAACGAACGCGAATATAAATTCTGTCCTCTTTTATTTAACATTAAGAGTAAAATGAGAGGCTACATTTCTAGGAGACTGGATTAGCTAGGTCGCACCGACAAGAATAGGTTAAGAAATTATATTCATATGTAGTGGGACACATTGATATTGCTAATAATTGAGAAATAATTTCATTTACGAATCGCTAAAGTTATCGTTACCACAGTAGATTAATATTCACCTTGGATACATTTAAATTTATCACATTTTGTCGAAAAAGAAAGGCAAAGTGAGCCCGAAGTGATACCAAGAATTTTGATATAATGCTCTGCCAACATTTTCACCCGCTCGAGGTTTCGCTTTCATATCTCATTTGAATTCACTTGCGAAATTTATATTCCACTTTGTGATATTTTTACGATTCGCATTGGCTTCGCAATGTTTGCTAGGAAGCTAGATAGACTTGAAGCTAAACAATAACCACAGGCAGAAGCCGATTTTTTGTAGTGTTTAGTGTTGAGATAGACTCCACTTCCCCTGTCGTTTTTTACCTTCACTATCACTTACGTTTGAAAAGAATACCTAACAATGAAAACCTTCTTTAAAAATGACCTATCCGAATCTAAGTCTTCCTTAATGTTTTCGTTTTATTATAATAGCCAGTGACGTGAAAAAAAAAAAGGAAATGCTGACTTGGATTGGGACAGGGCCTTAGTACGGGATCTCTGACTAGTCTCAGAGTCTACTCGTATATTAGGGGTCTTAGCAACTTATTTGAACAATTTTCTCGAAAATTGCATTACACAATTGGTTTCCGATAACATTCGGAAATAATTGAATTATTTATTAAATCAATAAATTCTGGGCGGCTAAATATTTATATAAGGTGAGCTGAACGTATAGATAAAAATATAATCACATTTTTCTTCAGAACTGGCTGGATAAGTGCCACTACAGATTACAATGCGCTTGCAAACTACAAAATTGTCTGTTACGCTCTTCATGGTATGTGTGCGTATGCATTTGAATCTCTTTCTCGATATTCGTTTCCTTCCTAACACCCTCCGTTCGTAGCACTTACTTTGAAAATTTTCAACTATAGATATAAAAGGCACTGTGAGCTCTTTATGGTGCAGTTACTAACGTTCTTTGATGATACAAGTACCATAAAGTGATAAAACCTAAAGAAATGACCAAATTAACTTTGCTTTGTGAACCAATATGTGAAAGTTAAATCTGTAAAAGCTTTTCTGCAGAGCATCGATCTGTAATGATTTTTAGAGAGCACTATAACAGCATGCAATATGCACCAAATATGTGTGTACGATATAATTTTTAAGCCAATAGAAATTTTTACTTTCACAGAATTTTGAGAGAATAGATTTTGGTGTTACGAGTCTTTATAAAGAGAATATTTATGATGTAATGTGACTAATATTTATGTAAGAAGGTATTTGGAATCATGATTTTTAGTATTACTACAATTTATATAAACCAAAAAGTTTTTATTTTGTTATATTATTCACGGTTGTATATATTAAAAAGAACGACAATTTTTACGTTATAAAAATATATTTTATTTTTGAGACTATTATTTAAATTGTTCAGGATTCAGGGCCTATTGTTCCTTCTTGTGCCTACCTTCCTGACCTGCTGACCTGTCTCCTCTGAAAAGGGCAAATTTTGAAAAACTCAGTGAGCACCGTTCAGGTACATTCACACTTTTATTCACTCTTACGCCGTCTGTAGAATACCCGAATAAAAAAAATCGCTTGCGTTTTTCATGGCAGTGATATTCAACCTTTTGGGGTAATTGGGGGCTTGAGCACATAAGTATATGACGCCGTGTAACACGGCCGCGTATTATCCCTGAATAAATCCTCAAGCATCTCACCGTGTTAAGCGAACCGATGTGAGATTTTTTTTCCAACATCTGCTTAGCATCTCGCCGTGATTAGCACACCGCCGCGAGATTTCTCTAAGCACATTTCACATACTAAAACACTCAAAACTATCTCCAAACTAAATCTAAGCCAAGCACTCACCAAATATTTTCATCACTACACTTTTTGTTTTTACTTAATTTTTTTATATTGAGATCACTACTTAGAATGAGCTCATGTATTTTTTACTGGGCATGCATTACTTTATTTATCCCTTCCAACCTTTTATTATTCCACAACTACCTACTCTCTCAGAGTGTTGAGACACGTTTAATAAATTAACAGTCAACAATACATGCGTTTCATAACTTAGATGATGTTAGTATTAGTAGATGTGTTAAACTAAACATGAACCGACCACCGGATAAAATGACATTCAACATAGAACAACAAAAATTTAAAAAAGTTAAATAGAACAAAAAATAAAATATTATGTAGATGTTTTTTTAAAGCGTGCTTAGAAACGTCAACAAAAAAATTCTCAGCCATATTATTAACAGTAATGCACATGCGATTAATAGGTTCGTACATGCTAAAGCATGACCTTAAGGAGTTCAACATGCAACATAGCCTAGCAGGAAATGTGGTCAACGACTACAAAGTCAACAATGCTTTGACTGTTTACTCTATGTGTCAACAGTATATACCAAATGAGCATGTATGTACGTTTTCGAGAAATGACTTTAGTTCGCCTAGTTTTTTGATATGCCTTTCCTTAAAGCATATCAATACTCATGCGGTCCATCTGGCTGGTGAAACGCGTTGCGTTTATTTGTGCGCATTCCGTTTTACAGGTAAAAAAAGCAGTTTTCAAAATCATTTTAGTTCGATTTTTGTTTTTTTCATCTGTTTTCGTAAGCATCGGACAATATAAATTCACTATTCCCAGACAATTACCTCGTTGCTAAAACCGTGCCAGACGTTTTTTTTGTTTTTTTCATTAAAAAAAAATATTTTATTACAGCTGTAATTTTTATTCGAGCTAGTTTAATTATCGAAACAGATGAAATTAATTTGCCATTTGCTCATTTGGTACCGGACCAATTTGAGCACGGTAAAGTGGTTTTTTTTCTCACGATGATGTTTTGAGAATATTTGATGAACCCAGCGAGATAGCACAATTTTGTCCTATTCTTTTTTTGTAGAGAATTTCAGGAGCTACAGAAAAGCTTCTGGGAAAAATTGAGTTATCTGGCTCAGATTTGAGGATATTCTTGATAAAATACTGGAAGAAAAAATCCTCTATTATACGCATAAGCTATTGAGTTACAACTTGGATAGATTTCCATGGAAAAATTAATAAAAGCAATTATTTGGAATATAAAAAATGACAAGTTTTACTTTGAATACATTGACTTCTGTAGATGTAGGAGATTTAGAGTGCGCATTTATCCAAAATGTTGTCAGGTATTGGACTCTCAATAAATGCTGCCGTAATTCACCTCTGCACGGTGGTTAGCTTGATGGATTGAAATTTCTGCATATTTAACGTTCTTCTGCGTTTAACTCTCACTGAATTTTTTGCCTGATACGTATTAGAAAATAAATGAAATCTGACATCGTTGACGTTGTTAATCTGCCGAACTGCCGAAACAAATCTTTCCAAGGTGACAAATGCACTCTTCAGTATTTTTTCATCATCGGTGGCAATATTTTGAAATGCAAGTTGATAATCTTCCGCGTCTGAAAAAAAGCTTGAGTGTAATCACAACGTGTTATGACCTAGAATCCTCTAGATATGGATGGAAGAACCCAGAGTTTTGTACAATTTATTGACATTGATGTAGCATTCGTGATTATCCACGCCCATGTTGATCCAAAATTTTAAGGAAGCGTCGATATCAATTTGGCAAATATGGTAGACAATCCTCGAATCTGCTTCTTCATGTTCTTCACATGATAATGACTATTCCATTGCTTTAATGACTCTATTATTTTCAACCCGATAAAAGAAGCATTTGTTGAATTTTAAGTGAATTATTTTATCACCAATAAAAGACGGCATATCATCAGTCCAGTGGTTGATAAAAAATATAACTAATGCTTCCTTGTATTGAACATTTTTCAGTTGAGCAGTAAAATTATGAGGATTTAGTCATATTGAAACCTCGCTAGCCGATTTATCTCGACGTTTGAGTTCACTATCTTTGATTGATGGTGTAAAACATCAACACCAGTTTCTTTCAGTTGAGATACAATTTACTTTTAAAGCCGCTACATTTACTCCCATGCAAGCAGGTTTGCTCGGGAGAGATATTTCTTTGCTTCTTTTACCTCTTCCCTAGATAACCGGCTTGCATACTCCATCAAGAGTACTCGTGTGGGATGGCACATTCCCCATCACACTCGAATCGATCTGGCTATTGATAATCAATCGATTTATCGTCTGGAAAATTAATTTCATCTGGTTCGATAAATAAACTAGCTCGTATGAAAATTACAGCCGTAATAAAATATTTTTTTTTAATAAAAAAAAAACGTCTGGCACGGTGTTAGCAACGAGGTAATTATCTGGGAATAGTGAATTTATATTGTCCGATGCTTACGAAAACAGATGAAAAAAACAAAAATCGAACTAAAATGATTTTGAAAACTGCTTTTTTTACCTGTAAAACGGAATGCGCACAAATAAACGCAACGTGTCTCACCAGCCAGATGGACCGCATGCCTATTGAGATAGTGAAAGAAGGGTGATAGCAAAGTATCAGCCGAACTAAAGTTCTTTTTTTCGTGACGTTGCTAGCTCTCGGACTATAAGTCATAATTTGAGACAACCATTTGTAATTGCTGTTAGTAGTAAAGTCAATGTTGATTCATGTCAGAAAGATATAAAAATGAAATCAAATACTATAATAAATTCATATTAAAAATAAATAAATAAATAATCTTCATTTAAATATAATACATTTTTTTTGGTTACATACATAATATGTATTTTCGATTATTTTCCGATCTACAAAGCACTTTACATAAATGGGAAATTTACTGATGTGATCTCAAGGGGATGTCACTCATTATTATGTCAACGCTGTGTTATATTACCTCTTGTCGCTACTGCATCATGTATGCGTCTGCCAACTCATTTACGTCGATTTTTTGTCATTGTGGTGTCATGGGTGAGCCTGTCACCGTTGTGTCTTTTACCGGTTGTCATTGTTGCGTCATGTATTACATATTCATTGTTTTGTCAACTATGACAAAGGATTGATGACTTCAACGTTGAAAAACTGTGCCATCATTTCGCAATATGTGCATCGTTCCACGTTCTGTTTGTGGTATTTGGTACCGTTTTGTTGAAACCACATGTCAACCAGATTCAGCTCGTGTATTTTGGGCAATAAAAAGTTTTAAATAATTGCACGATAGCGAGCACGATTGACGGTAACGTTGTTCTCATCGTCATCTTTGAAAAAGTACGGACCAATTATTCCACCAGCCCATAAACCACAACAAACAGTGCATTTTTCAGTATGTATTTGCAGCTATTGTATTGCTTGTGGCTGCTCATCGGACCAAATACGGAAATTTTGTTTATTTACGTATCTGTTCAACCACAAATGTGCTTCATCGCTGAAGACAATTTTTTTGGTAAAAGGCGGATTTTCTTCCAGCTTTTCCGAACCCCATTCACCGAAAACGCAATGCTGTGGCAGATCGCCCGGCTTCAGTTCTTGAACGAACTGTAGTTTATACGCCTCTAAACCAAGATCCTTGCATAAAATCGTCCACATAGTGGAATAACACAATCCCAGTTGCTCCCAATGAATGGACACATCACGATCTTCACCAACACTGGCGGCTACAGCAGCAATATTTTCTTCTGTAGGCACTGTATGGCTTGAATAGCCTGCTCAGAACGGCGATTATGACGTCTATAAAATGGTCCAAGTCGCCGAAACCCATTTTCCACAGAGCACGAGCACGTTATATGAATATATTACAACTTATGTGAATGATTTTTTTTATCGTTTCGAGCAGAAATTAATGCTGCCAGATGACTTTTACATTTCCCCATCAAGAATTAACTTTTATTCAGGCGATTTTTAGTTTTTTCAATCAATATTAAATTTTTCAGCCGTATTCAACTCTTTTTTCTAGTCGTATTTAATTAAAAATAAAAGTCAAGAGTCATTTTTGTTTTCCTACTTTTAAGATTGCCTTGGAATTTTTTTAAACAAAATAGTTGAAAAAATTGTGTATTTTTCAAGGTTTCGTTTTCCTTTTCGAACATTGAACACAGTCTACTAGAAATTAATAATTACCAAGAAAAGCGAGTGGACATGGATGCTGATTTCTTCAAATGTTGTGAAAGCCTGAAATATTACCCTCCATTTCTAAGGATTTACAGACTAATCCTACATACTGTTCTCATCGACCCACAAGTCAGTGTAGAAAGAGCATTCTCTGCATTCAAATTAGTCTTAGATGACCTTATTTATAAGTTAACTGACGGCAACTTGAAAACTATTACATTTGTTAAATTGAATTAAATTTTAATATGATAAAAATAAAAATAAAATCAATCATATTTAGAATTAATAAAAACAACAATGGATTTTATTTTCAACGCACTTTATAAATTTGTATATTGTGTTAGCTGAACTTTCAGAGATTTTGTACCCCCCCCCCCCCCACCCCCCACGCCAACAAACTAGTGGACCCATGTCACAGACTAAATATAATATAGACTGAAAAAGTCCACTGAATATATTAGTGCATTTTCTTTACAATTCAGCGCGCACTGTGGCAGTTAGCAGAACTAATAAATAGTGTAGCATACTTTTAGGAAATTTTGAAATTTCACAAAGAAAGTAAGAACAATATTAAGAAGTAGAGGTAGGCAAATTACAATTATTAAATTATGTTTTAAATACAATCCATTCTCCACCATACTGGAGTGGCGCCGAATTCACATACCAAAATTTCTTTGTTATTCCAATCTATATTTAGTCTATGCCCATGTCCAAGCAGTCGCAAGTTCAAGCCCCATACGTGTGCGGTTAATGTTTAATTTACAATTTTGTGTAGACAGAAGATTTTAAATATAAACTATAAAGTCCAAAATAGTGAATCGCAGGACAGGTATAATTATAGGTCTAATAGCAACTTTTGCCAAGAAAAGGGTATCTAGATAAAAAAAAAATATTAAAAATCTTCTGATAACTCTTCTTCCTGAACGAAAGAAATTGAAATCATCTAATAACTTTTATGAGGTCCTGCCACATACAAGTAATACAACAACAGCTGTATATTAAAAATAACTAATCTCAAAAATGTGTTAGTTATGAGAAGGAACCTTTCTTACCGATGAAATTAGTTTAGTCACTGTTACTATCGTTCCCTGAAAATAACTCTCCGTCGGTGTCATTGGAAGGGTTAAATAGTTGCAAATTCCGTAGAATGAATTACAAAGCTCTTCTGTAAAGATAATGCAGATAGATAAAAGATTTCCTACATATGAACCAAATTTATAAGTTCTTACACTTGTGAAACGTATCTATACACACAAAACTTCCAGGTTTATGAAATCCCACTACTTTGGTTATGAAAACTGTGGAGGCGGCAGTCTTTCATTAGATGAAACTAAAGTAATCTCTCCAAAGGCCTATACTTCACGAAAGTTTGGTGATAATGATGCACTTTTGAACTCTAATTTAAACATTCCGACAAAGCATTCTGAATGGATGAATATTTATAGCAAATCTGCATTAGATCTCCTACCTAACTAATTTTACAACATTCTCTAGTATTTATATAAGTTCCTTACCAAGAAAATTTGAGGACAACATGAAATTATCGTTCGCTCAATTTCCAATAGTT
Organism: Dioctria rufipes; assembly: GCA_963924295.1. Classification (NCBI taxonomy): domain Eukaryota; kingdom Metazoa; phylum Arthropoda; class Insecta; order Diptera; family Asilidae; genus Dioctria; species Dioctria rufipes. The sequence continues at coordinate 280,943,727 of OZ002740.1, read as the reverse complement.
TCAAAACAATTAGTTTCCCAGAACATTAAGTAATTAAATGGAAAAGGGATCTCCTATTTAGGTGTATTATGCGGAAAACTTTAGCAGTAAATTAAATGATGGAGGAGCGTATATGTACCTGTCCGGCTGTTCACTTGTATGGCAAATTCGACAAACCAACGAGCCCACAGACCACATTGAATTTGCAGCGGACGTCCTCGAGGCAAACAATTCACAGCGATTAGTACTGCCACTTTCAGGCACAACATTGGATGCTGTATCGTTTCCTGTAGCACCTTCCAAAACACTGTTTTCATTATTTTCTGCTTCAGTGTTGCTATCTTTGATATTCGAGTCGGGGCTTGTGACTGCCTTTGTCGTAGCCTGGTCTAAATTTTCGGTGTAATTTTGTCTCCTGTCCTCCTCTATGTTGTTATTTAAGGCATTTTGTAGCAGACCTGGCACGACATTCAGGGTTTTGTCGACACGTTCATCTCGACTTAGATTTTCTGCTGCACCTTCGTCCTTGTCACTGGATTTGCCTGTGGAGAGATGAATATTTTTTTTAGTCTCTTATCCCAAAAAGCATATCGAAATGAAAATTTGCATTCGCCTTTTCAGTTTATTTTGTGGGAAGCAGGAAATTAAATCCGAAATGGTATTCCACAACATGTTTGTGTTTTAGTACGGTACTATACCAACAGTATATACGAAAAGGTATATTATGTTGTGTCGCTTCCGTTCAAAACCAAGTTGCGAAATATGGTTGCTGTGTATCTGGTTGTAGTAAAAGGAAGGAGCATTTTACCAGAGGATATAATTATTTCTTCAAAATTGCTTCCCCTTAGAGAAAATGTGTACTTTAGATATGAAGAAAAGCTCAGACAAAGTTCACTGGAAATCAACTTCATGTATAAGACTACAGCAAAGAATTTGCACTTAAGAGCTCTTAAGAACAATCTAATATTCTAGCTAGGAAATAATTTTAACGAAAAAACAACAAGGCAACATTAATTTCTTATTTATCTCACCTCCGCTACGTACGGTACGGGAAGGAGCCGAACAACTTTTAAATCAAAATTAATCCTAGGATTGGTGGTTTGAAATGAGTTTCATCATAAATTATACTCGCTCCGAAATTATAATTGAAGAGGTGTTTCAAGCTGTATTTTCAATATTCTCGTAATAAATAAGCTCAAAAGTTTAGCATAGAGGTAAACATTCAGATATGAATTAAATGAGATAATTACATATAATTACAATATTATCAGGAACCTCTTTCAACCGCGGTAGTAAGAGCTAAATACATCTGGAGATTGGCACATTAAAACAAATAGAAATACTAGAGAAAAACGTTTGCATCGCTTCCAATCCTAAACGTTAAGTATATTTTTGTAGGCCTGAAGATTCTGCTACTCATTTGGAAGCTAATTGAAATAAAGTCGCGCATATGATAAGCCCTTATGTCAATAGATTTGAGTAAAGTTGATTGTTTTTACAAAACATGAACAGGAACACATAAAAGAAATAATGCTAACCCTAGGGATTTATTCTCTGTTTTACTTGGAGTAGACTCATTGAAGCAAGAAGTTCCAAAGGACCTACTTTTGAAATCTCTGTTATAAAGAAAGAGTTGAAACCATTGTTTACTTGACTACTCCAACTACGATATGTTGGGAAGTCGAGTAGTGATCCACTTAATACCAGTTTCGAGTTCCGTATCCACTCATCATGTTTATTGTTGACGGATAGGTGGTATAGTGTCTCATTCAGAAAATCTAGTAAGACATCAGTGAGGTACAAAATTAATGATTGCCTTGTGATTATATGGATCTTAGCTCAAGAGAATTCTGTATTATGCTAACAGAATTGTGCAATTGATGGATGAAAATAGAAAATATTTCTGAAAATCAAGAAATCGAGATGAAATTACGGTCGAGTGGTGTCAGCAAATTAAATGAGAACTATTCGGAGGTTCTAACTGAAATTAAGTGTAAAATTGAGTGCAAAATAAATTGACGTGAACAAAACTTTTCCAGATCAATTGAAGATATAAGCACCTGTCATTTGGAAACTAATTTAAAAATATGCAAAAAAGCGCGAAAACTAGTGAGAAGTATAAGGTAGATTTGCCAGTAAAGTAAAAACAGAAAATTTATAGAATTACATCAACTTTAAGTCGCTCTGTTGAATTGGATAAAATCAATGCAGAATGCGATCGTATTTTTTTCGTTGTCATTTTTGCAATAGATAAAAGCAGGGACCGAAAGAGTTATAAGAAATATTTTAGAAGTTTGCTTTTACGACTTTATTATTGATATTTTATATTTTATCGTATAATGAAATAGTTCAAAAGGGAATTCTATTTTCTTCTGAGTAAATGCAAGTCTTATTTTAACTCTTAAATTGAATTTTTCATTTGTCTCAGCTTTTAATAGTTAGGTACTATTTAAATATCATTCAGACAAGAGGTCTTGGACCTAACACTTGCCAGTATGTTCATAAGTACAAAAATAAGTAGGTGGCATGTATCGAACGAGGTTTCCATGTCTGATCAGAGACATGTCAAAAGTACCGAATCTCTAAACTAACTAACTGGGAACTCTATCGACAGCACCTTAAGGCTGTAGTTGACTCTCCTGGCAGTAGTATTAGCATAACGGAAGAGCTTGACTCAGCCATACGCAGCTTCAAACGGCTGTAATTACTTCATTCGAATATAGTTGCCCTCTGAAGTAAAATACCTGCAATCGGCAGGTACCTTGGTGGAAAAGGAAGCTGAGCTTGAAAAGAAAAAAAGTCAGAAAACTATTCAACAGAGCTAAACTCTTTGGCATATGGGGGGAATATAAAAAGACTCTAACGGAATACAATATGGAATTAAGGGGATCCAATAGAAGAACCTCGCGGACCTTCTGCGATAGTATATATCAAAAATGCCCGCAGCGATCAAGCTCCATAAGGTAATTTAGGCTTTTGCACTTAAAATGCATTTTGTAAATTTATTGAAATCAATTTCAATAAATTTCAGCCTGTTAGACGAGAAATCTCCTTCAGGTTTAAGCTTACTTCAAAAAGTAGATGGCAACTATACCGAGCGTTGCGAGGAAACATGCAGGCTCTTATTAGAAACTCACTTTACCGACTCTCTAACTTACGATCAAGGAATAGTTGCTCCAAACCCAATTGAGGTGGACAAATATAGGTCTGTAGCAGGACCAAGAGCCTTGCTGGTAAAATCCTCACTCCTAACAAGGTTAGATAGGCCATTGGCACATTTAAGCCCTTAAAATCTGCTGGAGGGGACGGCATCTTCCCCGCCCTACTACAGCAAGGTGTTGAAGAAATACTCCTTCCACTACAATGTTGGACAAACGTCGCCAATGTTGGACAAACGTCAGGGTGGTATTTATACCCAAAGCAAGAAAAAGAGCTAATTGTCTATCCAAATCGCTGCTACCCATTAGCCTCTCCTCATTCTTAATTAACTCCAAGGAAAAACTGCTAGACTTACACACTGGAAGTGAAATTCTGATTAAATCACCACTTCATTCTAAGCAGTTCGCTTATTAAGCTGGCAAGTTTACCGAGACTGCCATTCAGACATTAGTCAAAGACCTCGAAAAAGCTCTCGAAGCACAAGAGGTGGCCTTATGTGCAATTGCAGACATAGAAGGAGCCTTCGATAACACCTCCTTCGATGCAATTAAATCAGCTACCGAGAATAAAGGCTTTGAGCCCTCCACGGTAAACTGGATAGACTTCATGCTTAAAAGCTGGAGGATAACCACAACTATAGGGAATTGATCAGTAACGATCACCGCAACTAAAGGCTGCCCACAAGGAGGAGTTCTCTCTCCACTCCTGTCATTGATGATATACTAGAGAAATTGACCAGTTCGGGTTTTAATGTACAAGGCTACGCGGATGACCCAATAGTCACAATACGAGGCAAGCATGATCAAGTCATATCCTATCTCAGGCATAATACCCTCTCCAAAGTCCGCACGTGGTGTTTAAACAAAAGCCTTAGCATAAACCCGAACCAGACGGTTATCGTTCCGTTTAAAAGAAGATCGAAGCTTTCACTAATGGCTCCTCTTCTTGATAACACGGAACTGATATTTTCAGACGAAGTCAAATATCTGGGGGTGACTCTAAATAAGAAACTTACCTGGAATTCGCATCTATCCATAGTGACGCGTTGTCGCTTCACTGGCAGAACATAGGGTCTGAAGCCATGGTCACCTATGAGGCCCTCGCATGGTGGCCAAAAATTAATCGAAAGACGGCTAAGGCTCTTGCCTGTCTAGGAATAGCTGGTGCCATGAAAACCCGTCTTAGAGCAGCCATGGAAGCCTTACTAAACCTCCACCACTAGACTTGCAGATGAAAAAGGAAGTGATCCCTAGTGCTTCGAACAAATGATGACAATGTATGCCAGAGCCATTTTGTGGCACTGCAAAGCGTTACCTCATAGCTGTCTTAAATGACTGGGGGAATAAACAAAAATCCCTGTATTGGGAAGGGCTACAAGGACTTCGTCAGGCAAAAAATTTATCGACATGTCTGGCGGAAAAACAAAACTCTTACTCCATAGAAGAACAGAGCTCAAAATGATTACTGAGCTCATCTTAGGATATAGCCCCCTGCCTGAGGTATCACTTTAATAAGCTCGACTTGGCTGAGACTTCATACTGCATTTTCAACCTCGGAGGACTTACTCTGCAACTGTGAAGCATTGGCCAGGCAGAGACTATACCACCTCGGACATGCTTTTCCTCCACCAACATATGTGTGGAACCTCAATACCAGAATGGTTCTAGATTTTGTTAAAAGTATGAAGCTAGAAAGGGAGTAAATTCAACGGGGAGTCGCAACAGATATTTCAGGTCGCAGTGATAGCGAGGCTAACGCCTACACACTCCTTCATAAATCTAATCTAACAGTTAAAATTGAGTTTTATTTTTTTCCTCAGGAAATAAGACTCAGCAATGGATGTGTTTTTATTTTTCTCGCCTTACAATAGTTAAAATTATTTTTTATTTTTTTTTTTTCTCAGGAATTAAATATGAAGACGAAAGCGAAAGCAAGAATATTTGCCAAAAAAAAGACGTAAGACGGGAATCGAACCTAGACTTGTTAGAATTAGTCAATGACGATTAAAGAAGAATTTTAAGAACTTTTATTTTTAACGATTCTAAATCAAATTAATAAATATAATATAATTTGATTTAGAATCATTAAAAATAAAAGTTCTTAACATTCTTCTTTATCCATCATTGACTGATTCTAACAAGTTTAGGTTCGATTCCCGTCCGGGAAAAAATAAATAAAAATTGAATTTACAATTTATTTGAGCGCTTTCATCGCTACTGATTAATGCCAACTGAAATCAAATTGTGGCTTCGTAGGCTAGTGACAAATTGATAAATGCAGGCGGGAAAATCATCTGTCTCGTTAGCTCAGTGGTAAGAGCAGTCGCCCGGCAAGCGGAAGGCCCCGGTTTCAAACCCCGGACGAGGCGGTTGTTTTTCTTCTTGTATTTATTAATTTGATTTAGAATCGTTAAAAATAAAAGTTCTTAAAATTCTTCTTTATCCATCATTGACAGATTCTAACAAGTTTAGGTTCGATTCCCGTCAGGGAAAAAATAAATAAAATTATCATATTGCTTGATATTATCGTAAATTTTCCCCGGCAATCATCCACAGAGATTTTCTATGATGTTGAGGTCCGGCGAGAGTGATGGCCAATCCAAAACTGTGATGTCTTCTGCCTCAAACCACTTTTTAACATAAAGAGCAGTGTGGATGGCCGCCAGATCTTGTTGAAATATCCAACCCGTTCTTCCTAAGATTTCATCAAAATCGGATGCTGCCATTCGAAGTAGATCTACGTTCGTTTCTGCGGTCTATCTTCCTCTTAAAATTCTGATCTCTTTGTTGTTGGGCTTTCTTTCATTACCCTTTGTACCGGCCAGACATTTGCAGAAGATCCTGCTTGTTCACCAATTCTCCGTGCGTAGAGTTTGACTTTTGACGCTACCCTCAAAATTTGGCGCCGTTCTCTCTCAGTGGTCGAAATTTTAATTTTCGTCGTAGATTTCCAGATCCCGGAGAAAACAGCACACGGTGTTGGCGCTACGACCGAATTTTTCTGCTATTTTCCTTCCGGAATATCCTTCTTCCTTTAAAGCTTTTATATATATATTTTACTTATATATATTGTATATTGAGCTTTGCATAGGAAACTATTTCTTCTGAAACCATTCGAAACTGTTTTCGATATTCTGGGTTATCTAAAACCAGAGTTCAGATATTGAATATTGGTCCAGAAGATGATCTTCCGTTAAGCGAAAGCAGAGTATGCCGCCTAGTTAATGACTTAGTGCCACCTAGTGGAGTGCCGGTGTCGAATTCTCAATTCTGAGAAAAAATGGGAGAAATCAGCAAATCACAAAGGAGTATAAATCTAAAAAGGAAACAAGTGGACAGAGAAATTATTTGCTAAATGTTTTTTGTAAAAAAAACCTATGAATAATCCCAAAAAAAAATAAGTCGCCGGAGAATAGGGCAATTTATTTTACGGCAAAAACCTAAATAAAATGTGAAAAGAAAAGGAATACATGAATATAGGTATACTAAGTATATTTGCATTGAGCTGTTGAGCACAAACACTAGCCGAGATTCCTAATCTTATGGAATAAAAGTAGATGGAGAAAAAGAGCTTGAAAGAATTATCGAAAATTTAATTACAGAAGTTCATATGGCTGCCGAAAGTTTGGAAAACATGCAGCAAAATGGTTGGCTCAATCTGATAAACATCCATAGCTAAAAACCCTAAAAACTCATCATGCCGAAAAAACATGAAATAGCCATAGATGTATATAACCAAGTCAATTGACTAAGTGCAAATACTTGACCTTCAAGGTCGTTATCACAAATCCATTCAGACAAACAGATATCGCTATATAATGCGCCTTTTACAGCGATGAGCCTAAACTCTTGACCTACTCCAATACAGAACTCTTATGATCTATGCGGAAATGTTAAGCATTATTGAAGATTTAATCATGAAAAACATTAAAGAAGAGTTGGAAGAGGCAGATTGTTTTGCTATTCAAATTGATGTATCAGTAAATAAATATGAGGTCGACAACAAACTCATAACTGCCAAATTTTTCACTACAAATAAGGAGATGAAATCAGTATTTTTAGGGGAAAGCAAATCCGAGAAACGAGGTGCAGAAGGTCTTTTGGAAGCTATCGAGATTTTGTTTGAAGATTTAAACATTGTTCAATTGCCCAAAGAAAAACTTACAGGCTTTACAACTGATGGAGAAAGTTCTAATACTGGAAAAAACAATGACCTCTGAACTCGTATAAAGGACTATTTACAAAGGGATATTCTTTGTATATGGTGCATTACTCACAGATCCGACCTGGGCCCCTATTCTGCAATCTCACTAACTCCACTCACTCACTCACTTACCCGATTGCATGTGTTTCTTTATTCTGGAACGCAAGTGAGTGAAATATTTGTGGCAAAGTGAGTGAGATATTACTACTGGGTATACGGTACTCGACACGGTCATTTGTGTTTGATTTGAATAGCTCCTCCGCCTTAAACTGCTATACATACAGAAAAATGGTGTTCTGATAATATTAAGCTTGCTTTATTATCTTTCGAATCGAAATAAAATTGTTATACCTTTCCTAACAAAATTATATAAAAAAATTTATCTGAACCAAATGTTTACGATTCCTCAAACATAAACTCTCAGCTAAGTAATCATTGCAATGTCGCTGTGCCGTCATGGCATGCCGTGGGCTGATGATATCGAATGTAGCTGCCTACAGATTCGGACTCCGGCTGTACATACACACATGCAATTATTAGTGAACGTAAAATGGAAAGATTATTTTGTAATTAAAACTATTTTATTATTTTGTTAAGTAAGGTATATAGAAAGTGTAGCCTTTGGGAAGCTAAGGAACCAAGCTGTAAATTCCTAGAAGACTATTTTCCTTTATGGATAGTAGTTTAGGCTCTATACAAAATATAAAGTCACATCAAAAATATTCACCACGAATGTGGTGGATTATTTTATTTTACAGTGTACATCGCATTCCATTTGTTTTCTAGAATACCTAAATGGTGGGTGAGTGAGATCGAAGTGAGTGACTTCTCTCATACAGTCATAAGTGAGTGAGATTGCAGAATAGGGGCCCTGGTCTTGTCTGATGTTGAAATGAATGTCACAGAGGTTAAACACTGGAAACAAAACCTGATAGCTACGGCCACTTTTTACAGGGGATCGTCTTTAAGATGTGAAGAATTACAAAAAACATCAATCAACGAAAAGAAGACTGTGTACAGATTTCCGGCATTTTTTGAAGTTAGATTTGCTGAACACCTCCGTTTAGAACAATCTGTACATTGTGCAACAGCATTGGCAACTGATTATCGAATAATCTGATGGATCTAAAATTGCAGAAGCCCCAAACTAAAAGTTTTTTGTGGCTCTGGAATAAAGGGGGTTAGCAACAGAAAGTAACGTGCCTGATAATGGATGTATTGAAACAAATCGAGAAATTGCAGAAAGAGAGCAGCGATCACTGATAACAATTATGGACATTGAAACGACACAAAATATTGTCCAATCTACCTTATCAATGTTGCCAAAATGAACCTTATCCGGGAGGATTCGAAGAGAAAATTATGAATGAACTTGAAACTGTGGAGGAAGATGAGGTTCAAACAATACGTACAGTGAGCTCCTTTGTTTCTACAAAGCGAGGTTGGTCCACAGTGAGAAACGAGGTTGTATAAAGCTGCAATGAATTTCTAAGTGTGCGACTTGCAAAAGATCAACAAGATATTGTTTCGACGCAAAATAAATTTATAAGTATAAGAACTGCTTCGTAAATGGTCAGTACGATGCGTGTGGGCGTGACAAATATTTTTGGTGCGTTTTCGGAAAATCATTCGCTGATGACGCTATTGCTTTATGTGCCTCAGAGAAGCTTCCTTCACTTTCAGATATGAATATTCCATCTGCTATATTGTACCACTTCTTAAAAGTGTTGGAGCCTAGTTCGATGCTTTCAAAGCTCGTACAAACATAAATGTGTTCGAAACCACATTCCTCTGGTCCTGAAAGAGCCGTGTCTGTCCATAGACACTGAATGCCAGAATGTATATCGCCCTAATTGGAGTGGGTACTGCAATTTTTGACCCAAGGCCAGTAGTAGAAATGCTCTTAAAAGCTAAAGAACGAAAACGAAAACTTCTTGATGAAGAACTATACAAACATCATGAATATATCAATAAGTTTTCTTCAGGAGACTATTTTTATACCCTAGATGAAATCTATAGGGTATACTAAGTTTGTCATTCCGCTTGTAACACCTCGAAATAATGATGGTAGAGCAAAATAGATTGGACACCCACGCATAATACTAAAATTTATTTGATTTTTACATGTCCGTCCGTCCGTCTGTCTGTCCGCCTGTGCGCACGATAACTCGAGAACGCGTATACTTAAAGAGCTGAAATTTTGTACACGGACTTTAAAAAAAAATAGAATTAAGTTCGAAAATGAGGCAAATCGGGCAACTCCTTCGCGGGGTTGCCATACAAAACTTTCGTTTTCCAATATATATTTGGATACTGTCCGAGAACGCATCGATGTCGAGAACCGAAATTTGGTACATGGTGTTTTCATTGTACTAGAAAATAAAATTTCAAAAATGGACTAAATCGGGCAACTCCTTCTTGGTGTTGCCATATAAAAATTTAGTTTTTTATATAGTATACTGTGAAAACGATCAGTCCAAGACATATTTATTGTACGCAAAACTTCTTCAGAATACCAAATCCTATAAAATTGGTTATAATCATATTTTCTGTCCGACAAACCGTTCTAGAAATATATGCGAAAAACCACTTCAAAAATCAAAATTGCACAGAAGGATGACAATACGAAATTTCATACGGGCAGTCATCTAGAGTATCATAAGAATTGGTCTTAGACCAATTCTAGCTTTTTTACTTGTTTAAGTGGTACCTTTGATGGGAATTAAAAAAATATTTTGTTACACCTACTTTTTTTTTTCTTTCTTAATTAAGTTATTTACCGGCAAGGCAATTTACTATAACATGTGATTTTATTATTTAAAAAATCTTAAAATTAAACAACCTTACTGTACTGTCCGTTTGTAGAACGTACACGCGAATTTGAACTTAGTGAAACTGAAATGAATGCACTGGTAAATTTGCATCAAGATCAGTAGTCGACTCTCTTATCAAAACAAGCACTATTCACTTTCCTTTAACTTTCAAGAAACTGTTACACTTATTTTTTAGGATTGCCCACTAATTACATTAAAATCAGATTATGTATAAAAATTATTACGTCAACGATTCAAACGTACAGGGAAACACACTTACAGTATTATTAATAATATATATATACATAGATATTCAATATATGGGGTTAATATAGAGCGAAAAGTTAGAATAACTTAACTTCAAAACACTGGCACACTTATTTAGTTTAAATATCTCGAGTAATCGTATTAACAAAGGATTATATAAATTGTTGGGTCAGAGATTAATATACAGTAGAAAACACTCTACTGACAACGATTTATGATGTACTATTTTCAAAAATAGATGGATAGAGATAAGTCTCAATATATAAGTTTTAAGGGCAAAAGATTGCAATTTGACATCGTCAATATATATATATATATGTAAAATTAATATAGAATAAAGTTTGTAAAATATAATTTTCTGGCATAGAATAAGTAAATCAGATCATGTTAATTTTTAGTCATTAATTTCTCAATGCATCTTTACATACATTACGAGGTGAGTGCACTGAGGGAAGCATCAAGTTTCCCAGTTCATTCATCGAGTAAATGTGCATGTTTGCATTTTTGCGCATTTTGTCATTCTTAACATACTTGCAATTGCAATATGTTTTGTCTCGAATTTCTACATTCCTATTTTGCAATGTAATCGCTGTATGGGTTCATTGTTTCATCGAACTCATAAATGATATTGTTAGAATAAGCAATAAATTAATATAAATGTACGGACTCAATAAATTAGAAATATAGTTAATTTTCAACAATCACATCGGCATAATCAGCGTTTGTTTTCTTTTACCTACTAATCAACTTGTTTTCAGCTATTTTGGTGTAGTGGTTTAAGAGCCGCTGCATCCCCATCAAAGGCCAAGGTGTAACACCTTGACTTAAATCAGCGAGAAGAACAAAATAGTTCTTAACAGTTAAATTATGATATTTAATAAATATGCACCAGAAGAGTATAATATGTATATAAATATATAATATAATAGATATATGAATTAATATTATTTTGCTACAAGTGACTGGCACTCACCGATCGACAGCTTGACGCTTGAGGGTTGGCTTTAAGCTAATGTTAAGACCCTTTGTTCTAATCATGGGTTAAAACAATTCTTTATTCCCGTCGAGACCAGAAATAAAATGTTAATATTAGTAAGATACTATCTCAGTCGAGACCCGAGATAATATGCTTTAAGTCGGTCGCGACCCGGCTTAAAGTGTTATCTTATCTTCAGTCGAGACCCGAATTAAGATGCGTTTATTCCCGTCAAGACCAGAAATAATTGTTAGTTGTTAAAAGTGATATATCAGTTGATACCCGATATAAATGTTAGTCCCTAACGAGCCAACTTACCCCAAGCGATGCCAAGTAGAAAAAGATATCGATATCAGTCAGCCTGTCGTTTTTATAGCCCTTGCTTGCACACGACACCACTGATGGAGTAGAACCGGCGCATGATTAGAAGAATTGGCAATGCAGCTGTGATCTTACGGTACTGGGGATAAAATTTGCCTAGCAACGAACAAAATGCATAGCAACAAGAAATTTAGAGCTTCACATGCTGCTGTGTTAAATTAAATTATATTTGCAAAAAATGTTCTCTCTATCACGTAGCGAAGAAATTCCCATTGGATGGTACTTGTAATAATGATAATGATAGAGTTGCAAATTGATCGGCTTGTTGTGATTGTATTTGTGCCATGCATTGTATGCTACATGACAATGCTTTTGTTAGATGTTGTATCTATTTTTGGAAAAATTGTAATTAGATTGAATTTGTTTTCCTTTTAGAACTCAATTTTGGCACGGTATCCCTCTAGCATTTTCCGTTTGCAGGATGCTAATGATTTTAATTTGATATGTTCTATGAAGCCACACTTATGTAAAGTATTTGTGCAATGTGTTATATAGATGACAAATACATGGCTTTGTTAGGTTGTATACATGTTTTTTATTTAAGAATAATTAGAATAGATTTAATTTTCCTAAAGGTTTGATGCTTTGTTTTCAGGATGTTTTCTTTTCAGAAAGTGTGTGTGAAAAAAAAAATATATTCGCATCGATTTGGTTCGAACATTTACAGTATTTCAGAGTTTTTGTTTCTTTTACAATTTTAATTCTACAAGTAAAAAATGAACTTGATTATGATCAAGTTATGTTTAAATTACATATTTTTCAATATGTGTTTATAAAATTTTTAGATACGTATATACAGTGGTTGATTTAGTTTAGTGCCGCCTAGTGTAAGCTGCTAAAAATATGCTCTGAGCGAAAGGGCTCACAATACAGACTTTATTGGAGATATTTTCTAAATATGTCAATAATGATAAGGATGTGATAACCAACGAAGAATTATCTGACAATGATTTAATGAATGAACTTGAAAATTTTGAGGTGTCTGATGAGAAGAGGAAACTATATTTTGAATCCAAAAAGCATTAATCTGTGTGCGAAAGCTATATAACATATTTTCCAACAAGAAGATTTTACCAATTGAATTTTTTTCGAATTTGAATAAAATCCAACTAATAATACAAAATAAATACTATATAAAAAAAATATACAAGTTTAGACTAAAATAAAATCAGTAAAAAACGAGTTTCAAACAAAACTGAGGCCAAGCCGCATGAAAAAGTAGAAAATAAACTTCTCTTCACACACAGAGGTGGACTCAGATTTTTTGATTGGGACATTTCTCTTGAATATTCTTTCTCTTCATGAATCAAATCACTTATTACCTCTGATTGATCTTACTGAAATATATCGGTGATTGTCAGCGAATAAAATTTGAGTCCACCTCTGTGTATGAAGAAAAGTTTATTTTCTACTTTTTCATGCGGCTTGGCCTCAGATTTGTTTAAAAACTCGTTTTTTACTTATTTTATTTTCTGTCTTTTTCACGTTAACTAAATTGTTATTACGTGCAGAATGGAGATATTTTAAAACAATTTTATGACTGCTGAAAAGACACTGATTTACCAATTTTTCAAAAAATTTATTCGAGTATCAAATCGTTGAAGTACTGCCACGGTTTTCTGAAATTCAAATTATGTTTTAAACAGCGCTTTTTAGCTGTATTCCAACTTGATTCCATATAACGTGAATTTTCCCGATTTTCCATGTTTTCCAAAGACTTTTCCTATTACTATGATTTTTTTTTAAAAATTTACATGAATTTTCGTCGATTTTTCATGCAAGTTTTCATGATTGTTGAAGAGAAAGTATTGATGCCAGTAGGACGGAAAAAAATGATTCCGCATAGTTTATAAAACTTTTTTGTCGGAAAATTTTCCGGAAAAGTCGGAAAATTCGGGAAATTTTCGGAAAATTTTCCAGAAAAATTGGAAAATTCTGCATTTTTCCTGAAACAGATTTATCATTAATCATATCGATGAAAATTTTTCCCGCTTTTCCGGGCTTTCCATGGAGTTTTCCACAAAAGCAACTTTATGCAACTCATTTCGCTCTACAACTTTGTCTTAGGTTCCAAAACGCTCAAATGCTTCCTTGGTCGTGAAAAGCGTTTTACAAGACTTTTTCTCGATTTTTTTTGTAAGTTTTCACCATTGTCGTAGAGAAAGTAATGATGCCAGTTGATAGGGAACCTGATCCTGCATAATTTAGAAAACTATTTTACCGGAAAATTTTCCAGAAAAGTCGGAAAATTCCGGAAAAAGTGGAAAACTCTGCATTTTTCCTGAAACGGATTTATCACTAATCAAATTTGTACCAAATTTTCAAATGATTTTTCCCGATTTTCCGGGTTTTCCATGGAATTTTTCGGTTCAAATTTGATAGATTCAATTGTCACGCGACATGAACTTGTGTGTCAAAATTCAGCTCGCTGCGATGACGAAAAGGTGGGTCTACGAGAGTGTCGAAAATAGTGAAAAAGAAATAAACACACAGACAAATTCGTGTACGAGTTAAAGGGACCGTTTTTTTACCTATGACCCCGCGTAACATTTTTAGAAGCACATGTATCGATGGGGACTTTTCGTATATTGCTTAGAGCCATGAAAGAAATGTATCTATTCCCTGTGTTATTTCCCATGACAAATTTCAGCTTTAAGTAATTGTGTCTATATAATTTAAATGAAGTTTTAAAGACACTGATTTTCCAAATACAAATTCTTTATCTAATTTAAAGAATTCGCTCTGCATGTATATACGTCTTTTTAACAATTTTGAAGACAGTGAGCACACATATTTAGTGGATGATGCCAACATGAATAAAAGTTTGTTCTGTAAGAGGTTTTATATTAACTTGACCTAAAAAATGGAAAGAATTTTTCTTAAAAGCTAATAACTACTAAAATAAAGCTAAATTAAGCCAATTGTTTTACTTTATAGTCCACATTTCATGCTCTTCACCACTATATGTGAAAAACTTTTATTTGTGAGCTACCGTTATAAATACATAATTATTTAAATTAGCTATTGGTGAAGAATATTTACTATATAGTACATCTCTGCTTATATGAAAATCTTCCTGTAAAACATTTTGTTTATCACCTTTAAAATTATTTAATATTAAAGCACCTCTCCCGCTGTAATAAATGTAAAAACTCCTTCATTCATGAAATAATGAATGCCCAATTTAATTCCCATTCCTTCGTGAAGATTTTGATCCTATTAAGAGCTTTTCCGTTTGTTTTCATTGTTTACCCCCTTCATCAAAGATTCCGTTCTTCGCTAATTAATTTACTGTGACATCGCTACCCCCTTACCTTAAAGACCAATTACTGCCAGCCTTTAAAACAAATAAAACTATTGTTAACACATTCAGCCTTTTCTATAAATAATATCAGACATTTTTCTTTCCGCACAAGTCTGTATTGTTATTGTGATTTATATTGCTCAGTTTTTGCCTTTCCTTTTGAATTGAAAGTGTATTAGAGTATTAAAAAAAAAACTCTCTACTAATCTAATTGGTATAACAGTTATCTTTACGGTATAACAGATAAGGCGTTTAAGTAGCTTAATTTTCAGAACAATTTTCAAAAGTACTTTTGAAGATATATAATGTAATTTGAAGTTATATATTATATATATTATATATATTGGCTTATTGACTTGTGCTCCGTTTTTCTTATAGTTGTTTCAGTAGTTCCATTTTTTCGAGGAAGAGCAGAATTTTTTTGAAAGGAAATTTTTCGAAATCAGAAGGCCTTAGGGGATGAAATCTACATCCCACAATTGCTTTGTACTTCCAGAGGATGTGATTTGATATTTCATTTTTTCGCGTTATGGTCTACATACGTCGGTAAGTAATGTGCCAATCCTACGTAGGGTTTCATTGAGTAAACAATGTTCAGGTAGGATTCCTGTAATTATTCTAAGCCAATTCCTAGACAAAGATCCTTTTGAATCTTTTTACATATCTTGCGCCTACCTCTGTGTAGTCCATAGCTGCTCCATTTGGTTATGGATTCAGTTTTTTAAGATAAATTTCGAAGAGTAATTTATGGAAGATCTACATTTTTATTTCTGTCAATTCTAGAGTGTTCTGACAATTGCTGAAGTGTTAGATAGTTTTTCTTGCTGCACGGCTTTCTAGCGCTTTAATACGTTTTAATATTAGTTTTGAAGTCGTACATTAACACTGAACTTGTTAAGTAAGATAGATTCATTCAGGTAAAACAGGTAAACTATTTCTTAATAAAATATTAAATATTGGGTACTTCGGTTATTTTTTTACTTCAAATATTCTATCTTATACAGAATCGTATATAGTTTTTAATAAATTTAACGGAGTTTGGGGCCATGTTTCAATTGGATTAGTTTTGCTTCATCTTGTATCGTCCATTATCATAAAGCTTTTTCGTTAACCACCACCTAAAATTTTCGACACGTAAGTCCAGTAATTTTCATGGAAAACAGATTGGGATCCCGATTGGTGCCTCTAACGTAGACCAAATCTAGGCCCATTGTTTACCCTCCAGACACATGGGCAATCGTTCATAGGTCCCAACAAACCGAATGCTCTTAAAAAGTATTGTCCGCCAGCCCTCCTTGCCGGCATCGTACAGCTCGTCCAGAAGGTGTGAGCCAACGAATTTGTATCGTTGCCTGAGAGTGCTGGACAGTGACAAAGAAAGTTTTGGATTCCTCTCCGCAACCCTTGCATACAGGATCTACAACAAGTCTAATCCTGTAAAGATGAGGGCTGAGAGTACCCATTAGTAATAGACACTAGAGTTCTTAGGGTTGGCTTGTTAAGTCCCAAGAGCTTATTTTGGGTTGGGTTTATCCCACAGTTTGCTATGTGTCATAAATCGTGATCCGCGTTTTATTAGAGCTAGTGATGCTGCCGGGAGTTTTTGTTTTGAAGGCACGATAAACCCGCGAACACCAATCGCGTCCCTTTATGTAGCCATCAAACCTGGCTTCCTCATTCATACCCAATTGAGTTACACTATACTCGTATTATATTGAGACACAAATTCACTGTCAGAATTCAGAAAAGGCATCATCACCCTACTAATACGTAGATTAAATATTGGTATCAGGGGTGGATCCAGGATTCTTGTGGGGGGGGGGGCCGGGAAGGCGTAACTTTGGTTTAAAGACGGTATAAGCTGGAAACAGATCAAACGTTCGAAGGCATTCGCTACCACTCGCAAATGTCAAATGCACAAAATTATTCATTTAAAAGATACCTGTCGAACAGATAAGTGAGTAGCTACCACTCGCGAAATTCAAACGAGGCGTTAAATTATTTATTTTGATTTGGGTTGTAAATAATGAAAGTGCAAAACTTCCAAATCATCCATTTTAGTTAGCAAAAAGGGAAACACATTTTGTTCAAATTAATATATAATATAATAATAAAAATTAATATATAAATAAAATGATGTGCGCGGTTTGCAGTGCGAGTATTGCGTGTAGGAATCATTCTACAATGGATCAGAGTAGATATTTCATCGAAACATTGATGCATATAGCGATAAAGGAGTGAAAGCCATCCATCATTGCGGCAGTGTTCAAGTGAGTCGATATTACAAGTCATTGCCACATCACCAGTTAGCTTGTTGGCTCTTTTTTGGACAACATCCAATGAAGGTAAGAATGTGCGACCAACCTCGGCCGAGATATGGAAATTGTATTAAATTCCAGGTCTGGTGTAGGACTTATAGAGGAACGCTAAATTCGAAGGGTTGAAATATTTCTTCACCTTTTCAGAAATCCAAGATAGAGATTCTTCTTTGACAATAGAGAACATGTGATCTGTCCAGCTTAACCTATTGGAAATTTTATTGCCAAGAATGGATAATGATGGTGTATCGAAAATCAGTGCTGCATCAAAAGAAATCAGAGTGAAAAGTTATGATCTTGCTTCAAAGAATTGAGCCAGCTTTGCGACTTAGATGACTTAAACTCGATGCGAATCGCTTTATTCGAAGTGAGGATATCATAAAAGTCGTTATTCATTGGTCTTATCATGCAATCTCGTTTGACAGATCTGTGATTCTATCTGGAGTCACCAAGAGTGTCAAAGGATTAAGCGAAATCAAGGCTACTGTCATAGACGAAACTATGGATGGGATTAAAAGTAAGGGGAAGTAGATCTGTAATGACAATTAAGAAGATAAATGGAAAGATAACAGACCCCTAGGGCATATCGGTATTTATACGATGAGGTTCTGGTGAAACCCCATCAAGTACAACCGGTATTATGCGATCAGGTAAAAAACTTTCAATTTATAATAGAAGAGAAGTGGAGAGACCAAGCCCTTTAAGTTTAACTAAATGGGCTGGAAGCCAGACTATATTATAGATCTTTTAAATATCTAGAGCAAAAATTTTGTAATCACCAAAAATTGTTCCGTAAGAAAAGTCAACAAGTCTCCAGATGAGCGTTCAGTCAGGAAACCATATTGGCGATCATTGATCAACGATGAGGCAGAGCTTTTAATTAAAAGGGGTGAAAAACCATCAGGACTACGGCTTTACGGGTGTGTATTGGCTCTTGTATAGAGAATTTGAAGAGAATCTACCAGTCAAAATATTAGCTTGATCCAGGAAGTCAACAACCAATTAACTATTAATAAGTAGTGAAGGTATAGAGGAACTACTGAAGTTGTTCCTAATGGTTTTGACCAGAGACCACAAACCTTTGCTGCCAAGATTCTTGTCTCATACTCTAGTCAAAAAGAATTTTTTCTCTCTTGATAATAGACTTACAGGTATTCCGTGCGGTCTTGTAGACTTGTTATGCAGTTGATAGGCGCGAATAGCAGACTCTCTCGCTGAACTTATCGTTAAACGAATAGCGATTTTACTGTTCTTGCGACCTGCTGTAAGAATAAGGAATGTAGTCATGCATGTCAAGATTAAGTATGTCACTAAGTTGTAATGTGCATTCAGCAACAGCCCTTGAAGAAAAACAGATCAACCAATCTATTTATCTAAGATACTGATTGAGAATTTCCCAATCAGAATTTAGATTTTTTTTTATTTTACGTTTTAGCTAAATATTTTACTATTGCATTTTACGAAGTAATAAAACTTTTTTTCCCAAAATAAATGTATTGCCTTAAATGTAATAACTCAATACAACAATATACAATGATTTGTTTGCCGTTTTCTAGTTTCGTTGAATTTCTCCAATTACGTTTTGTAATTGTTTGTTTAAATATTGAACCGCCGATATTATTCTAACGACCCGTCTTTACATCGAAGACTCATCAACAAACAAATCTCCCATCGCTT
Source organism: Dioctria rufipes (assembly GCA_963924295.1). Taxonomy (NCBI): domain Eukaryota; kingdom Metazoa; phylum Arthropoda; class Insecta; order Diptera; family Asilidae; genus Dioctria; species Dioctria rufipes. The sequence continues at coordinate 280,924,650 of OZ002740.1, read as the reverse complement.
TTACCCGAATAAGCTCTGCTTCAAATTGAACGTTTCCAGAAATTTTTATGTATTACACAAAAAGTGCAGTGAAAAGTGCAGTAGCTGGATCCTCGTATTTGTAATGTAATAATGGATAATAATGTCATGAGTAATTTCAAATAGGTGCCTTTAATTACCATCTATATTTCGCTCAAATTTTGTAATAAAACATAAATATTTTGATGACTTTATTTCATTCGATTAGAGTAGAATGTTTATTTTTCATACTTAGCTTTTGAATTGTATCCTACATTTAATGATTTCCACTGAAGTTTTCCGTAGCCTTTTTTTTTTTTTTATTAAATGATATTGTCAGTAATTAATCATACTGGCTAATTTGTCTCTCTTACGAACACCAAGGTGCTGCATTTGGTACTATTTTTCGGAGATCTTATAAAATTTAGGTTGATCGAAAGCCTTACAAAATATAATAACCACACTATTCTCAAAATAAATAGTAAAAAGAAAGACAGTTCATATATAAGGAAGCCCAAACAGAACAGTAACTGTCTCAGCCCGGATTAACGAAACCAAGTTCCAGAAGAACAATATCTATCAAAGGAAAACAGAAAAATTACGAAGAAGAAGAGTTTTCAATTTTAATAAAGAAGCAAAGATTCAGATTTCGAAATTGATGCTTGTCAGTACCGGAACCAAAGTTCGAAGCTCAGTGTATCAAAACAATGGGAACAGAGGCAGTGGAACGGAGGCCCCAGATGACTAATCCGGAAGGTGAAGCGACACTTCGGGGATGACTTGAGAAGTAGCACTCACGAACAGAAGCAGCAGTTCTGAACAAAGAAGAAATTAAAATAGAAGTGAATTCAATTGAGAAAACAAGAATTGTAAAACAAAAAGAAAGTGGAAAATAAAAAAAAGTGAAGAAACAAAACAGATGAAAAAAACGTTTTGAGGACTTCGGGAATTTTCTATCACAAATACGGTTATTTTATTATCGGTACCATGGAGGTCCAGTAAGAGAGGTAAATTCCATATTTAGAATTTTTTATTTTGAAATAGCATGCCCTAGTTTTAGTTAAAACCACCCTTTATTTTTTTTTTTATAAAATATATGTATTTAAGTGAGTGCTAAAAATAGTGTTTTCGTGACTTCTGTAATAGAGTTTCGTGGTATCTCTAAAAACCCCGTCGCGCCAATGTGTTGTAATTTTTGTGTTAATATTCTGCAAATCGATTGTTTGAGTCCTCTTGGTGTTAACATTTAAAAGTGAAGAAAACTTATAATTGCTCTATCTTTCCCCCACCCAAGCTAAGCTATGAAAAATAGTTGTTCTACTCGAGGGGTCCTCTAACCAAAGGTGACTGTGTTGGCGGACAGCCAAAAATGAAATAATTCAAGTCCAGTCATACTGATAGCCAGTCAAAAAACTTGTAATATTTTCTTCTTATAACCAATTTGCAACTATTCTGGAAGTATGTATTACTGCGTGATCGTGTTGGAATTGCCATTGTTGACCTTTCATATTTCTATCCATCTTAGGCAAGTGCCACACCAGACTACTGATGTGCTGATGTGGTGATGGTGATGTTTTAAAATAATCAGCAGCTGATATATTGCGAGGACATCACATCAGTAGGTAATGTGATCTGATTTTATTTCAAAATTGCAAGCACTTAAAATAGAATTCAGCGATTAGGAATAGCTTTTGCTCCTATTATTATTAAAGAATGGAAGAAAAAAGCAAAATAAACTCAAATATTAGGTGTATTGTGGGTGGGCTATATATTAATATTGTCGGGATTTTTTAATGGCATTCACAACTGAAGGAAATTATCTATCATTCATGATCAATTATAAAATTGAGCCATCATTCATGATAAACGATAAGGTCCAACTATCATTCATGATAGGATCCAGGAAGCCCAGCGCCTTCTGGAAGGTGAGTTATATTCCGTGTATGGAGGAAAGAAGCTATGCTAATGTAAATTGCAAAGAAATTTCAATTTTAAATCTGATTCGACGAAGAGTTTCGTATTGGCAGAAACCCTAATACTCTTCATTACGGAGTAAAATTTAATAAAAAATTCCTCAAGAAAATATGCCAGCTTTTTCAATTTACGGCGAGATTTTTCTCCAAGCTTTTTCAAATTAATCCCATTTGCAGTAGGCTACACACGTTGATACCCACAGGCACATTCTTTTTTCAACACTTTGCACTAAATTTGAAATTAGTTTGAAAATTAAATATCGACTGATGTCAGTAATAATCAGCAACATGTAAGTCACTTGCTGATTATAAGCAGATCAGTATCACATCAGTACATCACTACCTTTTACAATGTAGCATGCCTCATTAAGATATTAGTGCTGATAATCAGCACATCACCTCATCAGTACATCGGTATATCAGTCGTATGGTGTGACACACCTTACGTTTTTGTCTTTCTTTAAGTTCTTTAGACTTAATTTCAGTTTGCTTCTCGGTAAGTAGGTCCATAAAAGTCCTCCCACATCATTACAGCGCTATCATGTCTAAGGCTTTTAGCAAGGCCTATTTCCAGAGTATTTCATAAGTGTTAGATGTTAGAGTTTTACATTATATATTGCAACCCTCTTCGGTCTTTGAGCCAAAATTATCAAAATTATTGCTCCCTTTCCTAGATTTGTATCTATTTTCCTTCCTACTATATGTATATATTTATTTAGATTGATTGGCAGAAACTGTATTTTGAATCATTCTGTTACTACGTCTAGCATTTAATTTGCTTGTTTTAGCTTTGGTAGGAATATAACCAGATAACAATATTTTTAACTCAGGGAATTTCGTCGTCTTTTCTAGTGAAATTATATCATCTCAGATTGATCCATATAATTCAAATTGGTAAAAAAGTCAGACAATCCACATTGAACTCCACACAACAACATTGTAGCTTTTGAGCAGTACACCATTGTAAAGACGAACTAATTACTTCAAGTAGGTGCTAAGAAAATTTATCCACTAAGGCTGGGAGTTCTAAATTTACCAATACCCTAGTTCCGTTAAATTTTTAGGTCTCATTCAAATATATAGTACCATAGATGGCACAAGAACTAGATGCCGCATGACATACTAGAGCAGAGTATACAGATTGTGAAATAAGTAGTGCATTCTGCAATGGACTATAACATGTTTTAGAGAGTGCCGAAAGCAAATATTTTTATAATAACAGTTTTGTATGCATTTAGTCGACTTCCTCAATACTTCAGATACAAAAAAATATGAATCGCTCGACGTACACATCATTTCAAATGTTGTGGTCCATTTCGGAATGGACCATCACCCAGCCATATAAATTTTGTATACCTTTTTGTACTGCATGTGACATCTAGTTTTAGTGCCATCTATGATAGTACTTAAATGTTATTCCAAAGTATGGTATCCCCTATTTTCGATGATTTTAAAGTAACAAGTTATTCCACAGTCAGATAGCAACATTTTGCAACCAGAATTAACTACGTCCTAAGTTGGTTCCACTTGTTTGATCAAATAACTGTTTATATTCATATAAATAAATAAACCAATTTCTCACGTTTACTTACACCATGTATATCATATCGAATACCTTAAACTCACGATTTAAAAATTATAGTAAAGGTAAGGGTTTCAACAAATATATAAAAACTAGTATTAATTCATGCAATGATATTTCATATGAAGTACGCAATATTCTAAAAGCATTTAAGGTGTTTTTACTGCACTAAACTCTTTGTTCGGCCCAATGAAGAATAACACTATAATAGGTAGGTATTTCCGAAAGAGAAGTCTTAAAGTGACAAATATAATATGAACTTTATTTAGTCTGGCACATTAATAGACTTTGTATCTTTTCTAAAACGAAGAGAAGTAGGAACTCTTAGATCACCAGGATTCAGTAGAATCTTTCCATAAATTTTGCAAAGTCCATACAAAACATAGATATCCTAGCAATTCTAAATAATACAATACAAGAACCTCCTCAAAATTAATTATAAAATCACTTTCCAAAACTAATGCTATATAGGCAGTACGAAAGTATATATGTAAATGGTTTATGTACCTTTTCTTTTTACTGACCACAAAAGTTTTTATTATTATGAAAAAAAAAAACTTACCACTTTGCATTTTGAAGACAACTCAAGATATTTTTCAATATATGTAACACGTAATGTCTGTAAAAAACTCAATAAAAGTTACCAAAATTTTGACAAATAGATATCCAAATTGTAGTGAATGTTTCTTTGACATATCCAAATCTCAGAGGAAACTAGGCTTCAAATACAAATAAAGAATTTTTGTACTAGAAAGATATTTCATAGCATACCTGCAAGTGGAAAATTTATGAGTTTTGCTTTACAAGAAGCCCAGGAAATTTTTCTACGAATGATTATAATCAATAAATAAACCATTAATATCGGTTTCGGTGAGACTCCAAAAAGCTTTACTAGGACTCTTCTTTTCCTACTACCTATGACTCTTTGGCCGTAATAACGGTTAAGTATTATTTTGATGAGACTGAAATAACAATTTTGCATGAGAAGACGAATATTTGGATGAAAAGACACATAAGTAGTGCGCCATGTGGTTCACTTAACTGGTGAATATAATTTCGAAAAATGTGAGACAGAGCCGAATGTAATTTCACATTATTATGCTTTTTATCATTTTAAACTTTACGCATACTCGTATGTATGTAAACAAGTTCTAATAATGTAGTGACATGGCCGTCTTTAGCCAAGTAGAGATCCTGAGTAAATTTAGGATATGGGGGCCCCCTAACAGACATTATTTTCTAAAATCTGTGGGTTACCAACAGGAATAATAACGTAGAGTATGTAAAGGCCAATCGCGTACTGGAGATTTTTTGTCGCGTAACTGTCTTGTCACCACCATCAATTCCATTACCCTAGTAACCAAGCCCACGGATGGTCATCAGATATTCTTGGGAAATTTTCCTGTCCGAAGAATAAGTTCCGTGCAATATTCCCGAGAATGTCAAAAGGATTTTGTGAGATGGCACGCAGCAAAAGTTACGCTGTCCAAGGAAAATATGCCGTCATTATTCCAATGAATTTCTTCAGAAATGATAAGAACAATGTCTTTGGAAACTTAGAGGATATTTTCCGCGGATACTATATGGAGAGTTTGTTTGGATATTCTGCACAATTATTCTACAGAAATTCTTCAGAAATCATAAGAATAATATCTTTGGAAATTTAGCGGATATATTGCATGGATACTCTATGAAGGGTTTGTTCGGATGTTCTGCAGAATTATTCCAAAGAAATTCTTCAGATATCAGAAACTTCAGAATTTCTCCCTGCCAAAAAAATAAAAAGCATTTTAAAGATATTATTGTTAACAAAATAAAATTTATTTTTGAGAAATTCATTAGAACAAAACAATTCAATTATAAAAAGAAAGAAAAAAAATCTTAAATTTATGCAGTCCTGGGTGTTTTTCCTCCAGTTTCTCTGTGAACGAAAAAGTTATTAGTCTTAAAAGTAATAAAATAGCTGAATTTATATCTTACTTTATTCTTCTTCTGTTTACTTCTTTCCTTATGAAGTCTGTTAGTCTACACAGGGTTTTGCGAAAGAAATCTGTTTAACTCCAAATCGCTCCGCACAAAACTCTTAAAGTAAATAGAAAATGGTACTCTACTAGAGTTAAATTGCAAATGACATTTACTTTTTAGTAGGAAAAACAGAGCTTTTAATTATCAATTATCAAGCCACAACATTAAATTTTATCACTATGTGTATATATGTATGTACGTATAATATTAAATATAAAGCAATTTTCTTACCTTTGTTTTTATCGATTTGACAAATTTGTTCCCAATATGAAACTCACATCATTCACAAGAACGCAACACTAAATGCTTGTGATTTCACGACACCATTCAGTTCCATGGCAAAACCCTAAATAATTTTTCCGAGAAACAATAAAATATTGGAATTTCATTGGATAACCCCTGGATATAGTGCAGATTCATTCTAAAGAATATCCATAGCATGTCTATAGTATGTCCAGATTTTTCAGGACAACAATTTCTACTTTGTCTGCAGTATGTCCACTCTTTCTTCATATATTTTCATATACGGAATTCTTCAGAAGAATAATGTACAAATCAAAGAACAGTTTTAAATATTGTCCACAATTGTCCACTGTTTTTTCCAGTTCTTATCTCATATAAAATTTCTACGAAAATTCTCTAGATTTTCCTAGGAATGGCAAAATAGAGCAGAGTAAAACTACGGAACAAGTAAAGACATCGTTCTGTGTTGGAATTTTTTGTATAAATATTGGAATTCTGTGCAATATTTTTGTAGTATAGTTTGGAAAATGTGAGGACATCGGAATTGTGGTTACTAGGGTAGGCTCTAATTTAAAGGAACGTAGCGTAGCGTGACAGCAAAGGGACTTTTTGATTTCTCCAGCTAGCATTTTTAGGGTGACAAAACGATCACCGATCCTTCACGTTTATATGAATGTGCACGCATGGAAACATTTTTGTCGCCGGTTTACTGCCATTGTTGTGGTATACACAAAGAAAAAACCTGTGCATCTTTTTATTAAAAAATGGCTGCTGAAACGATAGTGTTCTAAGATGATATAAATAATGAAGCATTAATACAAGAAGTACAAATGAGACCACCACTAAACAACAAAAAATGAAGGAATACTCTGATAGCAATTTGAAGATAAAAATATTGAGAAAACTATCCATGAAAGTTTTTACAGATCTTAAGGCTTAAACACAATGTGACGGTCATCAGAGTACATCAGTACTAACAAATGTCAAAATACGTTCATCACGAAATATGTATGTAAACACAATGCAACAGTCATAAGTGTTCATTAGCTCTTAGAGACATAAAAACAAATAAAAGTAGTCGGTAATTAAAATTATAATGGGGTCCGAATTTATAGTGGAAACGATAATAAATAAAATAAATATTTTCCCTTAATCGACTGCGTCGTTTACGCATTCTTTATGCATTATATAAATTATATAAAAATGATATAAAACTGCATGGGAAGAGAAAACAAAGACGAAATTGTTGGGTAAGGGAAATGAACTTATCAAGAGAGTATAAAGGATAATTTGCTGCGACATATTTAAAAATGAAGGAGGTTGGCCCAGAAGAATTCTTTAAAAACACCAGAATATCAAGAACTATATATGACCTATTTGTGAACATAATGAAAGAGTACGTCTCAAAATATTCATTTGGGCCACCAATTTCCTATGAATGTCGATTAACATTAACTTTAACGTAAAAAAATATATATATACAATACATTTAAAAAAAAAACCAAAATTATAAACTCAATTTATTCTAGATACTTGTCCCAACGCGTATCAATCCAGTATTTACCCTGGTAACATGTGAACAAATTTAGAAAATTCTTGGGCCTTTCTATGTCAATAGCCCTACCCATGACGATTGTATGCTTATATCAAAAAACTTTGACCGATTGTGGGATATGCCCCATTGCATAGGAGCAATGGATAGCAAGAATACTTATGTAATATGTCCACTAAAAAGCGGATCGTAGTATATTAATTATAAAAAAAGACTTTTATCGTCATTTTTATGGCAGCTTGTGATGTTGATTACTCTTTTTCTCATATTGATTTGCGTAGCTTGGGAAGTCATACATACATTATTAACAAGAACATGTTTCCTTAAATAACATTTTTTCTTCTTAAGTGTCCTCAGAAAAAGCAAATTCGGATTTCGGTTTTTGGAAGGTCAACTACTAATTCATCAAGACAGTCATTGGCCAAAACAAACAAAATGTTTCCGTATTTTTTTATGGAAAAAATTTAAGGGCAAATCCATCAATATTCAATTACAGATTGTCCCGAACACGGAGAACTATTGAAAATGATTTTGGTATTCTCGTTGCTCGCTGGAGGATACTTCGAACCACCTTACATTGCAGTCCTGCAAATGCACAAAAAATTATTTTAGCCTGTTTAGCACTAAATAATTTCATTGAAATGAACCAGAGTCCGTTACAAGAAGTTGCCAATCAATATTGTCCAGAAGGATATGCAGATTGGTAAAATTCACAGCACGATTGGGAGCCCGGCGCATGGAGAAACGAAGTTCAAGCAGAAAATATGACAGAACTCAGTTCTTCCATATCTAATCGGCCCAGTCGGGATGCATTTAATTTAAGAGAGGTTCTAGCACATTATTTTCTCAATGAAGGATCTGTTTCCTCTCAGTATAATAATATATAGTGTTAATTACATTTATTGAAAATATATACAGGGTGTTTCCCACTAGGAGGTCAGTAGAGCGGGAGGTGATAGTACTCAGATAGATGAACAAAAAATTGTTTAGCAGGGGGGGGGGCATATCAACCATTTGGGAATAGGTCAACTTAAAGAGGAGAGTCCACAGTTTACAGTTTTTATAAAAAAAAAGTTTTGTTAATGACCTTTTTGCAAAAAAAAATAGAAGTTAAATTAAAATAAAGGTAAGAAAATCCGAAATTTTGAGTTTAGACAACCATAATTCTTGACGGGAGAGGGCTATGGACCCGATTGAGCTGCTAACTGTGACCATGTACCATGTAGTTTTTAAGATACAGGGTGTTTTGTGAAAAAATATCTTTTTTTCTTAATCACACTGTAACTCCTAAACAATTGACATGCCCCCCCCCCCTGCCATACAATTTTTTGTTCATCTACCTGAGTACTATATATTCAAACAAAGAATTTCATTTATTGACCAGTCACACAAAAGTATACATATTCAAACCTTAGTACCCATTCAATATACCTAATAAAAACTTTCCATTATAACAAAATAAAAAACTTCATCAACAGATTCCAAAACTAAAAACTTCGACACATAAAACATTAATTTCAATCTGCTTAATTACTTATTCTAAGAACTGTCTCTTCCTTTACCTGAAGACGCACTTCTTCAAATTAGTCAGATACGTAAGATTACATAATCTTGCGTCTTTTTGAACTTCTACAGGTAAATAGTCCAGAAGTTTTGCGATGATTCGTCTGAAGAGTTCATTAACTCCTATGTCCATTATGTCAACTTCACACTTTGGTAATATTGAATCAAACATTTTTTTTTTAATATTGTCCTGTTTTTCGCTTTTTATGCCCTAGATGAAATCATAGGGATATACGAAGTTTGTCATTCCGTTTGTAACACCTCGAAATAATGATGGTAGAGCAAAATGGATTGGACACCCACGCATAATATTAAAAGTTATTATGATTTTTGCATGTACGTCCGTCTGTCTGTCCGTCCGTCTGTGCGCACGATATCTCGAGAACGCGTATATTTAGAGAGCTGAAATTTTGTACCCGGACTTTAAAAAAAAAAGTAAAATTAAGTTCGAAAATGAGACAAATCGGGCAACTCCTTCGTGGGGTTGCCATACAAAACTTTCGTTTTTCACTATATATTTGGACACTGCCTGAGAAGGCGTTGACATAGAGAGCTGAACTTTGGTACATGATGTTTCTACTAGATTATCAAATAAAATGTCAAAAATGGACTAAATCGGGCAACTCCTTCTTGGTGTTGCCATATAAAAATTTAGGTTTTTTACAAATACTGCGAAAACGATAAGTCCAAGACATTTTTATTGTTCTAAAAACTTCTTCAGAATACGAAATTCTATAAAATTGGTTATAATCATGTTTTCTGTCCGACGAACTGTTCTAGAAATATATGCGAAAAACCACTTCAAAAAGCAAACTTGCACAGAAAGGTGACAATGCGAAATATTTCATAAGGGCATCTAGGGTATCCTAAGAATTGGTCTTAGACCAATTTTAGCTTTTTTTCTTGTTCTTTTCCTTATTGTAGGTAAGCGCAGCTCTTCAACTTCAACCTGTTCGCTACTTACGGTGTCTTGGTTCTCATCAGAAAAAATATCGGTATTATCGCCAATTGTGCTACTTGTAAATTCGGTGTTTCCTCGAGATCTATAATATTTTAGTAATGCATTTGAATAAAAATATAAAATAATAATAATTACGTGCAAATTGTAGCTACATCAGGTAGAAAACGAAAATTTTCCATCAGCTCCCATTCTATATGTAAACTGGCCCCACTTACTAACGGCAAGTTTTTCTTTTTAAGCTCCCTTGTATACCGATCCCTGAGTTCCTTCCACTTTTTCTGACAAACCTTATCTAAAGATTTAATTATGTTAACTATGTTATACTAATACTACTCACAATATAACAAATTCGGATATACCGGATACTCCTAACGTCTTACCCATTTCTTTCCACTGTTTGGCTTTTATTAGCGTATTTCTATAACTTGTACTTCTTTTATTATAAAGGGTCTTTCTATTTTTAATTTCTCCTATTAAGGTTTATTCAAAGCATAGGTCATTAAAGCCGCTCATTTTAAAACTAAATTAAAAAAAAAAACAGCAAGCAACAGTACAAGCTCAAACTGAAAATGTAAAGAAACGCTGAACTACGTTTATCAGAATAGGAATAATTCCTATTCTCATCACCGCTGATGACCGTGCGTTTTGTTCTGAACAATTTTTATCTGTGCATTTTTATTGGTAGGGTAAACTGTAACGGGGAGTCGGTTGTAAATTGTACTATCGCGTATAACTCGACAACTGCTCAGAATTGTATAACTCACTATGTAGGTGGGGTGAACTCCCTGCATGTACGAACTTTATTACTAGTCGTCTGTGTCGCGCCGCGTGTGTTGGATATGTCCAGGTAGAATTTTTGTTTTCCTACAGTAGATAAGCTATGGGGATTCTGGATCACTTTTTTGAGCCTCCAGGATTTCGCCACAGATGGCGCCACCGTCGCTAGGTGGTTTGAGCCCATACTAAGTAGGGGGTGTGTCTTGGCTGTATTGGTTTGCGCCTTGGATGCACCATTGTGTCTTGGGTGCACCATTGAGTCTCGACTGCGCCCTAGCGGAATTAATCGGTACTACCGGGATGTATCATTTGGTCTTGACTGCGCCCTAGCGGCATTAGCCGGTACTACGGTTTTCTTGGATAGATATGTGGTGTGCCTAAATGTAGGCTTTTGGTTTTGAACTAATATTAGTAATAATTAAAGTTAACGCTAGGAAATTTTTGTTCATGCCAATGGATTCTAGATGGTGGGGGTGGGGATACTAAGGGGGATGAAATTTTCATCAGAAATCCTCTACGGGCTCTGGTTTTCGAGATATTAGCGATTTTACGTTTTCAGATATAGTTAATATTATTAATAATTCAAGCTACCTAGGATAGTTTTGTTCATGCCAATAGATTCTAGAAGGTGTTATAGGGGCGGGGGGGGTTAGAGGGGGAACGAAATTTTTATCAGAAATCCTCTACGGGCTATGGTTTTCGAGATATTAGCGTGGGAAGCTTTATTGATGGATTTGGTCTTGACTGCGCCCTAGCGGCATTAGCCAGTACTACGGTTTTCCTAGATAGATATGTGGTGCGCCTAAATGTAGGCTTTTGGTTTTGAACTAATATTAGTAATAATTAAAGTTAACGCTAGGAAATTTTTGTTCATGCCAATGGATTCTAGATGGTGGGGGTGGGGATACTAAGGGGGATGAAATTTTCATCAGAAATCCTCTACGGGCTCTGGTTTTCGAGATATTAGCGATTTTACGTTTTCAGATATAGTTAATATTATTAATAATTCAAGCTACCTAGGATAGTTTTGTTCATGCCAATAGATTCTAGAAGGTGTTATAGGGGCGGGGGGTTAGAGGGGGAACGAAATTTTTATCAGAAATCCTCTACGGGCTATGGTTTTCGAGATATTAGCGTATTAATAATTCAAGTTATTTTTTGCTCATTTAACGCTAGGAAATTTTTGTTCATGCCAATGGATTCTAGATGGTGGGGGTGGGGCCGATGCTACCAGCTTGCTCCGGTACTACGGCTTTCTTGGATGTGTGGTACGGTTCCCTCGGAAGTTTTTTGCTTCACTTTTGGCCCACACGTGGCAGCATGCTACGGTTTTGGGAAGTTTTTTTGCTTCACTTTTGCCCACACGTGGCAGCATGCTACGGTTTTGGGAAGTTTTTTGCTTCACTTTTTTGGATGTGTGGTGCGCCTAAATGTAGGCTTTTGTTGTTTTCAAGTGTTGCGCCTGGTTTTCAATTAATATTAGTAATAATTGATTTTTCTTGAGCGCCTAAATGTAGGCTTTTGGTTTTGAACTAATAATTAAAGTTAATAGTAGGAAATTTTTGTTCATGCCAATGGATTCTAGAGCGTTGGGGTGGGGATATTAAGGGGGATAAAATTTTCATCAGAAATCCTCTACGAGCTCTGGTTTTCGAGATATTAGCGATTTGACCTTTTCAGATATAGTTAATATTATTAATAATTCAAGCTACCTAGGATAGTTTTGTTGATGCCAATAGATTCTAGAAGGTGTTAGAGGGGTAGGAGGTTAGAGGGGGAATAAAATTTTCATCAGAAATCCTCTACGGGCTCTGGTTTTCGAGATATTAGCGTATTAATAATTCAAGTTATTTTTGCTCATGGAAATGGATTCTTGGTGGTGTGGGGTGGGAGGGGGAACGAAATTTTCATTAGAAATCCTCTACGGGCTTTGGTTTTCGAGATATTAGCGGCATTTGTTCAAACAATTAGTTAATTGGCAATTATATAATTACTAATTGGCAATTAGCTAATTGGCAATTAGCAGCTTGGTTGGTCATTAGCTAATTGGCAATTAGCTAATTGGCAATTAGTAATGTGGTGTGATGCACTTTACTGGAATTCTCATAAAATAAACAAATTTAAGTAATATCACCACTTGCTGTAAATATTTAATAGAAAACTTCAAGTTTAAGGTAAAAATATGGTTGCTGGGAGGTGTATTGATACAATTTCTTTTGCCGAAAATAATGTTGTCAAACCAAAATTAAATTTCAATATTTATTCACATCAAATTAATTATTTATTTCTAAATCTTAAGTTATAAACTTTTTTCCTATGTTCCATATTCAAAATTGGTAGCAATATAAGTGAAGTTCTATGAATCCTATCTTGGAAACGAAAGCGATCCAGAGCATATGTCTCCCAAGGTCCCTTTCTTGGCTCATATTCAATTATATAAAGTTGTGGAGCACTGGTACTAAATGTGACTTTCATTATCACTAATAATTTAGAAATATTACTAATAAAAAACTAGTTTCACATTATTGATTTTTTTTTTATTTAATGAATATAATAATTAATTGGGTACAAATTAACATCATGGCGAATAAACTCTATTTTAAACGTTCGACCGATAGGACCTCTATTTATAATATAAAAATCTCCTGCAGTATTTATCTCCAGTATAGTTTCATCAGTAATTGTGCTGTACCGTGCAGGAAGGAAAAGTTGGCAGTCTTCCAAGTCCAGGATGATACGAGATCCAAATGCAGTCTTACATCTTCTAGCACCCAGAATCTTGTATTCCTTATTAAATTCCATTTCAGCTGTCTTTAGAGAAGGTGGGTACTGCTCCAGCTTCTTCAGTTCCTCCATTGCGTTTGCCATTTCAGATTACTTTCTCCTTGGTTGTTTATCGTTTGAACTCCAAAATAAAACTGATTGCAAATCTGATTCAGCTCCTCAATTTATAGTCATGGTTCCAAAACAAGTTTAATCCTGCTTAAAGCAAATTTGCAATATCAGCACATTAAGCTGAATGATTCATGTAATTTGAAACCACACTTCCTGTAAGCAACCCAATTCTAAGAATTTTACTGATCGAAACGTTTCATTGGAATTCGTAAACATCCTGTCGTAAACAAATTTAAGCAATATCAGCAAATGATTCATGTTTACTCTTTTCAAGTAATTTGATACCGCACTTCCTGTAGGCAGCCAAAAATTTTATTGTTCCAAGAATTTTGCTGATCGAAACGTTTCATTGGAATGTAAACAAATTTTCACATTTTCATGTATGTAAACAATCTTATTTGCAAATTCAACCAGCAGAATAAAGTAATCAAATTAATTTGAGTGATTTTCTTATCGTGTAATTCGATATCATCTCAGCCTGTAAGCAAATTCGTTGGAATTCATCCTGCGCAATGATTATTGTAGCAGCAGGATCATTCATGTTTACAAACCGTTGCTATAAAAGCGCAAGCAAACTCTTGGGGAGCACCAGTCAATCTAAGTAATTCAAAGTGTTAGTGCTGAATAAGAAAAAAATTAAAAATGTCTATCACAGTAATAAATGAAAGTTTTTCATTAATTAAGAAATTGCGAGAAGATGTGTTGAAGTGTTTAAGTGATGCAAATTTTGTGAATAAAAACAATATTGTTAAAGAGTGTAACAGAAACATTCGTAAATATCAAGCAGTATTTCGAAAGTGTAATAAGAATGCTAGAAAACGACATTTGGACAGCTGTATTGCTCAAATTAAATCGTTGAGATTGTTACTCAAAGCTCCCCATCGAGGTAGAGGAATTAATCAACGATTAATAAGAAGTGATTTTGTTAAGTGGGAAGAAATCAAAACAGCATTCGTAGGTAGAATTAGGGCAGGTGTTATCGTGAATATAAGCCACCTAGATCCTAAGCTGTTTATGCAAGATGCTTCCAAATTACTTGCTCGCCGCACTAAAAACACATTAAAACAACAACACCATATTAAAGTTGCTACAACGTTTTGCGGCGAATTTATTAAACAAAATGCTGACAATGAAATTATAAAAGACATTAAATATTTCCAAGCGAGAACTGCTCCAATCAGTGCAGATGATAATTTAGAGGAGTGGTTTAAAACAAACATTTTGGATCCAATAAACACTCAGCTAGAAGAATTCCAGGAAAAAGACAGTGGCTGGGCACTGCACTCTATAATACATTTAGCGGTGCATATCAACAAGTTTGAGCCGATTCGGGGATCATTTTATGTACCTCTGCCAAAGGAGATTGCATCAAAGAAAGCATGTATAAATGTGAAAAACAATGATGAAGCATGCTTCGCGTGGGCAGTAACATCAGCGCTATATCCTGTCAATATTAACACCAATAGGACCTCATCATATCCACATTATTCTACTGTGCTAAATTTAACTGGAATAACATTTCCCATGACGCTTAAGCAAATAACGCAATTTGAAGGCCAGAACGATTTATCAATAAACGTGTTCATCCTAGAGAGAGAGCGTTTCTTCACCACAGTTCCAGTTAGACTTACGAAACACAGGATGGAGCGACATATAAATCTCTTAATGATTCAAGATGACTATGACCAGGATGATGATGATGATGATGATCATATGGATGATGATGATGATGATGCCAGCAGATATCATTTCTGCTGGATTAAAGATCTTTCGCGTCTTGTATTGAGACAAACTTCGAAACATAAGTGCAGAAAGTATATATGTGAGAGATGTTTGCTCTACTTTTACTCTGAAGAAAAATTAGCATCACACACTCCTGAATGCGAGAAGCAAAACGATTGCAGAATTATGTTTCCCTCAGAGGAAAAGAAATGGTTGGAATATAAGAATTATAACCATAAGAATCCAGTCCCGTTTTGTGTGTATGCTGATCTTGAATCAATATTGAAGCCGATTCAGGGAAACGAACAAAATACACAGCGAATCCAGGAACATGAAGTTCACAGCATCGGATTCTATTTCCACTGCAAACATGATGCTAAGCTCTCATATTACAGAGCATATAGAGGCAAGGACTGTCAACAATGGTTTGCATTAGAATTGCAAAAAATTGCATCCATAGCTGTACAGGAAAAGCTGAACATCAGACCAATGCAACCCCTGACTAAAGAGGAACGGCGATCGCATATGGAAAATACTTGCTGCCATATATGTGAAAAAACGTTTGCATCCGATGAGGAACGAGTCCGGGACCATTGCCACTTAACAGGTAAATACTGAGAAGCATAATTCAATTCATTTCTTTTCATAAATTCTTTTAACAGGAAAATACCGAGGACCAGCGCACAATGCATGCAATCTGATGTACCAAGATTGCTCCATAGTTCCAGTCATTTTTCACAATTTATCTGGATATGATGCTCACTTCATAATTAAGGATATAGCTACATCTTTCCCAGGAAATGTTGATCTCTTGCCAATAAACAAGGAAAGATATATCTCGTTCACCAAGCACATGGACGGCAGCTACATAAAATTCAGATTCATCGATTCCTTCCGTTTTATGGCTGAATCTTTAGATAAGCTATCATCATTGCTGCCGATGGATAAATTAAACATTACAAGATCAGTATGGCAGGGATTGGATGATGACACTATCAAACTTCTTACACGCAAGGGTGTCTTCCCATATGATTTTATTGATGACTGGGATAAATTGGATTTCCGGAACTTGCCAACACAGGAAGCGTTCTACAATAAACTGACTGACAGCGCTATATCTGCTGAGGACTACAATCATGCTGAAGAGGTCTGGCAAAAATTTGAAATACAAACACTTGGTGAATATTCAGATCTATACCTTAAGACTGATGTTCTCCTATTGGCTGATGTGTTTGAGAACTTTCGAGAAGTGTGCATGAAGACATACAATTTAGATCCAGCACATTATTACACCATGCCAGGCCTAACATGGGATGCTATGCTAAAATACACTAATGTGAAATTAGAGCTGATAACCGACGTAGATATACTGCTATTCATAGAAAGAGGCATTCGAGGTGGTATAAGTCAATGTTCAAACAGATATAGTAAAGCCAATAACAAATATATGGATGATTTTAAGCCTGAGGAGAAAGAGAAATACTTGATGTATTATGATGTCAATAACCTTTATGGATGGGCCATGTCACAGCATTTACCAACCGGAGGATTCAAATGGGTTGATGTTCCCAATATTGACGTTTCCGAAATTCCTGATGATTCTCCAAATGGATACATATTCGAAGTCGATTTGGATTATCCTCAACATCTGCATGATAAGCATAAGGACTTACCGTTTTGCTCTGAGCATGCAGCACCACCTGGAGCAAAATTAGAAAAGCTTCTGACAACATTACATCCAAAAACTAAATATGTTATACACTACCGAAACTTGAAGCAATGCTTATCACATGGACTCATCCTGAAAAAAGTGCACCGGGTACTTCAATTCAACCAATCAGCTTGGCTTAAACCATATATTGACTTAAATACCACCAAACGGATGCAGGCTACAAGCGATCATGAGAAGGACAGCTATAAGAAGATGAATAATGCAGCTTTTGGTAAGACCATGGAAAATGTACGCAAGTATAGCGATATCAAGCTTTGCATGAAGTGGGAAGGTCGCTATGGTGCAAAAGCTCGGATTGCGGCACCCAACTTCCACAGTGCAACGATATTTGATGAAAATTTAGTTGCTGTGGAATTAAGGCGACTCAAAATATTATTCAATAAGCCGCTCTATATAGGAATGGCAGTTATGGAAATTTCGAAAATATGCCTCTACGACTTTCACTACAGTTTTATGCAGCGTGAGTATGGAGATAAATGTAAAGTCATGTATACTGATACAGATTCTCTAATATATGAACTTGAAGAGAAAAATGCATATGAGTTCATGGCCGAAAATATAAACAAATTTGATACAAGTGATTATCCAGAAGATAACCAGTTTGATTTACCGCTCATGAATAAAAAGATTCCCGGACTAATGAAGGATGAGCTGAATGGGAAAATCATGAGCGAATTTGTAGGCTTGCGCTCGAAAATGTACAGTCTGCGAATAAACGATGGTAAAACTGTAAAAAAAGCGAAAGGAGTAAAGGCTAATGTAGTCCAGAAGCATATCAATTTCGAAGACTACGTCGAATGCTTGAATAACGAGCGAATATTAACTGCCAATCAGAGCTCCATACGATCCCATAACCATAGCGTGTACACTGTCAGTCAAAAGAAGATTGCATTGAGTCCTTATGATAATAAGCGACATATTATGAGCGGAACGACGGATACTCTACCATGGGGGCATTACTCCATTTCATCAGATCAACAAGTAGCAGCCGCAGAAAGAATCTAAGTCAAGTGAAAATAATAAATCTATTATAGTTTTAGTTTCATTTATTCAAGTAATTTGCATTATAACTACATGTATAATTGTAAAATAAAAAAGTATTGTAATTGTATTATAGTTATAGTTGTTTTTCAAGATATTATAAAACATCTTTGTTATTAATCCAAGAATTGTGTTTTGATGAAAATCCAAGCCATTTAACGTAAGCTTTATCTCCACTCTTCTTTAAGATTTTCTCTACGAGGTATAGGTTTGGGTGTTTAACTTTCAGCAGCTCCAATTCGTAAAAGCATCCTGTGATTGGATTTCCTTGATAATCTTCCAGCCGATATGTGATGGGATTTGTGTTTTGAACTTTAATAATTTTAAAAATCTCAGCTGTCCAGTTTGGTGTATAGCCTTTCTCAAATATATGCTTGTATTTGCTGATGCGTACAAAATCTCCAACTTTATACTTTGCAGGAACAACAATCTTTATATGACTGTATACAGTTGAAAGCAGTTGTTTCTCATTAGTGGTGTTGATATCACGTGGTCTCATTTTCGTAGTTCGATGTATTCTTGAGTTGTATTCAGTGAGCAGTTTCTTTACCATACCAATCCACTGATAAGTTCCATTAAAGCTGAATTCCTTCCACATCATATCCTTCAGAGTTCGGTTAAATCGTTCCACTATTGATGCTTTGAGGAAACTGTACGTAGAGTAATGATTAATTGCATGCTTCATCATCAGATTTTTAAAGAGGCTGTTGTAGAATTCCTTTCCATCATCAGTCTGCAGGTTTTTAGGTATTCGTCCCTCGCTTAATATAGATTGCATGGCATCTCTTACTTCTACACCAGTTTTTCTTTTAATTGGAATTGCCCATGCATATTTGGAGAAGGCATCAATTACTGTCAGCAGATAGCGGTAACCCTTGTTCACATACTTGTAGGGATCCATTTCAACCAAGTCTGCCTGCCACAAGTCATCTAGTCCTTTGATAATCACACGACGCCGTTTAAAATTTTTTCTCGCTGGTTTATGCAGCTCATTTACCACTTGTCTCTTACTCATCGTAATTATAAATGAAACAGATTTCTCAAAAGTTTTTACTCATATACACCATCTGTTGGTGACAAGTCTTTCTTATTTATTACTGAAGTAAACAGATAGTTTTCAATCTTTGCGATTTCGTCATTGATATATAGCGTTAAATTTGCCACCTCTATATTAATAGTTTTTCTTATTTCTTCCACACTTATTTTAATTTTCTTGTCAACATAGTTTTTGGTAGTAGCATCATCATTTTCAAGGGGTTCACCAAGTCGTTTTATACACTTTGAGTTCAGATCGTAGTCTCCGTTTATCGTTAAATTAAATCCAATACCCCGCTCTCCTTGTTCACCAGCTGGACCCTGAGCTCCTTGTTTACCAACTGGGCCTTGAATTCCTTGTTCACCGGCTGGTCCCTGAGCTCCTGTTGGTCCACGTTCACCTGGTTTCCCAAGATATCCTCGCTTAGAGAAACGTCCAAACTTATCAACGCTCATCTGTAGATTGTGAAGAAGTATGGTAATGAGGTAGTATTTAAACTATAATATCTGCTTCTCGCAACTCCTCCAGGATAGATATAATTTCATTGTTGTGACTGGTGTTTCCAGCCTGCTTTGATGCCATTAGAAGGCGCAGTCTATCCACTAATTCATTTGGGTCATCCCAGTAAATGTGATCAATGTTTTCTTTAGGCAGATGCATTAGACCCATGCCTTTATGCTGTATAAGTTTACTGATTATAGCTTTATACTTAGCCGCTCTAGTACCTTTTATTTGTCCATCTTCAGCATAGTCACGTTTATATGCATTGGTATCTCTCAAAATAGATCCATAATTAGTTAAATCCTCTTTAGTATATAGACTTTTTACAGGATCTTTCATAAATAGCAGTTCACATAACCCCAAAGTTGTTTTATAGCTCTTCCCCTTAATAACAATATTTCCTACATCATCAACATCAAACGTTGAATTACCGATTCTCCACGCGTTGTTATCATAGTAAACTCCATAGGTTGGATCAATTTTAGGGCTATTATCAGTGAATAGCTTTAAATAGTTTGAAACTATGTATCCAGACGTATCGGGGGAGCTGACAGGAGACCTTCCTATCAATGTTCTTGAATGTTTAGGTGTTGCGAATTCTTCTTCAGATGTTAAGGAATAATCTCCATAATTTATAGGTGTGCTACTAGCCTCCATTTTCACATGTTTTCGTTTTGGAGGAGTAAAAGGTTCCACAATTTCGTTGTCTTCTTCTTTTTCTTCTTTTGGTTCCAATTTGACAGGTGGCTCGTTTTTGACTCTTGTTACAAACTCTTTTAAGGGTTTGGTGATTGGCTTGAAAGTTTCTTCAAGTTGAGCTTCTGCTTCAATCCTTCCCGTCTTTAGAGCTTTAAATTTCCTTCGCACTGCATTCCTTGTCTTGATGATTTCTTTTAATAGGTTTTCATTCATCTTCGATATTAACTGAATAACGGCTTTTCAAACAGGTCTGATAACAGGTATACAGCTTTCCAAACAGCTCTGATAACAGCTTAACAGCTTTCCAAACAGCTCTGATAACAGCTTAACAGCTTTTCAAACAGCTCTGATGACAGCTTAACAGCTTTTCAAACAGCTCTGATAACAGCTTAACAGCTTTCCAAACAGCTCTGATAACAGCTTAACAGCTTTCCAAACAGCTCTGATAACAGCTTAACAGCTATTAAACAGCTCTGATAACAGCTTAACAGCTTTTCAAACAGGTCTGATAACAGGTGAACAGCTTTTCAAACAGCTCTGATAACAGCTTAACAGCTTTCCAAACAGCTCTGATAACAGCTTAACAGCTTTCCAAACAGCTCTGATAACAGCTTAACAGCTTTTCAAACAGCTCTGATAACAGTTTAACAGCTTTTCAAACAGGTCTGATAATAGGTGAACAGCTTTAATCTATTCAGCAGGTCCACAGGATTCGGTGTGCTTTCGTCTGAGTTACAGCTTCGACTTATGAATATTTCACATGTTTCATCCTTTTATAGTACAATGAAGGTATCAAATCCTTTACGGTAGCGCCCCTTGTTTAATGAGCTGTCCTTATCAATCAACAAGAAACCATATTTATCCTTCCAACACTCAGCACAGGCTCTTCGAAATTTATCAAACTTCATGTCTGTATTCACATGATCATTATAGATATGTTTCAAATTCAACTCATCTTGCTTAAATAAGATGATTAAATTAGCATTGTCACGTATTAAGTGCTTTGGTATATGCGTATATGTTTGACAGAGATAGAAGCTATCTATATCTTCGTGACGACCCATGCAAAAATAGGATCGCACATTATTTTGCTTTTCACATGCTACATCATCGAAAATAAACACTGAATGTGATTTGGCTTCTTCTGGAGGTAGAACGTCGCAGTTGTTTGAGAATGTATAATACCCCAATCCTGATATATGAGTCATCACTCGCTTCAAGTATTCATACTTTGGTTGATGTAAAGATTTTGAATATATGTAAATATTTTCATATCTCAGACCATTGGGATGTTCCAGCAAACTTATCATAACATTAGTTTTTCCACAATTCGATGGTCCAACAATGATGCTCCTTATACTATTAGGCAATAGGGGACCATGCTTCTTTTTCACCTTCATAACACCTACATCAGCATTTCGAACAGGAAAAGCTTGTTGTTGTTTAATGAACCGCATATTGAAGACTAACGGGATTCCTATAAATACACCTGTTTATATTACATTTCAACAGTATCATCGGAACCTTATAAGATGCCGGATCACAAATCGAAACGCTCCAGAAAAGCTTTGAAAGGGGGCAGAGGACTATTAAATTCAATCATCAACAAATTACCTGTAGAATTACATCTACCGGGATATCAGTACTGTGGACCAGGAACAAAGTTACAAAAAAGATTGGCGAGAGGAGATCCAGGCATTAATCCACTGGATGCAGCCTGCAAGGAACACGATATAGCATACTCGCGACATAAAGATACAAGTGATCGACATATAGCTGATAAAATATTAGCTGAAAAAGCCTGGCAGCGTGCAAAATCTACGGATGCAAATTTGAGTGAACGTGCCAACGCTTGGCTTATAACAAACACAATGAAGGCTAAAATTAAGCTAGGTATGGGTCTTAAGGCTAAAAATAAACGCCAACCCACATTCCGAGAAGCAGTACGAAATGCACGTAAAATTTTAAAAGTCAGAAAACCAAAAGACTTGATGGAAGCTACAAAAATAGCTCTTAGTGCAGCTAAAAATATTGTGAAAAGAAAGAAGAAATCAATTAAAACTCCACGAGTGATACCTATACCAAAGGTTGGTGGAGCACTTCCGTTCCTCATCCCGCTGTTTGCTGGGCTTTCAGCATTGGGAGCACTATCGGGAGGTGCAGCAGGCATAGCTAAAGCAGTAAATGATGCCAGTGCCGCAAAGGCAAAATTGGAAGAAAGCAAACGTCATAACCAAGCAATGGAAACTATAGCGGTTGGCAAAGAAGGAAACGGGCTGTTCCTGAAGCCGTACAGAAAAGGACTTGGACTCTATCTACAACCTCAACCAAAAAACTATTAAAGACGCTACCCAAAAGACCGCTAAACGAGTTGGATCTTCACAAGTATACCACACACTTGCCACACTTCAGAGGAGTATTTATGCGTGATAATCTACCTAAAAAGCCATGGAAGCGAGAAAGCGGTATTGTTAACTTGGACATCTCAACTGGAGCCGGTACACACTGGGTAGCGTACTACAAGAAAGGTGATAACATCGAATACTTTGATAGCTTTGGCAATCTCCAACCACCAAGGGAGCTCATAAACTACTTGGGTAGTAATATTACGTACAACTACAGCTCTTATCAGAACTATGATGCAGTAATTTGCGGTCACTTATGTTTAAAGTTTTTATATAATTGTTATAACCATTAATTATTATCTATAAATAAATGTATCTATATTGAAATTGTAACAGTTCATTATCAACCGCCATGTCATTAACACTTACCCTCACGGGAAATTCATCTCTACTCACTGCTGAGTACTTTCCTCCGCTGGAGCTAGCAACGGATTATGTTTGTGGATTAATTGATTTTCAAACATACAACTCTATACCAAATATTGATGTGAGCAATAATCTGGTTCATGTAGGGAATGAGGTTGTTGAGATACCTGTTGGATCCTATGAGATTGATGATATAGCAAAATATGTACAAGGATACTTGGATAAAGAAGGGAGAAGGATAAAGGTTGCGATAAAGGCTAACAATAATACATTGAAGAGTGAAGTCAAGGCAACTGAAGAAATACATTTTGAAAAACAGAGATCCATAGCTCCTCTGCTAGGATTCAGTAAAAGAAACTTGACTGCTAATATAGTGCATACATCAGAGTTGCCAGTCAACATCATTAAAGTAAATACTATACGCATCGAATGTAATATTATATCAGGATCATTCTTCAACAACACACAAGTACACACTCTCCACGAGTTTTCCCCGAACGTTGGGCCTGGGTATAAAATAGTGGAGGTACCCAAAAATGTAATCTATTTGCCTGTGAACACCAAACGTATAAGTTCTCTAACATTGAAGCTCCTTGACCAAGACGGTGACTTAATCAACTTCAGAGGAGAGACTATAACCATCAGATTACATTTGAAGCCAC
This sequence comes from Dioctria rufipes, assembly GCA_963924295.1. Lineage (NCBI taxonomy): Eukaryota > Metazoa > Arthropoda > Insecta > Diptera > Asilidae > Dioctria > Dioctria rufipes. The sequence goes on along the minus strand of OZ002740.1, from coordinate 280,900,918 downwards.
AGCATGTTGATATACAATAATGATAAATACGAGTTCGGAGCAGACAAGATCATTAGTCAGCGGACAACCTTGAAGCGATCAAGACCTACATTAACACCTGCAAATACAGCATATTTACAATCAATTGGCTTAACGCTGAAACAATGAATAAAGGAATACTAGATATTGCGCCAGACGCTCACTTTGATAACAGTGTTACTAAATTTGAACATCACTCCTATTCACCATTTCTAACATCATTTAAAAACAGCGATGAAATCCGTATCTCTGTACAACATCAGGACTTGAATCTTCTACCCAGCAGGAGTTTTCTTTACATTGAGGGGTCGCTAACAAAGCTGGATGGAACCGTTTCAGCAACTGCAAAATTAGCTAACAACGCTCTACCATTTCTTTTTGATGAAATACGCTATGAATTGAATGCAGTGGAAATCGATCGTACAAGAAATCTTGGGATTGCAACAACATTAAAAAACTACGTATCGCTAAATGCAAATGTAAGCAGGATACTACTCAACGGCAGTTGGTCACCAGATTCATCCGTTATACCAGCCAATGGACTGTTTAACTATTGTGTACCTCTGAAATATTTATTGGGATTCGCTGAAGATTACAAGAAAATTCTGATAAATTCCAAACATGAACTCATATTGATCCGGAGCAGGACAGATGATAATGCCATTATATCGGCCACAGATGAGGTGAAAATTGAAATTACCAAACTTCAATGGAGCATTCCACATGTTACAGTATCCGATGATGAAAAGCTGCAACTATTTAAAATTATCGGGAGAGGTCGCCCGATACAAATACCATTCCGTAGCTGGGACATATATGAGTATCCAGTACTACCGGAATCCACGCATCAAACCTGGTCAGTTAAGACTTCCACTCAACTGGAGAAACCTCGATTTATCATCTTAGCATTACAAACGGATCGAAGGAACGATAAAACCAAAGATGCAAGCAAGTTTGATCACTGCAAACTCACCGATGTTACAGTTCATTTGAACTCAGAATCATATCCCTATGATGATTTGAATTTGAAATTTGATTTGAATAGATACGCATTGCTGTATGAGATGTATATAAAGTTTACACAATCATACTATGGTCATCAGTATCAGCCGTTCCTCACATGGGAGAAGTTCAAAACCGATGCTCCGATCGCTGTCATTGATTGCTCACATCAAAATGAAACAATAAAAACTGGACCTGTTGACATAAGGCTAGAATTCAAGACATCTGAAAATATACCGGCTAATACGACAGCATATTGTCTGCTTCTACATGATCGAATAGTGGAATACAGTCCGCTGACAAGTGAAGTTAGAAAGTTAAATTAAGAAGATGGCTGTCATCGTAGACGTTCAAGGATTCAAAACTAGTCTCAATGAATTTATCACTAAAGAACTGGCAATTTTAAACAATGAAAACCAGATACAGCACTTTATATTTCAACCACCGTTCAGATACAAAGATTTGACTTCAGCAAAAAAGAGGCAAGTAAAATGGCTTCAGCACAATTTTCATGGATTCCGCTGGGATGATGGCTACATACCGTATCACAAGCTGTACACTATAGTTGAACCACTGCTTCGAAATAAAATCATATATGTAAAGGGAGCTGAAAAAGTTCAATGGATGCAGAAGATAGTTGGAGAGAGTGAAATCATTATCAATGTCGAAGATGAATACAACTGTGGAAAACTAATAGAGATTAACACAAATGCGCCATCTTGCCAAGTTCATATTGGACAATGTGCTATAAGAAATACTTTTATAATAAGAAATTTTATTGGAAATAAAAAACAAATGTTTATAAAAGATAAGACTTTTCAATACACACATACCCCAGAACCCTCACTGACATCTTCTATAATCTGTTCATGGTGATGTCATGTTGTGAAATTCGAATGATGCTGATATCTACAACTTCCCCCACCCCCACGCATCTAGAATCCATTGGCATGAACAAAAATTTCCTAGCGTTAACTTTAATTATTACTAATTTTAGTTCAAAACCAAAAGCCTACATTTAGGCACACCACATATCTATCCAAGAAAACCGTAGTACCGGCTAATGCCGCTAGACGCAGTCAAGACCAAATCCATCAATAAAGCTTCCCACCCCACAGGGCGCAGTCAAGATCAAATGATACATCCCGGTAGTACCGATTAATCCCGCTAGGGCGCAGTCGAGACTCAATGGTGCACCCAAGACACAATGGTGCATCCAAGGCGCAAACCAATACAGCCAAGACACGCCCCCTACTTAGTATGGGCTCAAACCACCTAGCGACGGTGGCGCCATCTGTGGCGAAATCCTGGAGGCTCGAAAAAGTGATCCAGAATCCCCATAGCTTATCTACTTCCTACGACTAAAATTAAGTAAAGGGTTTTCCAATAAGAGGTGTTATTTTGATATTCAAATAAAAATGCCATTTTTTTAGATAAATGATCGGATTAATAATGTAAAATAACATCAGCCAAATGACCACCACGACCACGCCTACAGGACCATATCCTTTTCATGAAATTTTGTATAACCAAATCGCAAAGTGGCTGCCCTATATCCTCGATAGCCTCACGAATTCCATCGTCTTGAATCGACGCTGCGCTGTTGGCGTAGACCTTCTCTTTCACGTGGCCCCAAAGGAAGAAGTCGCAAGGTGTTAAGTCACAAGATCTCGGTGGCCAATTGTGATCACCTCTTCGAGAGCTAACACGGTCCGGAAACTTTTCCCGTAAAAGATCAATGGTTTCGTTGTTTGTATGGCACGTAGCGCCATCTTGTTGAAAGTGAACGTTGTCCAGATCAATACCATCCAATTCCGGCCATAAAAAATTCACCGTAACTGTTGCTCCAGCCTCATTTCCGAAAAAGTAAGGTCCAATGACCCCGCGGGACCATAAACCGCACCAAACAGTCACACGTTGAGGATAGAGAGGCTTTTCAACAATAACTCTTGGGTTTTCCGAGCCCCAGCTGCGACAATTTTGCTTGTTGACGATGCCATCGAGGTGGAAATGGGCCTCATCACTCAAGATGAGTTTTCGATGGAATTCCGGATCATTTTCATGCATTTCAAGGACCCAATCAGCAAAGACTCGACGTTGTTGATGATCGGCCGGCTTGAATTCTTGTGTTAACTGAACTTTATAAGCCTTAAGACCCAAATCTTTATGCAAAATACGGTGTAATGACGTTTGTGGAATGCCTAATTCCAAAGAACGACGAGGAATGGATAAACCTGGGTTTTCTTCAACACTTTCGGCTACAGCAGCAATATTCTAGGCTGTTTTGAGCGACGTGCACGGGTTTTATTCTTCACATCACTAACTTGTCCCGACAGCTTGAATTTTTCTACCAATTTTTGTATTGCGGTCCGACAAGGTGCTTCACGACGACCCAAAAATGTTCGAGTTTTACGAACCGTCTCTGCCACATTTTCACCATTTGTATAGTGAATTTTAATAATTTCAATTCGTTGTTGAATCGTGTATCGTTCCATTTTTATTAATGCGTAGTTTCTACTTGTCAAATGTCAAAAAATGACAGCTCCAAAAGTGACATCTACCGAAATAGCGGGCTAATTAAAATAACACCTCTTATTGGAAAACCCTTTATTTGATCATTTTTTATTTTCTTCTCTTACTGTACATGGTACAGATATGTTCAATAATTTCTAACAATAGTTGGACATTAGAGAATAAATATATTGTTTAGTTTTTCTATCGCTATTCCTTTTTTTTAGGCTAGCCCTTTATTTAACTCGTACACGAACTTGTCTGTCTGTATATTCATTTACATTTTTCTTTTTTACTATTTTCGACACTCTCGTAGACCCACTTTTCGACATCACAGCGAGCTGAAATTTGGCACACAGGTTGATGTCGCGTGACAATTGAATCTATCAAAATTTGAACCGGAATATTCCATGGAAAACCCGGAAAATGGAGAAAAATCATTTGAAAATTTGATTAGTGATAAATCCGTTTCAGGAAAAATGCATAGTTTTCCGATTTTGCCGAAAAAATTTTCCGAAATTTTACGACTTTTCCGGAAAATTTTAAGCTAAATTATGCAGGATCAAGCTCCCTATCAACTGGCATCATTACTTTCTCTCCGACAATGGTAAAAACTTGCAGAAAAAATCGAGGAAAATTCATGTAAAACGCATTTCCGGAGTTTTTCCGACCAAGAAAGCGTTTGAGAGTTTTGAATCCTAAGACAGAGTTGTAGAGCGAAATGAGTTGCATAAAGTTGCTTTTGTGGAAAACTCCATGGAAAACCCGGCAAAGCGGGAAAATCATCGGAAAAACTTTCATCAATATGATTAGTGATAAATCTGTTTCAGGAAAAATGCAGAATTTTCCAATATTTCTGGAAAATTTTCCGGAATTTTCCGACTTTTCCGGAAAATTTTCCGACAAAAATGTTTTATAAGCTATGCGGAATCATTTTTTTCCGTCCTACTGGCATCATAACTTTCTCTTCAACAATCATGAAAACTTGCATGAAAAATCGTCGAAAATTCATGTAAATTTTTAAAAAAAATTCATAGTAATAGGAAAACATGTGTGGAAAACATGGACTATCGGGAAAATTCATGTTATATGGGATCAAGTTGGAATACAGCTAAAAAGCGCTGTTTAAAACATAATTTGAATTTCAGAAAACCGTTGCAGTACTTCAGCGATTTGATACTCGAATAAATTTTTTGAAAAACTGGTAAATCAGTGTCTTTTCGGCCGTCATAAAATTGTTTTAAAATATCTCCATACAGCACGTAATATCAGTTTAGTTAACGTGAAAAAGGCAGAAAATAAAATAAGTAAAAAACGAGTTTTCAAACAAAACTCAGGCCAAGCCCCATGAAAAAGTAGAAAATAAACTTTTCTTCATACACAGAGGTGGACTCAAATTTTATTCGCTGACAATCACCGATATATTTCAGTAAGATCAATCAGAGGTAATAAGTGATTTCATTCATGAAGAGAAAGAGTATTCAAGAGAAATGTCCCAATCAAAAAAATCTGAGTCCACCTCTGTGTGTAAAGAAAAGTTTATTTTCTACTTTTTCATGCGGCTTGGCCTCAGTTTTGTTTGAAAACTCGATTTTCACTTATTTTTAAAATATATAATAATATTGAGAAACAGTGATTGGGGACGGTTGTACCACTTCTTGTGTCTTGTAAGAACTGGGCTCATGAGGCGTTCATTGCTGGAGATCGGTATTATGTGTGTCATAATAATTTTGATACCGACTAATCATAGGCATCTGGTTTTTCGTTTAGCTTCGAAAAGGTTATTTTATGGTTTTCTCTATCTTCTATCTTTTATTAAAGTTGAAAAGTGTATTTTATGTTCTCTACGTTACAAAGTCCTAAATTGTAGTTCCTAAGAGCTTTAATTATCTTAAGGTTGTTGATTATAACTTTCTTCTAATTAATATTATTTTTCAACTAATTTGGATTTGTTTTTTATGTCTGTTATATTCGAATCCAACTCCTGTTACAATCGTCCTGATGACGGGGTCAGTTGTTACATTTTACCTTTTATCTTTTAAACTTCTCTTGTGAAGTCTAAACGTAGTTTAAAGGAAAAAAGTATTGCCAGTTTTTAGCCGCATAAATACAATTTGTGGAATACTAATAAGTTTAGATCTAGCTATCAAATCAAGGTTTTTACAACCTGTTGAAGTTGAAATGTTACAACAGTACCCAGTCCTCCCTACATTGATAAGTTATAGCAGGTCTCAAAATCTGTAGTAAGTCATTAAAGCTTTCAACACTCATACCGAAATATCCGGAGAAATTTTTAGGATCGCAGTTTACCAAACATTAAACGAAATTTTCCTTGTAGCACCCTTTCAGTCCAAATTACAAATATACCGTAAGGTATAGCGATAGAACAGCCACAGTGACCAAAAAGTTGCGAACAAAAAGTCTCCACTGCACGTTAGGCCTAACATGAACCAACAGTATAAATTTTTTTCTGATTACCAAATACACTGAGTTTGGCTACTGAAAGTATACCATGAAAAAATTACGGAAACTTAAAAAATACTGGAACTACAAACACAGTCACTATACGTTACTTTGTATGAAAATTTGTTGCCATGTATAGAAGTTCAAATAAGTCCCACGGTCTACTTTCCGTAGCCAAACTCTAACAGCTAAACTAACTTATATAGGCTGTCTTACTGATTAAAGAATTGGTAATCGGTTACTCTCCTATTGCAGGGGCTAGGAGGCCCATGGATCGCGGGGGCACTATGGATCGTGGGGTCATATGGATTACGGGGCCGTGGGCCCAGGTCTTGCCTGCCCATGCATAAAGGTGTCACTGTGTAATGAAAAGTTTATTGCGAATGAAGATAGTTTTCAGTCTTCTTGGTTAGTTATTCTTTTGTAGAAAGATGCAAAATTGTAGAAAGAAAAGTAAAAAGGAGTTAAAAAGAATGAAAATATCAAAACATTTGAACAAGACTGTATACTTGTAAAATGAACTTTAATCTGCCATCATTGTGCCATGCGTATCCACCAACCTCATCCCTAAAATATTGGCATTCATCTGCGCGTCTACACTTGAATATGGAATTCTATAGCACATCGCCAAAAAGTCATCCACAATTGAGGCGAGTCCTCAGAAAAATAAATAATCACGAATCTTTTTAGTCGATCCGTCATTTTAGTTTACTGTAAAAGAAGCCCAATATCTATTCGAATCTATGACAAATATTTTTACCGTCAGTATTATTTACCGCTAGTTGTCTATCAAATGGGGGGGGGGGGGGTGAGTTTGGTTGATCGTAACACAACTGAGTGGCCAGCACTCTAACCTAACCTAAAACTAATGACAATCGTGGAAATTGTTTAGGAAATTTTATGTTTGGAAATTAAGAAACATGGCTCAGCATAGATTAGGTTACATTCAGGTCCTTTGTAAATTACATATACATATTTGTGTCTGTACAGATTTTAGGAACTCAATCTCTAACATTCTTCTAAATGGAATACGTTTGAAATTTGATTGATTTAGAGAGTAACAAGATTTTGGAATTGCTTACAAATTTTGCGAAATTCGACTAGTTCCACAGATTAGGACTTTTAAGGAAAACTAAACCTCGAACAAATGTTTTTTTTTTATTAAGAGACAAAACTGGATTAGGGCAAAGCGCGGAAGTGTTATCTAAGCGAATTGGAGTGGTCGACAATAATGGTTCAGATATAAAAGAAAAGGATTCAGAAATGCATAGATGAAAAAAATTTGTTCATATTCCTTGAATTTAATTTTTAATAATGACTGGGGCAATTGCAGTTTAGATTCAATTAATTATGTTTATAACGCCCAAAACCTCACGTTTACGTGAAATAAAGTGATAAGGTATGAGTATGAAGCATTATGATAAGTATATTTCAAAAATAATGTAAATGAGAATCTAATAAACATTTTTCAATCGGATTTCATCGACATTATGCATTGATGAAAATAGTTTCAAGAAGTGAATCAAATGGTGGATAATCTAGGTTTCTATTTAATTCCTTGATAAAATATGATTTTTATTTATATGACTTAAGTTCAAATGAGAAATCGAAAAATAGTAAATTTAATTTTCAATTGTAATACCAAAATAACTGTTAACTTAAAATGATTGCATTTCATTCCTCTCCAACTAAACAACCTTGGAAATTACCGGGTTTCAAATTTGGAATGAACATTAAAAAATAACTTAAGGATGAATGGAAGGCATCAAATTTCCTTCGTAATCTAATTAATGGTAAGAATTTTGCATTTATAAATGAAATCATGAAAACGACAAGATTTGATGAAATAAGTAAATGAATTACAGTTTTCGGATGGGAAAAGCGATTTGATTGCGCTTCAACTTTGGCAAGATTCATTTGATGGGTAATACGGAGTAATGGGGAGTACAAGGAAGTAATTTTGATGTAAAGCACCGCAAGCGATTTATGACCAATTCCCGACTTCTGGTATATTTGAGGTGAGTGGGAGAAAAACAGATTTTGAGGGGGAGGGGGGGGGGGGTAATTTGGGGGTTATCCTGGATTCTGATTAAATGGAGTTTATCTGCAATTTTCTGTTGCGAAAAAATTACTTAAACCGATCGTGAATTCCGGATTACTTATTAAGTGGTTACAAGATAAGGGGGGTCCAGGACATTCAATTCCCTCTCAAATGGCCGTACAAATCAAACGATAAAATTATCGTATAGCATGTAATTAACGTATCTACCTTAATTACCTGCGAAGTTTTTTTCATTTCCTTTTAGCAAATTTCGAAAAAATTAATTTAAGAGTTTTTTTCCATTAACGGGTACCTCTCTTGCAACGATATCCTTGGTAAAAACTTACTCGTATAGTGGGAGAAATATGTAAAAAGTATGGAAAAATACCTAACTAAACGGTTTTTCCTAAAACTTTGTTAAAAACATGAAATAGAAGTTTGGTGGAATGATATTTGAGAAATTAGTTTAGCTTGTACAATTCACTCAAAATCCTGCATGGAAGGACTGCGATTCAGTGTATTTACAAACGTGGCAGCGCCAAGCGACTATTCCAAATCAAAATCCCGCGAATTTTTAAAAATCATAATTTCATACTAATAGTCCAGTAAGTAGGGGTTTTTGCCCTACAAAAGGTGGGGTAGTTGTGATTTTTATATATGTTATTTAGTTCCGAGCCCCGATGAAAAATTCAAGTTTTAATCCTTGACTGGTGTCCGGGCGGTCCGCCATATTGGACTAAAGAAAAAAAAATTTTTTTTTTTTTTTAAATAATTCCAAAACGGTTGATGCTACGACCAGAATGTAAAAATATAAATTTGAGGAAGATTAAATTCCCTAAATTTTTTGTATGAACACTTATATTGTAAGTCTGATGTGAAACGAGTTACAACGGCAGAAACGTGAACAATTCTTCAAAAAAAAAAAAAATGTATACATATAGCACTATTTATAAAGGGTGTTTCGTCCATGGTGGTCATAGCACTTTTGATGCCGGTACGACTGTATTTGGAATAATTCGCCGTTAGTTGCTTCCCACTTGCGTTTTAAAATACCGGATTCAACATGAAGAGAATTCCATTGAGCCCAGTAGGTTCTCACCTTCTCATTCATCCCCCAAATTTCTTTCCATACTGGTTTTTCTATGTCTGTTTTCCAAGCAAGAACGGGCGATATGTCCAGATCTACTCGTTGTGCTCTTCGCAAGCTCTTGATTCCCAAGCTGTTGATGGTTCCATAGTTACCAACTGTATAGTATCTGTTGTGTCTTTTTCTTTCTTACGGCCACAATGTTTACATTCAGGCTCATATTGATACTGTACAAAGGACTCTGCATTTCCATGGATTCGTCCATTCTTGTATTGGATCTCAAAGCCATAAGGTTGGAGTCCAGTCTCTTTATGAATAGCTAGCTCCCTAGCACACCACCTTTAGTATTCTTCTCTCCCTTCCTTTTCAGTTAACTCAATTCGACGGCGTTTCTTGCAGTCGCTTTGAAGGTATCCCAATTTATTACAAACCCAGCATCACAGAACACCACATGAAGGGGTGCTCAGTGATAACTGTAATCTGTTGCAAGTAATAACTGTAATCTGTTGCAAGTCTTCGCAATTCCACTCTCCTCTCTTTTTCTAGAGTAATCGCTCGTCGGTGTTTTCTGCAGTCCCTTTGGAAATGTCCCGGTCTATTACAATTCCTGCATCGTACATTTTTGCACCGAAATTTCTTTTACTCGTACTGTGTTCCAAGAAGCTTATCTGGCAGATTCATACGCTAATGCATAGACTAGCGCTTCTGGTGCTGATTTCTTTCCTGCTAGCCTTAGCGCTTGTTGTAAATTCTGATCTACAATAGCGTTTACAAATGCCTCTGTTGCCACTTCATTAAGAAAATCCGCATTTATGTTAGAGTATGAAAGATATGCTAATCTCTCTGTTGCATAACTGCAGGCGATATACTTGCTGCATGTGTTCATCTCCATAACGTAATTCTATCGCCTGTACTAATGAAGTATAGTCATGTTAGCTATGAATTGGTATAGTTTGTAATAGGTCTGGCGCAGGATCGCGAAGTGCTAATACCAGAGCTGTAGCTTTCTCTGCATTATTCCATCCATTTACTTCGGTAGCTGCCTCGAATTGTCTCTTGAAAATACGCCACGATTTTTGTCCATTAAATATTGGAGGTTTCATTCTGCCTGCACCGGATATTTCAATTCCTTCGTGCCGAGGTTGCCGATGCTTCATTCTTTCCATAAGGTTGTTAAGCTTCTTAGTAAATTTTTGTTGTTCCTGCTCGATTTCTTCAATTTTCACATTTTGTTCATCTAACGAGTATTTTAGAAAAATTTTCTGTTCCTCCAATCGAGTTTCTAGACAATTCTCCAGACAACTCTTTTGTTCGTCCAAAACGATTTCCAGAGATTTCTTTTGCTCATCCAAACGGGATTCCAAAGAATTCTTTTGTTCCTCAAAAGCATTGTTTTGCTCGTCAAAATGGGTATCTAGAGAATTCTACTGTTCATCAAAAGCATGGTCCAATTTGCTCATTAAAGCAGACAAAAGTTGTTCCATATACATTGCAGATATTTTTTCAGCTTCAGGTTCTTCTTCAGAAACAAATGTCTTAGGATTCTTTTCTTCCTCTATCAAAGCTTGTCTAAGTCGCTCGACTAGACTCTCCAGTTATCACTAGTACTGTACTTCTAATTATCGCAATCCAAATAAAGCACTCTTCCACTTCACTGTCTGACATAAGACTGACCTCCTGACGGTGATAAGTGCCATATTATGCCAGAATGTTCTCGTAAATTCTATTCTCCGAACATGAAGTTTGCTAAGATGTCACTAACCTAAAGTTGTTTCCATTTCCAACAGATGTCGCTTGTTTTACTTTGTGGCGCACTGAGAGAAAAAAGCATGTCAGATCAAAAAATATATATATTAAACCAACAACATTCGCGTTTGAAAATGCGTCAAAAGTAAAAATATTTGTTCTAAACTCCTCGCCGTGTTTAATATTAATGCGTCCTTTACCAAATAAAATAAATTTAGATCGAATATTTAAATATTTAAGTCAAACTATGCGATAAAAGTCATAGTGTTTTGAATAAACATAATTGTATATTCGAACCAAATATATCTTTGTTTGAATCGCAAAGAGAAGCTGTTAAAATAAACATAAGGATGTTCAAATTAAATAGGCGTAATTGTTGCCTCAAAAATAATCATGGTCAGTATAAAGCTAAGAATATTTAATTTAAAAGTATTTCTGTTTGAATTAAATGTTCATGGTTGTTTCTTCAACTACCACTCGTTCATGAGTCAACTACGTGAAAGTTTGGTTCAAATTTTTAATTATTTTAATATAAACATTTATTTGTTTGTTATTTGCAGGAAAGTGAGACGTATATACTATATGAACTTATGTTTTTGCAATCATTGTCGTAAACTTCTCAAATGACTTAACAGAGTATGCTGCAAATTTTCACTGACATCAAGAAGTTCTTAAACATAAAGTTTAACTAGAAAAGAACATAAATTAAGCTGAAAAAGAATCTTTGGGTATAACTAGATATATTCAATATAAAATACTTTAACAGATTTGGTAGAATTTGTCCTTTATTAAAAAAAATATATAATTCAATTCATTAAAAATAGATACATTTATTCATTACGCTTCAATTATACACATTTATTTCTTATATAGGATTGACCAGATGAAAGTGTATAAATATGGATCGGAAGGATATTTTTTTGCTCTTTTAATAGATCCTGTTTCATATGAAAGTAAATGCTCGTCAAAAATAATTAAGTCAATTTCATTTACTAATAAATATACTTCCATTGAAGAATTCAAACAAATAATTTTATTGCTATCGCAGCAACTTTTAGTTTCATTTTCATGACCTGTGTGACAATTACTTAAATTTCTTTTGAATGCCTTTCGGTTTGAAAAAACTTGATTACATTTAAATTGAATGTACTTATAGGTATCAATAAAAGCTAAATGATGGCACTGATTAAGGTAAACAATCAAAAAAGGAACGGATTTGAATTTTTTACTACACTTGTAGCAAGCATATATGATGAATTCACTTTTAAAACTAAGTACGTTAATTTTTAAGATGCTGTAAGGAAGATATCAGTCCAGACACTTTCGGCAAACTTTTATCACTCTTGGTAGTAAACTTAAAGAAGTATAATTGAATAAATTGTCAAGCTCTGAAGCAATATTTTGGATACTCTAAATTAAGAACTTGAAATATTTTGAAACATATATCCAAGGAAGACAAAAAAGTTGGAAATTTCAATTTCTTCCCATCAATATAAATATAAAACTCGTGAATTTCTTCTATTGTTTTACCAACTATATCTATAAGTTAAAGGGTTTGTTTTTGGTTAAAATATTTACTTCGCTGGTTTTGATTTTCTACCTCAAAGTTGTTGATGCAATGAAGATGTAGAACAAACGAAGCCGTGGCATCCTTAATAGTAACTTTCCTGTTTTTCTTGTGGTTTACATCCAATTCTCTTTCTTTATTTCCCTGTTTTTGGTTAGTCTCTAGTTCCTTATTCACTCGATTAAAGGCACAATTATTGCATTAATTAGCATAGCGGTAATACAGTCCCGAACGTCTGAAAGTGAACTGTGAGTTAAAAATGTTACAGTCTTGTTTCAGTGTCTATTTACTTTTACCTGCGCAGTCCTCTAACTTGGCGAGTAGTTTGAGACTCTCTCCATCATAAATCTTTTGCCTATAGTAGGGTGTAATTTTTCTTTCACACTCTTTCCAATTTTTTAAAAGCTCTGCGTCTTTGTTAGGATGAATACAGTAAAAATCTACATCAATGTGGAAGTAACCTTTAATGATTTTTTGAGATCTAGGAATATTTGTTAAATTACCAGAGTTACTGCGAAGCTAGGTTGTACAAATAGTGGCCACTTTTCAAGAATTTCATATGCTGCATAGCCTTTAAAGATTTGCTTACGTCGAAATATGAAAGACTGTCTCCACTTGCTTAATACTTCGTTACTTTGTACATCTGTACTATGATGCTGTAACCAAATTTGCAATGGTTGTGCTATTGTTTCATCGACTTCTGTGATTTCCTCTTTCGTTACATCAGCACTTTCTATGTGGGAAAAACTGGAACCCTGACTTTCATCAATTTGTTACGCACGTTAAAGTAGCGGTCGTGCAGTTTACCATTCGGATGGAACTTAGTTTTACTTCTTGGAACGTAGTATGTTTGCTAAAAATTTTACAACTGTAACATTTCGAAAAACTTGCACATCTTCCTTTAGCAATACTTACAATATTTTCAGACGGAAAGCACGGTACAATATTGGCAGCAAGTTTCTTTAATTCCTGTACGGAAAGTTTTCCATTACAGATTATTGCCCAGTTAATTATGATATTCATTTGATTACGAAAAATACGCCACTTAATATATTAAAAGCTAAGCAACAACTTTACTTACTGCTTCCTTCCTCCAAATCTTCAATTTTTCTCTAAATTCTGCTGCTGCTCCTAAATAGGAAGTATCACTAAAGATTTTTTCGATATCACCACGATCTAGATACTGTAATCCGCTGTATCCAATTCCATTATCTATTAACATATAGTTTAGTTATTTAAAAAACTAAGAACACATATTTTTTACTTTTACTTGCTTACTTTTTAAATGATTAAATATTTCTTCTAATCGCCACTCCTTTAAAAATTCGAGCAATTTTGTTTCATATTCACAGTAGCTTATCACTGTAATTGTTTGTTCACTTTGCACATCGTCATCAAAAATGTTAACAGGATTTCCATCAATATCCAGTATTATATTTGCACTTAAACTCATTTTTTTTAATTACTTTCACTCTTAATCCTTATCCTTAATCGATTTAAGACACGAACGCGCACAATGCTCAGTTAAAAATGAGCTTGGCATTGAAAACGTTTCAAAGAAAAACATGATATTTCATCTAGCGGTCTCATTCGTTCTTTACAAACGCAAAATCCTTTCGATCAAACGCGAAAACTTTTTAATAAATCTAGTTCTGTTTTTCTTTTGAAACAAAAAATTGACTGTTTGAAATCAAGACCGAAAATATTTCTTATAAATGGGCGACGTTTAAAACCATGATACACTGCAGGGATAAATATTTGAAATAAAGGTACATTTGTTTGAATCAAAGTTATACAGGTTAAACACATTTTTCAAATATGCTCACGTTTACAGTATTTAGGAGAAAATATTTGAAGTAATTATAAAGTTGTTGATGCAATAAAAAATTTAGTTAAATTGAATAAAAATTGTTTGATATAAACATAAATGGACTTGCGTTTATATCAACACTTTAATTTATTCAATCTAAATGAGAACATTTTTCTCAGTGCGCGTAACAATATGATAGCATTTGTCAATGGTTGAAGCACGGAATGTGATTCCTTTTCTGCCCTATCTGGAATTTGCGATTTAAAATTGCTTTTTAGCATAGTCTCGGAGAGATGATCGCTGTCACAGTCTATGTCAGGTATGATGGGCTGCACGAATCCAACACATACATACATCCTGCTAGGGTTAAACTTCCATTGCTAATGCTCATAAAAATAAATGAATTTTCTTGTCTAGATAATCTTCATATTAACTTCCAGTTCTCTTGTATGCTTAGAAAAACTTTTAATTTATTTGCAGTAAAATAGTATGTACTAATCCCTAAGTGTATGTTTATTAATCACATTCTTAAACATAATGAAACCTTGATAAAGTGAAACAATAAATAACCTTACGTTTACTCTTTTATATTTCTTATTTTCATTTTCTTTTCTTCTTTTTGTCAATAATCTGAATTTATACAAAATTTTAAGGATATTCATTTAAAATAAATAATAATAAATATGCTACTAAGTAAATAATATTATCAATAATTTATTTTTTTTCATAATCTCCCTAATTAATAACATATTTATATAGATACATACATACCTACATATATCTCTTAAATTCAATTGAAAATCTTTAAATTAAATAAACATCTAAACTCCAATATTGTTTGTGGAGTGGTTTTACTTGTATACTTGCATCTGTAAACATGTAACAATCAAAACAAAACAAAGCAAAACGAAACGTGAAAGTCGGTCTCCTCAACCTTACCTCAATGTCCAAGCCTAAACTTCGGAAGTTCACTTATGGGTAAAAGTATTTACGTGATCCCAAGAAGTTTTCTGAAAAGTTTTCATCATTGTTATTTCCATCTATACCTAGAAAGGAATCAATAAAGTTATTTATGGGTATTGAGGTATAAAGAAGCAATACAGATGGGATAAGTATAAACCCTGCAGGACTGTGCTTAAGGGAAAAGACTTAAAGTCCTAAATCTTGAAAAGAAAATTGTAAAATCGCAATTTCTTCCTTCCTAAATAAAGACATTGTTCATATGAGCTTTTCAGAGAATTCCCCTTGAATGTATGTACTAAAGTAAATCATTGGCCTCTCGTTAGTCGTAACAATATACAATTCAGCAAACATTCTCTAACTGATTATGGGTTCCGATAAATATACTTATTTTGCAACTACATTCATGTATATGTATTTCCATCAAAAGAATTGTCTGGTGGGTAAAAGTAGTCTTCGCTTCCATACCGTTGGTATGTTTCTTTTTCTCAAACAACGGGGAATGGATATTTTACACTATTCACATAGCCTCCTAATTCTGATCCTTTTTTGAATCAGTTTTCTTATCGTAATTAATTTTGCCCCAACATTGTTAGTTCCAATTTCTTGTCATGCACCAAACGCACATTCATTTTAACCAATCTATGTATGTTAGTTCACACTTCTGTACAGACAAATGTACTTATGTATGTATGTATAAACGCCACCACAATGTATTCAGTACTATAGTGTCCGGAAGAATCCAATTGCCAGAGGAAGGGAAACTGAAAGCTGTTTTCACGCTCAACTCAGAAAATTTATGGGAACATACCGCACTCATGGTTCAATGGAGTGCCTGCTCTAGTTTGCATAAAATATTTGGGTGGAAACAGGTCACTTCGGTTTTGCATTGTTATCCAAGAGCTCGTCCTTTAACTCTGTTTGCGAGAGAGGTATAGAGAGAAAGGGATACGGACACGATAGACAAGTATTTTAGATCCATCAAATCAGATTGGAGAGGGTTGGCATGGATTTTCTTTCCTTTAATTAAGAAAGAAGTTTGAGATTTCATTTAATCATAGGAAAAATCTGAAATGTCCTTAATCTAATTTACCTTCAAGATTTTACCAGAGGATTTCTGATTTTTTGTTACCCTTTTTTGGTAGAGAGAATCACAAGTTAAAAGGTCTATTGTGCTTTGAAGGACTATTGGCAGGGCGTTTCTAAAGCGCTGAGCTATTTTTGAAAGATGCCTCTAATTCCCGAAAGGGCTTTGGATTTTAGAGATGAAAATCTTTACCGGGATAACTTTCGAATGATATGGTTCAGGTTTAATTGAATTTCCTCTTTTTCTTTTTTCAGCTGAATACGCCTTGAAAAAATCTATTTAGAATTGGAATCTATTGAATTATGTATTTGATATTTGTAGAGCACGAATAACGGGATGATGGGTTAAGATGAACAAAAATGGCTCATGTAACTTATTACATTTTCATTAGAGAGATTTTTAAATGGATTATTTTTTATATTGTAACTTATCCATAGGTACACAATACAGATTTAATATTATTTTTAAAGACACAGTTGTATTAACAGTTCATTTTCAATTCAATTTACTCTAATTTGATTTCATGTATATTAAGTTTAATATAATAGGTTTGTTTTTAGGTATACATAAACTGTTGAACTTGTAACGAAGTAATAAATTAAAACCGAAAATAAATTATTGTAGCCCCCACCACTGGAACATTTTCTTGAAACTTGAACTTAAGTCAAGTAAACACGCCATTGAGTCATGAAAACAAAGCTGTCATAACAGCTGGTTGCATGATCAGCATGCAAGCACATGTACTAGCCAGCACAAGAAAAGCTTTTCAAAAGAGCTTGAAAGCTTTGGTTTTTAGTACAAACAAATTTACGCCAGTGGAAGCAGCAGCCAATCAACTTAAGAGAAGCTCTGACTAACGGCCATATAAAGCATGCCAGCTGGCCACAGAGATCAGTCTAATTAGAGAGCTCGACCAGTTAGGTGATCAGACTAATTTTGAAGGGTACTAGTATGGAGTGAAATTCCCGCATTAGTGATAACCTAGCACGCTGTGTGAATATTCCCCGTGCATTTCTGAATTGTCGTGTTAAGGTCAGCGTGAATTATCCCGCCTTATCATTTTCTCGGTACGCCGTATGAACAATCCCGGTATCAATTTTCCCAATCCTTCGTGTAAAGGTTAGCGTGAATTATTCCGCCTTAACATTTCCTTGGCACGCCATGTGAATATCCCGTCTAATCTTCTTGGTATGTCATGTGACCTTTCCTTCGTCTTCCTTCTCGATAATGTGATGTGAATTTACACAACAATTTCCTAATCAATTGAAAATACAAGAATGTACATTCTGCATTCTTGCATTATTCAATTGACCCAAAACTCATCGCTCAATTAATCAATCACAATAAATGCGATCAATTGATTAATTGCAATTAAGCAAAAGCATACCACAACCTTAACAAGTGACTGTAATTGTTTACATGCGTTTGTTTACATTTTTGCAACCAGCGTAATACGGGTCAATTATGTTGCGTCACATCTTTCTGCCGGAGTTAAACAAATAAATGCAAATATGCAATTGCGTCATGATCTATAATAATTGTAAACAAAATGCAAGTATGCATTTTGTATTAAGAAAGAAGAATTGTGTTAACGGTAAGTAATAATTTGTGTATAAATAAAATAGCAACAACCTAATAAAGAACAATTTGATTTCCACTAGTCATCGACAGAACAAGTGGTCTTTTATTCACTCGGCATCTGCTGTTTTACAGCTGCGCCCGTCGTAGTAGCGGAGGTCTGCTTTTCACAAAGCTTCTCCTATCTGTTGTACATTCATCTATTTCTACATGGCGACCTAATCATTCATACTACTACAACATGGTGACAACATCTAACATCATCCCTTTTTAATATTATACATGGCAATGATTTCTGTTATATTATTACATGGCAACAACTTCTCGGCAATATTATTACAATAAGTATATTTGAGTTTAAAATATTAGTACGCCGTGTGAGTAGTCCACGTATCTCCCCTAAAATTGTAATATTCTCTCGTTGTGCGTCACCAGTCTCCCTCTCAGGTTGTTGTAGAAATAGATCTGGGGTAATTTACTAACACTCGTAAGAACTAGACACTTTAATATTAAATACGAAGTTGTTCTTATAGTGATAAGTCTATTGAATCTTCCCGTTACCACTGCATAGTCTCTGTAGACGTTTAGTAGGTTTAAATTAAACCAGCAGCTTGGGTAATTGATAGTCTATTTTATGATAAAGGATCTTTAATAATTTTATTGTAACTGAACGAGTTTCATTTCTAGAAACCCTGGTCGGGCGTGTTATCCGCAGCCATCCCACCGAAACTCAGTTATAAACTTCACATTTATAAGCTAGAACAAATTCTTATGGACAAAAAAATACCAACGAATAAATCTTCTCGTTCGTTTCAAAATATTCCAAATATAAAAAGGTTTTTTTTTTAAATATTTTTAATTTAATTTATTAGCTGCTCAATTCACATTGATTTTTGACATTTTCACCTTTTGTGTTTGGATGGTACATTTTCCTTATTGTAGTATAGCCCCAATCAAACAGTTTATCTGGCATGAGAGTTGGGAAAATAAAATTTAATATGCAGTCAATTCCAATATAATCCATTCCAATTACATATTTCATTTTAGTAGATTAGATGACAATGGTGACAATAGATATTTGGTTGACTAAAGCAATAACTATTTTTACAGTACCCATCATAGGTTTATCAGAAGCTCAAGGCCAAAAGACAATATTCAATTTAGATATTTCGATCTTTGTATAATAATAACTGATAACTTATAGTTTCGACATAAATTTTGCAAATTGAGAATCACAAATTTAGTACCTAAACATAAGAAGATTTATCATGTCAGAAAGATGCGGTTGTAATATTATTAGTGGTATCTCTATTGAGACCTAGATTAAAAACAGAATAGCACAAATTAAGTATATATCAAAAGATCTAGCAATAAAGAGTTATGACAAATAGTCTTTTAATTTTCTTACAAAAATTATCAGTGATGGTACCGATTTGGTTAATAGATCATGTCGTCTCCTTTCAGTTCTTGGCTGGTTGTATGCAATGTTGTTTCTATTTCTTGTCATGTGACTGTGTCTACCCGAATGTAGTGCGACTACTAGATTTGTCCCTTAGGTTTTTCTTAGTATATTGTACATGTATCGCGTAAATTGCCTCATGTATTGATAGGCCAGATTTGACGTGGTGTCCCATGGCAGACCATATAGAGCTATTTGAGCCATATTTATTAAAATTTTAATATCTGTTTTCAACATTTGCGAATATTGTGACCAATTTATAACATTGTGAATTATATTCGCTTTAATATTTCTTTTTATTACACCAATCAAGGGTGTAAGCTTTTTACCTAATTTTCCAAAATTTTCGTCGATTTGGAATCCGAAGTAATTTCTTTCTGGGATCTTTTGTATGCCATCAGTGCCTATTTTAATGTTAATGTTTATATCTGGTTTATTTTTTTGCTTGAAAACCATTTGTTTGGTTTTTACATAATTCATTTTGAGTTTATTTTTCATTTTTTAAATAATTTTAAGTCAATACTCATCACAAGTTCCTGATCGTCTATGTTTTTGGCTTTGTATATGATATTCGAGTCATCCACAAAAATATGGTATTCTCCATACAGTTCAGCATATTGCAAGTTGTTTAAGTACAGCAGATATAGTAATGATGCCAATTTTGAGCCTTGGAGTACTCCGCATGCAGATACTAAAGGATCACTTAGCATATCATTTACCCTGGTTTGAACTTTTTAGTAAATGGTTTGCTGCACATTGTATTCCAGCTTGTACAGAAAATTCAATAACAATCCGTGGTCGACTGCATCAAATCTTTTGTTAAGCCGACTAACTCCCACATAATATCCCTCGTCCAGGTGGTAGTTAATTCTGTTATACTTTTGGATTGAAAGCCAAATTGGTTTCTGTCTATGCCTCCATTTTCCATAATAAATTTTCTTAGCCTGGTTTTCATGATTTTTTCATACATTTTGCTGAAATTGCTTATTAGCGCTATGGGCCTATAATTATATTCATTACTGCGAGATAACCTCCTTTAAGTACAGGTGTGATCACAGTTATTTTTAGGCAGATTGTTAATACATATACCACTGCTGTTTGCTTCATTTATTAGTTGAGCAAATGGTTGACTGATTATATCAATTACGTCTGTTAAGTCCCCGACCGTGATTCCATCCTAACCTAGAGTTGCCTTCTATTTAAGATTATTTACTACACTTTCCACTTCGTCTGTACTTGTAGGCATTAAAAAAACTGAGGTCATATTCATTTTAGACTTTATGTTTTTGAAGGCTGTACAACTTTTTTGAAATTATTTTATTTTTGTACTTTTATCTACATTTTTTTTTTTTTTTTTTTTTTTTTTTTTTTGTGATAAAACTGGGAATGAGCATTTTTATCTGCATTTATTTTATTAGATTTATTTTATTAGATATAGATACCTTGATGGGTGGGGGTGGGTCGATAAGAGATGTATAATATCTAAGCTGTTATCTGACTCCATTGCGAGAATTCGTACTCTAGGGCCTCACTCTGTGTGTGTATGTGTGATGTGTGTGTGTATCTATGAGTGTGCGTGCATACATTCATATGAGTGGAAGAATGTAGATCCCTACGTCGACGTGTAAGGCAGTGCTCAAATATATAGTTAAAATGCAATTATATTCTTGTATGGCAACCCTACGAAGCATATGCCCGATTTGTCCAATTTTTCATCTCAAATTTACATTTTCTTTAAAAACTCCGTGCACACAATTTGAGCTCTCCACGCCGATGTGTTTTCAGTCAGTTTCTAATGGCATAGTTAAAAGCAAAAGCTTTGTATATCAACACCAAGAAGGTGTAATCCGATTTAGTCCATTTTTGAAATTTTATTTACCATTGCTATGAAAACACCATGTACCAAATTTTTTGCATGGGAACCCTACGAAGCAGTATCGCGATTTGTCCCATTTTTATACCCTAGATGAAATCTAAAGGTAGGGGACATTGGGGAATTGTGAGTCATGGGGAATTGTGAGTCACGTCAATATTTCACCATAATTGGAAAGTCTGACTCATGCAAATGGCTGTCATTGTCTTATATTTGACCAAACTCATTTTCCATTAGCAATCGATGCGTGTACACGTACTCGTTCGTTCCGTGCGGCAACCACTTGGAAAATTTTCTCAAAATATTTATTCCGAGCGTTTCTGTTTGAATTGATGTGACAACGATTGAGCATTGAGAGAAGTTGGTCCACTGAAACGAGGTATACCAGCTAAAAAATCTAATCGAGGTCGCAAGCCAATGAAAACGGCCATTTTAACGTCGCCTGAAGTTGTGTCCGACTTGAAAGAGAAAACTGATGCCAGGCGCAAAAAGCTTGAAAAAAAACGTCGAGGTGAAGATGGAAAGGCACCAGTTAAAAAAAAGCGAATATGTCGGGCACAATCAACAATGAAACGAAATGCTTCTTCTTCTGAAGACGAAGAAGTTGACTTCTGCATACTTTGTATGGAGGATATGCCGAAGAAATTGAACCGAAACAATTCCATTCGCTGCGATTTATGCGATCGAGCTGTTCATTTGAAATGCGTCAGTACTGGAGCCTATTTCACATGCCCGAATTGCGAATCCGAATAATTTTAATACCTTCCTTTTTATATATTTTTTTAAACTAATTGTTATGTAATTTCCAACCATAAAATAAATATTTTACAGCGATATTTTTGATTTTCCACTTAATTCAGACGGTGACTCACAATTCGCCAACATTTTTAAAAATCTCAAAAATGCATGTTTTTTGCCAACGCTCAGATTTTTTCAGCAGATAATAATTTCAAGATACTGCTTAAGCTAAAAGTTACGGTTTCCTTCCTAGTAACATAAACCATTTTGAAATTTTAAAAAATTTTGATTTTTGTGGCAGTTATCGAGCTTGGAAAAAGTGTGACTCACAATTCCCCAATGTCCCATATACTAAATTTATCATTCCGTCTGTACCACCTCGAAATAATGATTGTAGAGCAAAATGGATTGGGCACCCACGCATAATATTAAAAGTTATTTTGATTTTTGCATGTCCGTCCGTCTGTCCATCTATGCACACGATAACTCGAGAGCACGTATACTTAGAGAGCTGAAACTTTGTACACGGCTTTAAAAAAAATAAAATTAAGTTCTAAAATGAGACAAATATGGCAACTATTTCGTGGGGTTGCCATACAAAAATCTCATTTTCCACTATATATTTCGACACTGCCTAAGTCGACGTAGAGAGCTGAAATTTGCTACATGGTGTTTTCATTGTACTAACAAAAACGATTTTAAATTGGTGTTGCCATATAAAAATTTAGGGTTTTTACGTATACTGTGAAAACGATCAGTCCAAGACATTTTTATTGTACTAAAAACTTCTTCAGAATACGAAATCCTATAAAACTTATTATAATCATATTTTCTGTCCGCCAAACCGTTCTAGAAATATATCTGAAAAACCACTTAAAAAATCGAACGTGCACAGAAGGGTGACAATACGAAATTTCATACGGGCATTCATCTAAGGTATCATAAGAATTTGTTTTAGACCAATTCTAGCCTTTTTACTTGTTGAACTCCATTTACATTTTTTTAAAAAAGGCCGGTGTACAAAATTTCAGCTCTATACGTTAACGCGTGTGGCAGTTTCCAAATATGTAGTGAAAACAAAAACGGGTTACCCGGTTTAGATAATTTTTGTAATTTTATTTACTATTGAAAACACCATGTAGCAAATTTTAATTCTCCACGTCGACACATTCTCAAGCAGTTCCCAAATATATAGTTACCAACGACATTTTTGTGTGGCAACCTAACGAATGAGTTGCCCCATTTGTCCCATTTTTTAACTTAAATTTAATTTTTTATTTAAACGCTGTGAGCTCTCTACGTCGACGCGTTCTCAGGCAGTTTCAAAATATATAGTGAAAAACCAAAATTTTATATAACAACACCAAGAAAGGGTTGCCCGATTTGTTTCATTTTTAAATTTTATTTACTATTGCTTTAAAATCACCGCGTACGAAATTTCAGCTCTCTACGTGTACTTCTTGTCAGGCAGTGTCCAACTATATACTAAAAAACGAAATATTTTAATGGCAACTCTACGAAGCAGTTGCCAGATTTAATCCATTTTTGAACTTATATTTGCAGTTTTTATGAAAACGTCGTATGCAAAACTTCATCTTTCCACGTCGCCGCATTCTCTGGCAGTTTTTTTAGATCTCAACCACAGCGCCGTCTATCGGATCCAAAACTATGCTAAGATAGAGCCAACCAAACGGATTCATAAAATTTCATTACAATTAGTTGGGCGGTTTCAGAGATTAGCGTGTACGAACACAATGACGCTCCGGAAAAAAAAATTTTTTTGCTCATTGAACTATGAAAACAAAGCGTAGCAAAGACGATCGAGAAATCGGGTAACCCTCTCTGAGCAGGACAGGTGCTATCGTTATTTGCTCCATTTGACCTCCTTTTAACATATGCATGGCATAGGCAAATTAAGTTATAGCTAAAAAAAATTAATCAATTTAGCGACGTTGAGGTAATTGTGATTTTTGGAGAAAAATATGTGACTCATGAATTGCACATAATTCAATTCTAAATCCCTAATCCCTGTTCCAGAATTGCTTTTCCTTGGGTTCTCTTATAGCAATACTGAAATTTTTTGTGCTCCTTTATTGCTTCTAGAAGAAACACTCTTAATTTTTCCTAGTAGACAGTTTTGGTTCTCATACAATTAACGATAACTACATTTACATATATTAATAGTATGAAACATATAATTGCATTTCATAACTTTACCGACTTACATACATGAAAAACTTGAAAAACTATAAAAGAGAGCTCAGATGGAAGCATAAGGTGGTCGCTTTTCGCACCTCTCTGCATATGTTTTATACCGTTATCCACAGATGCCAGCACTCTTATTTGAGCTCCCACAGGGATAGGAGTGCTCTTGAAGAGATTTTGGAGAGACAATTTGAAGCATATACGAGAGATTTTTCAGAATATCTACAGTACAGAAAAATTAGTGCTGCTGAATAGATTTTGGTAGGGCAATAGAGAATGTCAGAATGTCAATTCAGAATGTCTACAGTCCACCAACTACACAATTTGAGATAAATGGGGCATTTTTAGTATTATTCGAGGAAATTTAATTAAAGTAGATAAAGTGAAATAATCTCTAAACGTTAGCCATATACTCTCACCACAGCATTGACTCTCCTTGATTTATGAATGCCAATCTACCTAGATTTTAAAAGAAAGGACTAATTTTTACAGGTATTTATTAGCAAATCGATATTATTAATTAAATACAAAAGGCAAATATTTAGCTTCTTCTTAAAATAATGAATTTATTAGCAAATTAGTTATTAAAAAAAAATTATCCCAATATTTCGTCAATTTTTGGACTGCAAAAATATCTCTATTTGATTAAATTTTGTCTGCAGTTTTATTTTCTGAATAATTTCGGACATACAGTCAGTTTTATCAGGCCACTTCCAATTTCTTAGAGACTTTTTCATGGAAGTCAACAATATGTGTCCTGGACAATATCAACAATATGTGTTCTGGAAAATATTCGCCTTCATAAATAAATATCACAAAATCTCCAATTCCATATCTATCGTCACTATGTTATGTTGCGATCTTGCTATATTCATGGTTAAAAAAATCAGTTGAAATTCTATAAGGCCTGTTAGAGTCCGAAGAGTCTTGAAGGTCAAACATATCACATTCATCTGAAGAGATGTTGGAGTTACTGTTCGAAACGACGTTCTATGGCACGACTTTTGCAGTTTTGGCTTTTCTATTCTTTACTTTGGACTCTCTCATATTGTCCGATCAGGCGGATGCATATTATGGCTAGCGTATGGGAAAAAGGTGACTAAAATTTCACCATTTTCTTTTGCCATATCGATAAGAAGAACAGATGTGATTTTCATGGTTGTCGTACATTTTACGATATGAGCAGATTCCTTTGATGGTTTGACATATTGTAAGAAAAACGTGAAAAAAATAATAATAATAATTCTTGATTTGACAATCCAGAATGATTTGCTGCACCAATTGTATCTGCAGGAGACTCATATTGCATAAAATATTTAAATATAATGCGAAGAAATACTAACATTGTTGGTATCAAACCGCCACTAGTGTTAATTGCTCTATCATCGTAGTATATGTGGCTCGTTTTGTACTTGTCATAGACCCAACTTCTGGAAACACTAGGGGCACACAGTTGATATAATGGTCTCACTGACGTTCCATATATTTACAACCAATATGTTGGGTGGGCATTTTTCTAAAGTTGTTTTGATGTTAGAAAATGATTCGGCAACATTAGTTCTATGAAAAGCGTTTTTCTGTGCAGTACTTATAGCTTCTGGCTTGCGTAGTGATATTTCTTTCCTGAATTTTTTTCTAAATATACGGAGCCAAAAGTTACAAACGCATTTTATCTTACCCCATGAAGGCGGGTAAATTTTACCATATTTTCTTTTGTTTAATATATATATTATAGCAAATTTATAAGCTAATTCTCTTACATTTGTAAGAGTAAAACGATCTTAAAATGTAGCAGGGTCTTTTATGTAGTTAAGGAGAACTAGCTCTTCCTCTAGGTACTTTGTTCGTTCCCAGTCTTCAAGATATGAACTTGGTGTCTCCTAAGGGCATGGCCACAACAGCGCACCGCACCAAGCACCGCACATCGCATCGCCCTGAGCTTAGTGTGCGATGATAAAATTTATCCCTTATCTCAAATAGAAATGACCACAGTGGCGCACCGCACCTTGCATTGCCCCCCGCACCAACCATTGCACTGAGCCACTGCACACAGGAAATGAGTTGTTATTTGGCAACATTTATCCCGACTGGGGTGAATTTAATAGATTTAACGATATTTTAGTAAATTTTTTTCTGTGGAGTACCTTGGTAAAGAGAAAAACTGCAACACCGTACGTGAAAGGAAAGTACTCTCAAGATGCGGATGGAGAAAGATATAGATGACAACATCACATTTTTTTAATAGTCTGCTAACATGTTACATCATTAGCTCCTTGGCAAAAGATAAGACTTCGAAATAAGGTTATGCAACTTCTCGTGGAAAAATTTCATGATCACGATATGGAGCCTAGTAAGTGTAACCACCCCTGGATCTTTCAGCCAAATGCCAAAAGGGCCATGTGCAGATTGCGCTCATGGGGGTGATGGGAGGACTGCTGGACTGGCTCTTCTCATTACTCTCTGACGTATGGGCTAGACTTGGAAAACCCTCTGGCCAGGGTGCCACTTGATGCGATGGTACCTGAGTTTCGTTTTGGGTGTCGCTTATCAGTGAACTTTCTTGTAAGGGAATTGTGGATTGAGGGAAGTGCCTTATCGAGCCTTCCCAGATCCGCCCTAAACATTTTCACCGACGACTCTCTTACTAATGTGGGAGCTGGGGCAGGTGTCTACTTTCCTGAACCTGACATTGGAATGGAGTACCCACTTGGTAGACACACCACTGTCTTCCAGGCTTACTTCTCTTACAGTTAATTTAAGGAATTCCATTTACTAGCTTCACACAAAATGTCGTCGTCTGCAGAGGAACTGCAACTAGAGTATTGAATTCTGTCTATACTCGTTAACGAAAACTGGACTGTGCTCTTGCAATATCTTAAATTACTTCAGAACTAAAATATTCGAGGTTGCTTTAGGCAATGTGCAGTGCTTCACTGTGGCCATTAATTCCGCGATGTGCAAGGAGCGAAGTGCTAGGGAATGATTGGTCTTGTGCTGTGCTATGTGCTGTGCTCGGTGCGGTGCGGCGTTGTGGCCATACACTAAGAGTTGTTCTGGGTATTCTTGTAAGTTTAGACACACGCAGCAGAGTTGACGTATTATTTTTTAATAACTTAAGAACTTTTATCAATTTCTGGTATCCTCTTAACTCAACTCTTGCTACGCGGTATATTTTCAGCTATAAAGTTTAGGAAAGTATTAAAATAATGAGTAGACACGTTCTACTTTGGACATCTCGTTGTACCTTGCACATCTTGCAGTACCTTGGACATCTTGTTGTACCATGGATATGTCCGAGGTAGCACATGCTAATTGTGTCCAAGATACAACGCACGGACAAAATTTATTTAATAATGACATTACATATATAGTTTAAGTTTTTAACAGTTTTGGCTACTTGTTCCAAAATATTAATAAATAATAAATGACGTGGGTATTTTTGCAATTTAGTTAATTGAAACATATTACCGACAATTAAGGCAATACATACCCGAAAAAATGTTCTTTTTAAGTGAAAAACAAACAAGATCAACAATTGTCAAGAAAAACTTGCAGTTAACGAACATATAGCATGTGGTCGCAGACGAATTGGATACGATAAAGTTTTTGAAAACTAAACGCGGAAACATTTGAAAACAGCTACTGACCGATGTACAACCATGTCCGGGGTACAACACCTTTCCCTACTGAAAATCATTGAAAACGGTATCTGGTTTGTAACATAAACTGAAATATTAAAGCAAATGCGAGACATCAATTCTGCAAAATATAATTCTTTATTTTAAGCACGGAAAAAGGCACAATTTTGCAACACACTGTAAAAAAAAAATAGAACTATTTCCTAAATTTTAGACACGTTTTCCCCTAGAAATAAATGTAATTTTCTCTGACATGTAGGGAAAATCAGTTCAATTTCCCCAAATTAATGAAATTAATAAATTTAGGTATTTGGCACCAGAAATCCTATAAAGTACGTAAAATTCCCTAAATTTTAAGCAGTCTTGGATATAAGGAAGAGATTATTAAGTAAATTAAGTATTATGCTACATTTTTTATAGAAATATATTTTCGTTTATATAATTCACATATTGTTTTTGAAAACAAGTCATATATTGTTTTTCAATATTTTGTTTGAGCATGCCCAGCGTACCAACATAACTTCCGTAATACTTAGTAGTATGTTTTTTAAAGGGGGTGTTATTCTACAAAGGCTGAGTTACAATGACGCTGTCGCGAGTCGCGGACGCTGTCGCTAAATCTGTCAAAAGTTAAAATGTATGAAAGTACTCAAACGCAGGTAAAGTGTGTTGCTAAGGGTGTTGCTGACGCTGGTCGCGTTGCTTAAAGTTAAAATATTTCAACTTGAGACGTGCAACACCTTGACAGCTGCAGTTGAGGCAATTTATTTTTGCAGAACATTGAAATTGTGAGTGAAAATTGTAAGTTTTAGGAAATGCCACAGTATTTAATAACTAGTTAATTTATTTATTTACGATTTAATGATTTTATTTAATAATGGAACGAAAATTCAACACATGTGAGAGCGTCATCATTGGAACAGCATAAGCAACAATCACTGTGTCCGCGTGAGCATCAGCAACATCATTCGTAACTCAGGCTTTACCGATGGTGGAGTGTGGTGCTTTCACCTATTTTCTACATTTTAGAGAATATTCCCTAATTTTTAGGGGGAAAAACCAAAAATCTCTACATTTGAGGGAGAAAAACTTACCTAACTTTAGGGGTAAAAACCTAATCTACGTTTTCCATAAGGTGGAGCTTTCTCTAATCTTATCGACAAATACCTAACCTCTGTGGAACAAATTGTTGCCACTCATTTTAGGGAACTATTTGTTACTGTGCATGCTATGAACTACTTCCTTGCCTAAACTAATGGATATAAATTCTTATCTGCCCGATTCGCACCAATCAAAGGCAGAGGTAGTAACATAAATTTTTCTATTTACAATTTAAAGGCAACTTAATTTTTTGTTGAATTTATTAATATAGAATGAGACATGATAAAATAATGTTATTAGGTGCATGGTTCTTATCATTTCTTCATTATAAGTTAAATTTGATTTTGGTCTTCAACAATTGCTTCAAAATTAGATTGCATTCCATTTACAATCCCGTAATTTATCCAATTATCTTCTGACCGCAGAAAACAATACTAAAAGTTGTAGGTGTAGATGCGACTTATTTTGCTTTTCAGCAGTGTCGGAGGGCTTTCGAGTGCAGTAGAGCATAGTGATTAACTCTCGGAATAACAGAATAAAAGTCGTAAGTCTATCAACTCCCCAATAATTTCTAAGATCAACATCGCGAAAAGTTTCTAATCCAAGAATAGTGAGCAATAATATGTACGTAAAATAATAAATGCAACACACATCAAAAAGGTCTATATTGAATTGAATTGAAATATTTTTTTTTCTTTTAATACCCGCCTGATCTGATTTACATATAAAAGCATAGTAACTTATGGTTAATTAAAATCGAATTATCTAAAACAGAAATATTCATACAGCACCTACCTACAAAACGAAAAAATAAGACTCTAAAATAACACACCCAAGATATTCCTGTCACACTGTATTTGTTTGAGAAATGAGAGCGAAATAAGACGCACGGATAATCTCTTAAATTCCTAGGTATATACTTCTCAAAAGCTGTAATGACTTTGTATTCAGCATGCATTCAATTAAGATTACTTGAACTGTGCCACCTTATTAGCGAAATCTCTTTCGGAATAAACAAAATCCAAAATGACGGGAAAATTAGCAAGTGGAAGGTAAAATAAATTCCGAATTTAATTTACTTAGAGAATTCATTTACTTCTATATAACTGCCAACCTGCTGCGGTATAAGTTCATTTGAGCCCACCCATTCTTCGCAATTCTTGGAACATTTTAAGTTGTTAGCAAAGCACCATGGAGTTGAAGTTATTTTAAGTCCCTTGGGATTTTAGTTGAAAGTGATAAGATAATTTCGCAACAAACTACATAATATGTCTAACTATTTTGCTAGTGGAAGATCTTCTCTTGAATTATGTAAAACGGAATTTCTTGTTCGTTACTGAATGTGTGTTCATCTAATTTGCGTTTTGTGAAACTGCTTTTTGTGTGAAAATGTAATAAATTCTGGTTAACGGACTTGTACGTGTAAATATTTGAAGGATTCGAATTATACTACCCACGTTACAGATTCTAATTTCCTGTTGTGTTCCTGAAAGTATGTTCCTTTAGTTACATTACATTTAATGATAACAGTATCATTTGTCTCGTATATACCTAATCGTTTTAAA
This sequence comes from Dioctria rufipes, assembly GCA_963924295.1. NCBI lineage: Eukaryota > Metazoa > Arthropoda > Insecta > Diptera > Asilidae > Dioctria > Dioctria rufipes. The sequence continues at coordinate 280,870,469 of OZ002740.1, read as the reverse complement.
CTCCTGACAATATGTAGGGGAGTGTCGTCAGAGTTGGACACTCCTTTGACTGTTACCCATAACTACCGTTTAAGGAAGAATTTGATCAATCAAAGCACATCTTTGGAAAGTTCTGGGAAAAAGAAACACTTGTGCTGAATATTGCTGATTGATTGGATGAAAAGTGAAAAATATAGGCAAAAAATTTAAATGCTGTCAAGGTTAGCCAGTGCTGAAATTGTCGAGTTTGCTGCATTTTCTGTTTTTTACTAAAGTTGGAATGGAATATTATTCGAAATCGCATTTCAGGAAAATGTCGTTATATTGACGTACTTCAAATGCACTTTTCTCTTGCATTGTCCTAAGAGGGCGTTTTCTGCACTTTTTCGACGGGCATCTATGAGTGAACGTTTTTCGTATGGAACTTTAATATTAGCAAAGACTAGACATCTTTTATTAAGAGTGCTATTTTTACAACACTATTAAGGGTACTGCCTCGCAAATTGTATATTAAATGTACTTTTTTGTGATAATTGTGACATTTAAATATTTTTCATATATTTTTCGTTATATTTCATCAACTACATTTAATATTATTTTCTTCTGATTGTACTGACAGTTAAAAATTTATATTTAATTTAATTTAATTTTTTTGGCACTTTGCAAGATTTGCTCCACTAAGGTTGGTGGCAAAGAGGTATTATGCGACGGTATTTGCGGCAATGTTTTCCACACTACAAGCTTGAGGGAAATACTCTACCTTCGTCTTCTGCGTATACCACCTGCAGTGAATGCTCTGATATCAAGCCTTGTCACGTCCTACGACTAATGAAAATTTTTTCGAAAGGAATCTCTGCTCGATAAATTCAGCCAGTTTTTAGCCAATCTGTCTAATTTGCAACAATTTTATGAAGATGGAGAATGTTGTCAGTTTACTGACACGTTGAATTCTAATTCGATTGCGATACTGGAAAAGACTCACGAAATCTCATCAAAAATATCTCTTGTATCGAGCACTTTGGATGATTTTCATTCTATGGTAACAACATGTGATTCGCCTTTGACGTCCACTGCTAACAGCGGGCCTGCTTTACCTATCATTGAGGATATCAGGCGCACTATTAAGCATCGGCCGAATTGCAAAATTTTGCGCTCTTGGGTTCTGTTGTTCATGATATTGCGAAACTGTCTATTAAGAGTCTCGCAGCTTTGAAACTCTACAATCTGAGCCCGAACTGTCTTCATTTACTCAGCAGGATTCGCATGTCTTAACTCCTTCCTCCTCTGAGAATATTTCCTCAGCGAAGGTGGGTCACTGTCAGAGACGAAACAACCATCACAACAGCCCTAATCACATTCCGACTGCCTTAAGTATTTCTTTTGTTCGACATGGGGTTTCTCTGGATACAAATGTGGCCTCCATTGGCTGGATTTCATCTTCGGGTGCCGACCCCGTGGTATCTCCGATTGTGTACAAAGTTTTTGATGAAGGGACGAAAGCCTCAGTTTCGGATATTGGTATATTACAGCCTACTTTGGTTGCGGATAGTGCCTCCACCAATGATACTCCTACTGTAATTGGATACGTTGTTTCGTTGCAGCCAGCCAGGCTTCCAAAATGTGTCTGCATATCTGAAGTACATCCTGACACCAACGAAAGTAAGATTACTAGACATATTTCATCACGTGTTGGCACTTCGAACTCCTTCATTGCCTGAAGAAAATTATCTGCTCGACATGATCGTGAGAAACGCTCATTTTCTACATCCTTCAGGATTTTGGTTCCGAAAATTCTGTTTCAGGCGGTCCTCTCTCCTGAGATATGGCCCCACAATTTTACTGTGCGTGAATTTATTTTTTAATTTGCCTAGTGTTAACTGGGAGCACTTTCTGGACGATGAGGGCTTGCTGCCTTCATTCTCGGCGGCTCCTCAACATGCCATATCTTTTATTGACAACATTATTTCTTCGGGACTAATGCAGTCTAGCGGCGTTAATAATGACTCTGGATTGTCCCTTGTATTTTCTAACGATCCGAATGGCACTGTGGTTAAGCGTTGTTTAACTCCTATCGCTCCTGAGACAAGTCGTCATCCGGTACTGGATACAGCTTTGTTTTTTTTTATTCTTTAGCTTCATTATTTAATGTTTCTAGTAAATACTGTTATAACTTTCAAAAAGCTGAATTTGATGAAATGAATGACTGGTTATCCACTTGTGATTGGACCAGTGTACTAGGTGAACGTGACATTGATAAATCTGTTGACTCGTTTTATGACATATTATTTCTTTGTTTTACTCACTGTGTACCACTTTTTCGATCTAACCGTGATTCGAATTGTCAACCGTGGTTCAATGGCTTTTTGAAGCATCTTAACAATTTAAAGAATAAAGCTTGTAAGGGGTTCTGTTCCTCAAGGAGTGATGCTGATTACGTAATTTATTCTAATTCGCGTCCTCAGTACATTTCGTGTTTGACTGACTCGTACCACCATTATGTATATAGGGTGAGATCGGCTTTGCGTGCTGAACCAAAACAATTTTGGAGGTTTGTGAATTCTAAGCGCAACTGTGACGAATACCTTTCATCGTTGTTACTCGGTAACACAGACAGTATGGATCCCTTAGAGATTTGCCAATCTTTTTTGTGACTTCGTTAAAACTGCCTTCTGTGATGACCACTGTGATATTAGTCATAATGATTTTCTCCCATTTGACGAAGCTTCCGCTGACTTCTCTTCAAACTAAAGACCTGTTTTTCGATGAAGCGTCTGTCTCCAAGTATAATTCAATCTTAGCTGATTGTTTTTCTGCCGGTCCGGATAGCGTTCCTTCCACACTCGTAAAACATTGTTCTACATCCATTGTTTCTGTTTTATGTTATTTATTTAATGTATCTTTAACTTTTGGTGTTTTCCCTAAACAGTGGAAGCTTTCCTTGATTATAAATTTACACAAGGAGAGTAATAAGTGCGACATTTCGAACTACAAACCTGTCGCTAATTTAGTTTGTCTTGGTAAGATATTTGCAGCCCTAGTTTGCGATGTTTTGCGCTTCCACTCCAAGACCTTCCTATGCTCTTTTCAGCATAATTTTATGAAAGGTACATATACTACGACTAATTTGTTGGAGTTTACTAATTTCTGCATTTCTGGTATTGAAAACGGAAAGCAAGTCGATTGCATTTTCACAGATTTCAGTAAAGCTTTTGAGCAAATAAATCATAAAATTTTAATTCACAAGTTGACTGTTCTTGGTTTTTCTACTGTGCTTGTCAATTGGATTCGTTCTTATTTATCTGATCGTACGCAGCGAGTTATATTCCGCGCAACTCTCTCTGACGAAATAGTTAATATTTCCGGCGTTTTTCAAGGCAGCCATCTTGGACCACTCCTTTTTATAATTTACATCAACGATGTATCTCTGATTTTGGCTAATTCAAGACTACTTGGCTATGCTGACGATGCCAAAATCTTCCGCATTGTTTCTAATGAAAACAAGTGTGGAGTTTTAAACTCAGACTTAGACACCTTTCATAAATGGTCTGCTATTAACTGTCCTCCTATTAATATGAGCAAATGTACTACTATGTCCTTTTCTCGTAAAAGGAGGCCATTGGACTTCAATTATACTTTATGGATGCTTATTAATTGGACTTGGCAAAACCAAAGATTTGGGTGTCTTCCTTAATACTCGTCTTTCCTTCGCATCTATGCTCTGCAGCGGAGATTTGTCCGATTTGCCCTGCGTGAACTTCATTGGGACAACCGTATTATTATCCCTCCATATGTTGACAGGCTTAAACTCTTTCCATTTTATTTTCTTGAGAATAAACGAAAAACTTCCTGAGTTGTCTTTGCATTTAAGTGTTTACAAGGAGTGATAAACTCCCCTGAGCTCTTAAATACATTTAATATATCTGCTCTTATGCGCTCCTTATGAAACTGTTTGTTGTTCCTCAGCATAGTACAAACTATGGCATGCCCGAGCCGGTTTCACAATATCTCATCTCTTTAACCGCCAACTTGAATGAATTGACTTTCATCTTTCAAAAAGTCAAATAAGAGATCAGGTTAGTTAAAGTTACTTTTTCATTATGATTGTTATGTATACTTTTTATCGTTATTACAGTTATGTGTACTTTTGTTATTATTATGGTTATATTTCACTTTTGGAAACTCAGTAATCAGATTTTTGAATAAGCTATAAATAAAAAAAAATCTTCCTTTAACTGGTGTTTTATTGGTGGACTTCGTTGGGATTATTGCTAGACGTTTTTAGGGCTTCTTCCAAGCACACAATCACAGTGGGCCAACACCGAATTCACAAAGTGGAAAATCTTGACGACAAGTGCCATTGCCGCATCACGTGACACCACGACAAAACATGATGATACATGTTACAGGATTGAACTTTCCCAAAACTTATAATAAACTTGAAGGCCTTCTTATACTAAATGTAGTTTTCTTTATTTCCCTCTGAGTTTATTATAAAATTGCTATTAACGCCATTCTAACAGTCCTCCTTTTGGTAAGTCCACTGATTTAAATGAATATTTGCCGGGTCGATTAACGATATTAATATTGATATATTTTTGTATACTTTCCTGTTGCTCCACACTTCCGGATCTCTTCTGGAAATCGTAAATTATGTCAAATTTGATTGCAATATTGTCTAATAGTAAACAACAAGCAACCCAAAAATATTGAATTGAACCGCTCCATTAACATAGGTAAAGTCAAAAAAAAAATTTTATGGATTGCAAATCGTTTTGCCTGCAAAAAAAAACTTAATCTAAAAAGCAAAACTGACATTGATTTTACATTATGTAGATAAAATATCAATTGGATGGAGCCTAAACCGAGAATAGTTACCTAAACCGGTACCTGAGGTATTGTGCAGTAGAGTTAGTTTTACAAATCCGAAAATTATAATTTTATTTTATTCCTTTTAAATTTAGGCAAAAACGAAATATTGTAGACAGCATTTATGAAAAAAAAAAGAAGTAAAATTTCGCATAAATTCCTCGCGCAAAAACGATATTTTTCGTCTTAGACTTGCCAGCTCAAATCAACTTTACAGATACTGTCTATCTGAAAAAAGCATTTGGCTGTCCTATTCTCAAATTTTTATGGAAAACGGTGTCTACTCACAAATATTTTTGAGAGGCTGAGATACATGAAAGTTATTGTAATTATGGAATGCGATACACTCCTATTAAATTTAGAATCTGCCTTCTTTTAATTACAAGAGCTGTATATGCGTTCGTTTAAAAGCTTTTAGAACTTATATTATTTGAATTCACATATATGCCTTTGATAGCGTTAACCATTCACTGCTACTTACTGCTTTTCCACCTCAGTTAGCCTCAGATGATATGGTAGTTTCTAGTTAATAGTTTTCAAAAGGTCCGCGTGAATGATTTTCATTCTGAATTGATACCATTATTGCGAGGTGTTCCACAGGGTTCTATTTTAGACATGATATTCTTCAGTTTATTTATCCATGACTTGCCTGGTATCGTACATCACACGTTCTTAATCTTCGTTTTTCTTTGTAATCTAATCTTCTTTCTTATAAGTACCGTGAGCGATTGATAGAACAGCTTCAATGACCAGGTCTTTTCGGAGAACACACCCAGGAATATCTTACTTGGCGTATCTCCAGAGAGAAGTGTCTATGAAAGTGTAGGAATACCGTTAGAAACAATTAAAATATCTAGTTGTATCCTTCGTGTATATGCTTATTGTAGAAGTTGTTAATTAAATACAAGGACTATTACCACGCCTTGCTTGTTCCATTGGTTGTTGATGGTAAGTTTCTGCTTCACTTTCTGTGAACAAGATCAGGGCAGCTATTTACTTAGTTCTTGATAATAGCTCCTCGGCTGTACTGATATTGTTTACATTCGAATCGGGTGCAGATCAGGTGCACTTAACTTGCCAATCAGTTTGATTAGTGACTATATACCTACTCCTGGAGCATGCTACATATATATATTGATTGATTTGAGAAGAGCTTGAGACCCCAAAGGGAGACCCGGAACGTAAACCAAAGCAAGGCCAATTGTTCACCCTCCAGACCGACGAGTAAACGCTCATAGGTCCAAACTGGACCCTCTTATAAAGTTAAGTATTGCCCCCAGCCCTTCCTACCGGCGTCTTGCAATTCGTCCATGAGGTGAAGCCAAGGAATGTGTAACGCTTTCCTGATAGTGCCGGATAGTGAAAAAGAAAGTGAATCACCGTTTCGCATTCCTGTCCGCAACCCCTGCATAAAGGATCCCCAACAAGTCTCATCCTGTGAAAGTGACCTCTGAAAAAGGAGTGCCCAGTGAAAGTAGATACTAGATTTCTCACTGTTGGCTTGTAGTTCTGTCCGAAGGGTCCGCTAACCAAAGGCGACTGTATTGGCCGCCAGCCCAAGTTGAAATAATTGAGAAAAGGTAAATTGGTACAATCCCGACTATTCTTTTGTAATGAACTTTGAAAGCTGAATAAAGTTCAATTAGAGTGTTAAATTTTATAGTTGTGCGTGGATTGCCATGCTCATTACAATAAATCGAATTACACGATTTCGTGCTTTAATTCATTCACTTGATGCAACCAGAGCTCCCAAATAAACAGAATGTGATCTGATGGAGTTTTCTTAATTTATATTCAGATCATGACTAAAATGCTATGTTAAGGAAATCGTTAGCTTCCAGATTAATTCCTTCTGAACCCTTTCGTTAACTGCAATACTATGAAATGAATACTCGTCTTGCATGGGGCTGATTTTAGAGACCAGTAACCTTGATGACTGAGATTTGACTTCAAAATGGCTTTTTATTTTTATGTCCTACCCTTAGATTTGGGCTTTATTACGTCTAACCTTCTTCTACAACTAAAACTAACTAGCAATCAATTAAATCAGCTCATCAAGAAGCATATGCCCCTTTATGCTATAAACAATTTAGAACTCCCCTCTTTATATTGGTTGTGGTTATTTAAGTCAATGCGAAGTCAAACTATTTATAATTTCCAAATAGTCAAAATTCCACTTGTGTTACACTTTGTCATATATCGGGTGTGCAGGTGTTGAATAACAAGAAGTTGAATTGATAGAAATTACGTGAATTTCAGCCAACAACTACAGTTATACATAATTATTGATTAAAGCACATGAAACTTGTATTGCTAACAACCTTCATACAGAAATGCGGATAAATCATAAAATCATAAATATGGAGAAGTTCCTTTGCCTATATTTTGTTTTTCCTTTCCTAACCATGTTAATTTTAATTACAGAGCATAACCGCAAAAGTACACAAATATAAATTAAAAATTTATATCTCATAACAAGTAGCGAGTCCTTAGAGTCCTCCTAGGCATTTCGGATATGATCTTCTTACGAAATGCGATGGCGTCAAATTTGCAAATTTGATTAATTCTAATATCATCAATTTCTTAGTAATGTTTATCGATTCAGACACTGTAGCCCGTTAGTCGTTGCTCTCGGGTAAGTACCTTGAGAAATTAATGAACCCCTGGATATTAGGGATTTGAGCTTTTCACCCAAAGTCCTGACAGGATACAAGTAAATGTTAATTAAGGCACACTCGATGGAAGGATGTTTCACCTTGATTCTCTATAGAGATGAGCTCCGTATGCATGAGGGCACACAACGTAAAGAAGGTATTTCATTAGATGTTTGCCTGGGAATTAATTACTCACTTCATGGGTTTAACTATGTAAGTCTTAAGATTATATGTATTTTCTAGAAGGACGATAGAAAGGTGAAAGACCCCTTTCGAACTCTGAATTTTCTTATATCATTACTACATTACATAACATACATATATGACAAATTCTCAAAGGAGACATTTTCTTAATAGGCTACAAAAGAGCACTTTATCGCAGACCTCTATCTTCGTTTTTCTATTAGTTTTTTGCATAATACCTTTCTTTACACGTTTCTCTCATCATCATCATTTTCTTTCCAGGTCTCATGGATTCGTAAACGTGATCTACACATTCTAACGGCAGGCGTCTCTACTTATACTTCAGACCAAAGATTTCAGGTATGTACAAATTAAATTATTTTTTTTTTTCATTCCACCCTATCTGATATCCTGGGACAATGTCCTGTCCTGAACTTTCTTTTTTCTTATTGTGAGGTAGGTATTACAGAAAATGCTGAGCAATTCAGATGAAGAATTTTTCCATTATCTCCTTAACTTTGTCTTTACCTTTTTTTTTCTTTGAGGATATCTATTCGTTCCTTATAAATTCAAACATGTCGACATCTTTCACTATATAACTACTTAAATATCATTTACCGCTACTCTACTACACTTACTAAGATACCAAATCTTTGTTTTAAGGTGATTCGACCGGAAAACTCAGGAAATTGGACACTACAAATAAAATATCCTCAGCCAAGAGATTCAGGAATTTACGAATGCCAAATCAATACAGAACCAAAAATGTCACTTTCGTACATTTTCAACGTCATAGGTAAGTGTATACTTTGAAAATTTGGTTTCGAGAAAAAATTATTTATACATGAATTTCCTAACACTTTACTCTGTACGAAACAATCAAGTCCTACTGTAACCACAGAAACACCCTTCGGATAAAATCTCCAGTCTCAGTCACCAATTCCCCAATCCCCAACTCAAATTTACCACTTCATGTACTTGATAAAAACCCGTCTACATTTCAATGACGCTAAAAGCGAATTATCACAAAGTGGTTTTGGGGGTCTTGTGGTGGAAATCCTTTTCTTCATAGATTTTCTCGTTAGTCCTACATGTTACAATATTCTGCGTAATGTATATAAGTAAGAGTACTAAAGGCTTTATATCCTTTATTAGAGTCAATGCGGCTCCAAATGTAATTACATGTATATGAGATGTATTTAGATATGTGCGGTTTTATGGCTTGAGGCTTCATATTTTCTTCATACTATTATCACCAGAAATCTTGAGAGACTTATTAGTGTTCGGTTGGTGTAAGCAGCAAATTGTATATAATACCACTTCGCCCAAATTATTCTATGTCCTTCGCCAAGACAGCTGTAAGCATCTCTATTTTTTGGGTTGAATTAAGTTGAATACTAAGTTTAGTTGATTACATTATTATGGTATTATTTTCGCTTTCAGGACTCCATTTGATGATGATATGCGGTTTATGGAACATGGCTATACTTCATCTCTCATATGCATGCAGTAGTATAAGTTTTTTATTGTGAGCATATGCAATTTACTAAAATAATCTAGAAGAAAAATAATTGTCTTTCCATCAAAATAGAAAATAGAAGTCTTACCTTGACCGATCTTATTTGTCAATAAAGAAATTTCATTGAATGTGAAAAATTCCTACAATCAGGAAGATTTGCATGAATTGTTCTTACAGGATTACACATACAGATGTCAAACTTTTAGTTATTGTTATTGCACTGGCCCAGGGGTCACATATACTTGTTTGGTCAAAATACTTGTTTTGTAGAATACCCACTCAATTAGACGTTTTACTCAGATCAAACTTTTCGAAGGACCTATCCCTAGTAACATTTCCTGACACCTTTGGTGTGCTTTTTTAAATTTTGGTTTTATAAAGTTCCCCACTTGGTTTCCTTAATGTTCATAGTTCTTAACAGGTTCGTTTTCGTGCCTTTTAATTTCGGAACCTTAACCTAAATAAAATTGGTCATAAGAACGTCCTTAACACTAGCATTATTAAACTACTGGTGCTAGCACCATAAGTGCTATATACACAGTACCATAAACGTATTAAGCATCATTCTTATAAGGGTTTAAGTGCTGAGAGTAATAGTGTAATAACGATGATTTTGGAAACTTATATAGCACTAAATTATAGCACCTTTATAAAACTTATAGTTCCTTAAAACCTAAGTTTTATTTAGAACTCTTACAACACTTGAGAAATTCGATCAACGCTATGGGCTCCTAATAGGAGTTTAATGAGTCTGCGTTTTTAGTTTCTTGACATTTCTGTAGATGGAAAGATTTCAGTGTAAAATCATAAAAAAAATACTTCTATTCGTCGAAAAGTAAACAAAAAAAATGTTAGATATGAAACGCAAAGCAGACATTTCAAAGCTTCTCTTAATGAAATCAAAGAAGAGTGCTCAAATACGGTCAATATTTCTACCATCCCCAATTAAAAAGTCGGTCGAAAATTTTACGAATTTTAATCAATGTTACATAATTGAGGAAATAGATAAATCAAATTGGTCTATAGATTTAGAAGATGAGTTTAATTGTGATGATCCCTTTCAAAAGATGAGGATATAAAAAATGAAGTTTTTCATAAAGCTTTGATAGCTTGGGTGATTTCCTTTAATATTAAACACACTGCTTTAAGGGAACTTTTAAAACTTACAAACAAAAGATTACCCAAGTGTTACCAATCCACGGACACTATTCAAAACACCGACTGCAATTACGGTATTCGAGGTAGGTGGTTTAGAAGTTAACATAAAAAAAAAAAATAAATAAATGTAAATATGGGTGGAATTTCCATCTACAAAAGTTCCAAAGACGAGCTTTACCCCATACTGTTTAATATACATGATAATTCGGAAATTGAACCCATGGTAATTGGTATCTACAATGGAAAAGAGAAGCCGACAGACCTGAAGGCATTCGTAGTCAGTCCGTCCTTTATGATTGGAAGATGTGTTTCGATAAAAAAAAGAAGTCAATGAAATGGATGAACAAATATTACTTCTTTAAAAATATCCCTATATTAAACAAGGACAATAATTTCGTGGCAGGAGAAATTTGAGTGATCTGTAATGGCACTGGTACAAATGAGACGTGGTATTTTCGTTCAATATGTCATTAATTGCACATGCCGCGTATAGTGAGGTCACTTTGGCAAAAGCGAACTGCAAAGAAAATGTATGCCACTTTTGTATATAAAAACAAGTAAAAAAGCTAGAATTGGTCTAAGACCAATTCTTATGATACCCTAGATGAATGCCCGTATTAAATTTCGTATGGTCACCGATCTATTCAAGTATTGATTTTGAAGTTGTTTTTCGCATATATTTCTAGAACAGTTTGTCGCACAGAAAAAATGATAATAACCAATTTTATAGGATTTCGTATTCTGCAGAAGTTCTTAGTACAATAAAAATGTCTTGGACTGATCGTTTTCAAAGTATACGTAAAAAACCGAAATTTTTACATGGCAACACCAAGAATGAGTTGCCCGATTTAGTCCATTTTTGACATTTTATTTGCTAATGTAGTAAAAACATCATGTACGAGATTTCAGCTCTCTCCGTCGATGCGTTCTCAGGCAGTGTCCAAATATATAGCGGAAAACGAAATTTTTATATGGCAACCCCACGAAGGAGTTGCCCGATTTGTCTCATTTTCGAACATAATTTTACTTTTTTTTTTTAAAGTCCGTGCACAAAATTTCAGCTCTCTAAGTATACACGTTCTCGAGTTATCGTGCGCACGGACGGACGGACGGATGGACGGACATGCAAAAATCAAAATAACATTTAATATTATGAATGGGTGTCCAATCCATTTTGCTCTAACATTTCGAGGTGTTACAAACGGAATGACAAACTTAGTATACCCCTATGATTTCATCTAGGGTATAAAACGAAGTTTCTCAGCTGAGAAAAAATCGACAAATGTCATAATTGGCCAAGTGTGAACAATCACAAATGTTTCTCTATACTTTATCAGAGTACATTACAATTATAATGACGCTATAATATTCTATGAATTGATACATATCCATAATATCAAACAGTAACAGGTTAGGTTAGGTTAGAGTGGCGGCTATCGTAAAAAGGTGTACGATCAGCCACACTTAGACCATCTGTCGTCTATTCTGATGCCACTATATTGGAACCCTGCCTGGAAAAGATATACTAAGAGCTAGGGGATGCGATGAAATCAACCACAAGAGTTAATGAACCTTATCAGGTCCCCGAACTCTTTGGGGATGCGATGAAATCAACCACAAGAGTTAATGAACCTTATCAGGTCCCCGAACTCTTTGTCTGATAATTCTCCCAGTTTGTAGAGAAAGTAGTTACCAATCGTATTTCTCCTACACTTAGCACGGTTAGGGCATTCACACTGCAGGTACTTAACGCTCTTTATCTCTTCCTCGTCCATACGGCTTCTGCAGAAGTCATTTTATGTGGCTTGCATGCATTCTGCATGTTTCCCAAAAAGGCAGTGTCCCATAATAACTGCGGTAAGACTATGCACATCATTACGGTTCCTCTTCAGCAGAGATTCAGTCTTTACAGAACAAATCACGGGCCAGGGGCCGGATTCCGTAACTCGGAGAGTTTGGGTGTTTGGGAGAAGATACTTTTCGCTTTCCTCGATTAAAAGTCCCTAACTCTCCATTTGAGATTCTCTAACATACTTGGGGAGTTAAAGAAAACTTGAGAAGTCTCGAAATATTGAAGGACGGATAATTCTGTGTGCTTGTGCGAGGGCCGTAGAGCATTGGGGTTGTTACCTTTGGATGTAGGTGAGCAATTTCTGGGGGATGGAATTTTGGGGATGGGGCGTGGCACCCCCCCCCCCCACGCCATTGGGGTTTTTCCAAAATAGGTCATGCTTGATACCAAACTAAAGAGGGAGAACCGGGTAATGGAGTGGTGTAGTTTTCCTTTTGATAATTTTAACTTTATAACTGACTTTTTACTGAAGATTTTTGCACTTGGGTAATATACACCCCAGTTCCTATAATTTTATAGCATCTCTTCTGTACTGGAAGACGACCAAATTGACCATTTTCGCATAATTTAAAATTTTTAGCGGGTACCTTGAGTTACCAAAATCCTTATTTCTCTGTAAGTATTGGAAGGATTTCCATAATTTGTTTTTTTTAAACATAGCCAGGATACAAAGTGAATCTATAATTCAATTTGAAAATCCTAGGTACCTAGGTACCTTCACAGGAGCAGCCAATACTGTCAGTTGAGAAAAGTTCTTCCTACTTCTCCAGAACTAAAACAGCCGAGAGTTTTGTCGATTGGAACAGAGAGTTTGATAATTCTCAATACAAGTAACCCGAGTTGCAGAATTCCAAGTGGAGAGTTAAGTACCTAAAGAATTCTCATCTCTACAACTCCACAATTCTCCGAGTTAGTGAATCCGGCCCCAGAGCTGTCTTAAAATCACGCGCGAGGTCAGTTCTCCTCATCTGCGATATTGCAGCTTCAAGGTCATTACATCTAGATTCCTCCTCACTAATTAGGGGGGCCGACATACGGATTCCTCTGCTAGAAATATATTCATAGCAGAACTCTGACTGGCCAGAGCATCCGTTCCATTTTCGAACCGTCCGCAAAGACACATATGTAAGAGTCAATTTCCACGCGATTATCCTTCCATTCTTCTCTACTAAGAATGCTAGTTGAGAACAGTTTCTTAAAGTCTAGTCTTGGAACAATGCAATCCGTGGCTCCCCGTATACAGTCTACAAGACAGATCCTCCAGATTCTACTGTGACCAATGGATTTTGTTACCCAGCAGCCCGACTCCGTAAATTTTAGTGCACTCTTTGCAGCTCTACACTTTCCATGGATGTCAAAGGGTAGGAGCCGGAGCATAATCTCCATTGCTGCCGTTGGTGTTGTTCGAAGGGCTCCTGTAATACCTAAACAGGCAGCTCTCTGTATTTTCAGGTACGTCGCTTTCTTAATAGCATTCCACCACACCAGGAACCCATATGTAAGGATAGGTCCTACGATAGCGGTGTACATCCAGTGCACGATACGCGGGTGTAATCCCCATCTCTTCATGACGCGCTCATTCACATTTATCCTTCAATTTATTTTGAAGTGTAATATCACTCCTAGGTATTTGATTTCAGTTTTAAAATCAAGAATAATGTTACCCAATTTTGGGGGTGTGAAAGTCGGAATAACTCTCCTCCGTGTAAAAAGGACTGGTTCGGTCTTTGCGGGGTTAATCCCTAGACAACAGCTTATAGCCCAGTTAAGAAGCTTTAAATAAAGTAATAAGACTTTTTTTTAATTTTTAATGCCGCATTTGTTCAGATTTTATGCTCATGTGGCACTATAAAAGCAATTTTGTATAATCCTTTTTTTTAATTCAACATGCTTAATTTACCGTGTATGTATTTTACTCAAGTGCAATCGCCCTGCTTAAAATTAGGTCAAACATTCCAATATTAACATGAAATATTTTTAATGAAATAATCTACTTAGGCAACAGTGCCAGATTGATGAACCACATTTCCATGTTTTTTTAATGATTGCAAAATTTCAGGCATAATTCCTCATACTCCCCTCAGCCATAAACAGAAGTATAAAATGTCCTTCCTACATGTTCTCTTTGGCAAGAATGCACAGTTTTTAAATTCAACTCTGAAATGTATGATTACTGACACGAAACGTTGGATGATGCCATAAGAGAGTCATGGCCGGGAAAACTGTGAAAATATCGTAACACGAAAAAAATCTTCTTTACGACAATAATTTTAATTAAAATCTTGGTTAAAGGTGGTGGTGGTGGTGATGGTGGTTGTTGTTGGTGGTGTTAACATACAGGGAGTATACAAGTACAAAGTAAATACTTTTACGATTAAACAAAATTTCCAGATGCGGACGAACATTTCTCGAATCGACGAAGCCGTGTGTCACAGGAGGGAGCTTTTTATGCAAATGGAAATGGAAAACCTGAACACGATGAGAAAATGAATTTTCTCTTTATTTGAAATTGTTCCTGTCACCGGCGACGTCCCTGACTTCATACAACTGGCAGAAAGATGACATGCTTGAAAATTGCCGAGGATATTGTGTGGGGATATGTCTAGAAGTCGGTCGATGGGTTCTTGTAGAAAGCAAGGAGGCTCCAATTTGTTCGATAACTCTTACGAAGACAATGTACATATTCCACAGTAAGTGAATATGTTGTTTGATAACAAATGGAAAAGCAATTGAACATAATATAAGCGGTATTATTTCGGTTACACGTCGTGAGGATGTGCCCATCTGTACCCTTTTTAACCCACAATGACTGCAACTTCCTCTTACACATTTCAGGAAGAACCAAGATATTTACCTGTAATTTACGTTTTTATGAAAATTACCTAACATTACATTTTGGCTGAATTGAACACTAACCATATAATGGGTTTATGCGATTTTATGTAGAAGTAATGCAAGGTGATATACATATATACGTACTTTGTGTTGTTTTTGAATTTTTTTATTGTTTTTTTTTTGTCGGTGTAACTGAGGGTAAGATGGCCATCTTTGAAAAATATTGAATATATTTACAGAACGATAAAAACAAAACAATTCAAATCTGCATTAAATTTCTATAAACTGTTTGGTTATCGAATTAAAAATATATGGAAGCCCTGAATATTTGATAACTTCAGATCTCCGACGGGGCTGTATAGAAGGATGCAAATTGGCCATGGGTGAGATTGTCAGTTCATATTTTGACACTATGGTAGAGATGGCCGTTGATTTTTTTTTTTTTTTTTTTTAGAATAAATTGTTAATTATAAATCTTAAAGAAGAAATAGAAAAGATATTGCAGGAATTTGGAATTATTAGAGCACAGGAATATATATTAACAACAGATAGTGGTCGAAATGTAGTAAAAGTAGCGGAGCGTCTATCTTCTTCAAAGGGTTGTACAATAAGTTTTGCAATAGATCAATAATAACGGTTTGCAAACGACTTTATTGTTTTTAAAAATATTCGCCATGATGATTTCATACTTTTACATATGCTTAAACCAATTTTTAAATTATTTTGTCGACTCCTATTGACGTGTCTCAGAAACAAGGGTTCTGAATGCTTCAGCCGCTTCTTTTGGTGTCGAAAATCGTTGTTCATGCAGCTTGTTCTTTACAGATGGAACACAGATAGAACACAAAGTAATCATTAGTTGCCAAATCAAGACTGTACGGCAGAGATAACGCATGAATTCGAGACAAACAAATGGTGGTGTACCATTCAGAATTGACTGTTCTACGATTCTCAATAGAAACGGTAGCAATATGCCTATTTATACCGAATAAACACGCCACAATTTGCTTCGTTGCCTTCGTTGAATTTGGCTTATCTTGAAACACCTATACTAGTCTTAGGGCTTAGAGCGATAGTTACATCGGAAGCTACATTTTATGCAGAAAGCAAGCCGCTTTACTCAGTGATACTTGGGACCAATATGAATGATTTCATCCGAGAAAATGAAAATTTATTCCACTGGAAAACAAGATGGCGGACCTTTTCCAAAATGGCGGACCTTTTCCAAAATGGCAGCTGCTATAATTAAAAAAAATTATAGACTCAAAACGGCTGAACCGATTTTAGTGATTGGGATGTCAATCAATTCGTATTGAATCCTTTAATCGAAAGAAGAAATTAAAGATGGCGGCCGGATATTAAGAAAATTGTTAAATATTCAAAAAAAAATTTTCGTTCAAATGAAAATAATAGCTAAATATCCTCTACATTATGGGGAAATACTTTTTAATTTAAATAAAACCTGATAATATTATCTACAAAATAAAAACAAAATGCTTGACAATCCGTCAGGTAGTTTTTGAACTATACGAATTACAAAAGATCCGCGGGTTTTTGTAATGCTGCCGATATTGGTGGGATGCTGGTTACCAATTTATTTTTGGTAGCAAATAGTTCCTTGCGTACCAAGTTGACTGACGAATGTGCTGTTTGTGAATCTTATAGAAAGCAGATGAACTTTGCCAGCATAGCGATGATTTCTTCAGGAAGATTTTGTAGTGGCTGTGATATTTCTTTAAAAGCTGGTGTAATTTCAGGGTGTGAAAACCACGTTTTGAAGCAAGAGTTCTTTCCTTTTGTATGGAAATACGAAGTGGTGTCACTCCCTGTAAAGACGTAAAAACCACGAAAAGCAGTCGATCTGTCAGGACCCAAAGTATTAGTTATTTCATGAACTTCGACATAACGGCGTTTATTTGCAGTCCCGATCAATAGCCATAACTCTTGCAGGCCACTCTCAATTAAAGTTCGATGAAAATATGAGTCTGAGGAAGTCTATTGATTAGCAACATTTGTCACCACATTAGCAGCATCAAAGTCATTTAGGAAGGCTTGCCCCAGAAATTGAAAAAGCTGTAATTTGTTTTTTTTATTTCGCAAAAATTCTGACCAATCAGAAGGTAAGTTATTATTAGAAATAACTTGACGTCGAATGCCAGCTCTTCTTCCTTCTCGTCCTTGTCACTTCAGGCTATTCGGCAGATAAAGATCGCATACGAGGTCTATTCTCTTTGCATTTAGTTTTTGCACGATTTGGAGAACATGAGGCCTGAAATCTGCTGCGTAATATTCTTGAAAAGTTTTGGAGTTCTTTGGCCGAATCATTTGTATAAGTACAGCACCATCAAAGATTATTCAGAAAATTTAATGGATACGTTTTCTATTCGTACTAGAGGTTTCAGCTAGATCAGCCTTAATGCCTGAGAGAAGTTGTCCATTTGCTGACAAAGGGGGTGGGCATCTTTAATTCTCATATTGAAAAAAAAAAGTGTCCAGATAAGCTCATGCTCTCTTGCGATTATAAAAAGTCTGGAATAAAGCCGAAGGTCCACTTTCAAATTTTTGACAGCGTTTACTTCTGCAACTTTCTTTGTTTTCTGAGCAAAAATTTTGGTATTTATTTTCTACAAATATCTCTTTTATGAATGTGTGGTATGCATAATTTCCTGATTTCTCAGCCGCGTACAAAACTGTAACAGCTGTTGAAGGAGCCACCACTCGAGTATCTAAAGCCAAGAGTTTTGTGCCATGCTCCACAAAAGGTTTACCCGTTTCAATAAAGCTGGTTTTCAATGCCACACATCGATTAAGGAATGCTTTTTGATAAGCAGGGTACTGTTCAGGGTGCGTCTGAATGTTATGAACAGCATTGAATTGCATTGACTCAAATTTGAATCTTGCATAGCATGTAGAGAAAACATAACTCTACTTTAGGGGAAGCTAAAGGTACTGATGCTCGAGTTACACTTACTGAATTTGAAGGGTCTATGCTGATGTCACTACTCTTTTTCTGAGTTCTTCTTTATTTGGTCTAAACTTTCACCCTTACAACACGCATAGCATATTTCTTGTGCCACTTAGCTTGGTTAGTAATTAAAAGCTGAAGAATGCTATCACCTTGGTTTAACTTAGCTATTTGTTGACCACACGGCAAAGTATAATTAAAATTGTTAAGCTAAAGTTCGGTAACCGGAATTCAAGTCTTTTGAAACTATATTGTTACTTGGGCAAATAAGATTTTTATTGTCTGTATTTTGACATATACAGCAGCGTGACCAGTCCATACAAACAGAGGACCCAAAACCGAAGTTGACCCTACTTTTACATGCTTCGACATGCATCACAATAGGACTTACCTACCGAAGAAAAGATCAATTTACTATCGAGTATTATAACATCACTGAAGTTTTTTGTTTTTATTGCGGTTTACCGGGTTAGAACAAATAAAACACGTGCTACCTCGTCACAAACGAATGCTAGATTGAATGAAGTTCATCACTGGCATCACTGGTCAATCTGTCTGGCATTCATTCATTCGCTTCGTTCAATCATTTGGTTCTCGGCAGGCGCGGGCGAGTGCGGGAGATGACCTCTCGCGCGTATCGCTTCACGTAGCCTAGGCCAGCAGTGGTGTACTTTTTGATATGCGTATAGTTCAAAAACTACCTGACGGGTTGTCAAGCATTTTTTTTTTATTTTGTAGATAATATTATCAGGTTTTATTTAAATTCAAAAGTATGTGTGCAGATTGTAGGATATTTAGCTATTATTTTCATTAGAACGAAAAAATTTATTTGAATATTTCACAATTTTCTTAATATTCGGCCGCCATCTTTAATTTCTTAAACGGTATTTTTTTTTCGATTAAACGATTCAATACGAATTGATTGACATCCCAATCACTAAAATCGGTTGAGCCATTTTGAGTCTATAATTTTTTAACTTAAGGCAACCGCCATTTTGGAAAAGATCCGCCATCTTAATTTCCAGTGGATTAAATTTTCATTTCCTCGGATGAAATCATTCATATTGGTCCCTAGTATCACTGAGTAAAGCGGATTGCTTTCTGCATAAAATGCAGTTTCAATTTGCTAAGCCCTATAACTATACTGTCGACTGCTGTGTACTTTCGGCGTAGTACCAATATATCCAAAATTCGTCGCCTGTGTAGATGTCATTCAAGTATTTTGATGCACCGCGATCATTATCATTTTCTTGCAACAATCGACACGAGCCTTTTTTTGAACGATTGTCAAATTGTGCAGAATCCAACGCGAATTGAGCTTTCTCACAATCAAGTGCAATGACATATATTTTCGAAAGTTATCGCGCTAATTCCTAGGGTTGCCTTTAACCGACGATAAATTTCATGATGATCTAGCAGTATTTCCTTCCGAACGTCGTTGATGTTTTCTGGCACAACATTCGGTTTTGGATGACATTTTACCAAATTCACCCGCCAGCGAAATACGGTTAGGATTGAATTCATTAAACCAGCAATACAGAGTGATATTTTCTGGGACTTCATCACCAAATATAGATTGAATTTTATCATCACACCGTTGAAAAGTTAGGCCAGTTTGAGAATCACAAAATATCATTGCACGAAAATGTTGACGATTTAATTCCATTTTTTGGCCGAGATGAATTTTCAAATCAACAAAAGTTCAAAAATTAGTATTCATATGATAAAACTGTCTACTAAGGATTGTTAAACTTTACGATGGAAACGCCAGATCACCTCAAATGACATTGATATTGCTCCATTTCAAAACTTATCTACATATTACTGTAAAAACCCAATTAATATTTTTATATAAGTTTTTGTAACGATTTCACATACTTATTCACAATAGTTTCATTAACCACCCTTGAACTGTAGCATAAGATACGCCCCTTTTTTGTACCCCAGATAATGAAATTATAGGGTATACTAAGTTTGTCATTCCATTTGCAATGCACAGAAATAATGCTGCTGGAGCAAAATGAATTTGGACACCCACGCGTAATACTAAAAGCTATTTTGATTTTTGCATGTCTGTTTGTTCGTCCGTCCTCTCCATAACTCCTTAATGAGTTCACTTAGACAGCTGAAATTTAACACCGGCCTTCGGCCACGGACAAGTCTCGTAACTCTTTCGTATCGTTGCGATACAAAAATTTCGTTTTGGACACTGGCTGATAACTCGTGAACGTCGAGAGCTGAAATTTTGTACACAAAATCGTCATACAAATAGTAAATACAGTTTCAAAAATTAGCCCGTTTTTGGTGTTGCCATATAAATCTATAGTTTTTTACTTTATTTAAATATTTTTTTCATGTAGGGTACTCGTCTAATATTATTGGTCTTAGTCTTAGACCAATTATAAGTTTTGTTTTTCTTCTCTTGTTGAAATGCTCAGTTCATTCTTACCGTAGCTTTGCTTCGTGAATTTTGATATTACCTGGATGTGTGTCAAAAATTCGTACAAGTTTATATGCTCATACAACGATAAAATTTAAACGAGGAATATCATATAACGCATTAATTTCTTCGATGATAAAGAAATAAAACCATGTGTCAAAAACAGGTGTGTATGTAAACTTTTCTGTTATAATCCCAAAGAAACATTTGACAATGCAATGAGGCTGAAAAATATTCTAACGTACCCATACAGAATCTCAACGACGTCCTGTGTAAATTTATTCCGTATAATATCCTTCGAATAAAAGCATGTGCTAAGCTTTCGTCCTTTTGCTTCGTGGCGTGAACTGATAATATCTCAATTATTATGTTTAATGGTGTGTAATAAGAACCGTCTGCGGACAATGCTAAAGACATTTCATTTTATGAACTATACGTTGGAGTTGAAAAAAAAACAACAATGAAAGCAACCCTTAAAAAAATTCAGGACTCTGTAATAAGCGACAAAATTGAAAGTTCACAAAAGAATGTTTTCTTTTGGGTGCTAATCGAAACAGCTTGAAAATATCAAAGTTTTGTAATTTTCGATGTAAAGATTGGGTACCGGGTGACGTGAAGTTCCCGAATGCATAAATCATTGACAGTGAAAAGGCGAGAATTTTCTCAATGGCGGAAGTAGATAAATGGATAAAGCTTGGAAAAACGTGAATGCATTATCAGCAAAACCTAACAACAACCCTTACTTTCTATCTATGCTCTCCTGACAAATTTTCTGCTACATTTAAAATGGTCCGCGGGAGAGGAGAAGAATTATACTAACAGATTCACTTGACTGTTATTAATGATTCGATTACTCACCATTCAAATTTGCATAATGGGAAATCTTTCAATGTAGCACGTCCAAGTTATTTGATTGAACTAATTGGAAGGATTAATCTGCAGGCCTACATCGTTTTGTGACTGGGACTAGTCTAGTTATTTATGCTGAATACTGTAGCTTAGGGAAACGTACATAAATGTACATTTTCTATTTTATGTATATATGTATACACATATACTTACATCTATTCAGTTAAAATATAGACTGTATGTACGTCGTAGTAGTTGATAAATGGATATACTTGTGTATTACATTTCTCAAGCAAAACACATTCATCATATAAGTAACCAGACATACTCTCAGTTCTCTATCTACTTAATTGAAACTCAATATCAGACTACCTGCAATTTCACGGGATAAGGTAATACATAAAGCCATAAAGGGTTGTCTAAATGTATTATTTCTTGATTAAAGGTAAATTCTTGTAGTAAATTTTACTTATTTACATACATATGATAGTATTATGATCATAGCTCGTTTCCTTTTGCCGATTGTGATCCTACCATTCAATTAAAATCTACAACGTTTCAGTTGAGAAAACGTAGAGACAAAATTAAGTTAAATCTATTTTTTGTAGAGAATTCCTTAATTTTTGTGTTATTTAGGCAATACTGTATGATGCAAAGCTAAACAAGGAAGAGTTGATTAGAGGACATGACAAAAGTAACATAGTTGATTTCTATGCTATTTTGGAACTTTCGCATAGGTCATAAAATGTCCGTTTAATTTGGAAGTTTTTTCGGAATACGGATTGCATTCAAAGAGGTAACGATAAAAGATATTCTGTTTGGCAGATGGTGTTCCAGACAATCGATATGAGATGTCATCTCCCCATGGAGAATTTACTTGAAATCTCTCTTTTGGAAATTTTCTAAACCTGTAAATATAGAAATTGTGCTCCATCTTAAATCTAATGAAGAAATTCCATAAGTGAAAGATTTTGGAAAAATCCATACAAGGGTTTTTGAACAAAAACAAAAAGTAGTTTTTGAATTTGACTTAATTCCTTGTTTTTAATACATAAATAACTAAAATTTATAAAAATATTTATACCTTTTTTATTTTTGCAGTTTCTTTAGACCATATAGTCTGATGTTCCTTACAAGATCGTTCATCATATCCGGTACAACAGATATTTGAAGTTTTTCTTAGAAGCCTTTCCCCACTCTTTTTTGAACTCCACTGAGTTTTGAGCACAATTATAACATTTCCTTAAACTTGGTTTGATTTGAGACCATACTTGTGGATTTTTTTAGCCACATAGACGATATTATTCCATAGCTCCTCCGATTTTATTTTTTACATAACGTGCCAGTGCAAGATCAGTACAAAAAATTGTAAGAATATTACGCTCTGTTTGTGATAACTTGGCTTCGCATTTCTCACCAGAAACTGTATAGGGTAAATAATATATCCTTTACTGCTTATTCTACCCAATTCCAACCTTTGAACGTATTTACTGTTGCATAGATTATGAAAATCCATTAAACCTAATGGAAAAGAAGAGAAGTTCTTTTCGAGCGAGATAGTTTTATCCATATAATTCACAAGTTGTTTTACGAAAACTTTCTTCTGACTCTTTTTCATCAGCAAGAGCCCTAGATGAGAGTTGTTCGAAGTTTAGAGAGATAAGAAGAGACACAATTCAGACAGAAGGGGTGGCAAACGAGGAAAGAATGTTGTTTCTAAACACAAACAAACGTTGAGATAGATAAAGTCGAAATTCAATAGCTCCAAGGCTCCACCCTGAAGCATCAGTCACGGCCATAGACTTAAAATGACGCATCGACTGCCTAGTGCCAAGAAAAGAGTCATACAGAGAAAAAAAAACAAAAAAGAATGTAAAGAAAAGGCAATTTACGGCAAACACTTTATTATATACAATTTTTCGGAAGAATGTTCACGTTTCTACTGCTGTAAACCTCAAACTTACAAAAAAAGTGTTCATACAAAAAATGAAGGGAATTTAGTCTTCTTCAAATGTGTATAAGCATTGAGCAATTATGGTGGACTGCGTGGACTCCCTCTAAGGGTGGAAACTTGGATTTTTCGTCGGGATACAGAACTAAGTAACATATATAAAAATCACAATTACCCCACCTTTTATAGAGCAAAAACCCCTTCTGTCTGGACTATTAGACCAATTTTATAGCTTTTTTACTTGTCTTTTTATACTTTCAAAACATGGTATGCTTGATATATAATATCTAATATCCTAATATTCATAGAAAAGGATAATACTGAAGGATGTTTTTCATGAGATACCGCTTGTTCTAAAAAAAACTCCGCTACAAACTAACTCGTTCGCTCTTCAAAATATAACTCGTGGATCGATTTGCAGAATACCCAAGCTTTCCTTTGCATCTGAACATTCCATCTCAACTCATTGCAAGTATTTTTGAAAGTAATGCTAAATGATAACCACTCGAAAAACAATTCTCTATAAATAGAGCCGTAGAGTAATTAAATATTGATGGTCTGTTTCAAGTGATTAGGTAGTTTTACGTCTTAAATGCATGTTAATCTCTGCCCCATGTAGTGATTTCGGTAGTATCATTACTAAATAACCTGATCAAGAAATCTTTAAACACCTGCACATTAGCAAAATTACGTGGGAGTAGGAGGTGAAGGTATGGTGTTCAAATACCGGAGCGGGCATCTTCTGTGGGGAGCGTCATTCGAAACTTGCCATACACCTGGAATGCCATTCATGAAGCTGGAAGGACCCTCCTTGGCTCAGACACTAAGAATAAGCAGATTGCCATCTACTCGGACAACCAAGCGGTTGACCTTGACAAAACCCTTCATAACCTCCAACTTAGTACTGGAATGCAAGACTACCCTGAATGCCCTCTCTCTGTGCAACAGCGTAGTCGTTCTTTACGGGGACGAGCTTGTGCGTCTTGGGGTGGCACCTTCCTCCACAATCGGGATCGCGCCGGGACACCTTGTCTCTACAATTGCGACTTGGACCGATTTCCAACACAGTTGTGTTTGGTTATACGACCCTTCTTGTAGAACAACAAAGGAACTGTGGGGTAAACCTAACCCAAGTTTCCCAAAAAATCTGCTAGGACTGAGCAAGCCTACCATTAGAATTCTGGTGTCTATTCTTACTGAACACTGTTCTCTCAGGGGTCACCTACATAGGATAGGACTGGTTGATAATCCTGTATATAGAGGATACGGAGAGAAATCCGAGACGGTGACTCACTTTCTTTGTCACTGTCCGCACCTCTCCGGAAAACGTTATAGATTCCTTGGCTCACATCTCCTGGATGAATTGCAGGAAGCAGGTAAGTAGGGTTAGGAGCCAATCTTATAGTTTATATATAAGAGCGTCTGGTTGGGGCCTATGAACTTACTCATGGGTCCTGAGGGTCAGTAATGGATCTTGTAATTACTACGTTATAGGGTCCCCCCATGGGATTCAACCTCTTTTCAACCTATCCATCCATGGTGTTCAAATCATTTATGAAAATAAAGTAAATTGATGAAGACAGAACATGGTACATGCACCGAAATTGTTTGAACATTTATTTTTTTATTTTGTTTGAACACACTAAACACTCCCAAGGTCCTCAATGTACTCATAGGTGATGATGAATGCTGTTGATAGGGTAATCAGCGCAACTTATGTACCTATCTACCAATAAAATCAGCAAATCAATAACCGAAAATGCTGTCTATATTATCGTCGCCTATCGGACACATGAATTTATAAAGAATGGCATAAAATTTATAGATTTTATATGAGACAAGACATATTGTTACCAAATCCTGATATTCACGTCGATTTATCGGTATTATTTGTAATCTTGACAGAAGATACGAAAGCATCTAAAAGTGAATGTGGGAGAAAAAAACAGTTGTTTGTGTGATAGAAATTGATTCGTCGGATATAAAACGAATTCATGAAATTTTTTTTTTAAATTATAACAAACAGAACGATATGCAGAAATGTTTATAAAAACAAAAATTATTTTCACTTTAACGGCAAATTTTACATTCAGAGTGATGGTTTGGCTATGGGTTCGGCTGTTTTATCTTTTCTATCAGAATTCTTTATGTGCAATCTAGAAAATGTGCTGGACAAGATATGTAGACGATATTCTATGTATCTGAACGGGAACCGAACGACAACTTGAAAATTTTGTGAGTAAAACTCTAAATAAATTAGACATTAACATTTTATTGACAGTAGACCTAGGCAATAATGAAATCAAATTCTCAAATCTGACGCTTAAAACAGACACTAACAAATTATGTTACAATATTTTTAGAAAACCAACATTTTCTGATTCTGTAATTCCAAATAAATCCAAGGGTGACACTTGGAATACAAAATGGCATCTTTTCACTGTATAATTGACAGACTATTAAAAGTTCCTCTTAGTGTAGATGATTTTAATAAAGAATTGTCCACCATCTTGACTATAGCATTAAATCATGGATATAAAGAGAGTACAATTATCTGTATTCTAAAGAAAAAATCTTTCAATCAAGTTGTCAATTCCATTTACCCTTCAGTGAGGGGTAATAGTCTAGATACCATATACAAGAAAATTCCACATATAGAAGGCTTTTCTAATAAATTCAAAATTACATTGTAAAGCGCTAATGTAATACCAGCCTTTTCCAATAGATATAGTCTCAAAAATTTTCTATTCAGCAACAAGATAAAACCTAAAATTGATACAGTTGATAAAAGTGGAGTCAATAAGCTTAACTGTAACGATTGACAAGCTGTTTATATAGGGAAGACTAAATGATCTCTTAAGATAAAATTTTCTGAACACATAAAATCTACTACATCCAATAATCCGAACTCTGGATGTACAAAACTTCTACGCAATAATAAACATTCAGCTAATTTAAACTACATGGAACTGGTGCATTGTTTAAAAAATGGAAAAATATTAAACAAGTATGAAATCTATGAAATCAACAGAAGAATGGTGCTTTTCTAGTTATTGACCAGATTGATGTCAATAACAGAAGCCCTCTGCTAGATCCTGTTATAGTTAAAATCACCTCTCAGAGCATCTAGTCAGCACAATCACAATCGATAATTAGTTGTCGTCTAATCGAACGAAACGCGTCGGCTTTAGTTTTTGCTTTTTAATAATATGACAAATATATTTATAAATTGGAACATAAATTGCCAAGTATTTTTTTTTAATTCTTTAAATATGTTTAAAATTAATATTACCTCATTACGCATTACATCATGACCAAGTGCCCATATAAAATACAATCAATATGTTCAAACGATTAGGAATTCATATTGCGACAGATTCCCTAAAATGGTTAATCGAAATCAGTCAAAAAGAATTAAAAAGCCCATAAAAAACAACCACAAGAAATATCGCGAAGAAACTGCCACCAGTGAACTTACCTGAAAATAAAGGTGATCCTGTCGACTTCTTCAGTGCAGCGTACCTACACAGGTGCAGAAAAGAAAAAATCGGGAAGCAGAATTCGAATACAGAACAGCCTGATTCGTAACGATCGGACCCTCTGCAAAGGCATTTTTTCCCTTTAAATGAGACATCGGAAACGGATCAAAATAAAAAGGTTCTTCCGTTGCTTTTTGAAAGAAGAAAGGCAGGTGGCATGATTTTTTGAAGAGTTATAGTAGTAAAAATAAGTCAGAATTTCTGTGAATAAAAATAAATAAATAAAAGCACTTGAAATCGCGAAGTCTTAATTGTCTGGCCGAGTTTGTTTATTTTCTATTTGTGTATCTTTACAAAAGCTCTTTGCTCTATGGCTGGTAGTGCCAGTCCCAGATATCTTCAGAATAGAGCCATAAAAATTTGGCTGAAAGGCCGGAGGAACACCTCCTAGAGGAAAACGAAAAATAGGTGGCTGCTCCTGGAATTGAGCAACACAAAGTGGGAGTCTACAAAAAGCCTTGCGTCTAGAAATAATAAAAATTGTGCAAAAGTAGAGACATAAATTGAATAAATTTAAATCTTCCCTATTCGTGTGGTGTCTTTATCGAGGAGCCCCAAAGATCCTGAGGAAATGGTTTCCCCTCTCAAGCACGAAAGCTTTCTCTGACACAAACTCGATAGAGCACATATACCAACGTACACGCTGACGTCACAAATATTTTCTTCTTTATTTTATCTGGTATAGTAAATGGTACTTATCCGACTTGGATCCGCTATCTTTATAAATTTGAGCAGAATTTCCCTGTGTTGGTGGTCTGCAGTACGCTACCCCATGTCGAATTCTCGGCTTGCTGAAAAGCATCCAGCGTGATGGCAAATCAAAATACCGCCATCCCAGCCCGGTACTCTTTGGCGAACGGCGTCAAAACGAGCCACCATAAATATCGCCATACATAATTCACAACACTAAAATCACTCACCTTCTTCATTAGAGGATAGAATAAATCACATATTACGAATATTATTATTCTTGTTATATATGTCACATATTGAAGATCGTGAAGCATGATATTCATTGAAACTTAGAATCTCGCAAAAGAAAATGTTGATGTAGCAGGACACTTAAAATTCTACAAAAACAGCAGGATATAGAATTTTCAAGACATTTTCCGAAGTGAAATTTATGCATGAACTAAGCCTAATTATGTATTGTTCAGGATATATCGTGCATTCGTAGATTTTATAAAGAATTGAAACTTCCCAACTTCCAACAAAAAATTTACTCATTATTATATAATTCTATGACAATAAAATTTTAATAAAAATCCCAGTTGGAAACTGTTTATTTTTCCACTGAGCAAGAAAACAATAAAAACTGATTTCGTGTGTCCACAAAATAATTTAAAGTTTCTTGCGGATTTTTACAACAAGATAGCGTGTACTAAGAAATAATATATGTATGTATATATGTATGTGCATTACCATCCTGAAAACGTGGACAAAACAATCAGAGCAGTTTACCGCATAATTATCTGAGAATAGTCGAAACTTCATACTACCTACCATACCCCATATACCGGCCACTTGATTAATGAGGAAATTATTTCTGGTTTATATGTAACTATCCGAAAATGTAATGAATCAACACTAGTCATGCATGCAACAGTAAAAACGCCATTCAAGAATAATTTTCTCACACGAACAAGCTGTCAAAATATTTATTTGGAAAGAATATAGGTAGGTGCTCATGATTTATTTTCATTATATCTTGTAGATTTTATTACATTTAATATTTCGATTTGTTTTTGTCAACTTCTGACAACTATTCAGGATTCCGAAATAAGTGTGAAGGATCATTTAGGACAGTTTTAAAGTTTTAACCCTAGAATCTGCACCTTACCTGGACCCTATGGTTCATATACCAAAGGTACAAATGTACCTCCTTGTTATTGAGAACAAAATGTATTGAATAGGCGTGTAGTGTGAGATTTAATACAGGAAATAAGATAGGAAAAAAAGGTAGATAACACGAAGAGTGTTGTTTATTTTACTATCGGGATCCTACCCACTTACACTCTGCCTCTCTGTTTGCTGTATTATGCTACATAAATATTTAGTAAAATTTATTACCGATAGCTTTCTTTGGTTGAATGTACAGTTGAATTCCACTTTTGAATTATAAATTGAATAAATTTCGAAAAATTCAACTTCATTGTTTTTATTTCTAAAACTGAGCGTTTGCTTTTTTTCAAACCTCAAACCGCAATTAAATTAACAGCATTAGCAATTAAAGTACAAAATGCGTTTCGTATCAGTAACAATTTAATACTCTTCAGTACGGCTGGTTCTTGCTTGCTATATACGACTGGAAAAAACTAAGATGGCCTCACATATATGCAGTTAATTTGTTCAGTCCCGCTTAGGGCTAAACTGCTGAGTACAAAGTAAATACTTAGTATTTTGCCTCATATAATTCCCTCTCAGAATTTTAACTGAGTAAATATGTATGTGTTCAACTTACCTTTTATCCAGGCGTATACGGCATGCAATAACCAGACGTACTGAAGAGTATTAATTTCTAACTAATACGAAACGTCTTTTGCACTTCCATCAGTTTCATTTACAGTTTTAGCAATAATCTTTTTTGTTATCAATTTTTTAAATTGATAACATTTTTCTACAAAAAGCCTTCTTGATTTTTCTGTAAGCATTAGCAGTCTCTATATGGAGACCGAGATAATTTTCATACCAGAACGTAAACGATTTCTTGCACCGAGTTGTAGGTAAATCAGGCTATTTTAGAAAAATCTTTGAGTGCGCTAGTATCTACCTACATCTGTGTGGCTGTATAAAGCAATAGGGAACTAGGAAATAAAAACAAGTAAAATAACTTGAACCCTCATAATATTCTCAGGAAATGATTTCTACATCTCGATCGATTTCAGACAATAATTTGAAAACGAAAATATTTATGAAATTCAAGATTATTTTTGTTTATTTCTTAGTTTCCTATTCTTTTATAAAGTCGACGTATGTATGAATAACGCCTCGATTTCCATAATAAGGCTCCTGAATATACGTAGGTACAATTGTACCTTTGGTGTACATATTTCGATATGCAAGTACATATGGCTATGTTGACATGATATCAAAATCAACACAAACATCTTTCTGTTTTTAACGTTATCACCTTGTAAAAGATATATTTGAAGCTATCCTGGAATTTTAACTTGCTGCGACAAATATTTCACTTTCAAAGTGCAATTGGTTTCTCAGCAAAGGTACATTTGTACCTTGGTTTGGTGTAGATTATAGGGTTAAAGGGAAAAGTTTTATCAACTACAGCTTAACAGACATTTAGAAAGTGCCCTATATTTCTATATTTTCTTCGAAATATTGCACATTTACAGTAATCGGACCAAATATGTATGTACCTGACCATTTTCTGCCTTGCTTTATAAGCTTAGTTTATAAAAAAATGGAAGTCACAGCGTTTCCGGAATTCTGGCTTTCCATATCAGTTCCCCCGACATCTGCTCTCTGAAAATTAATATATTGCAAAGTGTTTTCATTTCACTCATATTAAATTTTCATTAAATTACATAGCTTTCAACTTTCGGTTAATTTCCCTGTAGTTATTTAATTTTGAAAAATTCGTATTACATTACGGATTTTTTGTTTTATTTTTATTCATGTAAGCAGGTGAATCTTTTACCATACCATTTCCATAAATTTTTCTTCAAACAGATAAAAGCGTGGGTATACAAAAGGAAAAATATGCTACTTATAACGGTGATGTAATTAAAAAAAATTTCTTAATCAACAGTAACAAACTAAAAAATTTTACCAGTAGTGATGGAACAAAAAAACGAATATGACATTTATGCTGTTGGAATAATGTGATTTTTCATTCTTATACTCTAGCTCAGGGATCGGGGGGGGGGGGGGCGGTCCTTCCGCAGAAGGTCAGTTTTATAAGATAATTTACAAATTATGTATGAAATGTAATCTGTATATTATTACTAAGTTCAATTAAATACAATAAAACCTTTAAATATATAATATACAATAGCAGTACTCAGATGGGCGCAGGACGCGACTTCAGAAACCTATTTTCCTTAATTCTTTTGGACTTGGGATACCTATATGCCCCATCCCCCCAAGCCTAATCCTGGGTGCATTGCTGCTCTAGCTAGATAATGAAATCATGGGTATACTATACTAAGTATGTCATTCCGTTTGTAACCCTTAAAAATAATCATGGTTAACCAACTAAAATTAATGTGATTTTTGCATGTCCATCCGTCTGTCCGTCCATTCCGTCGGTCCGTTCTATCAATAATTGGAGAACGCGTTTACATAGAGAGCTGAAATTTGACACACGGTTATTAAAAAAATTTAGGTATAAGAAAAAATATAAAAACTTCATTTTATTATGTATTTGAACAATGTTTGAGAACGCGTCGACGTAGAGTGCTGAAATTTGTTTCATAGCATTCTCATGAAAATAGTAAATAAAACATCAAAAATCAACTAAATCAGGACACCCCTTCTAGATATTGCCATACAAAAGTTTAGGTTTTTTATATATATTGTGAAAATGATCAGCGCTAGACGTTTTTATTGTACACTGAAAAGTTCTTCAGAATATAAAACCCTATGAAATTGCTAATAATAATCATTTCTACTGTCCGACAAACTGCTCTAGAAATATATGTAAAAATCTTCTTTAACAATCAAACTTTCACAGAGGGGTGATGGTGGCCATACCAAATTACATACGGATACTCGTCTAAAGAATCATAACAGTTTGTCTTAGATAAATTCTAACTTTTTCCTTGTTCTTTCATGGGCAGTATTATCTCTGAAATGGGAGATGCGCAGTATATACAAAACCTTTAATCAAGAGGAAGAACTAGTATTTAAAGAAGGGGAAAGTAATTTGTAAAAAGGAAGGTAAAACCGTTCAAATCGAACGTAAACTCGCTGCTAATACATAGCAGCAAAACATGAAAAGCTAATAATACTACTCAGTAGCAATTCTGCAGCAACTCACAATATAGAACCACATCAACTATCACATTTGGAGGTTAAAACAAGGTACAAATATTATATCCCAGCAAACATTTGCATGAAAATTTTTCAGGACGATATGTGGATGATATTGCCAAAATATCTTGAACGCGAAATTAAAGCAAATATGGTTAAATGATTTCTTCTTTGTCTTGCGTAGATGAAAAGAAGATGAAATTACAAGCAATTTTGTTTTCTGATTTTAAATTTGGAGACCAAGAAGACAATAGTTGCGCTTATTTGTCAACTCTATGATGCATTAATTTCTCATTTGGAAAAATGCATCGTTAGACTCCATGACACTAATTAAATTGTGTGTTTACTAGTGAGCTTAATTCCATCAATTCATGTTAAAAAAAAAAAATTTATATACCTAGTTTAAAAATATGTCTTCTTTATTCCCTTAGAAATTCCAAAGGATTTATTTACACGATTATTAAACGATTTGCTTTGACGATAAGAAAGCGAATTATCTTGAAAAAACAAATTAAAATAACTCGACCGGAAGGGACGTAGAAGATAGGCATTCATTTCATCAAAATGATTTTCCTTCGGGATAACAGTTTCTCCTGTTGGAAGTTGAGAATGCAATACGAAAATGATTATCATCCACGAGATTATTTTTCGTCCATGTAATAAGAAAAAAATCATCTGCGTTTCGCGATGTTTGCTGGGGAAGAAACAAAATATTCAGGCCATACATAGAATCAGAAAATTTGATTTAAACATGTAAAAAAGCTAGAATTGGTCAAAGATCCATTCTTATGATACTCTAGAATAGATAAATGGCCGTATGAAATTTTGTTTGTATTGTCTCTGTACAAGTTCGATTGTTGAAATAGTTTTTCATATATATTTGTAGAACCGTTCGTTAGAGGGTAAAAATTTCATACTCCCAAGAACTTTTCAGTGTACAATAAAAACGTCTAAGACTGATAGTTTTCACAGTCTATCTAAAAAAACATAAATTTTTATATGGCAAGATAAAGAAGAAGTTTCCCGATTTCGTCCATTTTTAAAACTATATTTACTATTTCTGTCAGAACGCCGTGGACAAAACTTTAGATATCTACGTTGATGTTTTCTCAGACAGTGTCCAAGTAGGTATAGAGTGAAAAAGCAAATTTTTGTATGACAACCCAACGAAGAAGTTACCCGATTTGTCCGATTTTCGAACTTTAACTTACTTTTTTTTTTTAAAAAGCCGGCATGCAAAATTGGAGCTCTCTAAGTAGACACGTCAACTATTTTGTTATACCAGAATTATTTATGTGCGTTATAAACTATGACAAATTTAGTATACGGTATGATTTCATCTAGGATATGGATTCCCAAAGTGGTCGATATCGACCACAAGGGGTCGATATCGGTTTCCCAGGGGTCAACATAAACGAAAACTAATTTTTGGGGTCGATGAGGTCTAAGAATTGACCCCTATTAATTAACAAAAGCTCCTATTTGAAACTTTCAAGATACTGTATAAGTTGTGTTACGTGTACCAACTTGTTATAAGAATGACTAATATTTTAGTAGGAAGTATCATTGTTGTACTTTTAAGTCGATAAGCGTGCACAAGTTCGTATAAGATGAAAAACTGGGCGTAGACAAGTTCGTGCAACATAATGTGTTCGAGCGCACTAGTCTTTCAGGCACGTTTTTACTTACTCTGCATTTGACGCATATACCCGATTTAACACGAACGAAATCATGATCACGTTGAGGTCCAAATATGCTCCTGATATTTTACTAAATAACAAGCTTGCAATTAGGTTGAAAGTTGATTTGCGTTTTGAAACTCATTGGATCTTGAATATAATTCACTCATCTTCTACTGCGTGATTCACAGACAGCATTTAGTAGCAAAAAATCTGATTCCTAGATTACATCTGTCTTTACAATATGTTATAAATGCTGTCAACAAGATTCGAGGCAATTCTTTGAACTCTCGGGTATTTGCTCAGCTATGTGAGGAAAACGACGAAGTCTTTACTCGGTTACTTCTGCACACTGAAGTTCACAAGCTATCAAGAGGCTCTTGATTAGCAAGATTTTCAGCTATTTTTGAATCTGTGTTGGAGTTTTTACAAGAAAAAGATCCGAATTATTTATTCTTTTATATTTACTTTGCGATTTTAATATTTTTTTCAGAAAATAATTACCTACTTAAGTATTTTTACGTAATTTGTAATAATAATTATTAATTATTTGATATTTACTGAATTTTATTTCTATTTATTTTGTTAAATTTTGATGAGAAAATGATGTCAAGTTTACTCACATAACCAACCGCAAAGTTTTTAAATTGGTAAGTATTTTGTATCAATAGGAAAAAAAACTAGAGATAGGAATTTTAAACTAATTTGGCTATGGGGGTCTGAGGTATCAGTTCATTTTGGAAAAGGGGTCTCTTGCCCATAATAGTTTAATCTTTGATCTAGGGTATAAAAGCAAAACTCATCCACTCGTCGAATTCTACTCCGGATCGGCACTGCAATCGTGGTACTAAAATTTAAAACAATAACAAATTATTTACATTAATCCCATGAATAACAAATTTAACTTTGAACATGAAGGAAGCGTAATATCATGTTATAAACCTATGCGTGTAAGAGAAACTTGGTTTTAGCGAAGGGGTGGAAAGGTAAGAAGTATATAAGGAATTTTAATTTGCTAATGTCAATTCTGTCAATTCGAATTTCAATTTCGTGTTTTCGCAATTTGTATTTTGTGTGTTATTTAATTAAATAACGTTAAATTGTTCCGTTAATATTGTTAATATTATATAAAAATATTTGAAGTAACAATTTAGTGAATAAGCCTTAGCCTTAAGTTCTTCAATGTGTCAGTGGTAGTTCACAATTTTATTTTATTTTAAATAATTACGCCAAACCCCCTGCAAAAATATTTCAGATTTACTATTCCCATGAGCATAACGAATACATAAACAGAATTCTATCCCATAGTGGG
This sequence comes from Dioctria rufipes, assembly GCA_963924295.1. Classification (NCBI taxonomy): domain Eukaryota; kingdom Metazoa; phylum Arthropoda; class Insecta; order Diptera; family Asilidae; genus Dioctria; species Dioctria rufipes. The sequence goes on along the minus strand of OZ002740.1, from coordinate 280,835,699 downwards.
AAATGCCCCAATTTTTCAGGCTTATTGCGCTTCCTAGTTATATGTTCTAAGAAATTTGCCAAAATGCGTCACCCACAGCACAACAACCATTGGAGTTTGTCATCACAGTTCTGATGATAAAGGACCACCAAAATTCACGCACGGAACCGTTGTTCATTTTTTTCTATCTATTTAACCAGTGCATTTTGCAGAGTAAGTAAGAGGTGCTGTACCTTGGTGCAGACCTGAAAAACTCCAAGTACAAGTACCAGTACCGTACCAGTACCTGGACTTGAAATATTTTAAGTACAAGTACAAGGGTCGGTACTGGTACTTTAAAACATTTCAAGTACAAATCCCGGTACTGGTACTTTAAAATTTTTCAAGTACAAGTCCGGGTATTGGTACTGATACTAGTACTTAAATACCAATGTACTTAAGTACTTTACAGGTCTCCTTGGTACAATTTCTTGGAATAGCCTTTTTTTTACAAATCGATAATTATAGATTGTCTAATCCATAATCTCCAATAATATTCGAATATGCAGTTAAAAATTTATATTTCATGATATATGAAAGGAAATATGAAGGTATTTGTATTTTACTACGTAAAAAGGATGGCATATCAATAGAGTTAAATTAATTAACACTCTTTATTCAACCAATAATAACAATATTCCCAAAGCAGGTAACCAAACAAACAATTGCTATAGATATACATATCGTCTCGTTGTTTTTATGAAACCTGCTATGTGCCACATTAAACTATTTTGAGGTTTTGGTATTAACTCAACCGCCGTTTTGCTCTTTACCCAGGGAAAAAGAATTCTTTGTGGAAAAATATTTTTGTTGATACTTATAAAGCAGAAAACGAAAGGTCCTATGGGCTAGTTGACAAGAATTATCACTTTTTTCTTTCCCCATAAAATTATACTTTTGCCACATAGGAGGTTTCATAAAAACAGCGACAATATGTAATTTATTATTTATGTAAAGACTGGGCTATGGCTTTTTTGGACATGTCCGTGGTACAAATGTTTGCAGTGTCCAAGGTACATACCATTTGCAAAAGAAACAAAACCGCCAGTGAAATATTTTAAGGCGTACAATTCATTACATGATGCACGATTTATAATAGTAAATATAAACAAGTTTTACCTGAGCTATAATCCTAAGATATGGGAAGAATAGAACTCCAACACTTCCTAGTCTTTATTACTGGAAAATATTGACTTTTTTCACGACTTTCCTTTAAAGCGCAATAACTGCACATTTGTCCAACAAACTAATTCCCAAAATAACTTAAGTGTCGTCTGTTGATTTGTAAAATTGGAGAAAAGTACGTTTATGTAAGTAGTACCTACAGTCCGTGTGCAAAATGAAATGACCAAGATACATACTTGTTCAAAGTATATGTAAAAAGAGCGCTGGGAATATGAATGGACATTGCGTTCGAAACAATAAACCTACACTGTAAAAAAGCACAAATTTTTGCCACAAAGTTTAGGGTAAAATTCCTAGAAATGTAGGAAATATTGCCTAAAATGTAGGGAACATTCCCTACATTTTAGGCAATATTTCCTACATTTTAGGGAATATTCCCTACATTGATAAGGATTTTTCCCCTAAACTTTGTGGCAACAATTTGTCCCTTTTTACGGTGTAGACATATCGGCCATGTTGAAGTCAAATTGAAATCTTAGATATCAAAACTATGAGTATTGAAACTAGTGCATTGCATATTAGGAGTATTGAACCTAATATATTTATTAGAACTGTTTAAAATAAAAACACATGTTTTCCTTACAAAACGCATTTCGCACTACTTAGGCATCTTCACGCTTTAGCAACAGTTGTGAAATAAATCATTAGTATACTATTTCAACACTAGGAGTTGTGAGTCTAAGTGAAAATATATGTTTTTGGCACCACAACTCAGCGCCAAGCTGGGAAAGTATCAAAAACTCAACTCAGGCACAAATCAAAACCATATAAATGGACTCTGTTGTATAGATTAAGATATTATAACTAAACTTGTTGGACCTTATCCCTGGGGGTTAAAAAGGCCCATTTTTATTTTTATTGGAAATAATTAAAATAACCGAGTTTTGCTGATTTTCTTAGTTTTACTAAGTTTAAAGAAAATCATTTCGCTGATTAAGATTTTGAAAAAGTTAATTTCTGCGTTTGGGCCTTGTTATACTGTGGTAATTTAATAAGGCCCACGGAAAAGGTTTTATAAGACTGAATTATTTTTTAAAATACTCACTGCTGTTATAGTCTTTCTATCTTTTTAATTGTGTAAATAAATAAACTTCATGGAAAACTTATTTTTATAGTTGTATTTCACCAAGTACTTGATTTATTGCATTTTCAGGTACCTTAATTGCGAATAAATTGACACAATTAAAAAGATAGAAAAATATTGCAGAAGTGAGTATTTTAAAAAAAATAATTCGGTCTTATGAAACCTTTTCCATGGGCCTTATTAAACTACCACAGTATAACAACGCCCAAACGCAGAAATTAAATTTTTCAAAATCTAATTAGCGGAATGATTCCCATTAAACTTGCAAAACTTTCCAAAACTCGGTTATTTTAATAATTTTCAATAAGAATAAACATGGGCCTTTTTAACCCACACGGGGATAATAAGGCACACCAACAACTTTAATTATAAATTTCTTAAAGTACAACAGAGTAAATCCAAACAGTCTTCATTCTTTGGAAAAAAAATAATGTTACAATCATAATCCAATGCAGGAACATTCATTTCATTGAGAATATAGGTTAGATAGGGTTATAAGGCCCGCGATCTATTAGACCTAGGACAGGTTTTCGCAAAGTCACTCATTAATTAAATAAACACAATGCTTGGTGAAAATAAACACCGAAATCATAAACTACTTTACACAACGTTCAAATTAAACAAATTACTACATGCGGAAATAGTAATTAAAGAACAGAACTTATGATTTTGTCTAGGCGAAAATTATAATTCCAAGCACCCGTATTCCTCTCGGTGACGTACTGTTCGTTACTGACAAGATGGCGGCATGAGCTGCCGGATGCCCTCTCGACGGCATTGGTGCTGACTTAATGCATGTGTGCCAGTGTTCCCAGATCTGAGAGATTAAACCCTTTTTAAAGGGATTTTTCCTTGAAAGTTCGGCTGAGGAAAAAAACGATCAAAATTGTTGAAATTAGGGATTTTTGACTGAGGAAGAAAATTTAGAGAGTTTTCTTTATTAATATCACGTGTACAAATTATATTTGAGCCTAGTGCAGTTATTCTCAAACTTTTTGTTGTTGCGGTACCGTTTTAACAATTTCAAAATCTGGCGGCACACTAATAATAAAATAAACTTAAAAGAATCTTATTTACCTATAATACACTGTGTAAAATAGTTTATGGTAATATTTTTTAATGTAAAATATAATAATGTGTACTATAAAAACAACAGAAAGTTTATTGAGTGATTCATTTATAATTAATTATAAGGAAATTTGAGCTTGATGTCTTTTGATAATTTCGTTTATATTTGGTCGTAAAAATGATAATACCACTCTTATTTCATCATCTATATTTAAAAGTCTCGATATTTTTTTTTTTCATTTTTATATTGGTTAATGATGAAAATCCGAATTCGCACAAATAAGACGTAGAAAATTGTAGTAATATTTTTAAAGCTTTTTTTGTTATTATGGGATAATCGCATCTAATGTTAATACAAAATGAATTAATTGACTCTTTCGAATGTTTTGAAATTAAATCTCGGTTATTACAAAGCGAAATTAGCTCTTCCTCTACGTTCGGAGTTAATTCGTATACAAACGTATCCGTTATCCCAAATGGATTGCGAACCTAAGCAAATTTTTTTAAATCTAAATTTAGAAGTAATGAATAATTCTCTCATCCAGTGTTGTCAAATGGTCAATAACAATTTTATGAATAGTTTTGTAGGAATCTTTTGGAACTGACTCAAAGTTTTCCAAATTACCTTCCTGTGCTTTGTTCTTCCATAAAGTTATTATTTTTTTGGAATCCCATCAGTTTATCTGTTGAGTTTAATATATTTTCTTTCGGTCCTTGAATACGTGAATTTATGTTATTAAAAATAACAAAAATATCAGATAAATAAGCTAATTTAGCACACCATATTTTGTCTTCCAACAAATGAACAAAACCATAATTTTTATCTTGTTCAAAAAATATTTTCATCTCGTTTTTTTTTAATTGCGGCACGCGAGATAAAACTTTTCCTCTGGACAACCACCTTACTTCCGTGTGCAGTATCAATGATTCGTACTTAGCTTCCATAGCTTGACAAAAATTACTAAATAAGCGACTTTTAAATGGTCCTGATTTTATATAATTAACCCTTTTAACACATTGTTCCAGCACTATTTTCAATCCTGATGTCAGATATTTTGTAACAAGTGCTTCCCGATGCAAAAAACAATGGGTAACTAATATATCTGCATTCAGGTCTATGTGCCACAAATCCTTTAATATGTCCAGTCATAGCTGGAGCACCATCTGTGCAAATGCCAATACATAAATTCCACGAAACTTTAATTTCTTGTAAATACGAGTTAATTACATCGAAAATATGTTTTCCGGTTGTAAAGTCAGATAACTCACGACAACATAAAAATTGCTTAATTATATTATTTTTGTGAATGAAGCGAACGAATGCAATTAATTGTGCCTTTCCCGCAATGTCAGTTTTTTCGTCTATTTGTAGAGCAAAGTTTGAATTTGCAAGAGTTTTTGCAGTATTTTCTTCAATATTTCGCGACATGTCTTTAATTCTGCGATGAATTGTGTCAATATCAATATCTGCTGATTCACCAATCTTTATTTTTACGACTTTGCGACAAGCTGGTAATATAATTTCTTCAGCCAAATTATTAGGTTTTAATTTAACTGCAATTAATTAATTAATTAATTAAATTGGTTTTCAAAACCGTTTACTTGTTTGAATTTTGCAGTTAATGATTTTTAAAAGTAGCTTTTATCTTTTGATGCAAGCGAAGGATGGTTAGTCAGCAAGTGACGTTGGAGCTTATTCGGAACAATAGCACTATTTGATAACTTACTGCCACATACCAGACACTCGGGAACAACTACATAATTTTCCATTGTAGATGTAAATCCAAATATTAAGTAATCGTCATTATATCTCCGATGAACATTATATTTTTTCGAGGAGGAATCGGTGCGTAAAGGATGAGTCATAGTACAAATCAGATTTTCATATCCGTTTATTGTTTCAACCAATGAAAACATTTTGCACTTTATTTTGTCCGTGCATAGATACATATTTTGTACTTATCCCATATAACAAAAAAAAATTGCCCGGTTCCTTAAGTTTCCTCATAGGGAGTTTTCACTGTATATAATTTAAATAATGTTCGACTAATTATATAAATCTACCGAAAAAAGATCGCCGATATTGCGGTACGTTTGATTCGGCTCAGCAGGATAATTGAGTCGGCATAACGATAATGCTGATGACGCGCTATAATGATTGCGGGATAAATCATTAGATATCTTTCCCGTCTCGCTCCTGTTTCAATAAATTTCTATATAAAACTACATACAAAATAATTTTTCCTGTTTGCATTTCTAAAATTTGACGGCACATTTCAAGAATTTGATGGCACACAAAAGTGCCGCGGCACAGTGGTTGAGAATCACTGGCCTAGTGACTATTTCTATTTGATTGTGAGGGACATGTAGTACACATGCTATACTATGTTATATATGGTGCGTAATAATAAGCCTTCGCCAATGAGCTGTGGTGCACATGTGCTTAGATTCCTATAACTCTATTTTGCGGAATATCTTGTATTGGAAATAAAGTAGTAAAGTAGAAAGATAGTAAATAGTGGAAGAAACATTAGATATTAAATATGACATATTTCTATCAAAAATAAGACAGTTTAAAACAATTGAAAACAAAAAATATGTCAAGAAGTTTTCCGATTGTTGGTTGGAAATCGAAAGTAAATAGGATTCAAAAGCTCAGTGACTGAAAAAAAAGCGAAATGCAAGGTTTGCGCTTTTGAAATTTGTTTATCATTGAAATCTTCAAATAATTTATAGGCTTGCAATAAAATTCTAATTCGTGACACATCTGAACTAGAGAGACATTCTACTAGAAAAAGACATCAAGAAATTTTTAAAATTATGAGTGTTCCAAAAAGTGAATGGTTTTACGCAAGTGCAAAAAATATTTATTTATTTGTTAATTTTTTGTTTATCACAGATTTATTTAATGGGATAATTTCGTTCTAAAATTAATGATTTTGGTTCAAAATTAATTATATTACTTTGCAAACCCATTCTTAAGGTATTTTAAAAGATTACTTTGAAATATGGTATTAGGGGATTTTAAGGGATTTTTATGTGCAAAATGAGGGATTTCCATTGGCAAGAATCTGGGAACACTGATGTGTGCACAAAGCATGAGGTTGCTGCTATTCATTTTAGTAGGAATTTTTAAATGTGGGCCTTATTACTCTTCGATCTCTATTTGCCGCAGGGTTCGTTCGTACGATCCCATATGTATGTGTACATTTATACCATATACAGCCCGTAAATTAGTAAATTGGGACTTCAATAAATTAAAATTATAAACAGCAATAAAATAATTTTCTTCTTTACATCCATTTTAGTTTTATTCAGTTATTTACTTTCAATTTTACATGATCTTTGACAATTCACACAAAAGCGTGAGGTAAAAAGTTACTTTTTGTTTGCTCTGAACGCAAAAAGCGACTATAGTGTTACTGTGAGCAGACTCTATATGACATAATCGTATATTTCTTTCCTAAATCCAAAGTGTGGTAACTTTGCCGTAACCCTCGCAGACAGGACATATTAGAGTCTATGATTCGTAAGCAAAATAGAAAACACTCAATATGTGATTTAATCACAAATTACTTGGTTGACGTTTAAAATTTGACTTTCGTACTTTGCAAATAATACCTACACTAAAAAGAATCATAAAATTAAGAAAAAACAACTATACAATTTAGGAAAATGAATATTGAAATTTGAAAATTGAATACGAGCCGATGAAGAAAGTTATTAAAATAAAGAAATGTTTTCCATAAAATCGATTAACCATTTGATGATTGTATCAACGTTACTCTTCTTAAATTCTTAAATTTAAGAACATATATTCATAGGAATAAGGACATTTTTAATTAATTTATGTGTTGTTTTCAAAATAAATAAAACATAAAATTTTCTCATAAATTTTGTTTAAAATATTATATTATATTTTAATATTAACCTAAACATAGTGAAACTGATCGCAGAGGTTCGTGCGATGGCCGCCACTCTAACCTGACCAACATATAATTCATACTATTGCAAAAAGCTATCTGCCATACATTATTAGTAATAACATTTGATTCTTAATACACTTTCACCCGTTGGTATGAGATAGTTAGAAGCAGGAGGATTTTTAAAAGTTCTTAATAATTTGCGTACAATATTTTCTTTTTTATCCGCCAAGATTTAACTTGCCAAATCATTATCAAATTTAACAACTTCAATTTCTTGACAAAATAAAAATATTTCATTATTATTTGCACAATCTCCAATATCTGGAAAACTTTCAGTTCTGTGAAATTGTCGTATACCACATGCCCTATCTTATATTTTGTTCCAAAGTAATTAATGCAATTGTAACAATTGTAACTTGTTTTTAATTTGAATATAGTATTTAGAATTCAAAATTTTAATTCCTACACCAATTGTGAACCATTCTGTTTCATTAAAAGAAAGAATTTGCTCAGTAAAGTTAAGGTTTGACTTAATCGCTAATGAAAGCGATACATTAACTCTAGAATTTATTTTGCTCATATAGGTCTCAATTCGAACCTGAATGTCCATAAATATGTCAATGGACCGGACATTTGAATAACTTTACAATAATGGAGTAAAATATAATGTTTTGGTTTGAGTGTATCTGTAACTATTTCTTAGATATCAAGTAAATTTATAAGAAATTTCCAAACTCGGTCATTTCTCTGATGAAAGTGTCCGATTAAAAGTGGAAAGAAATTTCTGAAGGTCATTTCTCCCTAGCAAACATTTTAAAATTAAATTTTCGTAAACGTTTAATATCTATTGGAGAAGACATATTTCCTATTTCAATTTCACCGTCGTTAAACCACTGTTTCCTGTTATTTATCGTTTCTAATATGAAATATTTTTTTTTTTAATAGAGTAAATAATTATATGGCATAAATCATATATGCATACGCCCTCAAAACAATCATGCATCAAGTCTACGGTAGAATGAAAAATTATTCAAAATTTAGTTTTCTTCAATTCTTAAACAATTTACTTCACTTTCTAAATCTTTGAAAAATTTTCTCTATTTCTTAGTGTACCTTTAGACCCTGAAGTAATAGTTACTGTGGAATCTTTATCATCACGGCAGAAACGACAGAAATATTTTGAAGAGAAAGACTTAGAAATCCCTAAAATATTATTGAGTGCCAAATTATCCCCGAATATCAAACCTAGCACAAAATGAATAAGTAAGTCGGTTTATCAGCTTTAATTTGAACTCCACCTCGTTCTAATTTCTGACTTTCCTCAATAAGATTATAGAGACACTTGTTATTTCCAATAGAATTTATATCTTTACCCTTGAAAAAAGGTGCAGGAAATACAGAATTGAGTTTTGAGACTAGATACTCAGGAGCAGTATTATATATTGAGCAATCGGCAAAGAGAGATGAGATTAATCTTTGTAATTATAAGAATTTTTTCTGTTTATACAGATATCATCCCAGGTTTCGCTTCTTCCACGGACTTTGTCGTGCAGGACGAAAATATTAAGATAGTAAACATGTACATTTCTCATTACCAAAAAATTACAACACAAGTCATTGATAGTGTTCAATGGTGTCTGGAGAATTTTCAAATCCGTCAATGCTGCTCGATTGAGAAATTTCGTCAGTGTTTACGGACTCGTGGATATCTATCTTTGCATACATCCTACGACTAGGTTATATACGGATATACCTATCATGAATTCCGAGAACATTTCGTTGGTGTGACTCATGAAATGTATTCGGTTAGCGATCACCTTCTTCCTTCAAAACTTTTGCGGGACCATAACGAAAAAAAAAAACCAAAATTACGCATATACTGAAAAATCAACATTTTGTATGGCAACATCAAGAAGGGGTAGCCCGATTAAGACTATTTTGGAGCTTGTTTTTGCAATTTTTTACGAAAACACCGTGTACAAATTTTTAGCACTTCACTGAAGCGTTCTCAGGCAGTCTCCAAATGTATACTGAAAAACCAAAGTTTTGTATGGTAATACCAAGAAGGGATTGCCGATTCCAATTTTACTTTCCCTAATATCTTTATTCGGACTCTTACAAACCTAAAAAAAATTATCCAAATCGGTCCAGCCGTTATCAATAGTTGCGATTACCAACGAACACCATTTTATTTTTATTTATATAGTTTATGCAACATTATTATTTTTATTATACCTAATATTAATTTTTTTATAAATGTGTTCCGGTTGTTGTTGCCTATTATTGCCGATGTTCTTTGGTTAGTTACTTCCAACTTTGGTGGTTTTTCTTCTACATTCTCTATTTCGTCAACTGTCTTCTGTAAATCCCGAAAGATTTTTTCGATTTCTGTTGTGATTTCTTCTTCTGCTTCCGCATTGGTGGTTTCACATAATTCTGGTATATGTTCAACATCCTGCCTTTTTTCATTTGCAACTCGTATTTTTATCCCTTTATTAGTTTTTCGTAGTACCTTTGCTGATCTTCGCCGCTAGTTTTTCTTGCATTTTTCTTCCCTTTCTCTTTCTTTCAACATTGCTGTTTCTAGTTGTTTCCTTTGCTTTTATTCTTTTTTCTTTTGGATTTGGATAACTATTTCTTCTATGCTTTGCTTCTTCTTTACGATTTAAATGATTTTCTTCCTTCAGAATTTCTGCAAATATGTTTTTCTCCATTTTTTCATCATGAAATCTTCGAAAATGAAATAGATATTATATAAGACCGGTTTAGATTTTTGTGTTTGTGAAATCGTTGTAGGTAGTGATGGCAAGAATCGTTACATTTTGGTACCTGCCACGATTCGTTACATGGAAAGCATATACCCTTTACTTTGAAATCGGTACTCGGTACCTTCGTTACTTTTGGTACTGCTCTCAGAATTTTGATCTGTTCTACAGCGCCTTCGTTTATTTTATGCACTTTTACGCTAGTAGTTTTATATGATATATAGGTAGCAGGTACTTACGTTACTAATGCTCTTGTAATTCCGTTATCTTGCGTTTCAGACATAGATTTTTTAACATGATAGCGTTCAAAATATATAACACTTTTTTTAAATATAAAAAGAAAAATAAGTTGTATTCCAAGAAATACAAACGGAGAAAATTATTTTTAATAAGAATTAAAGAAAAAATATATTCTGTTATATACAACAGCGCCATGTATCTTGTTCAAAACTATACTTCAAGCTAGAACTAGCTAGGCCCACAAAATTGCATTGAAATCGGTTGGGCGGCTTCGAAGATTAGCGTGTATGAACACAATGAATGACACGTGATTTTTATATGTATATTAACATTATATTGTCGGAATATTTTCATTTAGTGCTTCTAACCCTTCTGGTAAAATGATAGATTAGATTAGATTTAGAGGGGTGTGCAGACATTATAGGTAGTCTTGCTACCTGTGCGACCTGAAAGGTCTATTGTGAGTCCACGTTCAATTTCCTTCCTATCTAGGTTTAGATTGTTAATAAACTTAAGAACCATTCTGGAATTGCTAAGATGTTGAATTTGATTTAAAATTTAACCACAAAAAACTTTATTCGTCAAAAGAGTTTTTATTCAAAAATGTATCGCTATGAAATCAATCCAGTATTGTCATTGGAACAGTACCGATGAAAGCTCATTAGCATGGGTGTATAAAATATACATTCAGCTGGAATTGAAATTAAATGTAAAGGAGTTGAAAATGTGTATAGGTGAAGAAGTACGAAAACTTTCACCGCCATACAAAAAGCCATCCTTGCACTTATACATATATTATGTATTCCTTTTCATCGTAACATCATTATATTTTTGAATCAAAGCGAAATAACAAATCCTAGAAAAACCTACTTAGTTACATTACTTGCTATAATTATCACTTTTCATTTCATATTTCTCGCATGCTTGAAAACCATTAAAATAATTTCTGTCAAGAGCACAGACTTTAGGATGATGATGTTAACCGACGATTAAGGCTCTTATAAAAATCCTGGATAAATATATTTTATACGATAATTATTGATATTGCTATGAAAAAAAAAAAAAAACAAACAGAGAGATCAATGTATTACCTCTTAGTACCTTGTACATAAAAACTACTAATTAATTTTAACGCCCCTATTTAAATTTAATTAAAAGTACGCGGTAATAAATGCATTAAGAAAAATTATTATCCTAAATGTGGATGGGACCAAATTCCTAATTGGAAAACATCCCATTCAGGCCCGTTTGCTCGCTGTGTGATTTAGTTTTATCTTCTGCACGTCCCCACTTGGCCTGATTATATTTATGGGTAAACATAATTGAAAGAATTTTAATTTAAAATTCTTCTCATTCAGGCCTGATAATTATTTTCTCGTACTTCCGTAATGAGATTAAACCTCCATTCCAGCGTAAGGTCACTGTGCATTTTTAACTAGTGCACATAAATACTGGCGCTATACATTACTGTATTTCTGTACATTCTCTTGTATACGTTTTTAGGGGACCTTTGAGTATGAAATGCATATTATGAAAATGTTACTCATACGGTATCATGCTACGCCAAGGGCAGCGCCAGGCACCACATTGCGATATTTATCCCAATTTTTGTATGGTGCACTGCGTACAGAGTTTTAAATAATTCGGAAGCCAAAAAGGTTTTTTGGCTGTAGGTAAGCTAATTTGTTAGGTACAGCCGCTGGGGTAAATATGTATAGTGGGAGCAAACATTAATTAGGATGCTGTTTTTAGTAGGTTTGTTTGTAAAATTACCTAGCATTAGTGGAATTGTAAGTTTTTTTTTTTAGAGATGTACAACATGTTCGAGCCGTGTGTTTTGTAATTTCGTCATATTTTCAGATCATATTATGCTAATTTCAACCTAAATACGTCCTGATGATATATGTATGTATAACCATTCAGTCATATATTAGACATTTTTGAAGGAAGCATATATTACGACCTTATCGTTATCGTTTATCTCCGAGAGGAAAATATTGTGAACACACGGCTGCAGAAAATATAAATTTACCTGATCATGACCAGTACTTACTGTGCATTGTGAAATTCTATAAATCTAACGAAATCCGGGTAAATTATTTACTGTTATGCATTTCAAAACCGAACGGGTGTATAGTATAAATATATTCTGTTTATCGTGTTTTTAAGGGATTAGTGTCTGAGAGAAAACGAGGATCGGGTAAAAAGCCTGCTATTATGACGAAGGCAATTAAAAACAAGTAAAAAGCTAGAATTAGTTTAAGACAAATTTTTATGATACCTTCGATCAGGGGTGTCCAAAAAATGGGGCGCAGACCAAAACCGGCCTATGGGACCTGATCTTTACATACCTGTTCTCTTCCCCTATAGGATATACCTGCCGGAGCCCTTGTGCTTTGTTAGTCATTAGCGTTAGGATTATCATGATTAGTATCTGTATATTTATATGTTCTTTTAATATAACATGGATGTACGATTTCTAATAGATATTTCCTAAAGTACGGTTGATCTTTATGCCTTAATCTTTTATATTTTTTAATAAAACCTACCTTCCTTCTCGTTTTTTTTTATTACCTTATCTTTTCCTTTGTCAATTTTTCTACTAACAATTTCGTGTCTGTTAAATTATTCGCTTCTCTTGAAGTCATTTCAATCGTGTAATGGTATCGATCATTATAATTTCCTATTGCTTCCTGTATTTTCTGTTCTAACGAGACATCTCCTACAGTTTCAGTTTCTATAAGTGTGGAGTGCAATCTCTCTATATCAGAATTACCAGTATGGCTGTTAGGCTTCGTCCAATGTACTTCTATATTATTTTCTTCCAAATATTTTTTAACCTATTCCCATTTAAATTCATTGTCCAAAATAATTATTTTGGTTTATCTAATGGTGCAATATATCCATCTATTATGGCAATCTACTTAATCCAGTTCCTATCATTAATTAAATTTGTGACAGCAAATTTTGTTAACTTATCAATGATAGTTTAAAGAGTCTGTTTATTATAATGAAAAGTATCATGTATCATGTGATCAATTCATGCTTAACGACATCAACGTTTCCTTCAGACTGGAAATCTGCGATAGTACTCCCAATACCGTAGAATAAATGTCCCGAGTCCCCTGCCGACTTTCGCCCTATAAGCATCTTATGTTTCTTTTCTAAGGTGCTGGAAAAGTTAATGTATCGCCAGATGCTTGAGTACCTTGATGATAATGAGCTGCTTACACGTTGGCAATCAGGATTTAGACGCTTTCACAGCTGCGAGACTGCAGTTTTAAAGGTATCCACTGACATTAAATTGGCCCTGAATCAAAACAAATTTAGTACATTAGTACTGCTAGATTTCACTAAGGCATTTGATATTTTTGATCATAACATCCTTCTGCATAAATTGCTTGCTATTTTTAAATTCAGTACTTCAGCTCTTACTCTCATTAAAGATTTTTTGTCACGTCGTCACCAACGCGTTAAGGTAAATAATAATATCTCTAACTCACTCACCTTATCATACGGCGTACCACAAGGTTCTATTCTGGGCCCATTGCTATTTAGCCTATTCATCAATGATCTACCTGAAGTAGTTCGTGACGTCAAAGTGCATATGTATGCTGACGATGTACAAATCTATTTGAGTAGGCCCATTGGACTTATTGAAGACGGCCTTGTACGCATAAACGATGATTTAGACAGAATAGGCTTGTGGGCTAAGAAAAATCGGTTGATACTGAATCCAGGAAAGTCGCAGTGTATTGCTTTTTACAACAACCTCCGGTCGCTTTGGATGATACCAATTTAGTGATGCAAAGTAAAGTTACTAATCTTGGCGTTACTTTAAGCCAAGACATGAAGTGCTGTGAGAATCTTAACGCATTGATTAGACAAGTCTACTTCGGCCTTCGGAGACTTTGGCTCTATGCAAGTATCCTAACAACACCTGTTCGTCGAAAGCTTGTAAAGACGCTACTCATGACATACTTTACACATTGTAATACGATTTACCGTAAGCTCGATTCCTTTTGTGCCCGCAAAATGGAGGTTGCCTTTAATGATTGCGTTCGATTTATTTTTGGTCTTCGCAGGTTTGATCATGTTTCCCCTTTTCGGACATGATTGCTTGGGTGTCCTCTGACTTCTTACCTTCAGCGTAGGTCATTGATATTCTTCTTTAATCTTCTAAAGTCAGGCAAACCAGAGTATCTCAGAGAACTCTTCAGTTTCGCAACATCTGAACGCAATAGGAATATAATAACTCCTCGTTTTTATAAGACGATTATGGAAAATTCTTATCTTGTCCAGATCTCACGCCTATGGAATAATCTTCCTATGAATATCCAATCTGCCAACTACTTGATCGCATTCAAGAGGCTCATTAGTTTACAAATAATATAGTTGTTGATATTCGTTCCTTTAAATATTTGCCATATTTTTTTACTTATCTTCTTAGCAGCTGAAAGTAAATTCTAGTTGACCTTTCTTAGCGCACTTACAAAGATTCTCTAATCTTGATAGTTTGATTTATCTTTCTTTTTTTCTTTTTCTGCGCATAGTTTAGTTTATAATCTTTAATTGTTTTTCTTTTATTTTTTTTCTCCTTAAATTATGTATTTAGAACCGTATTTACTACTCATTATACAAAAAAAGATGTCTAATCTTGTGTACGACTGGTATATATGATATGATATATGATTTCAGTCATAATAAATTTCTTGACATTTTTCGCAGTTATTTATTATTATTTGCATATTTCTTGCAACTTTGGATAATAGATTTTATCTTTATGTGCCTTATATGTCTCGTGATATCACTGTGTAAGGATTCTTTTGTGTGATACAAAGCAATTGGTTTATGACACTCTTCTTCGTTCTGTATTTCTTGACCCTTCTTAGCAATTCTTACAAATATGACTCGTTTACCTCATGAAATTAATTTTATAATAATTTGATGTATTTTATTATAGTCACTATCATTCACATCTGAATATATGCCTATATGTCCAGATTTAATATACTGTTTTAATGTATCTGAATTAAAGACTGTCCTAGAAAGTAACTCAAAACCTTACTAGATCATGTGCTTTTGTTTTGTTTATTCATTAGTAATATGATAAAAATAATATTTTTTACCGGGTCAAGTTTACATTTTTTCAAAAAGGCATTTTTTTTTGGATTCTTCGGTATATAGCAAAAGCTAATTTTTTTTTTTTATTTTTTTATCACAAGTTTGAAGTCTTGGTTTTCACTCATCAATAGGTCCCAAGTAGCGAAATTGAAAATTTGAAAAAATTTAAAAAACCAGATTCTTACGAAACGAATCGAACCTGTGTAAGCCCGCAGTGGGCTGAAAAAAGAGAAATAAAGAAGAAGAAGCGTTTTGTATTAGCAGAAAACCTTACACTCATCGGTACAGCTTGGTGTTCTGCCTGCTGTAGACGCTTGAAACAGATCAAATTGATCTCCTCTCATATAAACTCAGCTTTTGCGATATACCGTACAATCCAAAAACAGCCTTCTTGTAAAAAATTTAGTAATATTGCATAAAAAATAATTTTTAAAAAGAAATATGTATTTGCCGGGAGAACAATCGAACTTTTTTTAATTGGAGCCATCAGATTTTTCACAGTAGAATCACTCACTCTCCTACTAGAGCTAGTTTCCATAAACTAGAAAAATTTTGTAGCGTTGTAGCACTTTTGCCTTGTTTTCTCAAGATGTTTTTGACAGAAGCGCAGTTGCGCTCGATAGGTCGAAGTTGGCGGACGTTCGGGAGATTTATTGCCTTTTCTACAAAATTCACTTTATTCTCTCGGTACCAGCTCAGTTTCTTCAGAATAGTGACAAGTTGGTAAGTTTGGCCAAAATAGTGTAGTCTTTTTATGCAATCTGAGAAACGGCTATAATCCTTTTTTCATGCACTGGTTTATGTATACGTCAGTGTTAATACACCCCTCAAAGTAAAGGGACCGAGTGCGTTGACCACACTGAAAAATGTCCTGCCAATCAAGAACCGAATTTTTCTATAAAAATTGCATCAAAAACATTGTCTTTATCTCTTGCATTATAAAATTGAGTTCCGGCAAGAATACTAAAATCATATTTAAAGTACAATTTATCGTCCATTACAATACAGCCTTCGCTCAACTGGCATAATTTATCATGCAACTTTGAATGTAGGACAAGATACTCGCGAAAGGAAACATAAAGTAGATGAAGTGATATAAGGCTATTTTAATTTGCCTATTGGGATAATAACGGGTTTTCCAATAAGAGGTGTTATTTTGATATTCAAAGAAAAATGCTATTTTTTTAGATAAATGATCGGATTTTTATTTGATTATAAAGAGGAAGGTATGCCATTAATAAATGAAAATAACATCAGCCAAATGACCACCCCGACCACGCCTACAGGACCATATCCTTTTCATGAAATTTTCCATAACCAAATCGCAAAGTGGCTGCCCTATGTCCTCGATAGCCTCACGAATTCCATCTTTGATATCTTGAATCGACGCTGGGCTATTGGCGTAGACATTCTTTTTCACGTGGCCCCAGAGGAAGAAGTCGCAAGGTGTTAAGTCACGAGATCTCGGTGGCCAATTGTGATCACCTCTTCGAGAGATAACACGGTCCGGAAACTTTTCCCGTAAAAGATCAATGGTTTCGTTGCTTGTATGCCACGTAGCGCCGTCTTGTTGAAAGTAAACGTTGTCCAGATCAATACCATCCAATTCCGGCCATCAAAAATCATTAATCATCTGTCGATAGCGCAATCCATTCACCGTAACTGATGCTCCAGCCTCATTTTCGACAAAGTAAGGTCCAATGACCCCGCGGGACCATAAACCGCACCAAACAGTCACATGTTGAGGATAGAGAGGCTTTTCAACAATAACTCTTGGGTTTTCCTAGCCCCAGATGCGACAATTTTGCTTGTTGACTTAGCCATCGAGGTGGAAATGGGCCTCATCACTCAAGATGAGTTTTCGATGGAATTCCGGATCATTTTCATGCATTTCAAGGACCCAATCAGCAAAGACTCGACGTTGTTGATGATCGGCCGGCTTGAATTCTTGTGTTAACTGAACTTTATAAGCCTTAAGACCCAAATCTTTATGCAAAATACGGTGTAATGACGTTTGTGGAATGCCTAATTCCAAAGAACGACGAGGAATGGACAAACCTGGGTTTTCTTCAACACTTTCGGCTACAGCAGCAATATTCTCGGCTGTTCTTGAGCGACATGCACGGGTTTTATTCTTCACATCACTAACTTGTCCCGACAGCTCGAATTTTTCTACCAATTTCTGTATTGCGGTCCGACAAGGTGCTTCACGACGAGTTTTACGAACCGTCTCTGCCACATTTTCACCATTTTATAGTGAATTTTAATAATTTCAATGCGTTTTTGAATCGTGTATCGTTCCATTTTTATTAATAGCGTAGTTTTTAATTATCAAATGTCAAAAAATGATACCTCTAAAAGTGACATCTACCGAAACAGCGGGCTAATTAAAATAACACCTCTTATTGGAAAACCCTGTAGTTACTTACAATAGCTCTTAATAAACATAAAATTAACATAGACCTTATATCGACGTTGGATCATGCCGATAATTTAATCACTAGTTTTGAGAATATTAGATCAGCTATCATTCTACTCAATTTCAAAACTTTTTCTTCTGTTTCTAAAATATGTACACGAGATTTCAGATAAATATGACATCGAGATACGTATACACCATTTAATTGACAGACAGTGTGATAAAGAAAATCCCCAAATAAATAATCCAGAAGAGTATTATCGAGTTATCTTGATTATGAAATTTGATGGAGCAAGAAATATTTACTTCGCATCGCAATCTATTCACAAAATTTTCGAATTAAATAATCATCAATTGAAAAATTGAACAACTTGAGTGATAGACTTGATCACCTATTACATTTTATAATAAAGGTGGTATTCTTAGAGAAAAATGAATGACGTAAGTAGAGTTTGAATTGTGGCATCAGGCATTAGAATCAGTTTCAAAAAATATGATACTCCCTTGTCAGTATTATAGAAGGTATAATGAGATGTGCACTCTTTTCTCAAATATTTGGCGATTGTTAGAATTACACGAATCATTGCCGGTAATAAGAAAAATAAACGAGAAATCCTTTTCTGCATTAAAGCGGCTAAAACATACCTTGAAAATACGATTGTGAAAGGACCTATTAAATATTTGTGGTTTTAAGATTGCATTCAATAAACGCATGCATCAACATCGTTTTAATGGACTGGCAGACTGAGGGTTCCTCGAAAGAATGAAATCTATTTACAAAGAATTCTAGATAATCTAGTGAGGTAGAAAAGAATAGGTGCGTTCAAATATTATTGTAAATTTGTATGTTACTCATTGTTTTCTACATCCATGTTATGTGCTTATATAAATTAAAAGACTTACATTGCTTTCAGTCACAATGAAGTTTTTTGCAGCTACTTAGTTGCAGGAATTAGATTTTTATTTTATAAGGGTTGTATAACAGCTACTCGAAAACTTAAATTTTTTATGGATGTACTGATTTTTCTTATTGAGTTCCGGTACAAAATTATTTTCTAAGGTAGCACTGAGAACTCTTTCCGAACCTCTTATAAAACAGTTTTGCTCTGGAAATTAATTTATTTTATAAGTGTTTTAGTTCGAAGCAAATCTTTTAAAGGCCTTTTAAAATAATGTAGCTTCCGGACCAATTTAGTTGTCGAAGAGTTTTATAAAGATATTAAAAAAATTAAATTAGAACTACTACAAAACCATTTGGTTGCAACTTGAATTGATAAAGATAAAACTCGAAAGTTGTATTTTTTAGCTTTTATGACAACTCTATAAAGAATGGAAGCTATTTTCATTTTTTCATTTTCATTTTCATTACTTTAATAAGAACTATTCTTCACAAATACCAATTGACCTGTGTAAAACTAAGTATTATATGAAGTGCACTTTGACATATCCGATCGTGAAGATATTACACAAATTTAAAATGTTTTATAAGAGCTGTAAAGTGATGTGAAGGCATTCGGCCAGTTTGTTATTAAAACCGTGAATATATTGCAGTGACCAACATTTTAATATTTAACTTTTTCGTTTATTGACATGCAAATCTTTGTTGCGAATAAGACAAAAAAAAATTTGATGATTTTCCTCTTAATTTTTAATCTTTTTTTTTTTAAGGAATTGGAACTTAACAGTAAAAATTTATTTAATAATAAGTATTTATTTAAGTTCATTTATTTTTAAAATTTAGTAGGCGCATTGTATTTTTTCGAGCTAGAAGTATAACTTTTACAATGAAATAAAAGTTGCATGAAATTTTATTCCAATATTAATCGAAAATTAATGTTTAAGCATTATGCAAACATTATTGCAAACAAAGTTATGTTGGATGACAAGGTCTGATTTCATAAATTGCTTTTTTCCTGCTCAGACATTTCTGAAGTATATTTATAATACATTTTTCATAAAGAAATAATAAGACAAAAATAGAGCCATATTACACAAATTCATATAAGCTTTAATAAATGACTGCAGGAAGGAAGTTTTCACAAATATCACAAATATCTCCGCAACCCAATATGTAGACATAAGTGATTTTATAAGGGTTTCAAACACTTTCTCGCAGATTGCTAACATGTTTTATTATTGCTTTATAAATTAACGTCCACAACTCTTATACAGTGCACCCAATTAGATGTATAAGGGTTTTTTTAAAGCATGCACAGCATTTTTAACAACAATTTTATAAAACAGTATATTTTATTAAGAAGTGTGAGAACTTTCCGGTGGCCATAATAAAGTATAAATTGTTCATTGGGGTGGCAGTTCATGGTATTCAGAAGAAGCGAAGCAATTCATATTGCGTAAGTTATAGCTCCGCTTTTCAGACTTTTATATTTGCTACTACAGGCAATTATAAAAGTATAAAAGCCAATTATGTTAATAATATCCAATATAAAAATCCATCATTTGCTTGCTGTTGAAATAAAAGGAAGACATTATCATCTTTAAATAAGTTAGGTTTCCAAGGCAGCTTTTTGAGTAGTATGGTTTGTATTTGTAGAAGGTCTCTAGCTCTCATGGCAACTCCTTCACGATGGCTTTGTGGAGATTGCACAGATCTGAAAATCCTGAACTTCCTCATATACTGTTTTCAGTGGAAAACAATATACAAGGCCAACAATAGAGTTTATTAATGAATTCGCAACCGCTCAGCCATTCATTTTCATCGTACAATTCATTTGAAAAATGTCTGGTAAAATTTTTTGCTGTTGACTGCTGACTTAAAGAAAGGTATTCTCTCAAACCATGCACAAGAAGCCCAGTATAATGAAATTCAGTAAACTGAAATTACGGAAGTTGTGGCAACAACCTAAGCATATCTAGAAAGCTACATTAATGCTAAAATATCACTATCAGTCTGATTAAACTAGTCATGTCACACATACATACAACACAATCCCAATTAATTTGTTTTTGTACCTTGCAAGAGAGACGTAAACTTGGATACGTCGTTGTTCCAAATCTCTTTGAACATACCCTGCAACTGTCTCCCCATGTCAAGGCCTACGGAATTTACCGTGACTCGAAGTTAACGTGGGGATTGAATGTAGGGGAAAAAGTGAATACAACTAAGAGGGTCTTCGCTCAATGCGGGAGAGCCTAGCCACTATATGTACACCTGGATCATAAGACCCATGCTAACATATGCCTCTTAGATATGGTGGCTGAGGACGAAAGTGGGGACTGAGATCCGGAAGCTAACGTGGCTGCCAAGGCTTGCTTGCCTGGATCTTGTCACTCAGGCAGATACTAAAAGTGTTCTGCGTAGGTTTCACTTATGGAGATGTTGGGAGAACAGCTGAACTGGTTCCTCCCATTTCTCTTTGGCGTGTGGGTTGGAAGCAAAAAACTCTATGACCCGCATGACACTTGATGCGATTGTACCAGAGCTTTGTTTTCGACGTCCTTTCTCTGTGAGTTTTTCCTGAAAGGGAATCGTGGGCTGAAGCAAGTGCCTTATCAAGCCTTCCACGGTCCATTCCCAAAATGTTCACCGCCGACTCCCTCACTGATCGGGGAACCGGTGCGGGTGTCTCCCTTCTTGAACCAGACATTGGGTTGGAGTACTCATTTGAAAGGTACACCACTGTCTTCCAGGCTGAATGCTTCGCTAGTGCAATGGCAGCGAAGATAGCCCTTGATCATGGGTCAAGGGTAAGGACAATGCAATATTTTATTACAGTTAAGTAGCCTTGATGCTTCTGAGTGGCTCTCGGATAACATCTAAGTTACTGGAGGACTGCAGGTCGTCCATGGATAGGCTGTGTATCAGCAACAAGATGTACCTTTAGTGGGTTCCTGGTCACATGGAAATGATGGGAAATGAGTGGGATGACCTTGTAGCCAGGTCTGGCTCTTGTTCTCCGTTCCTTGGACTGGAACCCACCGTAGGCGTTGCGATGTCCATTATCGGGTGCCTCATCAAAGCGGCTGTTCGTATGAAGCATCACCAGAGATGGGCGAATCTGAGCACTTATAGGTACACAAAACCTTTTCTTGGTGGGCTCTATAGGAATTTGTCTACTTTCCTCTTGGAGCTCGGAAGGAAACAATGTAGAACTGTGGTTGGCATCATCACCGGCCACAGCTCGTTTTACGCTCATCTAACAAGGATGGGAGTTCTTCACAGCCCTGAATGTCTGTCCTGCCTGGAAAGAGAGTCTGGGAGTCTGTGCGTGTTTGTTGGACCTTTCCCCGGAGCAGGCTGGACACGCTTGAGTCTGCCCTCCTAACTGTGGATGAGGTGCAAAATTTACCTCACCAAAACCTGATTTTTTTTTTTTTTTTTTTTTTATATTATTATTAAGCCAAGCTCAGGGGATACCCTATGATGCAAAGCACAGCGTGGCAGGAAGGAGATAGGGAAAGGATTAAGGGATATGAGGAGAGTGGCGGAGGTGCCGATTTATGTCGCCCTTAAACTTTTGCAGGTTGTATGCCGGAGGAAAGACGGAAGATGGTAGACTGTTCCACATTCGCACAGTTCGGGATAAGAAAACATCACGGAATTTAAGTGTATGGCCGAAGGTAATTTGAAGGGTAAAAGCATGAGCGCGGGATGCAGCGCGGGTATTGCGTGCAGGAACTATTCTACAAGGGATCAGACTAGATATTTCATCAGAACATTGGCCATGCATATAGCGATAAAGGAGCGAAAGGCATCCAACATTGCAACGGTGCTCGAGCGAGTCGATATGACGAGTAATTGCCACATCGCCAATGAGCTTGCAGGCTCTCTTTTGGACAATATCCAATGAAGCTAAGGCTGTGCGATCAGCCCCGGCCCAGATATGGGAATTGTATTCCATTCTGGGTCTGATGTAGGACTTGTAGAGGAGCGCTATATTTGATGGGCTGAAATATTTCTTACACCTTTTCAAGAAACCAAGACATTTGGATGCTTCTTTGGCAACCGAGAAGATGTGATCTGTCCAGCTTAACTTACTGGAAATATTAATGCCAAGAATTCTTAGTGACGGTGATTCAGAAATTAATGCACCATTAAACGAAACGGGAGTGGTTAAGTAATGGTCTTGATTTAATGAGACGAGACAGCTTTGGGTCTTAGATGCATTGCATTCGACGCGATTCACTTTGCCCCAAGCGAGAATATTGTCAAGATCGTTATTCAATGATCTAATCATGCATTCTCGTTTAACACATGCGGCGTTCCCTCTGGAATCCGCAAGGGTGTCAAAGGAGTATGCGAAATCAAGGGTACTGTCATCAGCAAAGCTATGGATAGGATTGAAAGTAAGGGAAAGCAGATCATTAATGAAGATTAGAAATAGAGTCGGAGAAATAACAGAGCCCTGGGGGACACCGGCATTAATAGGATGAGGATCTGATATAACGCCATCTAATACAACTCGTATTTGGCGACTAGATAAAAAACTTTCAATCCATAATAGAAGAGGAGGGGAAAGACCAAGTGCTTTGAGTTTGGCTAAAAGGGCTGAATGCCAGACTCTATCAAAGGCCTTTGAAATATCTAGAGCAACGATTTTGGACTCACCAAAATTGTGAAGACTACGATTCCAACGTTCCGTAAGAAAAGTCAGCAAGTCTCCAGATGAGCGTCCGTGCCGGAAGCCATATTGGCGATCGTTGATTAGCTGATTGGTTTCCAGATACTTCATTAATTTGGAGTTAATGATAGATTCAAAAACCTTTGAAAGAATCAAAGTGATTGCAATTGGTCGATAATTTGAGGGATCGCTACCCTCTCCTTTCTTGGGAATAGGCTGAACGTGAGCTAGTTTCCAAGCAGTTGGAAATTTTCCTGTCGAGTAGGACAGGTAGAATAGTTTGCGCAGAGGTTTAGCCAAGGATGAGGCACAGCTTTTAATTAATAGGGGCGAGAAACCATCAGGGCCTGCGGCTTTAGAGACGTTGATTCCTTTAAGGACCTTGAACACATCCCTCGTACGGATGTGTATTGGCTCTTGTACACATCCGCACGGGGGATGCACGACAGGTGCCTGTGAAGTGGGTGGAAGAAAAGAATTTGATGCGAATCTAGCAGCCAAAATATTAGCTTTATCCAGGGAGTCAACAACCACTTCACCATTATTAAGTAGTGAAGGTATAGAGGAACTGCTGAAGTTGTTCCTGATGGTTTTGACCAGGGACCAGAAACCTGCGCTTCATTAAGAGGACAGGAAAGTTTTGATGATGGAGTTTCTAGCGGGTGAGAACAACAAGCCGCCGAGACCTCCGTGTTCTCGTCCACCTGCCAAAAAAAAAGGGTGACCTACCCTTTTAATATATTATTATTATTCGTTGACATTTTTAACCATTACCGCTACTGCCACACTATTTTCAGAACAAAACCTTCAATTAAGAGATGCATGTTGTTACTGCGGTATTTACATATCAGCCTTTAATAATGGCAGAATCATGTAACACTTTAATATCGATCTTGTCTTCGAATGAAAAATTTCCGAGTTGCATATTCTAAAAAGTATACGAATCCATTTCCGAAGAAATTTAGAGAATAATAAAAACAAAAACTATGTTCGGAACTAAAACTAATCGGAGATTTTATTAACGTTCATTTAAAATTGGTCAACAATAATTTACCAAACCAACATTACTAATACTTCCAAGAATAAACATCGGCAATGATTCTTGTTAATATAAACGCGGAATTATTCTTAAAATTTGCATAGTTTTTTTCTTTCATATTTTGTAAGTTATATTCGATTTCATATAATCAATTTGAATAGCTAGCGGTATTTGTTACTTTTCGCCATTTCACAGTAAATTTTTACAAAGTGTGCACCGTATTTTCCAATGTTATTGAAAACATAATCCACAAAAATCTAGAATTTTTTGTACAAATATTACTTCCGAAAACTTTACATAAACTCTACATTTCTGAAAACCTTATACATATATAAACATGCTTACAAGCACACGTACATATAGGCAGAATATTGTAGGGGAGTTTTTAGATTAGCTTGAAAGTGCATTGGCACTAAAGGCGACATCGTATTGTTGGTACACAAAAATGATAGACATTTCCCATTTACGAAGTTTTTTACCCAACTTTCATGGAATAAAAAGCATTTTATCTGAGTTTTTTATGGAAAGGGCTGCAATATGTCCAGCACAGATGCTACAGGATATTCTGCACACCTGTTCATACATACCTACATACACAGTTAGAAAATTATACAATTCATCTACATACATATGAATGAAACTAAACTCTGATGGTCTACCGTTGATTTTGTTTTCGAACTGATCAATTTCTTTTACCCCATAGGAATGATTTTTGAATTTCGAGGGATTGATACGTGCTTGCCATGCGGATGGTTTAAAGGATATAGATTTTTTTTTAATTCAACCAATTTAATCAATGTGAATAAACTCCTCCCGTACATAGTATTGAGCTTTCATTTTACACATTTCAATTTACCCAGCCCCTGCCGGTCTTTAAAACGTAAACTTTCAACTATCATGAGAAATATGTACATGAGATTTTCATGCTGATAAACCTGAACGAATAAATCACTTTGAAAGACAACATCATGCATTCTTTCTCAAATTTTCCGACCTGAATCTTTTCTGTTTTCATAATCTCAAAAACTTGTAAGAACATGATAAAAACGGAAGAAATTTCTTCTTTATCCTTTTAAGCGCTTCGACAGTGTGTACAGGAAAAAAATTATTCTCTTCGGTAGACCGTAATCAAAAGAAGAAAAAGGAAAACAAGCTTTTCCTCTGAGGACACTTTATTATCACTTCTCCCAGAAAACATAAATTTCACTGGTAGTGACATGGTCCCACTTTGACTTGTCTGTCCTTTCGTGTCCCTAAAGAAAAGATTTTCATTTTATGAATTGCCTTAGATGTATTAAATCAGTCAAAGGTTATCGTATTGAACGCAAAGCGTCAACAAAAGTTTTTCAGGAGTATAAGTTTCGCGGAAGATGAATCTGACATAAGGTAGTTAATAGGTATACAACGGTAACTTGATGAGCACAATACATAACATCACAGCAAATTCCTATCCCACTGTTCGGCTTCGGGAAAACAAATGACCAACATTATTTAAAACATTGCCGTGAAATTATTGACAATATAAAGGAACTCTTGGTGCTTTCACTGTGACTGAAATATGGAGTACACTTAAATTGTTTTGTAGAAGGATGAGTGCTGGCAAGTGGAGAAATGAATACGCTTTAACTTTTAAGCAACCACAATTTGAGCTATAATTTGAGAAATGGACGTTTTGATCTGGCACAGTTGTAATTTATGATACGAATAAAAAATAATATGCTCTGGTAACCCTAATTTTTTTGGTAATCAGTTTTTAAGACAATGACTTAAGCAGATGTCACATTATCCAGAATTTTAGTGTAGTGAATTCCAGAAATGCAGATTACTGAATTTAAGAAAACCGAATTACACACAATCAAATGAGCCATGTCACAGTTCTCTGCAATTCAGTTTGGCTGAAAAAATTCAGAGAGCCCTTCCGATTTTTCAGTTTTCAAACTTATGAATCCTGTCACATTTTCCGATTTTTAAGATTTTGCTAAATGGTCAGTGGCGTAGATAACTTTGTGAGTACAAGTTCAGAAGATTTTGTAAAAATGTTCGACATGGAGATATTTATTGCGGGTTTTGAGAAGGGTGAGTGTTTGTGGAATACAAGGTGTGAAAACTGGACGAAATTGGTAAGGAAGTGATTAAGGCAAGGAGTGACTTAAGTTACGAGGACTAAAGGAAAACAAAGTTATAAGGAGCAGTAATTCATGAGAGTGTAAAATACATTGACGGCAACAAATTATCACAGTAAAGATTTCAGAAATTTTCAGTTGTTTTTACAATGGTACAATAACGGTAAATTTCTATTGAATTGCGTTTTTGGATGATGAAGCATAGATCAAATATTTTCAATTATATTGTCTGTTAGTGAAAATAAGAATAGCAGCTGCTTATATAAGTATTTCGAGAAAACTTATTTTCAGCCAATGGTATATACAAGTGCTTAATGTTCATATTGATTTTCCCATTTAATTTAACCCTGTTTTTTCTGTGGAAAAATTGTCTAGATGACAGGTAAGAATGTCTCGAAAATAATATCAACCTCTGGAGCGTACAAAGTTGTGCAGTACACATGCAGCTTTGGTAATTATAATAACGAAATTTGGATTCACTAATATAGGTGAGTGGTAAACTGGCCAATTGCCAATTGCCGAATGCACATTCTACAAATCTTCGTGCTCCACTTAACCGATAATTAAAAATTCTTCTGGAATTATACAGATTTACTCAAGATTAAAGTCTTAATAAATTTTCAAGTAAAGAAAATCCTTCATTCCCAATGAATACAAAAGGAAATTTAATAAGAGGTGCATTTGATAAAGCTTGGGCTCAGGAATATTGAGGCGCTTTGTATATAATAACTGTCCGAAAGCACTTTTTCGAAACACTATACTATCATCTTCTCTGCCGTATGATCCTACATCTATTGAGACGAACCGATAATTTCTATCGACAACTGTCATCAGAACAATAGAGTTAAAGTGTATATACATAGTTGTGATATTGAAAGCCACTTAAATGAGGACCTTGTATTGGGATGTGCTTTCCGGCAATGGCTCCCAAGCAATGTAGAAAGTTACTCCTGTTTTGAAACCCCTACAGAAATCTGATGCCATTTCTCTTCTGTATGTGGTATAATTTCTGTTGGTTATAAAACATCTCGTAAAATTTCGTAGGTTTCATTAATTATTTCAGAAATTGTTGTTCTTCTTACGCCAAACTGATATTGAAACTTATTCCTGTGTCTAGGTACATTAAAAATAAATAGTTTCAGATATAAAGAAAAAATCGAATAATATTAGAGAGAAAAACAAAAAGAAAATAAAGTTAAAAGTGGGCCTTCTTTAATAACAGGAAAAAGTACAGCTTTTCAGGTTTACTAAGGTTTCTTGATTCCGTTTTAGAAAGAAGAAGGTAACTAAACTAAAAATATACCAACTATTATCAATGAATGAATTCACTGACCTCAGCCGAATTAAGTAGTTAAATTAAAGTGAAATTTCCTATCTCCTTTTCTCACAATGTTGCTCAAGGTAGCGGATTTCTTTCACGATGATAATGAAAGTATCCGGATAATTTACTATCCGGATTATCCGAGATAAATAGGATTCGATTCTTCAAATCCGGATCCCAACTATCCGGATCCGGACCCAAACTGTAAGGATCTGGATCTGAACTATCCGGTGCCAGACTAAGCAAGAAAAGGTCAAAGTTTCCTCCAGATTGCATTGCTTCATTGGGAAAATATAAATTTCATGATATTTTCATTTTCTCATTGAAACAACACAATTTTGAAGCTTTTTTGCTTAGTATGAATCCAGATAGCTCGGATCCGGGTAATATGGATCTATATAGTTCGGATCCGGATTTCAGGAATCGGATAGTTCGCAGATCCGCGTATCCGGATATCCGGATATTAGCAAATCCGTCTCTAATTTTCAGCTCTAGCTCAGATAGGCGTAGTGCCTGTGACTGCAACCAATATCATAAATAAAATACACGGAACACATGGCCTACATAACGTAGATGATCGATAATTTGTTTGATAACTAAATTTTTTTTTTTAAGTTTTCATATGATTACGAACTAGTTCATAAACCCAGTTCCGCATAAGCTGTAAAACGTAATTTCTGTTGAAAAATGTTGTTAACTAGAAATAAATTCGGCTTCTTGGTACACACATTGAATAAATAACTAATAAGAAAACGGCATATCGGGTGAAAATGTAAACGACTCGGCGAAATGTATTAGTGTGCTCTGTTGGTATTCATTTCGTAATGGCAGTAATGAAATTCTGACATTCCGAATGGGAACATTTTTTTATAATCCAAATTCCTATGTAAAATAAACAAAATTTTAGCTCCCCCTTATTTTCAGATAATATTTCTTGGCGTTGCCTTTGTATGACTGGAATAATCTAGAAGCCAATGACAATTAAATTGTAAACAAACAAGCCGGCATTTGTAAAATGTTAATATTTTACCATGGCTGTTTTATTAAGACAATTTAAGACTCCGGAGTCTCTATTACACAAAATATCGTTCACAAAAGAATATTTCGCAATTATTTCACACTACTATTACGTAAAAATCACGTTTAACCCTCGCACGCTCAGTTCGTTTTTCACCTTAAAACGTTCAGTATTTACCCCTGTAAATAAATATATTTTATATGAAGAAATTCAAAAAAACATAAAAAAGACTCAGAAAAACTAACGTTTTTCTAGTTTTCTTCAGAATAAACATGTAGATGTGCATCTTTTATGTATGTGTATTTGAAAATAGTGTTACCAGTTGACTATAATTTGAGAAAAAAATAATACTGAGTGCAACAACTGCGATCCATTTATAATATGCAGATTATGCTCTTTATTTTTGACTGAAAATGGTTTATAGAAAGTGAACTAAAAGTGAAATATGCAGGTATATATGAGTTATGTATTTTGGAATTCATGAAAGGTATACATATGTGCATATAACATGAAAATACTGAGACGCAAAACAAAAATAAAAGATTTGTTTATAACATTCTTTGCTTTTGACTATTCCAATGCTGTGTTGAGCGTACACTGGCTTTGGCATTGCATGTAGGCTTTCTCCGTGAAGACAGTATTTCACGTCTTTTATGAGCTCCAAATTCTGGCGGGATATGTGCTTATTTTTTCTTACAGTGCCAACTAGAGATAAATTTAACGATATCAAATGAGTGTCAAGTGGCAAAGATGTCATAAAATTATCTGTTATGATGTTTCGACCAGTATTTTTTCGTACATTGAAAATAAATCTTTTACGATTAGTTCAGCTAAAAGCCGAGGTATTTTAGAATATATTGTAAGATATGATTTTTCACGTTTTTCGCGTGGATAACCAGGTTGCTTTCCTTTGTATATTTGAACTATGTACCAACGGATAAAACGTTTTAGCTTCGCATGTCCACCACTGTTTGATACCGTACTTCGATGGTTTTGATGGCATATATTGAGTGAATTTGGTGCAACCTCTAAAAGGAAATTACATCTTACGTGCCTTTCGATTTGTGCAGCGATAGATGATATCTCGGTTCATCAATTAAGACAATTGAAAAAATTGCTCTGGGTCCATATTTTTCGTTAATGACACCGGTCTTATTTCAGTCAACTGCAAAATATTATGTGCTCGAACTCGATATACTCGTGGTGGGATTTTATGCCAATTAGTACCGTCACGTCCAATTAAACTTTCAGGATCATGCAATTATACTTCGTTGTCTGAATTTTCATCCGCAGATGCTTCGTTTTCAATTGCAGGTATATACACTTCCTCCAAATTATGACTACCTTCAAGAATATTCCAACTATGATCATCGATTGCTAAAACCATCCTCAGATAAAAATGGCTCCTTTCGTCAACCGAAAATTTATACCGCACAACAAATTCGTAGTACCATCAATAGAAAAGGTATTCTTACCTTGAGATTTCAGCACTACATAAAAAAAAACAAAGTTTTTTCCACTAATTGTTATTACCACGGCAAGTAAGAAATTCACATACATACATACTGCTGCATGTATATAAAAATGCATGTATAGCTTACGTTATATGTATATTTTTATAAATACACGAATTGTATATAAAATGGATGATAATTTGTATTTTAGGAAATCCTAATATATGACATTTTCTAAAGAATCCAAGTATTTACCCAGGTAAATACAATCCGTTTTAGGATGAAAATCCAGAAAGTGGCTAAAACATGCATAAACAAAAGACAAATTCTAATTCCTTTTGCATATTTGTTTAAAACATAAAAAAATATTCCATTATCTATGAGGAAATTATTTGAGCAATTTCTGTACACAAATTAATTTAAAGAAAAGAACTGTATATGTACCCAGGTAAATACTGAGCCGGTGAGGGTTAATTATTTATTTTTCTCAATATCGCAAATTCCAATCCGAGAACTTCTTTTCAAAATTATGAAATATCAGAATGTTGAACTGACACAAAATAGCAACGAGGTCATCTTGTCATTTCACCCGCCGACCGTTGGTCACACTGCCATTGAAATGCTTAAACACATATACACTGTATTCGCATGATACCCCGCTTCTTTATTAGTTTATTTATTCAATGGGTACACATGGCTTTGGATTAAAAGAAAAATGTATAATAAAAGCAAATAAAGCCTCGTAAGATATCACTGAAACATTGTTAACTACACGTATATTTTTTGCATGGCGTATGCGGGTCGGCGCTTATGAACTGGGCCTCCATCTAGGGTATGCAGCTTTGGCCTATTGGAATAACTTGAAAACGAAAAATGCAACATATTTTTGAAATCTCTATCCTTTTTTTTCGCAAATTTTTTCGCCTACTATCCAATAGTTTTTTCCTTGTGATTGCTTTCTCTGGTGTGAGTTTTCATTATTAAGTTATCTGATTTATATAGGTACTATGTACATACCTAAAATAAATAAATACCACTTACGTAATATTTCATAACTCAATCCTACTACTTCTATTTCATATAATATCATTGGTATCATTACCCTTGCGTATGTGGGACATACCAACGTTTTTAGTATAATTCTGTTAGCCCAAGCTGTGCATGTGCATTGTAGTGCTAAGTAAATGAGAGTTTGCCTACACTTAACTTCTCGTGTAGATAATGCAGATAAAGTATGTTCATTTATTTCCACATGCGTTCAAAAATAATTATTGAATACACTCAATCCTCTTTATACAATAGCTGCGTTCTTTTGCGGACCTTTTTCTAGAACTCCCATATACTGAAGACAACAAATTGTTCGCTTCATTTAAATCTTCTATGAAAACGTATGAGGCGTTCTTTTGTGTATCTTTTGTTCTGCTCTGTTATGCAGACAAAAAAAAACACAGCAAATATGTCAGTGGTAAATACTTTCAAGATTTTTTCAGTACTGAGAATAACTATGATATTAGTTTCGATGTGACGTACGATGAAGAAAATATGGAAGAAGAAAGTATCGAAACTAATAATGAGAAGGAAAATGCAAACAAAACTGAGTTTGTTAAACCTAAGAAAATCTGTCAATCTCGTTCAACAGGAAATTCTCCAAATTTTAACCCATTAATGACGAAATCCTATAAATTCAGTTAGAGGGCTAAAATTTAACACAGAAAGTGCTATAAGCTGCAGAAATCTAAATCTGAATACAAAAAAATGCCCGGACTCCGTTCCCGCAGGAGTGCCCGTTACATATATGTAACGTTAGTTCGAACACAGGGAAATTGACGTTTTTCCTTCTTTATTGAAAAAGAACGCTAAAAATTTCAAATATATAGCAAAGATATATGAAAATATATAAATGAAATATAGAATAGGTACACATATATTTTTTGCTTGATACTTACCTGAGTATTACCAAAAGGTAAAATATAAATGAAAAAAATAAATAAAAAATAAATAAATAAATATATGAATGCTAAAAGAATATCAAAATCAAAAATAAAATTTTAATTATTTTGGCAAATCATTATTTATTTATTATTAGATATGTATTTATTTTAACAATTATTAATTTATAGTTATGAAATGATACATTTCAAAGTAATCCACGCAGAGCCCTACGTTGCATTTTTTTTTGCAATCCTAATAAAGTGCAATTACGCACACAAAGCGTAATGTATTTAGGTTTCATTTTTTCTGAAAAAGAAATTACTCCTGATCCAGAGAAAATCAAAGCAATAGAAACTTTACCTGATCCAAAGAATAGAAAGGAACTACAACAATTCTTAGGAGTTGTAAATTTCCTGAGAATGTTTATACCAAACATGTCACAATACACCTCCCAGCTAAGATCCTTACTTAAAAATGATATTAGTTTCGTTTGGCTGCCGTGTCACTCAGAGGCAGTAGCCAAGCTCAAAGAGCTCATTAAAAATTCGACTTTCTTGACACCCTTTGATGAAAATAAGCCCCTGAAAATTCAAATAGATGCATCTCAAAGTGGCCTATGAAGCTGTCTTTTTCAAGGTGATTCTTCAGTTATTACTTTCGCGTCAAGAGCTCTAACAGAAACAGAACAAAGATACTCCCAAATAGAAAAGAAGTTATTGGCAGTCGTCTTTGTCTGTAAAAAATTTCACCATTACATATATGGTAGACAGGTAGAAGTACACTCCGACCACAGACCACTAGAGACTTTAATCAAAAAAGATATAAACAAAATGGCATCTTGCCGACTCAAAAGATTAAGATTAAAACTACTTAATTACAATATAACACTAAAATATGTCCCAGGAAAAAATCTACTGGTGGCAGATTACTTATCAAGAAACTATCAGAATATGGATACTGATGAAGAAGAAACTGACCTTAATGGCTTAGTGCACAGCGTCAATATATCTGATCCGAGTTTACAAAAATTAAATACGAAACGAAAAATGATGAGGCTTTAAAGCTTCTTAAAGAGTTATATTTAAAAGGCTGGCCAACAGATAAATCTAAAGTTCAAGACATTGTAAAAAATTATTATAAACACAAAAATGATATTTATCTTGAAGATAATATTTTGTTCCTAAGCGATAGAATTATAATACCCACAATTTTAAGGCCAGATATTTTACAAAGCCTGCATAAGTCACATTTCGGAGTAACAAAAACTCAACGGAGAACCAAAGAATTATTTTATTGGCCTAATATTAATCGCGACATTGAAAATTTAATTTCAAAATGTAACATCTGCGAACGATTTAGACCAAACAATATTAAAGAACCAATTATACCTCATGAAATTCCCCCATTACCCTTTCAAAAATTAGGATGTGATATTTTAGAATACGAAGGAAAAAATTATATTGTAGTAGTTGATTATTTTAGCAAATGGATTGAGATAAAGTCACTCCGCAAAAAAGATTCTAAGGAAATCATTAGATGTTGGAAGGAAATTTTTGCTATCTTTGGAATACCTAGTCTAGTGATAGCAGATAACGTACCTTTCAGTTCATATGAGTGTAAGTCCTTTGCCAAGTCGTGGAATTTTGAAATTATTACTAGTAGTCCAAACTACCCCAAATCAAATGGATTGGCTGAGAGGGCAGTAGGAATAGTAAAAAAATATTTGATAAATGTCAGAGTGAGGACGATAAAATGATAGCTCTAATGGAGTACCTCGACTACTCACCCAGTCAATTACTAATGAATAGGAGAATGCGTACCTTACTTCCTACTAACACAAAGCTCTTTCTGCCTAAGTTAAACCCTCACATACAGAGACAGCTTAACCGTAAGACTCAAATCACAAAAGATTATTATGACAGAACAGCTAAGGAAAGGGTTGATTTTAATATACTTGATCACGTTTGGGTAAAACTAGGTAAACGGTGGATACAGGGAAATATTATTGAAAAAGGTTTGGCACCAAGCTCATATCTAGTTAAGACTGATGATGGCCTAGAACTAAGAAGAAATAGTTATCACATCAGACGACGGAATTCCACAATGCATTCTGGTAATTGTAAAAAACGATACTGATACAAACTCTTAATATATATGCTTTAAAAAAAAAAAGGAGAGTATATATGTATATATAGCCATTTCAAGAATATTTGAGAGCTAACAGTCAGGCTGAACCAGTACTGCTGGATAGATCTCGGTAGAGGAACACAATAAAGATAATCATGAATTTCAAGTTGACCGCGTGGTTTTTAATTTAAAACAAGACCTAAACCGTCTACACATAGTCTTTACAGCTGAAGTGCAATTTGCCGCAGCACAATGGTATCTTTTGTCATTTGGAATTTTGATAACATAGCGATGAGTGTCGTCAAAACGGAGATTACAATGCTTTAGGACGGCGAGAACAATGGCACGCCGAAACTGAAGTTGTGTTATCGAAGAACCTCCTTTGTTATGAGCAGCCTGGCATTTTGAATAGACCCATCTACCAGCCACGTGAAATTGGAGCACCACCACTTCTTTCCTCTTACTGCAATGCAATGCAATGCAAGTATTAGCATTCTGGTCTATATTATCCGTATCGCCCATGTATGCGTTGTAACGTCCAACAGCACATGGACGCGGAACAACAATTCTTTTCCCTTCTTTGCTCGAACAACTTCCGACAGTCGAAACTGGATGTTTTCCATACATAGTTGAAGCTATAGAAACGACGGCATTATCGGCCCATTTCGTTATATAGATATTAACCCCACTGATTTTTCTGCTCACAATATACCCGCGTTCTTTCCTTTTCAATTCATCCTTGGTGGTAACGAACATGACTTAGGAAGCATATTTTGTCTGATAGTTCCAGTACCGTGGTAATTGCGTTCCTTCAAGTCGAATAAAACTGGAATCGATGTAAATAAATTGTCGAAGTATATACAGAAGAGAAAAGATTTTATATGATCGGCAAAATCATCTAACATGCAAAATAGTGGCGTAGGATTTTTTCCATATTTTGCAGGATAATCTTGATTTAGACGAGTATTTGATCCCCGATTCATCTCTCGACGTGGCATATTACTTCACCATTGATTCGTCGTTTGACAGATGTTGATCTGGTTTGAAATGCTGTAAGAACCGATTTTTGGCATCAGTCAAAGGACGCCGTTTCCAGATCTTATCGATTCCATTCTCTAAGGCGTTGTTAATAAAATGGAGATAGCAAAGCACACATTCAAGCCGATCGCATCTCATCGCATCTGATATCATAACATTCATCATATCATTGCTTTCGCCCCAATAATCTCCCTTTCCTGGTTGGGAAGAGTATTCTGTGGTAATCAGAATGGCTAAGAATAGGCGCATTTCATTCATGCTGATATTCGGATTTTGTTAACTATTCATAACAGCATATTCATTTGTTTCGTCACAAAGTAAGTGAATCAACTCGTCATCAAAAAAATGTCTGAAATTGTTCATGTGGTGCCAAACCTATACAATCCCGATAGTCATTTTCTGTAAAAATGAGCTTTGACGGCACTTCATCATCTGTCAGCCAAACGAACTAAGGAGCTGACTATTTTGATGTACGAGTCGCTTTGCGTTTTGATGCTGGGTTTGTTTTTGTCTTGCTACTGACTTCTTGCGCTTAGCTATAGAAATTGCATTCTTGTGATTGTTACTGCGCAGTTTCAACTTTTAGGTGTCTTGTCTTGTTCTACTGGTAGTTTCTTTTGATGTGTTTTTGTCTTGATCTAGTTCTGGTGATTTCTCTTGCTAGAGCTAGATTCGGAGTTTGCTTGAGTTTCAGAATAGCTCCCATATAAGTTTCTACGAAGATTATCTTTATTTTGCCTCTATTTCGTTGGATTGTCAGTGTGTCGTGTCCCAAAAGCAAACAATGAATAAAATTCACGAAACCATCAAATAAATAAGAAACACTTAATTAATCACGGTGAACCTTCTTCAAATAAGAACAACGCTCAAATTACTTTAAAACATAATTCTTTATTACGAGAAAACAAAATGATCTATCTAATAATACATCAAGTACTCCGAACCGAAACTTGACACTGCAATGACTGATAACTAACGGGCACTCGCCAGACCAGTCATTGGTCTTTTATGCCCCAATATTCGGAAGTACTTTCTTTGCTCACAACGCGGATGTAAACAAACGACACAACCTTGTCGTTTGTTCTACCGGTTGCAGCACCTGAGTCGCTTAGTAGTAAACAATCGCTTTACATAACAATTACCATGCGAGGTTAATTATTATTGTAATCGTCGATTGCTTCACTAAGCGCTCATCGCAGCCAGCTGTTGAGCTAATCAGCGAAATAACCGACAGTTGCAGAACAATACCATGCGAGGTTACTGTTTAGCAATTGCTAATTATTTCACTAAAATGCGCCTTTGGCTGCTGGAAGAATCTTCCTTATATTGGGCCACAACAAGTGTTGCATATATGTAACGTTAGTCATTAATGGGTTAAAACGAACACAAGAAAACCGGACAAATACTCCGCAAAATCCGAATGTATCATTTTTGTTGAACTTTACTCAGGAATTGGAGGAATTTACTTCTTTTCAGATAATGGAGTTTAAGTCTGGGATGATTGATTTGTTGAAAAACGTCAAGTACTCTAATCCATCAATCGTTAATATTAATAGTGTTTTTTTACATTTCGGCTAATCCAATCAAATATTCACAAGGACAACAATCTACGGTATTTCATCCGATTCAAATACCATCAT
Source organism: Dioctria rufipes (assembly GCA_963924295.1). Classification (NCBI taxonomy): domain Eukaryota; kingdom Metazoa; phylum Arthropoda; class Insecta; order Diptera; family Asilidae; genus Dioctria; species Dioctria rufipes. Next base: position 280,798,596 of record OZ002740.1, on the reverse strand, counting down.
CCGCTTCCTCAACAGATTGTCCTTATATATCGTCTCCACCTACATCAATAATGTTTCCTTCATCCATTGTTTCTTCACCGCATACACAACTACAAGCAAAGCACCAGCAAATTGTTCTTTCATATGTTGTGCCATATAGTATGGAACAAATTTCTTCCAAACAGTTAACTACAAAAAGTCTATCCTCTCATGTAATTGAATTTTCCGAATTTATCTCAATAAATAAATGAAAAAAGCACAACAAAGTTTAAAAATTGCATATTTATTTACATACCTTAATATTATTGTGAGTCGTTCTTCTATACAAGCGGTCGGGGAACTTTTTTAGCCATTAATCAAAAATATTTTTGTGTAAGTCGATATTACCCCACATTCTGAAAAGCAAGGTACATTTAGATTTATTTATTATTTATTGAATTTATTGGAATTTACAGGAAAACTCTTGATAAGCAAATAAAAATTATAGACAACACCATTCCAAATGACTACACGTTTTGGAGAAATGATTTTGTTTCCTCTTTGACAGAATAACTTCAAAATTGAGGCTTTTTGAAGTAAGGGCAATTTGAATACAGTCTTCGGCGTTCAATCGATTTCTGTTTTTCATTTTTATGTTCATTAAAGTGGAAAATCATTGTTCGCAAAGGTATGTCGCTACAAATGGCAGCAACTTTTTTATCGCATCCTCATGTACTATTTTGAAAGCCTTTGTAGCTTCTGACATCCAGAAAGACGACAGATATGCTTTGCTCTCAAATTGTATGCGAGCATAATTATTGCAGCGGAGTTCGAGAAGTGCTTCTGCCAAGCCTTGAGGCTCTTCTGGTATGTTAGATACCTTATACCCTAGACTCACAGCACGATCTAATGAGTCATTAGTACTAACTATTTATTAAAATGCCATGTGTCACACAGTATGAGTCATTATAGCTCAAATATCACATCATTATGAAGTACACTAATGAAGTGTTTTCTTCCTTCATTATAGCTATTATGAGGAAAAATGTGCTAGATTTAGCATATAATTTAAGTATGGAGCTCCATTGTGCATCTGTTGATTTGAAAAATAAGAAGAAGAAATGAAAAGCACAAAGTAATTATGTCAAAATATTTTTTAATAAAATGTTTTTTTTTTCATTTCTCAATCGTTAAATGAAATTAAAATTAATAAAAACAAAGTTTATCGCGTTGATTCCATCCATATCGCTCCTTTAATGTCGTAAGTAAATCAAAACCAGCTTGACAGTACAATTTATTTAAAGAAATGGCTGTGTGTCTGCAGTTTATAATGAATCATTATAGACTAATGAGTGGTTAGTTATTTCTTCATTAAGAGCGCTATGTGTCTAGGACGTTACATTTGAAAGGATCAGTAATCCAAACTGACAGTATGCTGGTCTAAATCTGGAAAGTAATCAGAGAACCGCTCTCTGAATTTGGTAAGATGCCTGATAACTGTATCCTTGACGTCATTAAAAGTAATACTGCCACAATCTTCCAAAAATAAAGCTAACTTTGAAATAAAAGCCATCTTGTTTTGTTCTGCTTTCTGTCTCCAATACAGAAGCCTTACTACAAATGCTGACATTTTCTCTCTGGCTGAAATTATATTAATATTTTTCCCTTGCAATTCTTTGTTCAACACATTAATATACTCAAAAATGTCAGCTAAATACGCCATATATGAAACCCATGAAGAATTGTTAAACTTATCTGCGAGAATATGCTTTTGATCAACCATAAAAATTTCAAGTTCAGTTTGCAGAGCCCTATTCAGAACATTTCCCCGGGAAAGCCATTCACTTCTATATAATAAAGTAGGTCAGCATATTCAGCTTCACTGTCCTGACATAATTCACGAAAGAGTCGCGTATTTAGTGCATGTCCTTTAACAGAATCAACAATCTTGATGACATGATGCATGACGGCTTCCAGTGTAGGTTCCAAATGTTTCACAAGTAGTGTCTGGCAATATATACAATGAATTAACTTCAATTTTTGGGTTATTTTTTTCACGAAGCCCGAAAAACCATTTATATGAACCAACATAGCTTGTGCTCCATCAACTGATACGGCAATGCATTTTCCCACATTAGATTATTGCTTTCAGCTTTTTGATTGAGGGGGCGGGCTTTCCGTGTCACCCTGGTCCTGACTTGTTGATGCCGCCGCATTAGCCGGAGTTGTACTTGTGCTGAAGGTGAAAGCAATTATGCAGATGATTTTACAGATAGAGGGGACATAACGCCATCATTGCTTTCAGTTTGTTCAAAATTCGCGCAAGTTCTAATTAAAATTGTTTTTAGAAATTCTATCAAATTGTGTATTGTATTGGTCTCATAATATCCTTCAGAAACAAAAGTTGTCTAAAGTACTCCTATTCTTCTTTTTCCTTATAGCCACTTCCAGATGGAGCTTCCAGAAGAGCAATTTCTCGCCTAAATCGGTCCCACAAACTCTTCCACTTTTGTTTAGAATCTGCAGTTAAATATATATTTAATTAGCAATAAAGATAACAGTTTTTCAATACAGAAACATATTAAGTCTATTGATTGTACTCGGATCTACATACTTTTTAATTTACTTATACTTGCATCACCTAGTATATACTACGCCAGGCAATTTCTTTTTTTTAGATTTCTATAATCCCGGCATATTAAGTTATAAATTAACTCCGCATCTCGAACCAAATTAATTATCTTTTCTTCCGACATTTTCACAAAAAAAAAAAAAAATCAAATCAGCTGCTGGCTGTAAATATCGCAAATCTTGTTACCAAATGTCCAAGGTTCGCTGGAGTTGGAATTAGAGTTACCCCAGCGTTTGCTCTGCGCAGTGGGCGCAGCTGACTTTACCATTAGAACTTGTCCAACTTTTTTTCATGTATTCTACAGGAACTGTCAAACGCCGGCTACGCTAGCGCTCGCAATATGTTTCGGCCTTAAATCGTTGATTATTAACTAAAGCTACCTGTGCGCATATTTCATCGTCTTCTGTCAGTTTATTAATCGAATCAAAGACGTTGAGTTAAAATTTCACAGTTTGTTAAAGACTAGGTATGTAACCGATTTAAAAATTGAAATAAGAAACCTAAACCCTGCAGTAATTTACTGGTGGTTGAGAGAAGGAGAGCAAGATGGATTCCAAGAAAAAGGACGTGGAAGAATCCATCCACCCTTTCCGAGCATTAACATAAATCTTAGATATGAATGTATTTAAAATCTAATAAAATAAACCGGACTTCACATAAAAGTTGTAAGATTCCTAAATTGCTAGAGGCTTCGAGGAAATCGAAAAATAATACGAATTTTTTCAACTTTCGATTTTTAGGATGTTCTCTTCAGAAAAGCAATACGATCTCACCCCGTATTATGCGATAAATATTATATTTAAATCCGTTTTTTTTTTCTTTAATGTTTACACAAATACTTTAGTCAGGACAAACTTTATTATGATTTAACAAAGGAAAAAAGCGTTACTTACGGCGGTTGCATCATCAAAAATCAAATAATTGATATTAACAACAGTCAGTTCAATTCCGTCAGTTGCCAATCGTCAATTCCTTTCTGATTTTTTAATAGCTAACTGTTGTAAAATATGCCAATTTGCGATACCGAACGCTGTTGCGTTGAACGAGCAAAGTCAACTAACTTTTTAGTCACCGACTACAGTCGGTAATTGTAGAATAGAATAGAATAGAAGAGCATTTATTAAAAAAAACCTCAGCTTACATTACGTCACAAACATTAGGTACTTAGGTATAGTTTGAAATAGATAACAGTATTATATCGAACGAGAATAACCCAATGAACATTTCTGCAGCAAGTTAGTTGCAGGAATTAAATTTTTATTTTATAAGGGTTGTATACCAGCTACACAAAAGCAAAAATTTTTTGTGGAGGTACCGAGTTTTCCTATTGAGTTCCAGTGCTAAATTATTTTCTAAGGTAGCACTGAGAACTCTTTCCGATCCTCTTATAAAACACTTTTGCTCCGGAAACAAATTTATTTTATAAGAATTTTATAATAGTTCGAAACAAATCTTTTAATGCCCTAGACACACAGCGCTCTTAATGAAGAGATAACTAACCACTCATTAGTCTATAATGATTCATTATAAACTGCAGACACACAGCCCTGTATTTAATTAAATTGTACTGTCAAACTGGTTTTGATTTACTTACGACATTAAAGAAGCGATATGGATGGAATCAACGCGATAAACTTTGTTTTTATTAATTTTAATTTTTATTTATTTTTATTTTATTTCATTTAACGATTGAGAAATGAAAAACACATTTTATTAAAAAATATTTTGACATAATTAATTTGTGCTTTGCATTTCTTCCTCTTATTTTTCAAATCAGCAGATGCACAGCGGAGCTCCACACTTAAATTATAGGCTAAATCTAGCACATTTTTCCTCATTATAGCTATACTGAAGGAAGAAAACACTTCATTAGTGTACTTTATTATCATCTGATTTTCGAGCCATAATGACGTATACTGTGTGACACATGGCAGTTTAATGAATAGTTAGTACTAATGATTCATTAGATCGTGCTGTGTGTCTAGGGTATAAAGGCCTTTTAAAATAATTTAAGGCAGAAACACATCCAAGCAAGCCTCAGGCCTGGCCTCTCTCAGGCTTCCTTGCAGCTTGCCTCAAGGCTTGCCTCAGAGAAATGAAAACAAAATGATACCACCGGGCTCGGTGCTATCATTGTAATTTTGTTAGTACATCTGTTGACAGAAGTAAGCCTGAGAGAGAAAAATTTCTAACATTAAGCAAAGCGTGCTTTGCGGCTGGCCTTGAGGCTAACTGCTGGCTTGGTTTTGTGTTGCATCATTTAAAAACTAGTGTTGGAAATTTTGACAACACCTGGAGGAAGCCTCGAGGCCTGAATGTGTTTCTGCCATTAGTTTCTGGAGCAATTTAGTTGTCTAAGAGTTTTTTAAAGATATTAAAAAATTAAATTCGCATACTCATACAACCATTTGCTTGCGACTTAAATTGAATAAGGGATTTTCCTTTTATAAAACTAAAAAACTGTATTTTTTAGCTTTTATGACAACTTTATAAAGAATGGAAGCTAATTTCATTGATATTAAATACTTTAATAAGAACTACTCTTCACAAATACCAATTAACCTGTGTAAAACTAAGTATTATATGGAGTGCGTTTTGACATTTCCGATCATGAAGATCTCACACGAATCCAAAATGTTTTATAAGAGCTGTAAAGTGAGCTGAAAACATTTGGCCGTATTCTTATAAAAATAATGAATATAGCAGCGAACAACATTATAACATTTAACTTTTTCGTTTATTGACACGAAAATATTTCTTGCGAGTAAAACAAACAAAAATTGATGATTTGCCTTTTTTTTTTAATTTTTTTTTTTTTTTTTTTTAACGATTGGGAACAGTAAAAATATATTTAATAATAAATATTTATTTAAGTTCGTTTATTTTTAATATTTAGTAAGCGCGTTGCATTTATTCCAATATTAATCGAAAGTTAATGGTTAAGCATTACGCAAACAATATTGCAAAGAAAGTTATGTTGGATGACAAAGTCTGATTTCATAAATTATATTTCCTGCTCAGACATTCCTGAAGTATATTTATAATACATTTTTCATAAAGAAAGAATAAGACAACAATAGAGGCATATTACATAAATATATATATGTTTTAACAAATCACTGCAGGAAGGAAGTTTTCACAACTACTATAAAATATCTCCGCAACCCAATTGTAGACATAAGCGATTTTATAAAGGTTTCAAACACTTTCTCGCAGACTGCTAAAATGTTTCATTATTGCTTTATAAATTAGCGTCCACAACTCTTAAACAGTGCACCCAATTAGCTGTATAATGGTTTTTTTAAAACACGCACAAAATTTTTAACAACAATTTTATATAACAGTATGTTTTATAAAGAGATGTAAAAACATTCCCGTGGCCACAAAGTATAAATGGTTCATTAGAAAAACAAGAAAAGTGCGGCGTGCAGACTCATTGCAGTAGAGATTATCAAGTAATAATAATAACGAGATGACAAAATTATATTACATAAAGTAATATTAAAGTAATGCAAAATCCAATAATTACAGTAATTACATAATGTATAATAACGTCAAATAAAAGGATATTACCTTAGAGCTATAAAAATAGCGATAAATTAAAGCTAGATGTCCCTATAAACTTCTATACTTCCCCTCTTTTTCCCCCTCTATCTCTTCTCCTTTTTTCTTTTTTTCTTCTTCTGTTCTCTCCCTCCTCGTTTCTTCTCATTTTTATCTACAGGGTGTCCCGTATGTGGTCTGACACCCGAAAGCTACGGATAGTTCATGCTTAGATAAACAAAAAATTTTATGGTGGGGGGCGGGGGGCGGTTTCCCTGTAACGGGGCTTTAAGATAGTTGGGTATGTTTTTATAGATCACCCTGTAACTTCTGAACGTTATACCTTATGATGATGGTTTATACCTTGGTAGATAGATAAATCGTTGGACCTTTCCAGTGGTTTGCAAATTTCTCCTTCCCGCTTTCCGTTTTGAAGTAATGGTTCAACAAATTTAAAATTTCGGAATTTTTATTCGTTTTTTTTTTTATATAACTACTATTTTTTATCAAAATACATGTCATCAATATCAACTTTTCATATCGAATTTAAAAAACCCAAAAGCTTAGCTTTAAAATGACCTATTACACTCTGTACCCAAAATGTAAGCCTTTCTGCGTTTTTTGCACTTTTTCTTAAGCATCTCCAGCGAAATGGCTGAAGAATTTAATTTACAAAAGATAATTGCCTACTTTCTGGCACTTATTTAACTTTTTCAGCCATTTTCGCTGGAGATTTTGCGGGTTCCGGACCACATACGGGACACCCTGTATAATAAGAACGAGCGTTGAAGATGATAGTATTGAATTTACTGGGGGGAGAACATTGAGAAAATCATCCTGCAGGTGATCCATTATACAGGTTTGGTTGAGTACCTGGTGGGGAAGCTGTTGCCCTAAAGCGAGCATAAAGCGATCGTATTGAAAATTGGAAGAGACCTTTGTAGATTGCCTGTAAATATATACTCTCCGGTGTCTGATTGAGACACGCAGAATAAAATTGGCTCATTTAAGATTCAGAGCTAGGTCGAGAAGTCCAAGTTCATCCGTGTCCAAATCTTCGTTAACGAAGACTCTTCCATCAGAACTACCGGAAATAATAGAGTTAAGTGTTATTGGTTGCGAGCGAAGTTGCTTGATATAAGCCTGAACAAACGCGGTACAGTCTTTTTCCTTGAGGGAACGAATAAACCCTTTAGGTTGCCGTCTCAATTTTTTGGTGGAAACTCTGTTGGCAGCAGATGATTGTACATTTCTTAACATTAATTTTTAATTAATTTTCAGACAAGATTTTCAATACAAGCCGTAAAATTTTTAAATGTTCTTCTGCTAGTTATTAATATATCATCTACATATATACAGAGATGAAGATTTTCTCTACTTGATTAATTCCTTTAAAATGTCCTCAATATATTTCTGAAAAACTCCTGGAGCGTTCTTCAAATTGCCCAAGCGGAGTTATAAAATTTGTGTATTTAATAGATTCCTCAATTATAAATGTATAGTGGAATTCTGATTTTAAATCCATTATTGTAAAAAAAATTTTATTAGATAACCTATCAATTAGATGCTCTATAATTGGGAGCGGATAGCTATCGCGTAAAGTGATTATTATTTAGTTTTCTTAATTCAGTACAAAGTCTATACCCTGAATTATTTTTCTTTACAAGTACAATAAGTGAGCAGTACGGTGACTTGCTCTGCCTTATAACATTTTTTTTTTTGTGAACTCATTTAAAAGTTTTGCTAACTCGCGCCTTTCTATATACGCTAATCTGGGGGGTTTTGATGTTATGTATTCTTGATTTTCTACTGTGATTTGCATTTTACATCTTTGTTTGGACTCTATCTGTTTTTGTATCTCTCTCATTCACATTTTAATTTCGAGATTTAATTCATTTTTAGGGTTCCGTACACAAAGGGTAACAACGGGAACCCTATTACTAAGACGTCGCTGTCCGTCCGTCACCAGGTTGTATCTCATGAACCGTAATAGGTAGACAGTTGAAATTTTCACAGACTGTGTTTTTCTATTCGCGATATAACAACAATTAACAAAAATAAAATTAAATTAAAAATTAAAGGGGTCCCCAATACAAGAAACGTGATTTTTTCGTAGTTTTTTTTTCTCGTTTTATTCTCATTCATTATTATTATCATAAGTAGGCATAATTTTTTCAAATCACAGCATAATTTTTGAAATTGCGCCTAATCTCATTTGGAAAAATAAATAAAAAATACGTAGTGTCAAATTTTGTACGATGGTCGCTTATTTAAGTTGTAGTCGTTTTCTAAACCAAAATATAAGTTAATATTATCCGTATTTTGTGTATCAGTATTTGAAATCTCCTTGCAAATCGTTTTCTTCTTCAGCAATAAATTTTGCTTTTAATTTATTTAAAATATCCCTGCCTATTAACATGTCTACTGTCATGGTAGCATTGTCAACGATTAAGAATTTAAAAAGTTTAATTTTATTAAATATATTTATATAAAGATACACCTGGCCTAATATCTGTCAGGTTGAATTATTAATTCCAGTAATTTTTTGTCTTTTCCAATTACTGTTCATAATCTTTTACAAATTATTCTTTTATTATAGAAGCATCGCTTCCTATATCTAACGCAGTTTCTAAATTTTGTTAAAAAAAATCATTACAATTATTTTTTAGGGAATCTCCTACCTTCCTTATAAATACAGTCGTTTCAGGTTCAATATCGATTGTGTTGACATCTAATGTTGATATTGCTTTTTGAGCAATTCCTTATGTGGTCTTCACTGCCGCAGCTAAAACAGGTACCTTGTTTGCGGTTCGGTCGTCTGCATTCACTTGTAAATAGCCTTACAAGCTGCAATTATAGCATTTCTTTTCCTTATCATTAATATTTATTTTTTAATGTTGGTAACGAATTTGGTATTTTGTCGAATTTTTGTAATTGATGTGAAGGCTTTCAGCAATGAATTTTTGGTTGTAAACATTAGCTGTGTTCTTTTGTATACCTTGTTCTAGAACTCTCATACACTGGAGAGAACAAATTGTTCTGTTCGCTTCATTTATAAATTTTCGATGAAAATGTAGGAGACGTTCTATTGTTAACCTTTTGTTCTGCCCTGTTATGCGAACACAAAAGATTACAGCTATTACTATTCTTGCCTGATCTTCCAGGCGTTTATCTCTAAATCCTTCAATTATACCTTCAATAACTTCCTCTTCTTCTAAGTGTAACTCATTTGTCAGACACACTTTATCATGAAAATATTCGGTAAAAGGTTCTTCAAACCGCCAAATCCTTTCTTCTAATTTTTTCGCAAACAATATTTATTTGGTTAATTTTTTAAAATTTTAGGGAATATTTCCTACATTTTAGGGAATATTGCCCTAAGTTTTAGGGAATCTCCCTACATTTTAGGGAAAAATACCTAAGCTTTGTGGCAACAATTGTGCAAATTTTTTACTGCGTATGCAATTTAATTTGTCAACATAAAAACCTACAAACTAGACATAGGTATACATAATTTGACCCAATATCTTTGAAGGAAGCAATTCATCTCAAATGTCATCATAGAAATAGTGCAGCACCAAACACAACATTTGACGTCTTTGGACCCCATGCTGAAAATAATTTTCTATATGTTATATTATATTTTTTCATATAATACAGAACGCGAGGCAAAATCAAGGTTTTAAGCAAAGCACTTAAAGCTTGTATGTAGGTATACCAAAATCGATTATCTAGTCAGAATATTAGAGCTCTGCGTTCATGTTGATAAAGATGAGTCCATACGTGAAAGGTAATCAACTTAAAGTCAAAGCGTTGCAATTGTAAAATACGGCATACAGATATACATACGAAGAAATGATTTGATTTTACTACTCCAGAGCGGGGTTGTTTAAAAAAAAAAAAACTATTTCATCGAAAATAAAAATGTGCAACATCTGTAAAAAGCAATCTCGATGAAATCACTAAAACACTAGCACAATCCCAATATAAGGAACAAGAAAAATTCTATTCAATTTTAAAGAGAGTTTATTTTATGTGGAGAATTTATCTGGCTACACAAAAGATATTTCACAGAGCTGCAGCAAGAACCTGAGTAGTCAGGAAACCCCAGATAAATATTCTTCAAATATTACTTACGGAAGAAATGTAAAAAACATTCCAGACGAAAGCACTTCCTTGAATATTATGTCTGTTGGCAAGAATCTCTATATGACTGCATTCATGCATATATCTTGTATGTATGTATATACATAGATAAAAATTACTAATCCTATGAATTTGTGCTACATTTATGTACCTGGTGCATTCTAGCTCAATATCCTTGCATTCTAACCGGATATGCTACAAAGAAAGTATTCGATCTGAAGTAAGTCCAAAGAACTTTTGATATTTTGCAATGCGCAACAATTTATGGATATTGAGCTTTGTTTCCCCATAGAAGGATGGAGTCCTTGCTATTCAAGCAGAATTCATGGATGTTCAGAAATTGTTTGTACTCCGGTATTTTACAAAACTTCCTCTCAAAAGGAACATGAAATATATGCAGTTCTATTTGCATACTCGAAATCAAATACCATTTGGAATTTAATACGCTATACAGATTCTTAAATCGTATGTAGCACATATGTATATCTATATGGCTGAAGGTAAATTTCTTAATGGAATTCATCAATCACTCATCAATTACTTCCAGGCTATAGCTTCGTAAATTTCTCTTTGTATGAGGAGAAGATGTCTAGTAATACCATAAGTGGCAAATAACTAATAGCAACTTACTCGCTATACTCTATACATACATATATGTGCTGGGTAATATGCTGTGGAAATGTGTATGATTGTAGAGGAACAGGAACAAAACTTTCAAAACTAAAAGTAATAAACGTACAACAACTAGTAAAACTCGCATCTCACTATGGTTTTGATGTCACAACCACAGGGCGAATTACACATGTCGCAAAGAGTATTACGCATTATAGCCAATAAGCTGGAAATTTTTTCGTCTTTATTAGACTGAAATTCATTGAAACGTTTTTTCAATTAATTTGTAAAATGCATTGAAATGGAGAAAAAAATCGAAGTTTCGAGCCAGCGATCAGATCTCATCAGTGCGGTTATCTCTGATCGCCTATCACAGAACTTCTATTATTAATTAAGTGCCAGTAGTGCATACAAACTTTAAAGAAATGTTTTTCAATAAATTTCTGAGAGAAAAACAATGCTAGCAGTCCTCCCTAGTAACCATCTCCAAGGATTAGGTATGTGGAAATATTCCAACGAACTTTTCTCGTCTAGACTTATTATTCTTTGAGCTTGTCTCAGAAAAACTTAAGACTTTTAATATGATATCATATGAGAAGTGCAACGGTATCCCAGGAATACATTGTGACTAAGTCATTGTGTTAAAACTACTTGCAATACAGGCAGCCATTCAAAGACCAAATCGCTTTACCTCAAAATTGAACCCCAATATGTATCCTCAAAATCTTAGCGAAGGGCCGACATTAATGGGAAGTAACCCTCTAACCTTTCGTGGGTATTCAACCCTGATAACCTGTAATTTTCGCTTTCGTTTTTCCCAGTTCCTCGAAATCAAGCAGAACTCTATCACCACTCCTATCTATTAATCAACCACGAAATAATTTTCCCTTTTCGTTGTGTAGATGCAGGTGAGCTAATAGGAGTTATCCAAGTGTCTCCGCTCTTCATTAGACTATTCTGCCTTTCATTGTTAAATATTTGCAGCATCATCTCACCTTTTCAAATACTTCACGTTTATGGGAGATTGTCACGATGCTGGCACTACTAAAACAAATGTATCCGAAAGATATGAATGATCTGCTGCCAATTAGCACTTTCTCTTAATTTATCATTTTTAAATTATACGCCCAATTTTTCTAACATATCCGTGTATGACATTTCAGCTTTATACGTCAACTCATTCTCAAAGTATATAGTGAAAATCAAAACTTTTGTATAGACATACAGATGCACGGATAGTTGGACTGACAGACGAACATATGGACAAACCAAGATGATTTAATTTAATTTTTAATTTTATGTGTGAGCTTCTAATTTATTCGTTCTATAATAATTATTTAAATGTATTATAAACTGAAAATAAACTTTTAGTATACCCTATAGAGCTCATCTACGATATAGAAATAATATTTTTTAACATGTCGTACTACGAGGCGACTGATCTGTCCTTTTCCAGCTCCGTTAATAAAAAAAAAATCAATTCTCACGATTATTCTAATATTAAACTTTTTATTTTATTTACATCATGAAGTGAAAATAAATAATAAATTTGGTTTATTTGAGTACAAAGTTTATAAATAAAAATACAATTTACTCACATTTGAATACAAACGTTTACTATGAGGGCCACACTCGAAAGTGCTTTATATTTGTCGTCAAAACTCATTTTATAATATTATGACATCACACTTAGAATACCATTTTAGCTTTTTTGTTAATTTATTTATCATAAAGTTCCCTTTTATGATTAAATAAATTTCATTCAGAATCGCACCCATGGAGTTGCTACAGGTGCAAATGTCCCAAAAAAAAATGGGTTTGAATTTAAACGAAATATTGGTAAATTATAATAAAATTAGCATAAAAACAAAAACAACAAGCAAGTTTACATACCAGTATACAAGCAAACAACAATAATATGCATACAAATCACAATACACTACAAAACACAACTAATTATATATTTCATAACATAAAACACATAAAATAATGCCGATCGAAACAAAAGGCTCTTTTACAATAGATACGTCTATACCTTAAGCAAACAAGTAAAAAAGCTAGAATTGATCTAAGACCAACTCTTATGGTACCCTAAATGAATGCGCGTTTTCGTATCGGTCACCCATCTGTGCAATTTTCATTTTCGAAGTCGTTTTTCGCAGATATTTCTAAAACGGTTTGTCGAACATAAAAAGTGATTATAACTAATTTTATAGGATTTCATATTATAAACAAGTTTTTAGTACAATAAAAATGTCTAGAATTGATCGTTTTCACAGTATTTTATTTTATTATTCTTATTTTATATGGCAACACCAAGAAGGGGTTGCCCGATTTAGTCCATTTTTGAATTTTTCTTTTTTTGTTATTACCATAAAAACACCATGCACTAAATTTCAGTTCTACATGTTGTCGCGTTCTCAGGCAGTGTCCAGTTATATAGTGGAAACCGAAATTTTTGTATGGCAACCAAAAGAAAGAAGTTGCCCGATTTGTCTCATTTTACTTTTTTTTTTAAAGTCCGTGTACAAAATTTCAGCTTTTTAAGTTAACGCTTTCTCGAGTCATCGTGCGCACAGACAGACGGACATGCAAAAGTCAAAATAACTGTTAATATTATGTGAGTGTGTCCAACCCATTTTGCTCTACCATCATTATTTCGAGGTGTTACAAATGGAATGACCCTTTAGATTTCATCTAGGGTATAAAACAAATCAAATTCACCTTGACTGGCATCCAGGGAATATTGAAAAAAGGAGATTTCTCTATTTATTTCTATTAGATAATAAATAAAAGTCTCAAACAGTATCTTTGGTCGGTCTGTTTTGCTGCGAGGGATACTGATGAATGTACATTAGAACTTAGTAACATACTAAGTCTAGGCATGCGTGAATATATTCCGTATTCTTACAGCAGATCTCAACAACAGCAAAATCGCTGTTGGTTTAACGATAAGTGCAACCAAGCTATAAAAGCGAAAGAGTCTGCTTTTCGCGCCTATCAAGTGCATCCTTGTCCAGAACTGAAAGGAATCTACAAGACTGCACGGAACACCTGCAAGTCCATTATCCAGAGAGAAAAATTACTTTTTGACCAGAATGTTAGACAAGGAATCTTGGCAAGCCGCAAAGGTAGTAAAGGTTTCTGGTCCCTGGTCAAAACCATCAGGAACAACTTCAGCATTTCCTCTATACCTTCACTACTTAATAACGGTGAAGTGGTTGTTGACTCCCTGGATAAAGCTAATATTTTGGCTGCTAGATTCGCGTCAAATTCTTTTTTTCCACCTACTTCACAGGCACGTATCGTGCATCCCCCGTGCGGATGTGTACAAGAGCCAATACACATCCGTATGAGGGATGTGTTCAAGGTCCTTAAAGGAATCAACGTCTCTAAAGCCGCAGGCCCTGATGGTTTCTCGCCCCTATTAATTAAAAGCTGTGCCTCATCCTTGGCTAAACCTCTGCGCAAACTATTCTACCTGTCCTATTCAACAGGAAAATTTCCAACTGCTTGGAAACTAGCTCACGTTCAGCCTATTCCCAAGAAAGGAGAGGGTAGCGATCCCTCAAATTATCGACCAATTGAAATCACTTCGATTCTTTCAAAGGTTTTTGAATCTATCATTAACTCCAAATTAATGAAGTATCTGGAAACCAATCAGCTCATCAACGATCGCCAATACGGCTTCCGACACGAACGCTCATCTGGAGACTTGCTGACTTTTCTTACGGAACGTTGGAATCGTAGTTTTCACAATTTTGGTGAGTCCAAAATCGTTGCTCTAGATATTCCAAAGGCCTTTGATAGAGTCTGGCATCCAGCCCTTTTAGTCAAACTCAAAGCACTTGGTCTTTCCCTTCCTCTTCTATTATGGATTGAAAGTTTTTTATCTAGTCGCCAAATACGTGTTGTATTAGATGGCGTTATATCTGAACCTCATCCTATTAATGCCGGTGTCCTCCAGGGCTCTGTTATTTCTCCGACTCTATTTCTAGTCTTTATTAATGATCCCTTACTTTCAATCCTATCCATAGCTTTGCTGATGACAGTACCCTTGATTTCGCATACTGCTTTGACACCCTTGCGGATTCCAGAGGGAACGCCGCATGTGTTAAACGAGACTGCATGATTAGATCATTAAATGACGATCTTGACAATATTCTCGCTTGGGGCAAGTGAATCGCGTCGAATTCAATGCATCTAAGACCCAAAGCTGTCTCATCTCATTAAAACAAGACCATCACTTAACCACTCCCATTTCGTTTGATGGTGCATTAATTTCTGATTCACCGTCACTAAGCATCCTTGGCATTAATATTTCCAGTAAGTCAAGCTGGACAGATCACATCTTCTCGGTTGCCAAAGAAGCATCAAAATGTCTTGGTTTTTTGAAAAGGTGTAAGAAATATTTAAGCCCATCAAATATAGCGCTCCTCTAGAAGTCCTACATCAGACCTAGAATGGAATACAATTCCCATATCTGGGCCGGGGCTGGTCGCGCAGCCTTAGCTTCATTGGATATTGTTCAAAAGAGAGCCTTCAAGCTCATTGGCGATTTGGTAATAACTCGTCATATCGACTCGCTCGTGCACCGTCGCAATGTTGGATGCCTTTCGCTCCTTTATCGCTATATGCATGGCCAATGTTCTGATGAAATATCTAGTCTGATCCCTTGTAGAATAGTTCCTGCACACAATACTCGCGCTGCATCCCGCGCTCATCCTTTCACCCTTCAAATTACCTTCGGCCGTACACTAAAATTCCGTGATGCTTTCTTATCTCGAACTGTGTGAATGTGGAACAGTCTACCATCTTCTGTCTTTCCTCCGGCATACAACCTGCAAAAGTTTAAGGGCGACATATATCGGCACCTCCGCCGCTCTCCTCATATCCCTTAATCCTTTCCCTATCTTCTTCCTGCCACGCTGTGCTTTGCATCATAGGGTATCCCCTGAGCTTGGCTTAATAATATAAAAAAAAAAAACAAATAAAGAGGAAGGCCCATTTTAGAGCCGACACCTCCAGGCATGAGAGATGTCTTAAACGATTATGATACTCTGAACATTTTTTATTAATAATGTTTATTTTTCTATCTAGCGGGTGAAACCTGTGAGGAAGGTCAAAGTTTGATCCGGAGAAAAAGTTTGAGTACCCAGACTCCTATACTCGGAGGCTTAAATAGCAATTTTAGCCATCCCAATACTTAGTTTTTAGTCTTCCCTTTTTTTTTTATTCCACCAGATTAATAATGAATGGCGTGAGTTAAAAAACACAAATTTTTAAGAATTCAATTTGTGAAAAAAAAATTAGATCTCTGTGTAATAGAAATTGACATTTTTTTTTAAAACTGTTTGCAAACTTACGATGCGACGAAGAGTTTTCATTTTTAGCAAGTAAATTCGTTTTTTATTTTAAATATTGTCTCTTCCAAATCCTTCATCTAATGTAGAAAATAATTTTTTAAACAAAAAAATATCATGAAGATTGACAATTCATTGAAAATGATTTTCAAAGTACATAGTGTATTTTTTCCAAAATTGTTTGAACGCGATAGATAATTAATTGAGTTCTTTGTAGAGTAGTCGTTAGTATAGCTCATTCCCTGATCGTTTTTGGCAGAAAGTAATTTATTGCAGGACACCTAACCACTCATATAAGACCTAATTAAAGATGTACATCTATACGAATTAATTGATTGATGCAAATTTGATTCTTCTCCCGCTACATGAAAGAACTTGTAACAGACCCATTAGACCACTCATACCTGCTTAAAGGTAACATAGGTATTGGTAGCCCATTTCTCATACCACATGCTGTAAACAAGTTCTCTCAAAACTCTCGAAATAACAAAAAATCAAGAACAAACATTTTTCCATGCTAAGTAATAAATTTTCCCTACAAATTGCATTAAAAAATATACAGGTCTGGTCATAAAAGACCTTTCCGTCTGTTACACGAGTAATGGGCCGCTTTTAGCTTGAAATTTCGAAAGGATTTCAAAATTTCGACTTATTTTGCATTCTATGGTAATCGTGAATTTTTTTTTCTAACGAGAAAGTCTGCAAATACCTCTCCGTCTGTCAGATGAGTTACACCGATTCGGACTAATCCTACCTACTTTTACGAATTTCAAAACTTCCACTTGTTTTCCATTGTAGACAATTTATTTGAAGTTATCATGAAGTTCTAGGTCGCGCCGTTAATTCTTTCTTAGTTTATTTTATTTATTTTTTCATGTTTGAAAAAACGTATAGGTCTGCATAGATCTTAGAATTCTTTTAGTAATTGGTATCCCTCGGACAATAACCAAATAAAATTGTATGAAACTGAACAAACACCATAAAAAAAGCAAATTCATTTGAAAACAAATTTTCAACCTTTTCTGTGAATTTCTTCACACCTGAAGATAAAGAATTTGAGCAAAATAAAATCTAAAAACCAAATTGAAATATTTAAAAAATACTTTGGTTTTCAATGGTAAAATTCGCCTCGAATGATTAAGTGACTACAATTGAAATTACGTTTAGTATTAAATTTGAAGTGTATGACATCTTACTGAAATACTGAATGAAACGATTCATTTGTGAAAAAGGAAACAATTTTAATTAAATTTCACAATGCTTAATTCCTTTTCTTTTTATTTGGAATTCTTCAAAGAGAACGAGGAAGTCCGCTTCCATTTTTAACCCCTAAAATAAATTATTGAACATTTATCTAACCGCTTTGTTGTAGGAATGGGTAACCCACATTTTCCAAGGATTTTCCGTGTTTAAGTTTAATTTTATTTCACATCGCATTGAAAATTTCCAACATATACAAAGAAGAAATAGAGGGAAGTGCGTTTGAAGAGGGTAACGCTGAATATAAAACACCAGCTGGCATAACAAGGAACCTCAGTGTTAAGCTCAACAAAGAAGGCAGGAAGCTCTTTTGTTGTTCCAGTTAATATAAATGATTTAAAAGGAAGAGAATTCATCACATCCCTCACACCGTTATCATTAATCTTGAAGGATAATATGAAATAAGATTTTACTATCAGACGTGTCTTAAGAAATTTTTCCATCTGCCCACATCATTCGTGATCTCTTGTAGTACTACATATACATATATAAACGAGCACTTTATTATAGCTTAAAAGATATCATACATCCACACTTCTGTCTATTATTAAGTCAACAGGAACACCTTAAATGACATTGTTTAACCTTTTACGAGTTCGTGCACAATTTGGCAGCTTTCCGCCTGTCAGTTCCTTTTAATTTTATTACACCTGCAATTTAATTTGAAACTCTCACCTTAAAAAATAGGCTCTTCTAAGCGCGGCGAGTCCTTCTAGCCGAGTCGGGAAACAGGAGGCATGCCATACTATATCGAAAAGTTTTCCAGTTTTCCTGAATGCTTGACGACGAAATAGTCCCTGCGTTATAAAATGGGAATGGGAAACAAAAGCTAAGGGAAAATTTTCCATGGAGATTCTCTGCTCCGTGAAATTAAGAACAGAAAAGGAAACAAGCACTTACTCTTGTTAACTGCCCCGTTGTGCCGGAATCATACTGTATTAACTTGGAGATGTTAATTTATTTTACTTGTGCCCTTGTGACCTTCTTTTCACTTAGCTGCGAATAGCTACATATGTATACATACAAACTTCCTGATTTTTTAAGCAGAAACAATTATTGTTCAGCACTGTGCGACAATTTAATTTCTCTTCCTTGTTGTTTTTTTTTTTCTTCTAGAATTGAAAGCGAACATCTTGGGACCATCGGATCTGTATGTGAAATCTGGAAGTGACATCAATCTGACGTGCAAGGTTTCACAAGGGCCTCATGATTTAGGAAATATATTCTGGTATAAAGGTAAGATACTGTAGAGACAAACATACATACAGATGATTTCATAGAATGTACATATATAAAATGTTTTTTGTGTATACTTAGGTAACGAGATCATAGATACGACGACAAATCAAAATGAAATTGACACGTCACATAGGATAACACTCGACAATGATTGGGACGGTGGGCTCACTTCAAGGTAATAAATACACTTTTAATTAGGCAATTTTGTTCTTAAATTACTCGAAGTTCGTATTTGCTTAGGCTAAAAATACGAAGGGCGTCACCGAGTGACACAGGGAACTATACATGTGTTCCAACGATAGCCAAGTCATCTAGTGTTTATGTTCACGTCATTATAGGTAAGTAAAAAAAAAAAATTATAGTATCATAAAATTTGTTTACCCTAAGGATCCTTAAAATTGTTCCTTTAAAGAACATTGTTAATATAATGGTAGTCATCAACTATTATAGCCTTTTCAGTGGCCTTAAAATATTTTCTGAAAGCAAGCACGCTATAAGTAGGTACTCCAATAGAGTGCGTGCGCGTATAAGAAATCCGGAACATATACGACTTTTCATTACAGAAAATGAATACATTGGTACTTATATTTATCATATACGTGCTCTCCTTTGTTGTAATCATCACCTACTATCCAATTCATTACTAAATATTACCGTAATGACTGCGTTTAGCACACTGAGTGCTGATGTTGAACAAAATCGTTTAGAATGGGCTCATAATAATATTGTCGGAAGGGTAAGTAACCTTTGTCGGTAGCGAAACGGTTAAAAATTTTATTATGCCATCAAAAGGATTTTATGTTAGTGTGAACACCTTTTTGTGTTTCCTTACATTTCTTATTATCCACCTTAATACCGTTCCCATTATGATAATGAAACTAAATGTTTCACAACAATACATTAATCTCTTTTTATATGTATGACCCCTGTATGGTTAAGGAAACTTGAGAGCATCCAATCCATTCTGGGAATATATTTATATTATATGTACACATGTATGTTTATGAATTCCCTCATATTTTTGGATTAGTATGTTTAAGGGTTTTATTATTTATAATATAAATTATACAGTTTGTAGGAAATTGTGTTGAATCATGATAAGAGCGCTAAAATAATTTAAATTTTTCTTTCGTCAATATTTGTTTCTTGCAGTTAATTTTAACTTTAATAATTTGAGTTTACTTTTATTGAGGCCAGCCCTTTAACTCGTACACGAATTTGTCTATTTCTTTACTATTTTCGACACTCTCGTAGACCCACTTTTTGTCATCACAGCGAGCTGAAATTTGGTACACAGGTTCATGTCGCGTGACAATTGAATCTGTTAAAATTTGAACCGGAAATTTCAATGAAAAACCCGGAAAATCGGGAAAAATCATTTGAAAATTTGGTACAAATTTGATTAGTGATAAATCCGTTTCAGGAAAAATGCAGTTTTCCGATTTTTCCGAAAAATTTTCCGGAATTTTCCGACTTTTCCGGAAAATTTTCCGGTAAAAAAGTTTTCTAAATTATGCAGGATCAAGTTCCCTATCAACTGGCATCATTACTTTCTCTCCGACAATGGTGAAAACTTGCAGAAAAAATCGAGGAAAATTAATGTAAAACGCTTTTCCGGAGTTTTTCCGGCCAAGGAAGCGTTTGAGCGTTTTGCAACCTAAGACAAAGTTGTAGAGCGAAATGAGTTGCATAAAGTTGCTTTTGTGGAAAACTCCATGGAAAACCCGGAAAAATCATCGGAAAAATTTTCATCGATATGATTAGTGATAAATCTGTTTCAGGAAAAATGCAGAATTTTCCAATTTAGTTAACGTGAAAAAGGCAGAAAATAAAAAAAGTAAAAAACGAGTTTTCAAACAAAACTGAGGCCAAGTCGCATGAAAAAGTAGAAAATAAACTTTTCTTCACACACAGAGATGGACTCAGATTTTATCTTCACACACAGAGGTGGACTCAGATTTTATTCGCTGACAATCACCGATATATTTTAGTAAGATCAATCAGAGGTAATAAGAGATTTGATTCATGAAGAGAAAGAATATTCTAGAGAAATGTCCCAATCAAAATGTCTGAGTCCACCTCTATGTGTGAAGATAAAATCTGAGTCCATCTCTGTGTGTGAAGAAAAGTTTATTTTCTACTTTTTCATGCGACTTGGCCTCAGTTTTGTTTGAAAACTCGTTTTTTACTTTTTTTTTTTATTACTAATTCTGAAAAGTAGGTAGTATATGTATATCTTCATAGTAAAAATTTTCATATGGATTTTATTTATCCTCAATCATGTGGATGTTGGACTGGGGGCGAAAATGGGCCTTTATCGTTTATGTTGAAGAAGGTTTACCTACACCAGGCGTGTATGAAGGGTGCTGGTCACGGGGGTCATAACCTCCCTCAAAGCGCCATTTCACCTTCGCGATGAATTGAATGTGGTGCTGGACTGTATAGTGAGTTTTATAAGTTTAAAAGGACGATTTTCATATGGTACGGACGCAATGTGTAGTTGTCGCCAGCGATTAATGCTGGTGCTGTAAAGGAACTTTTACAATCTGCGGCGACAGGTAGCGTTGGATTGGGCGTTTGTTTTTCTTCATTTGAATAGTAATAGTGTAGTTTGGAGTGGTTATAATAGTCATTCACTCGTAGCTCTTCGTCTTTGAAACGTGTACGATTTTCTTATAATTTTCTTGTTTATGTAGTGCCGAAAAGTTATTTATCACCTATAACAGGATGGTAAGTAATTTTGGAATATGTACTACATATACATATATACCTATATGCGTGCCCCAATGCTTAGCAGCTCGGTTATTATGATACGTTTATATTTTTGCACCGATTACTCCAGTAGATAAAAAAGAACACAATTTCGAGATTTAAAAGTGTTATTGTTTCTAATAAAAAATAAAATTTTTTTTTAACCTATCTGATTTTCCGACATAAAATCGGTAACAGGACAACTTGGTGAAGACCTCGCCACAGAAGCATAAAACCTGACTTAACGTCTAGCCACCCGTTAATTTTTCATGGTGACACTGGCCTAAGTTGTTCAAATGTTTTACGTTCTTAGGGAAGCATTACAGTTTTCTTAGAAATGTACTTGTAAATTGTTCTTAAGAGTTTTAATGAATAAATATTCACCGACAACAGTTCAAAGGAATTGGTAGATTAATTCTGGTAGTTCACTCTTTCGGACAAGGGCACAGGCATTCAGTTTTCTTAGAAACATTTGACATTTTTCCTTTACATTTTTCATGCAGTACTTACTGGTGGCCGACCATGGTTCCAAAGAGTTATATTGATTCAGGTGTCTTGGCTGATCTTGGTCGCAAAAGCTATTTATTAGCGATGGCTATCATAAATTTTGTTGTTGGAAATTTACTGGAAAATCTTTCTTTCAAATTTTTATACAGAATTTTTACGGCAAAACTATAAAAATAAAATCCATTCGCTTCCCTCTGCCTACGGTAGTTACATTTGCTTTGCTTGTACTTTCGTATTAATTCAAGTAGTGTTGTTTAATTTAACTTCACGTTAACTTTTAATTTGTAGGAGAAGGATAAACTTGATATATCAGTTAGCGATGGAAGGAGAAATAGTAGCGAAAGTGAAAAGCGGACGACTGATAAGACCATTGACAACCATTTTCAGAAGAAAGCAAGATCGGTTAAGTTTCCATTAGAAGAAATAGTCAGTAACATATCATACACTCCTTCTCCCATTCCTTTAAATGTGACTCAAGGCGCAAGCTCACTCTCAGTCAATTACTTAACCCGTGACAGAATCGCTTGCGTCAGCATCTATTTCTACAATTTCTGCACGAGAAGGCGTATCTGGTTATGAGTCCTTAATGTCCACCTTGAGATCGACATTGATGTGGATAATATTATCGATAGGTTTTCTAAATCAAATTGAAAATTAGATTTTGATATGACGTAAATATGATTAAAAAAATAATAATTTAAAAGCGACTTCTTCCGACTTTTTCCTCCTCCTCGAACATATTACTTGTGACCCCAACTCCCCTAGGCTGCAAGTCTGGATACGCGCCTGACCTACACTCTGCAGAATATGCAACGGTATGGTAGAAGAACTGAGCATCGGCCTTAAGTTTTAGTCAACGCTCTGAGTGCTGCGTTTATTCCCTGCTATCTTTTCACTGGGTCGGATACTAGTGTTTTTTTATTTGAGTTTACCATTGAAATTTTGTAGTCCCTTGAAATGCATACCATTCAAATCCAAATGTTCTGATGTGCTAATATTGTTTAAGGATTCGTAAAAATCTACTTTCTAAAAATTGTTCTTGAAAATCACCCCAAGATGGCAAATACTTTTGATTAGGTCTTACCCGGGGTGTATTCAGCATTTCCTCAAATGCAGGAATCGTACCGCCTACCTAGTAATAGAGCAATCAGGTTTTGTATTGACATTCTAGCTGCAATCAAGGCCCTGAACTCGAGCACCATTAGATCGAGCCTTGTTCAACAGTGACGGTGTGAGCTCGGGAAACTGGGTGCTAATCACAGGGTTATTCTTTGCTGGCTGGCTGGTTAGGAGCTGGGGGCCTGATAAGCTTTCCCCGGTCCGCTTTAAAGATCTTCACCAACGGCTCTTCTACTAATGAGGGAGGTGCGTCTGATATTGGGATGGAGTACTCACTTGGAAGACACACCATTGCCTTCCAGACTGAAGTCTTCGCCATATCGATGATAACGAAGTTAGCCCTTGATATGCAAATCAAAGAGAAGGACATTGCTATGCTCTCGGATAGTCAGACAGCCTTCTGAGTGGCCCTCGGATAATATCTAAGTTACTGGGGGATTGCAGGTCTACTATGGATAAGGTGTGTATTCACAACAAGGTACCTCTTCTGTGAGTTTCTGGTCAAATGGGGATTATGGGGAATGGAAGGGCTGACATTTTTCGCCCTATGGCTGGCTTTAATTCTCCATTCCTCGGACCAGAACCCGCCGTAGGCGTTGCTACCTCAAGTATCGGGTCTCTCAAGCGCATGTTCATAGAGTGCATCAGCAGAGATGGGCGAACCTGAATACTTGCAGGTGTGCAAAACTGTTTTTCGATGGGCCCAATGGGAATCTCTCCAATTTTCTCATGGTGGTCGGAAGGAAACAATGTAGAACTGTGGTAGAACAAGAATGGAGTTGTTGACAGCTCTGAGTATCTGTATTGCCTGCAGGGATAGCCTGAGACAACCCAACACGTTTTGTGTGCGTGTTCGGCCTTCGCCCGATGCAGACTTGATACTCTAGGGTCTGCCCTTCTGTCTATGGATGAGCTGAAAAACCTTCCTCACCAAGACCTAATGCGCTTCATTAAGAGGACAGGAAAGTTTTGTTGAATACGCTTCTAGTAGGGTAGCACAATGGGCCGCTATAGCCTCCGTGCTTGGGATGGGGTCGCCTGTCCCCCAGTCTTTAAAAAAAAATGTTCATTAACTCTTGTGTCTGATTTCAGCTTACCCCCTAAATCTGAGATGTCTTTCCCAGGTAGGTTCCCATTAAGGTAATATCACAAAGGATTGCAAATAGTCTATGTGAGGCTGGTCACGGGTTTCGCGCGATGTCCTCCAATCTAACCTAACCTAACCCAACCTATCCGTTGGTTCCATAGCTACTGAGTTTCCGAAGAAAGTTTTTGGATGAAATATTTAATATAAAAAATTCTATAAAGACATTCCAATTGATTGCACAAATTTTGTATGCACCCCGAGGTCATATCTAATAAACTTTTGATTCCATATTCAAGAGCTACCGAGTATTGCGGTAGAAGACTTTTGAGATGGGTGTTCACTAATACTTTTTTATTGCTGTAGTACATCTATCAATAGTTTCCATGCTTCTGAATAATTTCTTTCATTAACGAAGACATCCCATAATATGTTCTTTGCTTCACCTCCTCCATGCAGCTTCAAATATTATAACTTCTGGGCCTAAGCTTTTGAACAAGTTGTGGAAAGCGGATTATTTCTTGTAAATACCATAAAAATGTTCAAACGATATTTTTTTGGCAATTTAAAGGAGTCTGGTTTTTACTCCTGTTTAGATTAATCTTCAGACCTCTTGTCTACAAGAAGATAAAATTAAGAGAAAATATTCCTTTTCAATTTTTTATTTAATTAGAACAAAATTTTCAAAAAAAAAAAACTCTTCCATTTTACTATACATGTCATCTTAAAGGTATGCTAACGTTTGTGCATATTTCGGTTTAGATGATTTCATTACAAAAAGCAATCGGTGACTGGTTACAGCACCATTTTATAGGGCTTGGAAATTATTAAGTCTTTTAATGTAGTACCTTTCCCTGCGTTTACTTGGCCAGTGCTTATTGTAACCTTTATAATATCATATTTTTTGCCCACTTGCTACTCAATCAACGTTTCCATATATAAATATAAATAAAAATAAATATATAAATGCAACAAAAAAATAAGTAGACATACCGACTTCCTTAGCAATCCAAATCTGATTAAATCTTAATTTATTTTATTCCAATTGCATATGTTTTTTTGCAAAACTAAAGAAATTTTCAATATGTTCA
The DNA here is from genome assembly GCA_963924295.1 of Dioctria rufipes. NCBI lineage: Eukaryota > Metazoa > Arthropoda > Insecta > Diptera > Asilidae > Dioctria > Dioctria rufipes. The sequence continues at coordinate 280,773,291 of OZ002740.1, read as the reverse complement.
CAAAATCACTACGATGACCCGGTTCGAAGGACCATCCTTCATGAGGTGCAGGTTGTATATTAATAGTTTTTATATATAGGTAAAGAACGGCGATTGAAGGCACGTGGGTAATAATACTGTTCTAAATTATGATGGGAAAAAATCCAACAGTTTTTTGCAATTAATCGTATTAAACTGCAATTTATTTACATAATGATGACCACAAATGAATAGGTATTACCTGAAAGTCTTCATATACGGTATGCTGATGGTGTCCTAAATAAATTCCATAAAGGTCATAAAAAATAAAATTGCACTTCATCTGTTTTCATATACTACATATATATATATATATATAAGACTACTTACTAGTGGGAGCATTTAACACAATACGCAAACAATAGGGAGTACGTCACTTTATGTTCTCCTATATATGACTGCTTCACACAACAATGACGTCAACATCCTTTCCCAGATACCAGCAGAAATCCTATCTATGAAAATGCTTTCCAAGGAAATTATAAAATAATTTTCCAACCTTCCCAAGCACACATGCATACATATGTATGGAGTGTACTTATACATATGTAGGTAGAGAAATTTATTCAATTCTGATTTAATCTTCCCTCTTTACTTTCGGTATTAATAACGGTCTGCATATGTCAGAGAACCTTCAGATAAATATATTCACTAGATAACTTAAAATCTCCGCATATTTCTTGTCGCTGTAACCTTTTTCTTTCCTTGGAACTTCTTTTTCCTTTCACTTCAGATAAAATTTATAGAGCCGAAGTACAATGCTATCAAATTTTATTACGAAATGTGACAGAATGTTAACAAGGGTTTACTCCTGCTCTCCTATAGTACTAAGAATATTATGCAAAATAATTTTCCTGTGTTGCCGGAGTAATCATCTCACTTAAAATCAAAGTTTTCATGCTAGAAATAAGTGTGAAACTTTTAAATCCGTTGCTGCTTTCCATTCAATATCAATGCAAATTAAATTTACGTAAATGACTTAACCCTAAATACACAATTTCCCTGGAATCAGTTGCTACCAATTTTGCTTGTACGTTTTGATTTCAGAAGAAATAAACAAACAAAATTTTGGGGAATTCAGATTTAATGTCAAAAGGTATCAAATCAAGTGATTCCAAAACAAAATAAGCTTTTCTGATACTTACCGGCCTTAAGAAAATATTTTTTGTTTATCTTTACTTTAGAGGTAAGATTTACTTCGTCATAATACCGTTAGCAAGTGAATTATGGGGAAGACTTTTCATGATGACATTCTTGTAGCAGTAAGCAGGCATACATATTCGTGTATTTTCATTTCGGGTATAGATTTTCATTATACATTTAGAACTTTTTATAAATTCATAGCAAAATGCATTTAATTTTTCTTATTTAGTCTGATACCACTGAGAAGGATGCAATACGTCATTTTTCATCTTATATTGGTGACTCCAGGGACTTCGTAGCATGCAGAAAAATAAGCTTACGCAGACCTGACGATAGTGGCGAGGTGTCAAAGGGTTCAAGGTGTTCACTGAACATCCAGCCTGTAAACGTATATTTCTTCAGATAAATACACATAAAATAAAAATAAAAAAAATTCATTCTGACTAAATTTGTAAGCTCCCCAACTCTCTTTGCTCTTGCATTGCTTACAGTGTTGGCGCCGAGCACGGTATACTGCTTAACATGGTATGACTGTCCCGTACCATAGATTCGACATCTTGTTTGTGTGACGTCATGAGAATTGAATTCTTATAGAGTCATTCCACAGAAAATCGACAAATATTGTGTAAATTTGTACATCCGCCATCTCCGATTTTGTTGAAATGTCACAAGTACGTTGGTTTTATTGGTAATATTGGGCGCGTTCAGCTCAGCTCAACGGTGTTGATGTTGAGTATGCTGGAAGTAACCGTTGAGTTTCATCTGAACGTTTTGGTGACTGTAATCAAAACATAACCAAAGATAAAATAACCAATAACGGCAAACGTTTTGTTGCTGTCAAGTTTGTGTATATTGTTTTGAGTTTTTTGTTTGTAAAATGGCATTAACCCTCTGACATTGATTATTTATAAATAGATGTGCCCAGAATCATTGACGTCTTAGAAAGGAGATGTCACTACTTGTATTTCCCTTGTTATTTCCAGCTTTAAAACTTTTAATAAAAAAATTTTCAATGACTGGATATAATATGCTATTTGGTTTTTAACTATTTTTACTTTATATGCTGGAAAAGTTTTATTTAAACCATTAAATAAAAGTTTTTATCGTATTTTTTCCAAGTAGCGACATCTTCTTTCCAAGACGTCAATGATTTTGGGTACATCTATATATAAATAATCAATGCCTCTGACTCACTTTGTCCATTGCAATGGACACATACTTTCGGGCGCATTTAGATATTGATAATATGCAATTTTTCTAGATTTATATGCTCCTATCTTCTCTCTTGTGTTCCTATCTAAATAAAAGCTAATCATAACCGCAGTGCAAGTAATGAGTCATTCGATTTTTGCATTGTAGCGAGAGTAGTTCATAAGTATTTTAAAAATGAGTGGTAAACAATTTCTTTTTTTAATTAATTTTTTTACATTTTTCTTAGAATATTCTTTTATATGTATTTCATATTATTTGTTAATGTTCATAATTTATTAAAATAATATTACTTTTATAATTTCTTAATAAAAATTAATAATATACGTCGATTAAATATTGTGTCCATTGCAATGGACAAAAGTATCTCGTAGAAACTTTTTTAAATGTTTCTTGTCCATTGCAATGGACACAATTTACGTTAACATCAATTGATTATTCAAGTGTTTCTTTACGCAACATTAGTTTATGCGTATGCAATTTATTCAGGAATACTGAAGAGTGTTTTCTATCATCTAATTATATATTAGGAAGTCGACAAAGGGTAACTGATGACCAAATACTTAAAGAATTGTGCTTTTATGACGATAGTTATGAGGAAGTGCAATTTGAGAATTTAGAGTTTGATATCCCGGAACGTATATATAGACCGGCTAAATAAGCGTTTATTCTTTGAATTGTTGTTATTCTAATTGCATAAATTTATGTACGAAGGTGTTGATAGAGTTATGGCTGACGAAGAAGACAATTATCTGCAGCAAATTGGCGATATATCAGAATGCGACCATGCTGATTGGGAATTTAGTAGCTCTATTAAGGAAGGTTTGGACGAACTATTAGGCGATGACTTATCAAGCAATTTCACTGATTTCTCTACTCTCCCATTTACTGAAAAGTCCAAGATTAAATATAGGAAAAGACCCTTTCGATCCCCAAGTATTACCTTGGATTCTTATAGAGAACAAAGCGAGAGAGAACCAGAGTTACCGATAAAATATTTTGAAAGGTATATTTCAAAGGAATTTTGCCAAGAAGTAGCAACTTATACGAATATGTATGCAGAACAAAAAGGTAGAACCTTTAAGCATACGGATTTGCAAAAGATCCAAAATTTGTTGGCGGTTCATATTCTTATGGGTAGTCTTAAAGTATCCACGTGTTGATTTTTACTGGACCAAATCAATTTCTGTTCGCACTATACGAGAAACTTTGAAAAAAAAATAGATTCTACGCACTAGGTCCAAATTTGCATTTGCAAAACAACATGGAAATTCCAGGAAATAACACCGATAAACTGATTAAAGTCACACCTGTTTATAAGGAAGTTTTGGAATGATGCCGTCAGTTAAACCTAGAGAAATGTTTATGTATTGATTGAGCATAAAGCAATACATGAAAGGCAAACCCAATCCGTGGGGCGTAAAACTGTTTCTGCTTTGTGGACGAAGTGGTCTCGTGTATGATTTTTTAATGTACCAGGGCTCTACTACAGAAATTGATGCCGGCATTTTGAAAAAGTATGGTCTAGGAGCAGGTGTTGTAATTCACTTAACCGAAAGCAGCTTGCGGGATAATCAAGGACACATATTGGCATTTGATAACTTTTTCACCTCCTATAATTTATTGGAGTACCTTCAATACAAAACAATTAATGCTTTGGGAACCGTTCGAGTTGGTCGATTCAAAAGTCCACCATTTCTAAGCGATAAAGAATACAGAAAAAAAGTGAGGGGCTTTTGTGAAGAAGTTGTAAGCTTTGATGAAAAAGTAATATTGACAAAATGGAGCGACAATAAGGAAGTTGTAGTAGCATCAAATTTTATTGGTATAGGAAAAAATGACAGTGTGGAGAGGTGGTACAAATCGGGCCGACGGTTCGTGAAGGTTGACCGACCGGAAGTAGTCAACGTTTACAACCAAACAATGGGGGGAGTAGACAAGACTGATCAGTTAGTAAGTCTATATAGGATTCATTTGCAGTCTAAAAAATGGACATTGAGGATGATATTCCATGCCATTGATCTAGCTGTAGTAAACAGCTGGTTAGAGTATAAACAAGACTGCTTGAATGCTAATATCGCAGATATAAATGTCATGGATCTTGTGAACTTTAGAATCAGATTGGTAGACAACATTATATATTTGAACAAACCAGTTAGCGTAAATAAGCGTGGCCGGCCTAGCATTTCCAAAATGTTGTTGCCAAATCCTAAACGGGCTACTAACGAACCCACACCATTGCCACAAATTGCACGTGATGCAGTCGGACATTTGCCTTCTTATGATGAAACCAAAGAAGCTACTAGATGCAAAGCGCCAAACTGCCAGAAAAAAACACATGTTCTATGCATAAAGTGTAAAGTTCACTTATGTTTCGTCGTCAAACAACGAAACTGTTTCAGGCGTTACCATGAGAACTGACTTTCTATGCAAATGAAATAATCATATTTATCCAAGGAGGCTTTTCTGTTGAACACAAACATAGAAATATACATGATTTTATAAATTTAAAAACTGTTGAATATTGCTAATTTTTTGTTTAAATAAATAAAAGTAAATTATATTTAGAAAAATATGGTGGTTTACCTTTCAGCATTTTGGTACCTCCTACTCACTTTGTCTATTGTAATGGACATATCCCAAAACTGACGAAAGTCCAAATTTTGGAAAAATCTTTAAAGCAGGCGTCATATGTCTGACATATTTGTAACAATGAAACTAAAAAGAAATTTTTACATAGCTTAAAAAAAATTCGGTAGTGAGAGGGTACAGTGTCATAATAGCAGAATTATTGGAAGAGGATGCAGTAGATATTAATGCAGTACTGAATGTAATAAAATTAGTGGATCCAGCACCAGAGAATGTAGTTGACGTGGAAAGGGTGGCGCCTGTTCGTAATGAATATTATTACGAAATTACAGTGCCTTATTATAATTTAGAAGACCTTAAATCTCACTCAGGATGTCCTGTGGATGTTTTGAGGTAAGCCGCAATTCCATATGTGCATTAACTTGCATTAATACTTTTTAATTTAAAGGTTCTTTTAAATGAGTACAAAATATTAATAAATAATGATCAAGAAAATGAGGCAATAATTCCACTACAGAAAAAGCTTTTATTCACCGTCTGGATGTTATCGAAAAAAGAATCATTTAAATCCGCTGACGATCGCTTTGATAAAGCATAAAGTACGGCACATAACGTATTCGTGGAAATTATCTCACTTATTGCTAATCTAAGAAGAGAATTTTTTCGTTGGCCGAACAATGTGGAAAGAGCCGCAATTAGCAGGGATTTTGAAAATGCGTCAGGTTAGTTATGATGTAGTTTCATACAAAAATATTAGATTTCGTTGTCCAATATTTCTATCCCATTTCTTCGCGCAATCAGTTGCGCAGTTGATCTCGCAAAGCGAAAATGTTACTTGGGAGCGCAAATTGTTTTTCTATGCAAAATTAAAACTTGTCAGGAAAGTGCTGGAATTGTCATAAGTAGGTTTTATTTATCTTAAAGATACCGTAGTTATTTGTAGTTTTTTTTTGTAATGAAACGATTTTCAAGAAATTGTGACGTTTGATTAATTTTTTTTATTTTGCACTGTTCACCCTTGTCCTTTTTTGCTAGTAAATTTTAATTTTTTTGTTCAGATTATGTCCACTGAGCGGCATGTTTTTGGAAAGACGCCTTCTCCTGTAATGAAAAGAGCTGTACAATTGTTTGTATCTGGTGAATCATTGAGGAAAACGACAAAAGAAAACGGAATAGCACATCAAACTCTTGCTCGCTATGTTAAGAAATATAAAGAGTGTTCCTCAGCCACTATGAGTCCTAATTATGCTGTGAACAGAATTTTCAATGACGACGAAGAGAAAGTGCTTGCAGATTATATAAAAAATAGTTCTTCTATGTTTTACGGTCTCAATATCGAAGATGTTCGAAAACTTGCTTATGAAACGGCAATTGTGAATAACAAAAGAGTTCCTGCTTATTGGACGCAACATGAAATGGCGAGCATAGATTGGGTCAAACGTTTCAGAAAGAGAAATCCGTCACTCTCATTGAGAACACCAGAAGCTTGTAGAGCTACATCCTTTAATCCGCACAATGTCAATATTTTTTATAATAATCTCCAGCCCATTCTTGAGCGATCTCCCAGTTGTTTTGCTGCAGGAAATAGGATTTATAATCTAGACGAAACTGGGCTAACAACAGTGCTAACTTCTGGAAAGATATTGGCGACAAAAGGAGCAAAACAGGTGAATAAGGTAACAAGTGCAGAAAGAGGAAATTTAGTCACTCTATGCTGTTTTATTAGTGCGAGTGGCCAATTTCTACCACCGGCTATGATTTTTCCGAGAGTGCACTTTAAAGATCACATGCTTTCGGGAGAACCTCCTGGTACACTCGACTTGGCAAACCCATCCGGATGGATGAATTCAGAGTGTTTTCTGAAAGTAATTGAGCATTTCGTAAAATTTACTATATCTTCGAAAGAAAATCCTACACTTTTATTGATGGACAATCATGAAAGCGATCTCAGTGTTGCTACTCTTAATTATGCGAAAGAAAATGGAGTGACTATACTTACATTGCCACCACATTCTTCTAATAAAATGCAGCCGCTGGACGTTTCTGTTCATAAACCCCTCAAAACTGCATACAATCAAGTTATAGATAGTTTCATGATGCAGAATCCCGGAAAAACGTTTCCTATCTATAATGTAGCTAATGCTGCTAGATATGCCTTCGAGAAAACCATGACTCCATCAAACATTACTTCGGGCTTTCGGTAACCAGGAATATATCCCTTTGACAGAAATGCTTTTTCTGAAATAGATTTTATGAGCAGTTATGTGACGGATCGAGCAAGATATATCCATAGATGATTTCAACCAGGAACCAACAGTTGGGGATTACGTTTTGGCGAGTTTTAATGGTTAAAGCACAGTGCTATTTATAATATGGGCAAATCATAACAGATAAAAACAACGAAATTATTTTGAAATTGTATGTTTCTTAGAAGAAGAGGAAGCAGCAATAAATTCACGAGACCTGAAATCGAAGATATTGCTATAGTTAGTAGTGATAATATTGAGCTTACTCTACCAAAACCAATTTTGTGTGGCCATACTAGTCGTCAAATGGCTTCTGTTGCCTTCCAGGTAGACTTTTCTGTGTACTCAACTAACTTGAAGTGAAACTTAAGGTTTTGCTCATTTATAGAACTTTCATATTTCTTAATACATATTTTTTATCGTTATTTTGAAGAACTCCGCATTGACTGAATTTAGCGGTTAATAATTCATGTTTTTTTTTTCATTTAATTTTGATTTATAATTGAGTAAATTCTTTAAATACATATAATTAGTAGTTTTCCTGATTTGGTTCATGGCATGAAGCATTTTTACACTGTCTCACTGATACTTCGGCTATGTCTCACTGTTGGCACGGTCGGCAAATAGTGGGACATTTGGCCGCTTTACCTTTGTGAAAACAGAAATTCGTTATTCTTCATTTGTTGGGGTACTTTCTGAAGCATATTAAATAAACATATTGTTCTATCTATAAGCTTAATCGCAGCACGAACACTGCGGTAAGTATAATATAATGTTATACCAATTTAAAAGTAAAGTGTCGCAAAGTGTTCGCACTCTTCCCCTACTGTTTTAATACCTTACCGTTACATGATTCTGTTTACTTTAGGTATATCAAGAATAGTAGGATCAGTAGATGAGTGTCATATTGCAATTCAAGGGCCTCTGCATAACGCCATAGATTACTATAATCGCAATAATTATCATTCCGTAATACTGCAAGGGGTGTGCAACCACAATCGTGAATTTATTGATATATTTGTCCGTACGCCAGGAAGAGTACATGATGCGAGGGTTTTTAGAGTCAGTCTACTGCACACTGCGCTTACTGCTGATGAGCCCCTTTCATTAAATGATCATCAGCATCTTATTGGCGATGCAGCGTACCCCTTATAATTATTCTTAATGAAACCTTACAAGGACAATGGCCATCTTACGCAAAGACAGACTTTGTTTACTACGAGACTGTCTTCTGTTAGGGTAAGAATAGAACAAGCATTTGGGCTTTCAAAGGGTCGATTTCGCCAACTTTAGTTTTTGGAAATGGGCAGAATAGATTTGTTTCCCACAACCATAAACAAGCTAGTGCTCTTCACAACCTTATCTTACAGTATCAAAACGCCGAAGAGTTATTAAAGGACGATGATGATGATGATGTTGCTGGGAGAGCCAACATGGGAAACGATGAAGAACAAATAGCAGAGAACGACCACCCAAATGAAGCTTCAGAACGCAAGAGAGATTATCTAGATTCCCTTTTAATGTTATTATTTTAATAAAGCCTTTAAATAATAACAGTGTTATTTATTTCAATAATAATCCTTTATAAACAATAATACAAATAAAACAGTCTTCCTTAAATGTAAAATTAAATATAAGAAAGAAAATCAAATTAATAACAAAAAATAACAAAGTAAAGCTTATTTATGGAAAAAACTTTAAAACTAAATAAAGGCGAAACAAAATATTAATTAAAAAAAAACCCATGATAATTATGAACATCTAAAAAAAAGGTAACTTCTTAATACCGGTATGGACTACTAATTTAACATTATACCAAGTTAAAGTATTCAGTCTTCTTTGCGCGTTGCGCTACTTTTCTGGCTTTAAGAGCTTTCAGCCTTTCTCGTTGAATTTTATTGCTATTCGCAACATTTCCCTTAACCTTTTTATTCCTAATAACACAAGTATACACGGTTTTGGACCTGAGCAACCAAAAGCTGTTTATAAGGTAAATTTGGGAGCTGAATCCAAATCAGCAGCCCGTTTTTTAAAATTGGTTCTAGTTTTCGAAATATTCAATAAATACATTATTTTACTATTTTTACGATTAACGGCGATTTATTGAATTGAAAAGTATAAATCAGAAATGAACAGAGGTTGAACTGAATCTTTTATACTGCTTGGGATCTGTTTCACGCATTAGGGTCCAACAGTAGTCGCTCATCATGCCTTCGTCCCAAAATCCTTGGTATCGCCTTTCGATTTTCGCTATATCTTGATGTAGCCGCTCTCCTTGCTCGTCTCTCGTGTCGTCCAAGTTTTGTGGGAAAAAATCAATATGTGAATGCAGAAAATGTATCTTGACATTCGAGCTCCAATCTTGTGGTAATTTTGAAAAAAATTGTCGATTACTTCTTTGTAATCCGGTGATTTTTGGTATTGAGAAAGTTGTGAACAATACTTTTAAACGATGCCCATGCTGCTGCTTCATCAGGCGCTAAACATTTTGTGAAGTTTGCATCAGCCATTAGTTTTCAAATATCAGGTCCGACAAATATTCCTTCTTTGATTTTTGCGTATGACAGTTTTGGAAATAACTTGATTAAGTACTGGAAAGCCGGTCCTTCGCGATTGAGTGCTTTGACAAAGTTCCTATCATACGTTTTCACGAGCATATAACATGCACAAACGTAACAAAAACACTCTGAATCGACTCTGCAACGTTTTCTCTGCATTTTCACACGTTCCGAAGCACAATCACAGTACAAAAACAAGTTCCAAAAGATGTTCGATGCAACGTGGTCAGCTGATAGCCGTCGTAAGAGCGCAGTACTGCCACCTAGCGCGAACCCGAAAACTAGAACCAATCTTGACACACGGATTGAAGATCTGAGTTCAGGGCATCAAATAACGTTAAAAATCGTTCTCATCTGCTCGGGTCCAAAAGTTGACCCGAATTTGTAAACTTGTGTAATTTTTGTTTTTCAATTTCTATATTCCTTATACGGAATCCGTCCAAGCTTTGCGCCCGCTTAATTTTCTCCCATGTTCCCACCATCTGTAATAATACTACTTATATTTGAGTTATTCTCTGCTCTTGGCGAGGAGACATTTAAGCTGTCCATTACATTCTGCTCGAATGTACTGATGGACTCATTTTCCAAAATCGTATTGCTCATAACTGGTGCATAGTAAATTGTTCGATCTTCTTGGAATATTTCCTCGAAAGTGTTGAAATATTCCCAGTTGATTCGTCCTCTTCCAGTAGTTTTCTTTTTATTATTGTTATCCACAATTTTCCTATATGTATTTTTCATATTGCGCATTTTACGGTCCAATGCATCCCAATTAATAATGTAGCCCTGCTGACACATGTTGATGTCTAACTATTCCCATAATAATCTTTTTTTTTTAATTTAGGATTTCTAAATTTCAAATGTATTTTTCTATATTCATCAAGAAAGTAAAGCGTATTTTGGTTAGTCCATTTGAATTCTGCGAAAATATATAAAACATTTTTTGTAACAAATACAGTTCATATATCATCTTTTAAATACCTAAACTTTCCCCTATATTTTCTTTGGCTGCATCTCCTTCATTCCTTGTCGATAATTGAAATTCTTCTATTATCTCTTCCGTTAAGTAAGCAGCCACTACAGAACCATTTAAAAATTCAGAATTTTATATAGCTTTAAATAATTTTTTTGAAGGGGTTATAAAACACTTACCCCGTTGACTTTTTAACAGTAAACGACCTTCTTCATCTGTAAGCACGGATCCGTTCTCCAATACTAATTAATAATTCTGTATATTACCCACAAAATTATGTACATAAACAAATGAAAGACATCGACATAATCGTATGACATTTATTTGACAGAAGATTTGACAGCGCTTACAAACTAAGCGTAAATAATCGCCGCTGCCTATTATACTCAACAGTTGAGAGTCAGGGGAAGGACAGCGATTCGACTGAACGCCACCGCTTAGTCAGCAACTCAAAAGTTAAGCTCAGCTGAACGCGCCCATTATTTTGCGAAAAAATTATTTGATTTCGTCCATTTTTGACGGATATACCTACGCTATTTTGAAATTTGAAAAAAGTGACAAATTTTGCTTGGTAGGTGTAACTTCAAAAACTTATGTCTCAGAATGTATACATCGCAAGCTCATGAAACATACGCTTTTTATTTAAGGACGCCTTGCAGTCTCTGAAAACAAAATATTTGAGGTCCTTTTTCGGTAGTTTTTTTTTTTTAAGGAGAAGGGATGAATCCATTATTCTTGAATATCTCAAAAAGCCCACTCTCGATTTTTTTTATTTGAATCCTTAATGGATTTTGAGAAAGCTATAGAAATGAAAAAATGGAATGAAGCTATTTTTTAAATATATGTATAGTTCAGGAAGCTTTGAACAAATATATATGACGTATGTGGGTCAGATTATATGCAGTGTTTTTGATAAATAAGAAGGATCTAGCATGCCAGTAGATTCTTTGAAGTGTCCTCATCATACTTTTGTTCAAAGCTCCCTCCCTAAAATCAATGCTTCCGTCTCAAATTTTCGTTTGAAAATTCTTTCGTTTTTCTAGCGAAAACCAGTCACTTAAATTCGCAGAAATCCTTTCTCGGATATGACCGGATCAAATTTGGTCACTGGTTCCACAGAGGACCTTTCATCCCTATCTCATTACTCAAAATAGTTCCTCTTCGTAATCTCTTAAATTTTTATCTAGTACATGTCTTTAAATGTTTACTATCAAAATGTCAGACAGCTTCGCTCTAAAACTGAAAGAACCAAATTAGCTGTGCTTTCAAATACACATGATATAATGTGCTTAACAGAGCCATTTATGGGTGTAAATAGAAATATTTTATAGCAGGTACGCAGTTTATAGAAGGGACAGGGATTTAGCGTCTACTGACAGTTGTCTCATTGCAGTTCACAACAGATTTTAGTGTTTTCGTAATCCCTCTTCTGAAACTGCGCATGAAGTCATTTGGGCTGTAATTAAAAAAATAATAGTATGTTATATATGTATATGCTGTCTGTACATCCCGGCGCATTTTTTTAATATCAGCGTGAACGTTTTGCAGCTCCCCCCTCAACGCTAGTGTCTTGGTTGTCGGCGATCTCAATCTGCCTTACCTAAGCTGAAGGTGCGTGACGGTAGGGATACAAGTCTCTGAAGCTTATAGCATGTCTGTTCATTCTCTTCTAAATAACATGTCTCTATGTGACCTAAAGCAGTACAACAATATTTTCAATTTTAATAATGACGTTTAGACTTAATATGGACCAATATCTCTTTTGGTAAGATTAACGTTTCCCTTTCAATATTAACTATTTCTCGTATATACCCTCATCACCCATCGCTCGACATATCGATCAAGAAATTTCAAACAAGGCGATTATCATAGTTTAAATGAATATTTTTTGTCTGTAAATTTTCTCAGTTTATTCACTCCCGATATTGATGAATCTTTTGATGGGTTTAATAATTATATACCTGAAATAGTAAAAAAAAAAAACAGGAGGGAAAGCTTATCCAATATAGTACAACTCACATCTTCTTCGTGCTCTCCAAATTAAAAATAAATATAAGTATTTGTGTAAATCTTTTCAACATCCCGAAGTTTATAACACATTTTCCGTAATTAGAAAAAAGTGCAAATAACTTTTTAAGGAATGTTATAGTACATAAATAAAACGCAATATGCATTAAGGGATCAACCCAAAATCATTTGGCCATACTGTAAAGATTTCAAGAAATCAAATACTTACCCGAAAGAGCTAGTGTACGCTAAAAAAACCTCCTCTTCGCAAAGTACTTCTTGTCAAATGTTTTCTAGGCAGTTTGCAAATAACAATCCCATCATGACATGGCCGGTATCTGGTTCTAATAGTGGTTCGGAAAGCATTTCTCATTCGCATGTATCGTCACATGAAGTTTTTACCATATTGGAAATGCTTGACTATAGCAAGAACCTTGGACCAGACAAAATTCCTAATATCTTTTGTAAACAATACTCACTTACGTTAGCTGAACCTATTAGTCACTTATTTAATCTGTCCACTAATACCAGCACCTTTCCTAAATCTTTGAAGCATTGCTTTGTTACTCCGATTTTCAAGTCTGGCGACCCTAGATGCGTTGTTAGTTATCGCCCCATTTCTATATCGAGTAGCATAGCACTTACATTTGAAAAGATTGGTTATAGCAGTGGCGTCACTAGGGTTGTTGTCATCCAATGCGGTAACTCATGATGTCACCCCCATCACGACACCCCATAGACCTCCTCCGAGTCCGCCAGTGCCAAATAACGGAAACATACAGAACCCTTAGTAACGTTTATAAACATAGGTCCTATATTTACAAAGGCAATAGAAGAAAAAATTAATTCAAGGTCGGTTGGTAAGAGATTGTAAGAAGTTAAGAACTAAGAACCACCTAGAAAATAAGTTACTTTTTTAATTGTTATTTTAACATTAGATTTTATCTCATATTAAATCTCGACTAAATCAAAACTTTCCTCTCCTGGCCTTTAGACCTGCAAACTTGTTAATTACTTCATCGAAATCAACTCCTTTCGCCAAATCACTTTCAATTGATAATATTGCAAGATCAGGAAGCCTTGACTGTCCATGATAGATCGCAAATAGTTCTTTATAATTTTTAGCTTTGAAAAACTCCTCTCACATGAAGCCACAGACACACAGATCGTAAGAAATAATTGTAGGCTCACTGATAGATATGGGAGAGATCCTAGGAATTCCCATTCAGCTATGAATTTTAAAATGTCAAGTACTGACCAGTCTTTGACTTCTTCGAGATCAATCTCTGCTGCCTTCTCAGCATTGGTATTTCTAATAAAAGCTCTTTCTCTGATAACTCATCATAGAAAGTGGTCAATTTTAATGGAGACCAGTAACTCTCCTTCAGTGGCACATATCATGGCTGCTACTTCCTTGATGGCTCTTGATCTGACCTGGAGTTTAGAATGGAAACGATCAATACACTCAAACATCGCTCTATTGTTTTCTTCTTGCAGAGTTAATCCAGCATCTCTCGTCTTGTCATCTGTCATCCTCTTCTTGAACCTGGGTCTGCTTCCATATTGGTCTGACTCAAAAGCTCTAATAATTCAAAATCTATAATCTAATCAACTCAAATGGAAAATACAAAAAAAAATCTTTTCAAATCCTCTAAATCCGGATAAAAAAATAGAAAATAATTTTTCCCTTCACTTAATAAATACATCACAAAAGTTCTCTAGAGTTTCCCTTCATTTTGCATTTAATTAAATATTTAAAATATATTACATTTGGGTATAAATTTTAAAATTTTCAAGGTATACAAAGAAAACAAGATCTGGAGCCTGATTCCGCAACGCGTAAACTAATAACGCGGCACATAAAATTTTATGTACACACTACCTTGTTTCGATTCCGTAAAAATGGAAATGAGTTTTTCTGTCAAAATTTAACTGATCTTTTCGCGCCGCCATTTTGATCGTGAAGAGGTACCTGTGAATTTTTGTCAAGCGTTATTTTCAAAATTCTTTGTTGAAATTAACTCCTTCAAAAAGACTATTTTCTCACTCAAACGACATTCAGCACAGAAAAAGTTTCATTCAGCATTTAAGTGTACACTTTCCTTCACGATGAGTTTTTTTATATCGTGTGCACTGGTAAATTTTTCACAGTTGCGGAATTTAGCCCCTGGACAGTGTTAGTTTTTACACTACAGTGAATAACTCCTAACTCCTAATATTTATCAAAATACTTAATTACTTTGCTTTGATTATTACAGGAAATTACTAGGCTCCATATCGTGATCATGAAATTCTTCCACAGGAAGTTGCAAAACCTTAGGTCGAAAGAAGGTAATGATCTAACATGTAAGCAAGCTATAGGAAAATGTGGTGTTGTCTATATCTTTCTCAAATATGTTCCTTTCGCATAAAGTATTGGAGTTTTTCCTTTTCCGCATCCAAGAAAGCAAGACCAAGAGGATATTTTACTGTCATACATTAATCTACTGAATTTACTCGCTATAAACACGGTTGCCAGTTTGGACTAATTATCGGCAATTGGGCTATCTGTTCATGTATCTTCGAGCTGAAAAATCTCCGCGAGTCACAAGTACTTTTTGGCGATTTTGACGACATCCATAATTTCCTATGTGAAACAATAGTTTTAGCAAATCAGTTCAAAAATTATAAATCTATTCCTTTTTCAATTCATAATTAATATATGTTTAGTGGGCTAGTGCAAGGATATAGAAGACAAGGTATTCCTATTAAAATTTTGACACATTGTAGCTGGTAGCCTGTGACGTAATTCTGCGACACATTTTTATAGGAAATACAGAGGGAGGAGAGAAAGTATTGTGTTCTCTGTACCGTACTTTCCTATATATTTCACGATATTACGTCACCTAATGGTGGAACATGCTTCATAATTGGAATACCTTTTATTCTATATACTTTGGACTAGTGTGTGCGTGTGGGCGGGGGGGGGGACATCCATTCATTTTGAAGTCATAATGGATTGACGTTCTATTGTCCCGTATTGTGCAAAAGCTTAATGCTTATGACAAACATGGGGTATCGATTTCTAGATATTCGGTATATCCCGTTTATACACCATATCTGTCACCAAATACTCCCAATATACCCAGAAAAATTAGTGGATATAGACTAGATATCTAGATATCAATATCCTCAAAAATTACTGGGTATAGCCTGATCATCGGCGCTTCTTACGTTGCGCAGCGCCATCTTCTTGTTGATAATAATATGATAATGTGTCTAATTAAGCAAAAATGTATCTGTGATTACCCAAAAATTCGAAAAAGAAGAAGAAGGACCAAATATTTTCCGGGAAAAGTAATAAAAAAGGCAAATATCAAACTCCGCAGAGTTAATAAATTATTCCATTACAATTTTGTTATTTTGAAATAAACCGTCGACCACACTTTTCTTCGTTTTACAGAAAATTGTGAATTGATTCACCACATTCGCCAATACATTTTGCACCTCAACCAGGATCTTATTGCAAAAAAAACGCAATTTTTCGTCGTATATTTACAATTAATTGCCGTTTAGCTGGCATTAAAGCTAATAAATTTGCCATTTCCATTTCCCAATTTGTGACGCTTAAATATCAAATCAGGCCCCTTTTCATGTCTGTCAAGGGTACTTTGATATCTAGGGCTGTGTTCAACTTTTGGCTAGAGCTGGCTATAACTGGCTATAGCCAGAATGGCTGTAGCTAGGGCTCTTATTTGTGTGAGCAAATGTCTAATTTGTGTCATTCCATAAATTGTTTCAATTTCATTGTAAATTAGATTAGTGATTGATTCCATAGAAAATAAGCGAAACCTATATTAATAAATAATTTAATCACAGCGCAAATGCTCAACATTACCGTCCTTGTATGTTAATAATGGCACATAATTTTCGTAAATAATTTCACCTTTGCTTTCCACACAGTAATAAAATTGAGACATTTTTTTGGTTACTTGACATCAAAAACTAGACAAACAAACGTTTCAACTCCAGAACACTAACCAATTTAGCTATAGACGGCTACAGCCAAGAGTTGAACAATAAATTCTGACAATTGAGCTAACATATACAGATATGATTTTTCGTCATTTATAGCTCTTATTTTTGGCTCAAAATTGACTATAGCCAACAACTGAACGGCCTCATTCTGGCTATAGCAGTCTGTAGCCAAAAGTTGAAAACAGCCTAGATATTCGGAATACCTAGATATCAATACCCCATGTCTGTCATAAGCATAAGGTTCAAAATTAAAATGGGAAAGTGGTGTAAGTACGGAAAAAATATAATAAAGGCTGGGAAATAATGCCTGAATTAAAAGGATGGTTGTCGCAAAGTAAAAATAACACTGATATGGCTTTTTGTACCGCTTGCAAGGCGAAAATTAGAGTACATAAGGCTGATATTGCCAATCACAGTATCACACACATAGGTTAAATTCTGTGAAAATTCAAACTACGACTAGTGCACCTTTAACAAATTTTTGTATTGAATAACTAATTTTACAAAGAAAACTTATTTATTAATTATTTCCGTATTTATTATTATTAAAAAGCAAGATAATGCAAAAAAGGAAATTACTATATCACTACCTGTGGCAATGCACTCCGCAATCAGGAGTGTCGATCATCTTGGGGATTTCTGTAAAAAAAGTACCGGGAATTGGTCAATAAAACACAAAATATATATAATTCATCCAAATTTATTGTATCACCTAGGCCCCTTCTGAAATAACACACTTACGACAACGAATAACCCAATCATCGAAACATTTTTTAAATGCATTTTCTGGAATTGACTTCAGTACTCGCAGCGAATTCTCTTTTATCTCGACTAGAAACGGGTGCCTTGAAGTGGTAATTTGAGTTGCGGAAAAAGAAAAAAATCAGCCAGAGCCATATCAGGGGAATACGGTGGCTGTTCGATAACATTTGTTGAGTTTTTGGCCAAAAACTCGTTCACAATGATAGCCTTGTGAGATGGCCTCTCTCAAACGCCGCATAACGCTCAGATAATACTGTTTGTTTACGGTTTCACCTTCCGGCAAGAAACGACGATTTTCAGTCACCATTTCCTTTACTTTAGTGATGTTAACTTCAGTTGAAGACGTTGATGGCCGACCAGAACGAGGGAAATCTGTCATCACATCTCGACCGCTTTTAAATGCACTGTACCACTCATACGCACATGTTTTTGATAAAGTCGAATCACCGTAAGCCTTCTGTAACATTTTCAGCGCTTCGGCACAAGAAATTCCATTTGCAGTGCAAAATTTAAGACAAATTCTTTGTTCGATAGTTTTGTCCATTGTAAAAATCACGAAACACACTTGAACTGATCTGACAAAATGGCGCACTGTATACAAACTAAATGACAAGTGACGCTCAAACTGCGCGCGAATATACATAACAGGTGTGCCAACTTAGCGACAAAAAGAATTTCGACAATCCCTTTAAGCGGGATTTTTAAATCATCGATTCCCGGTATTTTTTTTACAGAATGTACTTTCAATAAACTACTGCATGAACGAGCAGTAACTTCATCTTCTGCATATAACAAATTTCAATTACACCGAACCAAGTGCATAGCCGTTATAAAAAATGTTATTGCACCATATTTTTTTGAATAACTTGTTAACAGCATTGGATATTCTAAATTTTCAATTATTTTTTTATGAAAGCACTGATGTTGCAATTGAAAAATATCTTTGCATTTGTGTGCAATCCTTTTCCATTGACACTTTAAAAGTTTGTACTAATTTCCTTGGATTAGTTAAAATTATTCAAACCAGTGGCTTTTTTCGAAGCAATTTGTAATAACTTAATAGAATTCAAACTTAACGTAAATAATTTAATTGGTATTGCAACAGACGGTGCAAGCAATATGTGTGGAAATAAAAATTCGATTTATACCCTTTTAAAGAAAGTTTGTCCTGATCTGGCTTTGGTGAAATGCATTTGCCATAGCTAGCACTTGTGTACATTAAAAGCTGCTGAATATTTACCGAATGAAGTAGAGTTCCTAATTAAGGAATCCTGTAACTGGTTCTCTAATAGTAATTTATGAAGAGAAAAATATAAAGAAATATATCAGCTAATAAATTCCGAGAACGATAATTTCACTAAATTTATTCGACTAAGCAATACTCGTTGGCTTTGCAGGTGCAATGCTGTAGTAAAAATTATGAACCAATATTTAGAATTAGAAACATTCTTTTCTATGGGTGCTTTAAATGAAAAATACCACTCGCTCAAATTATTTATACCTGAAGTTTCTAATACCTATATTAAAAGCCATCAACTCTTTGAATCTTTATTTTCAAGGGTATGAGGTGGATTTTTACAAAGCATACTCAGAAGTCTTAATGTTTATTTTTATATTGGTGAACAAATTGTTAAAGCCTGAAATTATCGCAACTATTGATAAAAAAAAACTAAAAGAATTGCTTTGGTTTTAAATGAAAACTGTTTTCTTGACTTAAATGAGATAGACTTTGGTGCAGAATTTTCACAAGAAATGTTTGAAAGTAATATTTCAGATTCAGAAAAGCAAGATTAAATTGTAGGCAATTTTATTGTATTCTTCTAAAAGAACTTATAAAGCGCATGCCTTCTCATTTACATATATTTAGAAAAGCCTATATTCTAAGTCCAAAGATAATTTTGCATGAATCAGTAGCATCAAGGCTAAAATTTCATGAATTACTTACACATTTTTTTAAAAAAGGAAAATCACATTAATATTGAAATTCAATATAATAACTGGTACCAATTTTTCCTAAATGTATTCCAGAAAATATGACAGAATTTTGGTCCAAACTGTGTACTGCAAGATCAGCAGTTGGAGATTTACTTTTTAAAAATCTATGTGAAATGGTATTTTTCATTTTAACTGTTTCTGCATCAAATGCTTTTGTAGAAAGAAGCTTTAGTTACATAAAAATAATTAAAACTCAAGTTAGAAATAGATTAAAATTGGATGCTCTTGCCGCTTTAATGAGGATTCGTCTTCATTTACATTATGTAATAACTTTTAGGTGTCAGATTCTTCAGCGAGGAAAATGAGCACCTTAAATTATAAAAATCAAATTCAATCTGTTGAAAATAACAGTGACGATGAACTTAATATTGATGTTTTCGAAGCCATTGATAATGAAACTTAATGTTTTTCCACATGTGTTTGGTATGTAAGGTAAGTAAATACAGTATGCCCACCCAAAGGGATTTTTTTTTTAACAAGACAATGAGGATTTAAGAAACGGCAATTATATATCATAATAAAGTACAACAGGTTTAGAACCAACAAATAGTAATTGTCGCGGAAATTTATTTTGAAATACTTTTTACCTAATTTTGAAAAAAGTAGGTAAATGGTCATATCGCCAACACGGCATTGGTAATATGGCCATAATATGAAAAGGTCTGAAATGATAAAAAAAGTGATCTCTTGCAAGCGGAATATTTATTTTCAATATATCAAGTAGGTAAGAATAAGAAAGTAAAGAGTTTACATGATGACAATACGAACATAAAGTCGCGTCCACACATAGCAAACATTCTACAAATGTTTGACAAACATTTGACAAACATTTGTCATATGTTTGTCAAACATTTGTAGAATGTTTGTTATGTGTGGGCGCAAATTGTAAAGTTTTGGATTCTTAGAAATGTTTCAATTTAATCCAAATGAAATGCAAAACATTAGATGGTTGTTAAAGTTTGTACAGCACTTTCAGTCAAGTTGCAACAGCTGTGGAAAACAGTAGTGCGAGTTTATTTTTGAATTTTGAAATTTTTAATAATAATAAAGCAATTATGAGTGAGAAATGGGAGAAGACAGATATTATAAAATTAATATAAATGTATTCTACACACCGAAATTTGTGGGAAATAAAAGTACATAGAAAGGAAATTTGGAATTCGTTTATTTTATATAGGGTTACATAAATTTAAATGCTTTTTTAATTAACCCTTGCTTGCCAAACCTCCGCGGAGTAACACGCATACCACACTCGGGTGTCGGTCACCCCATCCATAAAAACTGTAATAAAAAAATTAATTTTTTTTTAATTTTTTACTTTGAAAATTGGTTTGAAACTTCTCAAACCTAACTTTAACAGATCATATATTTAGATTATACTCGCTGTCTCTAATTATTGAAAAATATTGCCGCATGGTGGGCATATTGCAGCACATGAAGTAAAAATTAAATAAGGCTTTGTTTTTATCTAATGTTTTACTGCAAATCAATAATTTTTTTCCACAATCTAAATTTCAATACCAATGTATTGATTACAAGACATTGCAAGACAATAGCACTTTTTTTACTTAATTTTTTAATATAATACTTACCTCGTAAATATTAGGACGACGTCCTAAAAAATAAAAATTTTCGCAGACACTACTCGCTTTGCGTTACTAATCCGATTTACAGTTCATATATTACAGTGGTATAATGGTAATCTATACGTATGACATTTTCCGTCATCTTTGGTGAAATAACCAAACTACGGCCAGTGGGAATATTGCCAACATGCGCAAATTGTATTCACATACCTTATATATTTTTTATAAATACATTTAAGTCTAAGAATGTTGTCTTACGCTAAATTGGGCTACAGTTTAGAAAAATTTGCTATTTTGGGCTACCTTTTTTCAAGAATTGGGCAATATTTTTGACATTTTTCTAGCAACCCTGGCTATAAATGTTACCAAAGCATAGCAGAAAAGAAAATTCACTAAAAACCCGTTAAATCTACTAAATTCATTAAAAGTTGTTATAAATGTTACCAACGCACCGCACTAAAGAAATAACTACTCATTTCCTGTGTGCAGTGCTTGGCTCAGTGCAATGGTTGTTGTGGGGCCGATGCAAGGTGCGGTGCACCACTGCAGCCATTTCTATTTGAGATAAGGGATAAGTTTTATCATCTCACACCATGCTTAGGGTAATGCGATGTGCTAGGTGCGGTGCGCCGTTGTGGCAATGCCTTTAAATGGGCACGCCTCGCCACTGCCTGACGGCTTAATTTAAGATACTCCTAGGCTGTTTGTACACACCACAGAAGAACCGCTGCCGCCCGCTACTATTGCTATATTTCTATATTGCCGTACCAGTGCCGTTATGTACAATCGACTGATTTGTTTTTATATATTTTATACGCACGATGGCACCCCAACAGCTACCGGCAACGGCATCGCCATCTGTGTGCAAACAGCCTTACAACTGGCTTTTTAGTACAGCTGGGGAAGTACCAAAGAAAAAATACTTAAGTACAGTTATCGAAGGCCTGAGTACTTCAGCGTACATAAGTATAAGTACCGTATGTATGAAAAGTACTTATATCAATATATATCAATAACAACTACTCAGTACTTTTTAAAGTACTTTTTTATAATCATTGTACGTTGACAGTAATATAATGAAGTTTATAGAGTTCAGTTAATAGATATTAATAAATAAATACCTTTTGAAAACTATAATATGTATAGTAACCAGCTATTAGAATTCCGCCCAAGCACCCATTTTCGCCTCCAATAAGCATAAAAGTTCTAAGGAAAATATTTCCAGTAAATTTCTAAGACGAAATTGAGGCCTTCTCTACATCAGGTCGAGGCATCGTCGATTTTATATTCGAGCGGGACGTTACTGGGTTTTATTCTACTTGCCCTGCCTTGTTTGTACGTTATTAGTTTGCCTAAAGTTTTGCCTGGATGCGTGAGTGCGACACATGCATGCTTTAAAACTCGACAAAAAAGGAGTTGCGCTAGAGATTGTGTTTGCTTTTTTACGAAGAGTGAGATATTTGTACGTACTTAATAGACTCAGAAATACTTAAGTAAAAATCTTGGTACTTAAGTACAAAACTAAATCTTAAGTACAAGTAAATAGAAGCAAGTACTTACATATGTTCAAGTACTAAGTAGGGCGTTTCAAAAGTATTGAGTAATAAGTCTTAAGTAACGAAAATGGACTTTAAGTAGTACTTAAGTCTTTTTTTACTTAAGTATTGCCCAGCTCTGCTTTTTAGTTATAATATTTCTTCCAAATAGCATCAGCAATTTCTCCGAAGTCTTTTAATTAAAAATAAGAATGTATTCCCACAAAACGACTTAGAAAAACAAAAGTTTTGAATTACATCCCAAGTCGCTTTAAATCTATTAAAAATCAACATAAATCCCTTCAGTAAGACAAAACATATTAGGTAATTCCGGCTGCCCACCAGGCACCACGCTGTGGAGTCCAAACCTAAGCAATGGCTTGAAAAAGCATGGTATTGAATTAAATTTTCAAGTCATCGTCGGCGCTTCTGATTGGACATGTATATAGACGTCCAAAGCGAATTAGATAATTTTCTCAGGAACGGAAGAAAGTAAAACAGTTTTTTTTCCTCTAATTTTGGATTGTGAGATTGGGGTGACTCCAATTAAAGATTAAGTAATTAACAATAGTAAAAGAAAAACTAAAGTATGAAATCAAAGTCCAGTCAAGGATTAAGTTTTAATAAAAGAGAACAAAAGTGTAAAAGTAAAGTGTAAAAAAAATAAAAGAAACTGAGAATTACAAAATTAAGTAATAACACAAGTATGCAATCGTGCTCTTCTCGACTTGTGACGTACAATATAACACGTATTCGTAAACTCAATAATACTACTGGTCTTATCGGAAAATTATCGCTCTACAGCAACGTAACAGGTTTTCACTGAATGACATTTCACTTCGTCATTACATCTGTCAATTAATGCTTTGACGTTATCTGTTTGTCGGAAGCCTGGCTCTGTGGCAAAATCTTCATCACCAAACTCTTCATATTAAACTATAGTCACAAGTCACCTGTGTTTCACCAATGCAATGTTTTATTCTTTTTTTACAGTTTCGTATGTTTTATTATGGCCTCCCATATCGGTAATGACATTGGTAAACTCTTAGCGCTATTCTAACAATTGTGGCGAAGATTTTCGAAATTTTCACTACTGCATATTTACTAGATCGACCCGTAAGATTGCAACGGAGCCAGAAATTTCTTTGTCCTAGAGTGGTGTTTTATAGCTCTGAGCTTAGAGTTGAACAACATTATTCGTGGCATTAAATTCAATTCAACCAAAGAGCTTGCTGCAGTGCAAAACTGAAGAAATCATTAAGTTAATCCAGCGTAATTCTGACAACGGCCCCAAGTGAATAATAATATGGCGTGCATTTTACTCTACGTACATCTTTAAATGCAATAGTCATACTATTCATCTGCAATTATAGCTTAGATTAAATATATTATATCAAACAGAATAAAATCCATTTTCGCGAAAAAAAAGTAGGTACCACTAGTCATGGAGGAGGGTATCAAAGAAATGAAATGTTCTTCGCCTTACACTTCGCCTCAATTATACATCCAGTAACCAAAACTTATACTTGTAACAAGTGAATACTAGCTATCTGCGGATTATACCAATCATATCGGCCTACTACAGAAACCTAGTGATAATTAAACTAATAGACGGGAAGAAATATTAAGGTTGTTGCCATAAACTCAAAGATGAGGACCATTCAGCATTAAGACTTCAATGCCTTGGAAATAGTGTGAGTAACCTCTCTAGCAGAATACTCACCCCAAGGAAAGTTAAATCGGTTAGCACTCCTTGAATCTCTTTAAATCGCTAAGAACTGAAGGCAATTTTCTACCCCTGCTTCAATAAGCAGAGTACATAAGGTTTACAATCTTTTAGAGTACAATTAAAAAAACAATAGTGTTACGAGACTCAAGAGTTTTTGGGTCGAATCTGAATTAAAACAATCGAAAATTAATTATTACAATAATTATTTATTGATCTACCGATTACAATGTTATCGCCGCATGTTTACCGATTAGAGTGACTTCTTACTTACAACTCAACTCATGATATAATTTACTCTAGTACAAATATACACAAATTTACTACAACAAGAATTCAATTGGTATAATCATGTTTTACAAATAAGTACTTCAAAATTTAGACATAACCAGAATTCTCGTCCATAGAAATTTGGACATTACCAGGATTCTCGTCCATACTGGCTACCTAGAAAGCATCTGCTTTCAAAGAAGAATATAATGAAATGTATGACTTGCTGCCGTCTTCGATCGGGAGTGGCGATACCTTTGTTATTGCTCTGGAACATATACCATTTACTGTTGGTAAGCTTACTACTCTTACGAGCTTATCGGGATCTCTATGAACTTCTACCACTCGACCTAACTTCAACTTCATGGATGGAATGTTGTCATCCTTTAATAAAACCATTGTGCCGACCTTGATATTTTAAGATGTCTGCTTCCATTTAACTCTATGCTGCAGGAGCTGCAAGTACTCCTTACTCCACCGGGACCAAAAATGCTGTTGGATATACTTGAGGCGTTCCCAGCGATTGAGAGTACTCAGATTCTTCTCCCTATAATCAGGCTCAACTATATCTGTAAGAGAAGAGAAGATTAAGAAATGAGCAGGTGTGAGAGCGGATATGTCATTTGGATCAGGAGAGAGGGGTGTTATCGGACGTGAGTTTATTATCGCCTCTATTTGGCAGGCGACTGTAGTCAGTTCCTCGTATGATAATGCCGTGTATCGCATAATTCTCCGCAAATGATGCTTTGCTAACTTTATGGAGCTCTCCCACAATCCGCCGAAGTGTGGGGAACGGGGCGGTATGAACTTCCAATCGATGTCTTGATTTCGACAGGCTTCGCTTATTTGATGTTTGTGAATTAATCAAAATCATTAGAGCAGCTATAACTATGGATTATATACCAAGGGCTAGAAAAGACATTGGATGAGATACCTCTATACTTATTCCTAGATATCGAAGGAGCATTTGACGTGCATCTTTTGATCCATAGGAAATGCAGCTACTAAAGGAGGAGTTGAGCCCTTATAGGCAAAATGGATAAAATCAATGCTTAACAGTCGGAGAACTAGAACTTAAGTGGAAAGTAAATCTATAACAGTGGTAGTCGCCAAGGGATGACACCTGTGCTACAGTTTCTAGTTGCGGATGATATCTTACAAGAGCTGATCAACTCTGACTATGATAATAAAGAATATGCTGACAGCCTGGTCATAAAATCAGAGCAAACATGATCGGGCAATCTTCGATCTATGGCAGAATGCCATTAATATAGTTCACAAATGGTGCCAGATGAAGGGACGCATGCTGCCAAAACACTAACCGTTCCCTTCACGAAAAAAATTGTACAGGCTAATTAGCTAAACTTAAAAAATGCAAAGTTGCTGAAATTTGGCATGGATGTTCAAAAATACATATATTTTCAAAAACTGATGAGTCACGACCTCTAAAGGTTGTACTTGAGTCACCATATTGAAAAAAGTGGCGTAAACTAAATAATTTTTCGCAAATACATTAAATTACACAGAAATTATTCAAAAAACAGTAATTACTTCCTACACTTAATTTATTTAGTAAGAATTGACGTTCAAAACATTGTTTATTGAAGAAAGTGTTTTTATTCGACATTTTTTATGATTTTTATTCTTCTCGTAATTTCCTCTCTTCTAGGTATGTTCTGAACAAAAAAAAAAAAATAATAATAATAATACTCATTATACATGTGAGCATTCATCGTAAGTAGATAAAAATATAATATCGACTGAACCATACCCTTTATCTAAAAAGCAGTTTGGCGCGTAGATAGTACTTATCAATTCCTTCAATCCGCTACCCTTCATTATAAAATCGATGCATCCTAAAAAGGATATCAGTAAATGGAATCCTTCAAGCATGAATATAACGTTACTCAATTCCGAATCTGGACCAGCAGAAAGCACTATGTCAACAGCGGTCACATACAGGGGCTGATCAAACGTAACAAACGTGGTTCAATTCCTTACATTTGTCGACAGCCATCGTTAAAGACATATAAACGGTGATATAGTCGCTGGGTGAAGCCATTATAAAAGACAATAATAGTATTTTGGACTGATAAAAATGTTTTTCAAACGTTATGTTTTCCATGTATCCTTTGGATCCTGGAATATTATAAAACCCTTTCCAATTTCCGCACATCCACAAGGTATCATAGACAGATGGTGCCTCATTATATTCCTTAGAAGGAAAAAGATTGTCTAAGTCCTCGAAAACAAGATTCTGCAATCCCATTTCCTTCTTCTTCTTCTTTCACTAATTTGACATTACTTTGTCTGGTACAACTCTTCCACAATATTTATGAACAGCTATACTATGACGTCCTGTTAGTAATTCGTGCTTGCCATCTTTTCTGTGCTTACTACGATTTCTTAAAGCTTCTATGGCATCTTGTCCAACTATTTCAGTTATTTCGATAATATTTTACACACATTTTCACATTGAAAAGAACTGGCAGTATACCAGCATATGAATTTCTTATATGCCCTTGTATTTAGTGATTCACTATATAAGACAACTTATTTTTAATTTATAATACTTTGAGGGACAACTGAGCATACTTAATATACAGTTAGACCCATGCGGACCGTTGCGCCGATGGAGAGCGCAGAGGGGTTTATACCTGAGTTGTAGGGTCGAGCTCTCTTTGGACTGCTCGAGACTCTTTGAATCTTGTAATGCATATATTCTCTACAAGGAAATGTATTTTTTAAAAACTTCGCACTTTTTTCAATTTATTTCGCGAATTCTGAGCCTCTAATAAAAGGAAGCTTTATTTATAAGCAAATATATAGGCATTAGCCTGGACAGTAGACTAACTTGGAATTCTCTTTTAAAAAGAGCTACAGTAGATTGTTTTTGTTTTTTTTTTTTAGAAATGGGGACCATAAATTACCCTGTTCCTCGTTTCGTGGTCAAAATCTAAACAAAAGACAGCTCGATCTAGCCGATTGCAATCAGGCTTTCGAGCATTTCATAGTTGTGAAACGGCTGTTTTAGATGTATCATCTGATACAATATTAGAAGTGCGATGGATTGTGACAAATTAATTACCCTAGTGCTCTTGGATTTCTCGAAGGCTTTCAGTAGCGCTCATGTTAACAGATTTCTGAGTGAGCGTGGTAAGCTAGTCAGGGTCAGAAATATTTATTCTGCATAATTGCCTCTAGAGTATGGTGTCCCCCAAGGATCGATTTTGGGTCCACTGTTATTCAACTTATTCATTAATCACCTGCCGAAAGCAGTTCGCGAGGTATAAATACATCTCCATGCAGATGATATTCAGGTCTATAGGTCTAGTCCAGGACTGCTTATGACGTATTAATAGCAATTTGGATAGAATATACATCTGATCTATTGACAATGGTCTACAATTTAATCCTGTAAAGTCAGTGGCGATAAGTTTTTACAATAATGCTTTCGATGTATCCGACGTCCCTCCAGTGGTCCTGAACTGTTCTTCACTACCCATTCTGAATAAAGTCACCAATCTTGGGATTGAATTAAACAGCAGTATGAAGTGCAGTGATTATGTTAAGGCGAGACTGAGAAAAATTTATGCTGAACTACGCAGACTTTGGCTTTCGGCTGACATATTGCCTTGTAACACTAGTCTGATTCTAGTGAAAATGAAAGTTCGAATTTTAATATTCTAAGTGACCATACCATTTTTGATAGGTTCTCCTTTACTTCGGCTACTGAAATTCAAGTATTTTCTGCAGTAATGTCCATCGGATCTAATGCTGTTGGTCTTGGTGGTTTGCATCCCAGAATTATAAAACTGCTACTGCCAATATTACTTCCCTATCTTACACATGTCTTTAATACTATCATTATGAGATCAATTTTACCAGTGTCATGGAAGTTTTTGAAAGTTTTACCCAATCATAAAAAAAAACTCTCGGTGTGGCAGAATATCGCCCAATATCTATTCTTCCATTTTGTGCTAAAGCTTTTGAAAAAATTTTGCATAAGCAAATTACTAATTATTTAGAGAATAATAATCTGTTATCAAATTTACAGTCAGGTTTCAGACCTAAACATAGCTGTATTACCGCACTATTGAAAATAACAGACGACATTAGAATCTCTATAGATAATGACAATTTAACGGTATTAACCCTTTTGGACTTTTCAAAGGCTTTCGAGCGAGTCAACCACGCCTTATTAATCCAAAAACTTCGTTCATTTTTTTCATTTTCTAGTTCTGCATGTAGATTGATCTGGTCATACTTGAATGGTAGCTTCCAGAGGGTTGTTTGAAATCAAACTACATCTGATTTCCTTCCTGTATACAATGGAGTTCCACAAGGATCCATTCTTGGACCATTACTTTTTGCCATATTCATAAATGATCTTCCATTAGTTCTGCGAAATTGTAACTATCATCTATATATGCAGACGATGTCCAACTTTATATTTCTAGACCCCTCATGAATGAAGATCTTGGTCTCTTATCTAAATAGGCTCAAGTTAATGGCCTCCTTTTAAACTCATCCAAGAGTAATGCTATTATTATCTATAGAACTGAATTAGATACCTCCTCTTTTCCAAACATGATGCTTGATCATATCGTCATACCTTTTAAAGATTCTATAAAAAACCTGGGCTTGATATTTAATACGACTTTAAATTGATCTCATCATGATAATAATCCCCTGTTGGCAGAGTGTATGGTACTATACGTAAACTGTCTTTATCCGCACCCTTCACACCCCTGCAAACTCGCATCATGCTTGTAAAACACTTATTATTCCTTTGTTATTGTACGGTTGCGAAGTATTTTGTAAATTAGACTCTGTTTCATCACGTAAACTCAATGTTGCTTTCAATTCTGCAGTACGTTATGTGTTTTCTTTGCGAAGATATGATCATATTACAGTGTATTCAAAATCGATTTTGGGATGTACTTTTGACAATTATATTAAATTTCGTATATTAATTTTTTTAAGGAACCTTATGATAAGTAAGGAACCATACTACTTGTACTGCAAACTCATATTCTCGCAAGCTAGCAGAACATGTTCATTAATCATGCCACGATTCATTTTTCTCCCGAGTGAACGCCAATTTTTCGTCTAGTCCATTAGACTCTAGAATTCTCTTCCATCTGAGCTCAGAAGGATTAGCAGCAATCGCAACTTTCGTATAAATTTGTTAGTGAATTTTTCATAGTTAATGTATATGTAATTAATTTTGTACCCTATTTTTGTCTTATTTTTTGTTTTTGTTTTTACTTTTGCGTAATTTATAATAGTATTGGACTTATTTGCTTTATTTTATTGATCAATTTTCTTAATTTCTTGATTATAATTTTTGTTACTATTATTTTAGTTTTATAATTTTTTTTTGCTTATTTATTTATCTCTAATTTGTCCTCTTTTTTCTTTTCTATACTTTGATTTATCTTACAAGTGTAGAGTTTATGAATAAATGCAATTTGAATTTGAATTTGAATGTTGATTCTGCATCATTTTTCCTTTGGAAGCGTTGTTTTCCCCAAATTAGGTAGAATATGTGCACGCTAAATGGAGGTAGCATTCAAGGACTGTATTCGATTTATTTTTAGATTTCAAAGATTTGATCACGTTTCCCCATTTAAGCTTCGATTACTTGGGTATTCTTTGCAATCTTTTTTAAAGCGTCGTCGGGCACTCTATCTACTGCTCGACATACTACGGTCCAATAAGCCTGAATATCTTAGAGAACTTTTCCAGATTACTTCGTCTCAGCGGTAAAAAAAAACCTGGTAATGCGTCGTTTCTATAGATCGGTTATGGATAGTTCTTACATCGTCCAGTCTATCAGATTATGAAATAGTTTACCCGTTGCTATACAAACCACAAACACTGTCAATGCATTTATAACGCAAGTTCGAACTCATATAAAATAATCTATTTAATAATAGTTCATATTTTCATCTATACTAAGGAGCAGTTATTTAAACTATTTAAACTAAATAAACTAAATTTAAAATAAATTTAAACTGATTTATTAGATGCGGCCTTGTCTCTCTTTTCTTTCTAATTAACTATCAATTTAACGTAGATTATTCTTTCTTTGTTTAGGTGTAGCTAAGTTCTCTTCTATCACAAATATATCTAGCATCGACTTACTTATTCGTACGTCAAAAGATTGTAAATCTTATGTACATCTATAAGAAATAAATTATTGTTATCTATACAGGGTGTCCCATACGTACCACATTTCCTTTATACCCCGGATTATTCACTCAATTTCGCGAAATAAATTGTATGGTAGGAGAGCCGGTGTGGGCGGTAGGGGGGTTTACGATTTTTAGTACTGTTTCCACTTTACACCTTGTAAATTTCTTGATATACACCCTATCAAGGTGAGATTTATCTCAGGTGATAGCAAATCATCTAAGCCCTGCAATGAATGTCCAACCAGCCCTACTGTCACCTACTGTCAATCTTAAGTTGTAGTACGTCAAAGTCCAAAAATTGGAAAAAACATCCTATTTTTTTCAAATTTTAACGATTTTCCCGCCAAAATAGAGGATAAATATACAGTTTATTTACAAGATTTAGAAACCCCGGAATGTTATCTGACTATTAGACTCGATTTCTATTGTTATTAGCAAAATTAATGAAATTATGCATGATAAAAACGTAAATATCTCAAAAACGGTAGCATTTAGGTAGGTACCGTAGAGGGTTTACAATCACATGAGATGAAAGTCACCTTCATAGGGTGTATATCAAGAAAGTTACACGAAAGTTACATGGTATTAGGATAGAAAGAACAAAGATCACAAAACCCCCCTACCGCCCTCACCTTGCATTTTCCGACTCTCCTCCCGTACAACTTTTTTCTCGAAATTGAGTGAAGAATCCGGTGTATGAAGGAAATGCGGTACGTATGGGACACCCTGTATAGTTCCTAAAGAGAATGATTCACCCGTTTTGTGACCAAAAAGTAAACAATATTCAGCTTTAACTAATTCTAACAATTGAAAATGGCATTCATATCAAATCATATCACATGGTATATCATAGGCATTCATATGAGTAACTGACGCCATGGATACTTGCGGGACTGCAGTCTTAGAGGCTATACTGGACCTCCTTCCTATGCTTCTGCATGTTAAGAAGCAAAACATCCTCATCGTAATACGACTGCAGCGGAAAAATCTCCTTATCACAGACAATTTGGACGGCCACCTTAAAGTCTTTGAAGAATTCCAAAAGAATCCGATGATTAACCCCATCTCAGACGAAACGCTACAACTTTGAATCACCATTCAAAGTGATCGTTAACAGTAGATGGATTCAAAATTAAAGGCACCTACCGTTTTCCAGAACTGTTTGTTTACGAAATTATAATATACTAATTACATATCAGAGAGCCAAAAATATTACTGCAATAATATGAAAATATTTATATGTATAGGTAATATCTAGGTATGTAATTGCATTTTTTGATCAGTATGCAGGCAATCTCCTCAGGGAAAAATGACATTATCCGTCCTAGCCTAAAAATTAACTCTTATAGCTGCTGCTAGGCTTACTTTAGTGCTACCTTGGAAAGTATTGGCAGCCATGCACAAATTAATTCTCCAATGTTATATTACGATACTATAGCCAAATCTCGCAGGATATCAGAGGCTTACAGCAACAAGCAAATATGTAAAAGAATATGAATTTTTAAAATTTTAATTCAGAATATTTTAAAGTAAATACCTGCATTTAAATCATTAAAAGCATTGTACTGAATGTAATGTTTCTACCAAAACTGGAAGCGTAAAAATTTCCCGCTTTATGACACAAACAGACCTCACCGAGTTATTTTCATTTTTAATTTCATAGCGCCAGCAATTTTCCAACATACCTACATATTACATAGATAGATGGGTAGGTAGGTATATAGGTACATATTTACCAGCCCTTACCTACATACATACTTTAGAGATCTCATTCTACACTGAACACATTTCAATTGCATTTTTCCTGGATTCTTTTTTTTTTTAACCGCTGTGCTCCACTTTGTGGCATTGATGTTAATTCTATACCACTTACCTTGAGTAGAACTGTTGAACAAAAATCAAAAAAAAAAAATGCACGTTTCACTGAAATCAGAATTTTTTCCTCTCACATCTCTACTCATTGTTAGTATGCTACCCACGAACTCTTTGACGCGCAAATGTAAAACTGTACGCGCGGAAAAATCTCACAAATTTAGTTAGTTAATTCGCATCAGATGCACATCAATATTTTAAGTGTTTCTGGAGAAGTATGGTGGGGGCCAGTGTATCCTGGCCAAACATTGCCCTATCCTCTAAAGTCCCTATATTTACGTACACCTACTACTACAAATATTCAACAATACTGTTGGCTGCAGTTTGAGCATTGCTGACTGCAATAAAATAAGTGCAACATATGTTTACATTATACATCAAACATTCCATTTACGACATATGCAGAGGACTAGCAGCCTTAAAAACTTTGAAAAGTTATATATCAGTATTTCGTAAAAGAGGAGCGCAGAGATAACACGGTCCCGCATGTTTCTGGAAACTATATCCAAACTGGGTCGGCAAAAATACGTCAAGTTTATCCAAAGTTTTGAAGTGGTGTTGATTTTATCGTTTAAAACTCTTCCAGCAACAAATCAACTAAGACATGAAGACATAGCAATCCTGCAGAATGGCAAGAGCGTAATTTTTCAAAAGTTTTTATTTGAGTTGCCGCCATCTCAATACTTTTCTCAGATTTTTTTCTCATTCTAACTTGGTGAAGTTCGTATCAATCCTTGAAGTTTTATGCAACTCTCTCAGCCTATATGCGATAGAGGCAATCATGTCCTGCAGGAAAAAAATTTCATAAGACTGCAACATTTATCTCTGCCGAGAAGTACCAAAAAAAAAAAAAAAACAAGAAAGAAAAGAAAAGCAAATAAATAATCAAGAAAATGTAGAAGCTGTCTTCATATTTACCAATTTATTGCAACGGTCCTTAGTAATCCAAGTCCTTGCTTTATTCACGGAAATCATTAGATAAGATGCCTTCGAGCGGAGCTGTGTACAGAAAGTTTCAAAAGAGCTGTTTACATCTTACGCAACAAATAAAGTTTTAAACGAAGAAAATTTCTATTCAGATTTTTTTTTTGTTTTTTTTTTTTATCAAAAGACAGGCACTTAGAAAATGTCTTGTCCTCTTTCGGTACGATTCTTATTTGAGATGATAACAGATAGCAGTAAAAAAGTAAAACTACATTTTCTTCAAATTATAATAAAGCGCTCTGGTAATATGTGTCATGAAAAATCTCAAAAGAGAAAAGAATTTTCTTTATTGTTTAGATATTTTAAAAATTTCCGAGGGCAATATATTTAAAGCTTTGCAGAATATCTTGAGTCCTCATTTATAATAACAACGCCACTCAAAAAGATGATCATGTTATAAGAAAATCATAACCTTAGATCCTCTGCTCACAACAATTTAGCTATACTGACATTAGCATATTGAAAATGGTCTTCCAAAATTTTTCTTGGCTGCTAGGTACAGAACGCTCAATTTTTGTTTAAGCTAAAAACTCATGAGAGCTAAAATACATACACTTATGGTATACAAGCGTCCTCAAATCCCTATGTAACTCCTTCATGGTGGGCATCGACCAATTGCAATCACTTCGATTCTCAAAGGTTTTTGAATCTATCATTAATTTCGAATTAATGAAGTATCTAGAAACTTATCAACAATCGCCAATATGGCTTCCAGACTGGACGCTCATCTGGAGACTTGCGGACTTTTCTTACGAAACGTTGGAACCATAGTCTTCACAATTTCGGTGAGCCCAAAATCGTTACCCTATATATTTCAAAGGCCTTTGATAGAGTCTGGCATCCAGCCCTTTTAGCAAAACTTAAAGCATATCTCTATAATACGATTTGTACTAGTTGGCGTTTCATATGAACGTCACCCTATAAATATCGGTGTGCCCCAGGGCTCAGTTATCTTTTCATATCTCTTCTAAATTTTCATTAATGATCTGCTTTACCTTACTTTCAATCCCATCCATAGTTTCGCCGATGACAGATCCCTTGATTTCGCTTACTCCTTTGACACTCTTGTGGACTCCAGAGGGAACGTCGCATGTGTTAAACGAGATTGCATGATTAGATCATTTTAATATATTCACTTCCACTTCCTTTAATGGAGCAGTGAATTACGATACACCATCTTTATACATTCTTGGCATTAATATTTCCAGTAAGTTAGCAGGACCGATCACAACTTCTCTGTTGCCAAAAGCATCGAAGTGTCTCGGATTTCTGAAAAGGTGTAAGAAATATTTCAGCCTGTCAAATCTAGCGCTCCCCCACTCCTATATCAGACCTAGAATGGAATGCAATTCCCATATCTGGACCGGGGCTGGTCGCACAGCTTTAGCTTCATTGGATATTGTCCAAAAGAGAGCCTTCAAGCTCATTGGCGGTGTGGCAATAACTTGCCATATCGATTCACTCGAGTACCGCCGCAATGTTGGATGCCTTTATCTCCTTTATCGCTACATGCATGGTCAATGTTCCGATGATCACTTGTTCTGATCCCTTGTAGAATGATTCCTGCACGAAATACTCGCGCTGCAAAATGCTCACATCCTTTCACCCTTAAAATTATCTTCGGCCGTACAGTAAAATTCTGCGATGCTTTTTTATCCCGAACTGAGCGAATTTGAGGCCGTCTACAATCTTCTGTCTTTCCTCCGGCATACAGTCTGCGAAAGTTTATGAGTGACATACATCAGAGCCTCCGCCGCTCTCCTCACATTCCCTAATTCCTTTCTCTGTCTCCTTCCTGCTAAACTGTTCTTTGCATCATAGGGTATCCCCTGAGCTTGGCTTAATAATTATAAAAAAAATCATATTTTACAGGAAAGACCAATAAAAAGCACCGACAAGGGATCATATTTCCAAGCACTGAATTTTGCAAAATCAGAAAAAAAATACCCACACTATGACCACTTACTAAGTTTTAGTATCAACTTGATTAAAAATTTTGCATTAATTTTGTGTTGATAATATTTTCTATAAAACCTATGAACTTCAGAGCAGTTATACGCACATAGATGGAACTTGTTAGATATCTTTTAGTTTTCATTATTCGTGCTTTTATCGGCAAAGCTATGGATGGGATTTAAAATATCAAAGAGACGGATAGCTAACAGAGCCCTGATGAACACCGGCATTTATAGAGTGAGGTTCAGATGAAAGCCATCTAATACAGCACGTATTTGGCGACTAGGGGCCGGATTATGTAACTCGGAGAGTTATGGAGATGAGAAGTTTGGTTTTCCCCGATTAGAACTGCCCAACCTCCTTTCGCGATTCTCTAAAACGTGAGAAGTATCGGAATATTGAAGGACGTCTAACTCTATGTGGGAGGGTAGTAGAGTATTGGGGTTTTTTTTCTATGGATGTGGGATCTAGAGTACAAAAATATAGGTGAATATAGGTCTATTTGGGATGAAGGGGGGGGGGACCACCCTCCAATTGGGGGTTGTCGAAAATACGTCATGTTTAGTATTAAACTAAAGAGGGACAAGCCGGTAATCGAGTGGTGTAGTTTTTTTTTTTATGTTTTTAACTTCATAACTGACTTTTTACCCCGAAAGACGGATTTTTTGCACTCAGGTCATATACACCCCAGTTCCTATATTTTTCATATATTTCTTCCGTTCTTTATTTCACATCCATTAGTATTCTCTTGCGAAGATTTTTCTCACGGAAATCGAATTTCCACGACGTACCAGTTCTTCATAGTTGAAAATATGTGCATTTTGTACCAAAAAAACGGCCATTTTTCATCTTAAGAAGGACTAATTCACTTCTTTTGTAGTTATCTCCAACACTATTTACTCTACTCAAAAACTAATTACATATCTAATTAGGGGACAAAGTGTAGATGCGATTTCATCCTACATACAAGCTTTAGCATGCATATTTAAAATTTTTATAGCGTCTTTTCAGTACTGGATGGAAGACGACCAAATTGACTATTTTCGCGTGAATTTTTAGAAGGTACCTTGAGACACCAAAATCCTTATTTCTCTGTAAGTATTGCAAGGATTTCCATAATTTGGTTTTGTAAACATAGCCAGGATATGCAGTGAATCCATAATTCAATTTGAATATCCTAGGTACATTGGTACCTAAACAAAGGACAATAAAAGCAGACAATACTGTCAGTTGAGAGAATATTTTTCTTACTTCTCCACAACTAGCACACCCGAGAGTTTTGCCGAGTGGAATAGAAAGTTTGGTAAATCTCAATAGAAATTCCACGAGTTACAGAATTCCGAGTTTAGAGCTAAGTGGCAAATGAGCTCTCATCTCCACAACTCCACAACTCTCCGAATTAGTTAATCCAGCCCCAGATAGAAAACTTTCAATCCATAATAGAAGAGGAGGGGAGAGACCTAGTGCTTTAAGTTTGGGTAAAAGGGCAGGATGCCATACTCTATCAAAGGCCGCTGAAATATTCAAAGCAATGATTTTGGATTCAACAAAATTGTGGAGAGTACGGTTCCGACGTTCCGTAAGGTAAGAAAAGTCAGAAAGTCTCCAGATGAGAGTCCAGTCCGGAAGACATATTGGCAATCGTTGATGAGTTGATGACTTTTCCCATATAACTATGTGTTTGACTAAAATCTTAAATTGGTTTAGATTTAAGTTAATGAGAAACTTTCCACTTCACACCATTTTCACAATGATCCCCATTTCGTTAATTGCCATAAAAAAAAAGACAAATGAATACCTAGATACACTGCTGGTTGCGGTCCACCTCGTCATTGCAGATGATTTCCATGGGATAGAGCCTCGCTATACAAAATTGGGATACCCACTCTTTATTAATCTTAGCAAGCCTCGAATATTGGTATGTGTACAAAACTATTTTTGTGTCATACATTCTTATCCGTGTTTTTAATCCCAGAAAGCAATGTGATACGAAGAAGATTCACTTTCATACTACCTGGATGTTAAAATATCTCGCGGATGATAAGAATATTAGTATTGCATTTTTAACTTTCAACGGGAAAAACTCTTACCGTAATGGCTAAACATCTTGAAGAAACAAATTCATATCTTCAACGCAAATATACGAAGAATATACGTTAGAGTAATTGTCAAAGTCCCATCCTGGCAAATTATTTTCATATCGTGTATAAAAAACGCATTCAAGTTGGTTCGCTTACTTGTCGTCAAAACAAATCGTCGAAATAAAAATTATAGCTTATTCTACTCTAAACACAAAACGACATAAATTGCCAATTCAAAATACCGAAAATCTAGTTAGCTCTACAATTATGGTTTCATTTGTACTAATAATTTTTTGGCGTAAGTGGTACACAATTTTGGCATTTGTTTGTAATTTATACTATTCGCTGTGTCTGAGGTTTTATCTCTAAAAAATAATTTTGTTATACACAATTACTAAGTTTAGCTTCACAAATGCAAGGTTTATACTTCACATAATTTTGATATGAACACAATTACTTACTGGCAGATAACATAACTTGTAGCACCCCATTGTTTAGTAACCCCTCTCATTTCATCCATTTCCAACCCACGACTATGCGGACTTACCCCCACCCGTGAACACTAAATAAACACGTACGATATTAAAGTGGAATATCATATTAAGGAATTTCAGGCATCCCCATCATATATTTTGAGCGGAGGATATTGCCTTTATGCTTCTGGTTTTCATCGGGTAAAGGTTTCCTTAAGAAATAATATTGTGAAGTATATTGTAAAATTTTATCAATTAAAATTTGTTACAAACTAAATATAATTACAGCACTTGTTATATACATTCTAAATTAGAAGAAACAAGTAAAAATGCTAGAATTGAGCTAAGACAAATTCCTTTGATATCCTAGATGAATGCCCCTGTGTAATTTAATATAGTCACTCATCTGTGCAAGTTTGATTTGTGAAGTAGCTTTTCGCACATATTTCTAGAATTATTCGTGGGAAAGTAAAAATTATTATAGTTATAATGGTTAATTTCATAGGTTTTCGTATTTTGAAGATCTTTTCCGTACAATAAAACGTCTAGAACTGATCGTTTTCAGAGTATACGTAAAAAACCTACTTTTTATATATGTCAACAGCAATAAGAGGTTACCCGATTTAGCCCGTTTTAGAAATTATATTTACTATTTTCATGAAACCGTCATGTAGGGCTTGATTTTATCTTCATTTCCAAAACTCAAACCGTTAAATTATATATTAAAAAAAATATTAATATATATAAATAACAAACAAAACAAACTATTTATAGTGAAAGTTCAAGATTAAAGACTGACTACACTAGAAATGTCAAAAAGAAAGTTAGTTCAGAAAAAAAAAATATTAATATTTACTCCTTAGCCCTTTTGCATCTCTAATTGTCTGTATACGACTGAGGATACTTACAGCAAGTTTTTCGCAATAACTTAAAGGAATTTTATTCCATTGTTCCTTAGCCCTTTCCCTTAGAAACGTTGAGGAAAACGGGGGTGAATTACATTCTTTATATAACGACGATTAAAAATATACCAACAGGTTTCCGATCAAATTTAGATCAGGGCTTTGGGTAGGCCAATCTAATACTGTGTAGAGCTGTTCTTGGAGCCAACACTGAAAAATATTTCTTCAGGAGCTATGGGCATTTTATCAA
The DNA here is from genome assembly GCA_963924295.1 of Dioctria rufipes. Taxonomy (NCBI): domain Eukaryota; kingdom Metazoa; phylum Arthropoda; class Insecta; order Diptera; family Asilidae; genus Dioctria; species Dioctria rufipes. Next base: position 280,733,939 of record OZ002740.1, on the reverse strand, counting down.
CAATATTCCGGATATGCTGGTTCAGTATGTTTCTATACATTTGCTGGTTCATATTACCTCCAATTAAATAAGTTTAACCAACACCATATGCTTTGGTTTCAAGGCCTCCCCACTCCGTTTTCATGCCCAAGAGCGTCGATTGGATCTTTGCAGTACAAGGCCGTATATATAGATCACGAATGGGTTGGGCTTAACCTAATAGACACGAAAGAATAACTGAGAGTTAGCGTAGACTCAATGAGTTCCGTAGGTCTGTAGTATAAAGCTTCCAAAATTTTTAAAAGTTATGTTTGAAAACTTGTTATTTCTTATTTAACCTTATTTTATTACACAAATTTACAATCCAAAAAAAAAAAAAATATTAAGATCCACTTTTTATAAAAAAAGAAAAAATTACAGAATTAAATTCAGCCTTTTCGTTCTTGTTGTGAAATTATTTTATTCCTTTCAATTTTAACAAATCTCATGAATGCATAGCAAAGCGAGTCCTGGCAGTCATAGAATCCTGTCAGTCGTGGAATGCTGCCAGTGGTTGAGTCTTTTCAGTCGTGGAGTCTTGTCAGTCGTGGAGTCTGGTCAGTCGTAGAGTCCTGTCAATCGTGAAGTCCTGTCAGTCGTGGAGTCCTCTGAAATCGCAGAGGCATGATTTCAACTTCTTTAATGTAAAAACATTCTCTCAGCCGTCACAGTTGAAACTGGCTGAGTGGGAAGGAAACAAATTCCAGTAAGGGCGATGAATAACTTGTTTCAATCAAAAATAACTGTGGGACTAAAAATGCAATTAATTTAAAAAATAAATAAAAATTAAAACCTTTTATTTTTTAGGACGTTTTAGATAATTACATAGTTATATAGATTAGATATAACTATATAATTATCTAAAATTCCCCAAAATGTAAAAAAAAAAATGTTTTAAGCAATTCATTTAATACCATTTGCGCTCGGGGAAAATATTGGTTGCCGTATTATAATTATCTATAATAAAAGCTGTTGTTTTAATGACGAAACACTAATTAGACTTAGATTTAATATTCCCTTTAAAATTTCAACAAAATTTAAAATACCATTGCACAGTGGTGGATCTAGCATTGAAATTAGGCGGGAGGGTCATGTTACAAATTGAATTGAGCAAAACAAAACATTCAGTGCCATAAATCAGTACTGTAGTGAGGTACAGGAAGGTTGCCGCATTAAGCGGTGTGAAGGATGTATCATTTTTTACTATACCTTTTTTACAAAAAGTCATTTTTTAATAGAATAGTAGTTTAAAGTGCAAACTGCATGAGTCATTCAAACGAAACTTTTTTCAGTTTTACACACTGACATACCTACATATATGGACTGCTCGATATGCTAATCATGCGGGTACAATTTTTTGTGTCAAAAATAGTTCTTACGTCGGTGTCGACATTTCAAAAACCATTGACAGGAAGTTGAAAAGTAATTTTCATAAAACCTTTCGAACTTCTGTTGAGTATCTATGACTAATTAAACCAAAAAATTCATTTAAAAACAGTTATTTCGATAAGCCCACTTATTTATTTGTGGTTTACAGTTCTTTCTCAATTGGTACTTGGTGCTTAGACCGAAAGAGAACGCTATACGAAAGTGAGCCCACTTTCTGCAGTGAATTGCTATTATACATGACCGTGGTTTTAGATAAGAAAGCCGCAAAAATTTTAGAATGTCAGGAGTTAGGACTAAGCTAGGGCTCTGATGTGGTAGTGAAGGAATCTGTTTCGTGGCTTGGGAAAGTTGGAATCCCAAACTAATATTCACATGCATACAATAATATTCATTGAAATAAATTTTTATTTGTTTTGGTTTTGGAATGAAAATATTTTGTATAATTTTTTGAAGTTCAATTATATAAATAAAAAAAAAATATAAAATAAAAAATAACTTTTTCAAATAACTCAATTTATTAAATGTCTTTGAGGGGGAGGGGTAATTACCCAGTGACCCCCTTCCTCATCTCTCTGGATTCGCCACTGCCACTGCAATTAAGCTGTGGTATATCACAGGAAGCTACCATCTACTGATGGATGTGTGCATACATCCATCGACTGCTTATTTTCTTTCCATATATTGCACACGTTTTTCTTAAAGTTGCTTTACTTGAAAGATCCACCGAAGAAACATATAAAATGACAAAACAAATTGTTGTGAGCCGATACATATAAAGAATTGTAGACAAAAATTTGGCTTATCAGATTAACATAAGTATAAGCTACACGAATGGGGTGGGTGGGAACCGCTGATGCCCATAAAACCCACCCCAAAAATACGGCCTTGAAGTACCTACCTATTGACTTTTGCCTCGTGTGGCTATATGACATCTTTCCATTAAAAGTGTTAAGACATCTACATACATCTTATGAAGAGTTCGATAGGCTGACCATCTGTCTATGTGTTTCCCTGTAGACTTTTCTAATTCCCTATCCTGTTCTGATGCTAAAGAAGTTTCAACTCATCATATAACGTACAAGAAAATAACGGTTAATTAAAATAAATTAATCCAGATAAATGTTTTGTTAATAATATACAACTAAGTATCCCTAAGAGTTAAAACCTTTTCAAAAATCACTTTAATAACTGTAAGCCACGAGTAAAATTACACTATCTATAACTGCAGCCGCTTTAAGGAAATGTTGGTGCAAAACTCAGTCACTGCAAGGACTACTACCATTTCTTGCAAACCAAATACGTTTTACTTAAAATAACAGTTTTCATTAATTACATACAGTGTTATGAATTACGTATGAGATACGTCAATGGTTCAGTTTTGCACATTTTGCTTGCAGACCTTTCATAAAGAACCTACTAATTAATAGAAAATATATTCGAATTTAAAGTAACTACACAAAAGATTAGATTTTCAGTAGATTAATTATTCTCAATTTGCCTTCAGAATCAAGTATAATTCAAATTAAATTGAGCAAAACTAACACAGTTTCTAGGCAAATAACGTCTTGCTTCGATCCAAGTTGGAAACGTGGTAGTATACCTGCCAGAAAAACTTAACAAAAGTTCTAAACATAAAATACCGCTGAAACGCAGTGCACAACACTGCAAAGCATAAAAGTTAGATTCACAGTTCAAATACGGAAAGACCCGGAGGAAATTTTGTCTTTATGGTTTTACTTTTGTGTTTGCATGAAGATTGTTCGCTGATGCAAATGTTGCAAATGTTAAACTCAGACAAACTATTCAGTTCCATCCATTACCTTTATCTGTAGAAGTTTTGAAAGTTGATCACGATTTGGTTTTTTCAACTAAACAGACGGAAAAGGTTTTCAAAGGATTTGTTAAAGGATGCTGAACTCATATCTCCATTCTCACTCCGAAATTGGGGACCAGCAGTACCACATAAGACCACAGTCGCCCAAGGATGTAGAAGTAATTACTTTCTATAGAGAAATTTCTATTGCTGTCTGATGAAGAAACGTTGCCATAAGAAATAACACGAAGAGACTCCAAAATAGACAAATTTACCGGAGGCTTAGTTATAGAAGCGGCGTGGCAGTAACATGGCAGAACATATAACGTAGAACGGGAGTTCAGTCTCAAATTGATAAGTAGATATATTATGAGTGGAGGGCAATGCCATGGCTACTGAATTTTAAGCTTTGCTGTAAATCGGATAAAAGGCTTTCTGACAGCTTTGATCTTTTAAAGTACAAAAGGACTACATGAATGAACGGAGTCATAAAGTGCCGTATTTAAGGAACCTGTTGCTATGGAGGTTTTGACTTACAACATTTTATGAGACAAGTCTTTTTTGTGAAGAAATTTTGTTTGATTACTTGTACGTTATAAAAGTTTATTGCGATTCAATTTCTATTCTTTGTAAAATCTACTTAATCTACTTACTGCTCACTATAGACGATACGAAGGTCATTCCCATAAGTTATGTTGAACTTCATAAGTCTACAAACTTTCATATAGAGGGAAGGTAATACAATAAATCATTTATTAAGATGCATGGAATGTGTTGTCTGCCATTTGTCTGCCTTCGTATGGCACACAACTTGGAATTCCGCTCAAAAGTTTCATAATTTTGTGTGTCTCAGCTCAGAACGTACATTTACATTACAAATAGGTGGTAAACTTTGCTTGATGTGTTGGCATAAATGTTATCTTTAAGATTTCCGATATAAAAATTAGTCCAACGCTGTTAATTGAAATATCTTTGAATATGGTAATACCGCCAAAAATGGAGATCAACTGCCCTGCGAATTTTTTTATTTTTTTTTTTTGTTCCAAAAGGCCTTTGCAGCTCTGAGATATGTTGCTCCACTTGCTTAAACTTGGACCAAATGTCAACACAAAACTGTCATTCGGGTATGATATTCTGGTGGTATGATATGCATAATGTGGTGAAGGTTTTTGACCCACAGATATGACTATTGTTTGTTTTTTTTTTTTACACAAGTCAAAAATGCTTGTGTTTAGTAATAAGCTACAAAGGACAATGTCTGTCCTGTCTATGATATCCATAGTGTCTCGGCTACAATTGTGTTAGCTACATTTTGTATGGATGCCACTGCAAGTCCTTTGTGAAAATTGTATGATGAAAGAGCTCAATTCCTGGGAATGATATCTAGCAGAGGTTTCAGTGTTCTTATCCACACACTATGTTTGGCTAGGTGACTCTACGCAAGCAAAATATTATAAAGTAACTGGGAAGAGGTGGTTAAATCCGATGTAACCAAATTATGGAAGACTTGAAATTGTAATCATTTCTTACAAAAATACTAGAATATGTCACACACTCCTATATGTGAAATCCCTTGACATTTCAAAAATTTAGAATAAAATCTAAAGTTCAAAAAATTCTCCATTCGTTTTTTGAATTATGGCTGATTTACATTACTCGAACATTGCTAGAAAACAGAGTAAGTAGTTTCCCCTTATTTGAAAATACTTTAGAACGATAAGGACAAAAAATAATCCAGCAAAATTTTACTGAGTTAATTGTCAAATTCCCCGATGAAGGGGAAATTTTTACTGCCATAATTAGCCATAAAAAGTTCTAGCCAGAAGTAGTAAATTTTTCTATTGTTGGTAGCAAACTCATATATATAACTACAAGCGGGTACGAATATAATTGTTTACACGCACACAAATTAAAAATATTTGAAGAAAGTCACAGCACATCAGCTGGAATGTGTCAAAGTTTATTAAAAATTTTTAAACATTTTTTAATATGGAATGTCACAAAATTTTAAAGGGAATATTTTGTATTCTGTATCTGTATTGTTCTTGAAAATAGTGCCTTGTTTTATCCGATTTTGAATTTGAGCATAAACGTCCATCTAATTTATGCAATTGACAAATTGATGAAATGCCACAAATGACACTTCGCTATAAAATAGTGGGAAATAATGCTTTGACAATCGATCACCTCTTCCTTTTTTTCTAACAGTGCAAAGTAATAAGACCCTCTCACTCACTTTCTCAGTAAAATCGGATGTTCGAGTAATGTAAATCAGCCATTAGACTGTTTTTTTTTTTTAGTAAAACCTATTGAAATTTTTTTTCTTCTTATTATTGCAAAAAATGGAAAACCTTTACTTTCCTCAAGGGGGCATATTAGATAGTCAAGCTATATGTTCTGTTCCAAAATAAAAAAACTAAAAAATGCAACTGACAGCGGATTACAATATATCAAAATACATTTTCCATAGAAATAGCTTGAAAGAATTACTAGTCGCCAGTTTTATTGGCAGTATATTGTGCAGTTATCTATTTTTGATCAGATGATTCCTCTAATAAAGATCAGTAAAAAATGGTATAGGTAGAGAAAACAATTAAGATTGCAAATATATCGATGATGATGAAGACAATGTTGAATCAGGATGTCGACATTTCTGATTTGTGGACCTTAGATTTGCTAAGTATACGGGATCCATCTGAGAAAAATAGAATGCAAAAACTACTTGCTACTGCTGAAGAACAATTTCTAAAGACGATGAAGGAAAGTTTTTGTTACACTTGCCTTGGCTAGATAATCACCCTCCACTACCGGATAACTACATTATAGCTCTAAAGAGGCTGTATTCGAATATTACAAAACTAAGAGCAGATCATTACTACGACGAATATGAAGCTGTATTACAGGAATGGATTGAAAATAGAATTAAATTAATTAAAGAAGTACCAAAATAGGAATTGGAAACTCCAGCTCATTACGTGTTACATCGTTATGTAATAAAAGAAAATAGTACAACCAAGATACGACCTGTATTTGACGCATCCGCGAGGGCGAGGAATAATCGGAGTTTAAAAAGCTGCATTGAGAAGAGAACTAATTTGATCGAACAGATACCTTCGATTTTGATGCGTTTCTGAATGGAAAGAATCGGTGTCGTGGCTGATATAGGCAAGGTCTTTCTTCAAATTAGTTTCTTTGGAAGAGATAAGGATTTTCTTCACTCTTTTGGTTTGACCGTCATGGACAGTTAAAAGTTTTCAAATGTAGACGAGTAGTTTTTGGAGTTACTAGTAGTCCTTATTCCTTTTTTATCGGAATCAGTGAATCTGAAGAGAACGCTTTAGAAAATACAATAAAGGCATTGAGAACTACTCCTCAGCAGTAATACAAAAATTACTAAATAGTTTCAACGTTGATAATTGTGTAGCTAATGTAACTAATAAACAAGAATTAGGCAGATTTATTAATGAAGCTACTGCTATTATGAGAGATAGAAAGTTCGAGCTGAGTGGGTGGGTGTACAATCACCGAGATCCTTCGCTTTGTCAGTATTCTACAAATGTATTATGGCTGATTTACATTACTTGAACATGCGCCTTTAGTGAGAAAGTGAGTGAGAGGGTCTTATTACTTTGCACTGTTAGAAAAAAAAGGAAGAGTTGATCGACTGTCAAAGCATTATTTCCCACTCTTTTATAGCGAAGTGTCACTTGTGGCATTTCATCAATTTGTCAATTGCATAAATTAGTTGGACGTTTATGCTGAAGTTCAAAATGGGATAAATAAAGGCACTATTTTCAAGAACAATACAGATACAGAATACAATAGAGAATATGAAATATTCACTTTAAAATTTTGACACATTCCATATTTAAAAAAATTTTAAAAAAATGTTTAATAATTTTTTAAAAATATTGTAAAAAAATTTTTAAAAATCTTTTAAAAAAATTTAAAATTTTTTTAATAAACTTTGACACATTCCAGCTGATGTGCTGTGACTTTCTTCAAATATTTTTAATTTGTGTGCGTGTAAACAATTATATTCGTACCCGCTTGTAGTTATATATGTATGAGTTTGCTGCCATTATAACAAAATTTACTGCCATAAAATATACTTCTGACTAGAAATTTGTTTGGCTAATTATGGCAGTAAAAATTTCCCCTTCGTCGGGGAATTTGACATTTAACTCAGTAAAATTTTGCTGGATTATCCTTTGCCCTTATCGTTCTAAAGTATTTTCAGATAAGGGGAAACTACTTACTCTGTTTTCTAGCAATGTTCGAGTGATGTAAATCAGCTATTAGGCTTGCTATGGAATAGAATGATGATATTTTGGAAGTAAATTTACAAAATCTTAATCCGTTGAGTTTCAACAGATTACTAAAGGAACAATTATATCGATTGCACATTGAGTTTTTGACCCAATTGAAGTCACATGTGCTGTATAATTTGTAGTATGCATTTGTTTCAGTGAATCGATTTATTGCAATAATTTAATAAGCAATTAAAACAACACGAATTTCGAAAGTAATATGCATTACACTGCAAACAAGCAAAAAAAAAAAAAAGATTACCACACCAAGTAAAAAAATAATTATCTATAACAAAACAAAAACACTTGACATCCATTTGCATTGCGTCACTGACCAAGCAGTTTGTCGTTGCGATAAATGTATGCCATCAACAGTTCCAATTATATGCGGTTATTTTTTCAATGTAAGCATATAGTATGGTAAGCATAGTTTAACGTAGGTAAAGAACCATGTATAAATAACCTGGAAAAATAAATAAAGATATAGTCAGTTATACTAGGCCCAAACGACAATAGTCCGCGTATTTTAATTAATTTTGAGTAAAAGCTGATAAGCTGCTCCGACGCCTACTACCCATCTTATCTCGGAGTTAGAACTTAGACAGCCGCTCCAGTGGAGTGAAAGCCTCACGGCTGCTCCCAGGTTTTTCTTCAATAACAAAATCGTCATCCGACAGACCGAAAGGAAGCAGAACAAAATATCGCTACCTATTAATTACTATTATTATTCGAAAGGAATATTATCACAAATTGTTACCTAAAGATTTGCTACAACGATTGTGTGTATTGAAAATAGGGTCAGACCAGAAGGTCGATGAAGAAACTAGAAGTGAACTTTTGAATTGGAAACATGAGTTATGCTACTTCTCAAGAATTGGGATTTCGAGATGGCTGTTAGGAACTGATGAAACAGCATATTATTCCCCTCAGACTGCTTATGTAGTAGCGGAGAACTGAAACAACTACCTACTGAAGTTAAAGTCCAATTGATTCAAGCTAAGTCTAAGATTTGTCTGTGAGACAAGCAGATTAAGAGGATGACCAGCTGTTAATATTGAAGCACGATTATATGAAAGTATCGTTAAAGATTCAACTATTCAGGTCAGAGCACTGACATATATATAAATGGACTGCTTGATCTCCTGTTTCACGTGGCACCAATTTTGATTTCAGAAAGTATGCTCTCACTGTCAATGCTACCAACTGTCGTAAATTGTCGCTATATTTAAATTATTTGCGAATTTACTTATATGCATGTCAGTGGGATTTACCGAATTTACCACAAAAATATTTGAGTCGAAGAAAGTGTTTTTTACAAGGACTTTTATAAGCAATGTTTTCGTTCCTAATCGTTACAGTTCATATGAAAGTGGTGCCATTTGCTTTCATGCATTTTTGGTTCAACAACCAGTCCATTTATATACATGTCAGTGGGTCAGAAGAGCAATATTTTGGAGTGATTCTACGACAGTTTTGGCATGGAAAACTCAATGCGAGCAGTGGAATGTTTTCGTATCGAATTGAATAAAGGAAACAAGACAGTAAGGGCCGTATTCAGTAAGCCATTTAATTAAAATTTAATTTAATTTCTGTTTTAGTACTCCTGTAAGAGAGGGTTAGGGCACACTTAGGGCCGTATTCACCAAGCCATTTAATACAAATTTAATTTTAATTTCATTATTATTGAGGGACTGCAATTAAATTTTTGTAGCTATTCACCAACCTTAATAAAATAAACAATTTCGAATTATCTGCTGCGAGATTTGCGAATTTGGCAAGTGACAGTTGATGAAATTTAGATATTATTTAAAAAGTTAAAGCAAGTTATTTGAAGTACTATTTATTCTTTGTTGACGTGCCTTAAAAAAAAAAAACAATTTCACTAATAAGAATAGATGAAACTACATGGCATAAAATTTAGCTTTGAACTTTTTTAATTCTTCCTCGGTTTCAAGCATACGAATATATTCTTCTCCTAATCCTGAAATGGCTTTTGAGACCCTTAGAATTATTCGGTTTATGGTAGATTGAGAAAGGACAAGGAAATCTTCATTTATTATTTGGAAACTTCCTGTTTCATAATATCTAAGAGTAATAAGTAATTGGTCTTTTCAAATGAAACTCTGGTTTTCTTTTCAATTTTTCCACCATTTCCATGAGAAGACTTTTGGGTAGTCTGAATCGGCATCATATTTTAAGAACATGTTTGGACTTTTTCCAGTTATTCTCCTTTTCGGAGACAACAGTATGTACTACGATTCTCTAATAACACCATAAACTCTTCATCTGAAGATTCATTATCGTCTCTCTGATAGATAATAATTAATCCACTGAAACTAAAAACGGTGGTTCTATTTACTGATATCGGCTTATATCTAAACAGATAAATTTTCGCTTCTTCAATATTTTAACAGCGCTATCAAAAATATGACATTTGACTGAATGACATTTCAATCAGATATTCGATATCATGGCTGTGTTCAACTTTTGGCTAGAGCCGGCTAGAGCTGGCTATAGCCAGAATGGCTGTAGCTAGGGCTCTTATTTGTGTGAGTAAATGTCAAACTTCCATAAATTGTTTCAATTTTATTGTAAGAATTATGTCGAGCAATAAAAGTAAATTAGTTGCAATAGTAACTATAATAAAAGATTGGATTAATTTCCTATAAAATAAGTGAAACCTATATTAATAGATAATTTAATCACAGCGCAAATGTTCAACATTACCGTTTTTGTCTGTTAATAATGGCACATTATTTTCGTATATAATTTCTCCTTTGGTATCCACACAGTAATAAAATTAAGACATTTTTTTTGTTTACTTGACATCAACAACTAAACAAACAAACGGCAAGCTACTTTGGCTTCACCTCCAGAGCACTAACCAATTTGGCTACAGCCGGCTACAGCCAAGAGTTGAACAATAAATTCTGACAATTGAGCTCACATATACATATATGATTTTTCATCATTTATAGCTCTTATTTTTGGCTCAAAATTGGCTATAGCCAACAACTGAACGACCTCATTCTGGCTATAGCTCTAGCCGGCTCTAGCCAAAAGTTGAGCACAGCACATTAAATTTATTTAAGACAGGGTAAGGCCTCACTTAAAATTAAATTTTCATTAAATCGACTCGGTAAGTGTGGTTGGTGAATAGATTTAATTGAAATTTTTTTAATTTTGCTTGGTGAATACGGCCCTTATAACATAAAATAACATAAATTAAATTTTAATTTAATTTTAAGGGCCGTATTCACCAAGCCATTTAATTGAAATTTAATTTAATTTCTGTTTTAGTACTCCCATTAGAGAGGGTTGGGCCACTTGAATTAAAATTAAAGTTATATATACGTTATTATGACATAAAATAACGCAAATTTAATTTTAATTTAATTTTAAGTAAGCCCTAACCCTCTGTTACGGTACTAAAACAGAAATTAAATTAAATTTCAATTAAATGGCTTGGTGAATACGGCCCTTAAAATTAAATTAAAATTTAATTTATGTTATTTTATGTTATAAGGGCCGTATTCACCAAGCAAAATTAAAAAAATTTCAATTAAATCTATTCACCAACCACACTTACCGAGTCGATTTATAAAATTATAAAATTTAAAATTTTATTTATTACCCTAAATAAGCTTAATTTCGATATCAGCTGATTGAAGTGTCATGCAGTCAAATCAGGGCCGCATTTATAATATTGGAGGCCCTAGGCGCAAAATCATTATGAGGCCCCATAAAAATATATATTAACATACACTTATTAATACAGGCGAGATTTTTTAATGTCATTTACATCTGAAAGAAATCTAACTATCATTCAGGATAAATAATACAGGATAATATCTAACTATCAATCGTGAACAATAATAAATTTGAGCCATCATTCAAGAAGAACTATAAAATCCAACCATCTCTTATGATAAGTTAAAAAATCCAGGAATCCCAACGCCTGCCTCCTGGAAGGTGGGTTATATTTCGTCTATGGAGGAAAGAAACTATGCTAATGACGATTGTCAATTGCAAATTTGAGCTTCTAAAATGGATTGGAAGAAGCGTTTCGTAGTGGCAGAAAACTTAATACTCTTCAGTACGGCTAAGTTTCTACCTGCTATTCTATGAATTTTCCATTGTTGTGTATAATAGCTGCTGTTGCTCTTGTGCAAAACTAGCAATACTTGGAGTTCCACCACTAGGTTAGTTGGCATTATAACTACTAAAATCCTGCTGCCGTTACTATTCTTGTACCGTCACTATTTGCATTGTTAGTTCTACTATCGCTTGTATCGTTACTAATACTGTTAATAATACCATTCACACTTCCCCATACAAACAAGTTGCTTTGTAAATAATTCTTTATTCGTTTCAACATCGAAAACCATTCAGCACTTGCATTAGAAATAGGCATCGTCAAAATTATTTTTAAAATTGTTTTTACATTCGGAAAAGTACCCCTTAACCCATTCTTTATAAATTTATACGTATTTTTAATTAAAAAGTTTTCTTCAATAAATTTTTCTGAGTCAATATCAGTACCATAAGTTGAATAAAATTTTCGTAATATTAGTCTTATAGGTATTTGTCTTGATTTATATGTTTTTCCAAAAAAAATATCATACGTATCTAATATGTCTGAATTTATTTCCAAGATTACTTTTCGCAAATGAAATTAAAAATATTAACAATAAAATTTTCCTTGCCATGAAATATAGCCTTATCGTTATATTTTGAACTTCGTCAGAAATTTTTTTCATTTTCTCAATCTTTTCTTCTCTTCTTTAAATTTTGTTTCATCTGTTATTAAATTCGCTTCTTCATTTAAAACAGCAAAAGTATTTCTTATATTTAAAATAAAATCAACTAAAGACTGTAACAAATTATTAGCTCGCAACAAATAAATAAATAATATGTTAGCAGAACTCATGAAGGCGCAGGCGCACTTATGTACGATATTTTCGCATTTCTGTTTATTATCATACCCGTATATTCTAAACAAAGAACAATATATGTATATGTATGCATACATATTATATGTGTTTCAAATGGAGGTAAATTTTCATTAGGCTCTAGTTTTTAAATTATGATTTTAGAATTTTTTTTATATTGTTATTTTCGAGAAGTGATGTTTTAAAATGTGGCCCCCATAGAGAGTGAGGCCCCAGCTTGCGCTTAGTGCGCCTTATGGTAAATGCGGCCCTGAGTCAAATGTCATATTTTTAATGGCGCTGTTAAAAATTTGAAGAAGCAAGAACTTAACTGTTTAGATATATTACGATATCAGTGAATAGAACCACGGTTTTTAGTTTCAAGTGCATTAAAAAGAAAATACATATTAATTTAATCTTAATTACTGCTATGGATTTTTGGTTCAATGACCTGTCCATTTATATACATATTACATGTCAGTGAAAATCATATATGTTTCGATTTTGATTAGATTTTTTTTTTTTAGAAATGCGAGTAGCGATAATAGTAATTGTTGCGACAGCTGTTTTAAACAATCTTTTAAGACACAGGAAAATTCCACCAATCGAAATTGAATTTGACAACCTACAGCAATCTCAAATGAATATAAGGGATACTCAGACAGACTTTTCTGCGCGTAATTCAGTTATTGCGAAAATTTTTATTCATTTTTAATGTGTGAATTGCTTAATATGAGCTATTTTTAATTAAAACGAATTGTACATATATTATAAATTATTTTTAATAATACATACAAACTTCTTTATTTAAATAATAATTTTTTAACTTTTTAAATAATATTTAAATTACATGAACTGTCACTTGCCAAATTCGGAAATCTTGCAGCTGATAGTCCGAAATGTCCGAAATTTTTTATTTTATTAAAGCTACAAAAATTTAATTACGGACCCTCAACAATAATTAAATTAAAATTAAATTTGTATTAAATGGCTCGGTGAATACGGCCCTAACGCCAATATAACTTTAATTTAATTTTAAGTGTGCCCCAACCCTCTCTTACAGAAATACTAAAACAGAAATTAAATTAAATTTCAACTAAATGGCTTGGTGAATTCGGCCCTATATGATATGAATTAAAAAAGATTTGAAGTCGGTAGCAGCTACATAAAATCAAAAGCATTTTTTTATGACTGTCATTTTTTCAATACTTTACCAACTACAGCCGCCTATTCTAACCCGTCAAACAATTTTACTTATCAAATTTACGCCTGCCTGTCTTCATTTCAACCCAAGCTTTAACTTTTATTCACCGCCGTCATATTTAGGATTCTGTCAAATATTTTGTATTTGTAGAAATTTATCGTTTCAAATATGATGAAAATCTTTTAGTTAATCTTTTATAAAATGTCTAAACGGGATATTTCACCATTTCTACAAATGTGCCGAGATTTTCTTCTTGGGGTATTTTATTTATTTGTCATTTAAAATAATCAAAAAAAAAAAACTTTAATTAAAATATTTCGAAATTTTCAGAGAAAGCATACAACTGCTCATAGATTTCAGGGTGAAATATCTGCTCGAACACAACCACCACCATCTCTTCCAGCTCCCGCAGAAAAACTTTTCCAAAATTATTATTATTATAAGCGAAATCCTCGGGAAGAACATCGTCCTGTTGTAGAAATCAAACTTCAAAAGGCATTAGAAGAAGACAAGAAAACCTAAGCTAGTAAGAAAATTGGCGGCGAGTAGAAAATTACTGCTTAAATATTTTATAGAATTTATTTGAGACCTAGAATGTTGTAAATATTTTTGTCCAACGAGGAATGTATTTGTTTAAAGCCTTACTTCGGAAGTAATCCTATCATTCCATTAGGAAATAGGATTTGCCTAATGTAATCTTTAGATCCGCACAAATTCATACAAATTAAAGCTTAATTTATGGTAATATGTACAGTTAGAGAGATGATGATGGTAAACAGGATAGTTTCGCAGCAAATCTGTATAAAATTTGTAAATTTTGTCAGTGCAACTTTTCTGGAATATCTTTTGTATGAATTAAATTAAAGTATTTTTTTAGTTAAGGAGAAACTACTCTTTTATCAAGAATTCTTCGAATAATAAATGTTTTCAATAAGTCCAGCAAGAATTAATGCTGTCGTTTGGACGGTTCAAAATCAAGCAGTACCTGCTTTCATAATTGCTGGACAAGGTAAAACAGTACTAAGAAATAGTTTCAATAGATTCTACAGCTTTTGAAATTGAAAAACTTTCTCTGAATTTTCTTACTACAAATGCAATTTTCATCTATCATCCTAATTCCAAAGAAAAGTTTCTTTCAGGGATCTGTTTTTGTTCTGTTTTAAATTAAGATAAAATCTATACCGAAAGTTTAGACGCTGAATTAAAACATGTATGAGAGTCAAGCCATTGTAATTAAAGCCGAGGATAACGAAAACCTGGAAAAACAGATGAAGTAATTTTTATTTAGTAAGAAAACCCTACTTGACGTTATTTTTATAATTTTTATCGCACTTCTGACAAAATCAAGATACACCTACCCCACGATTTATACGGTTTTTATACCCCAGATGAAAGCATAGGGTTTACTAAATTTGTCATTCCATTTGTAACACATAGAAATCATGATGGTAGAGCAAAATGGATTGGATACCCCCGCATAATACTAAAAGTTATTTTGATTTTTGCATGTCCGTCCGCACGATAACCTAGAACACGTTCACTTAAATGGCTGAAATTTTGCATACGGGCTTTTTAAAAACAAAGTAAATTTAAATGCCGAATCGTCCAACTGCTCCGTAGGGTTGCCATACAAAAATTTAGTTTTTTACCATACATATTTGGACACTGCTAAAAGTAAACTAGAGTGGATCTCCTAGATATTCTAGTGAAAAATCTAGTTGGAATTATGTAAGCAGAAGTCCAGTTGAATATTTCAATTGCATTTCTAGTGAATATGTAACAGATTTCTGGACATGAAAACTATATATCCAGTCCGATTTTATGAACTGGATTTCAAGTAAATTTAAATTTTCTTTCCCATATGTCAACTAGATTAACTATTAAATTTCACAATGCTTTTCCAGTTAATTAAAGAAGATTTCTAGTTTAATCAACCGACCTAATCAGTTAGATATATCACCCAAGTTTACAGTAAATTTAAGCTGAATTCAGTTTAATTAACAGTGATCCAGTTATGACAATCAAAACAGATTTCTAGTGGAAATAAAAACTTCACTAGAAATCTGCTCTGGTTGCGAAAACTACACTCCTGTTTATCCTCGCCAATTTTCACTTCCAATATCCATGCATAATATTTTGCTCATTTATTAGTATGATTTTCACTTGGTAAAACAGATTTGGTTAACCGAAAATGCCTATATGCCATTAGTTCTTATCAGGAAATATTTTTTTTTATTATTTAAGGGGACAGAATTAGCCAAAACTGGATAATTTAATTATACACTAATTTATTGACTTTTAAAGAAACGCTAATTGCAAATATATGTGTACTTGTACTGTACATGGAAAAGAAAAGACTATACACTAATACACACCTTGGCACGTCCGTCGACTTTCACATCACAATACTAAATGAACACAAATCAGTCCACGTGTATCCTAAAGAATGAGGACTCTACTGAATTTGTCTTTAATTTTAAATAGAATTCGGTACATTTGACTGTATTATCAGTACGCATAAGGTATCACAAGTACAAATCAGTTCACTTTAAATGATTTTCATTTGAGTGAACTAGATATGCAATCCAGGAACCTCCAAATAATTAACTGGAAACACATTTGAAAAAAACTGAATTTATCGAATTCCGAAAAAACCAGAAATAAAAATAAGAAAGCATTTATTTATATCCGGAATCCTAGTTGAATTTTAATTTTAATTAGAAATCCAGTTAGTCATAGTAACTAGACACGCACGCAGTTAAATTTAACTAGAAATTTTTTTACTGTGTACACGGTGTTTTCATAGCAATAGTAAGTAAAGCTTCAAAAATAGACTAAATTGGGCAACCCTTCCTGGTGTTGTTATACAAATATTTAGGTTTTTACGTATACTGTAAAAACGATCAGCCGCCCTAGACGTTCTTGTTGTACTGAAAAGTTCTTCAGAATATGAAATCCAATAAAATTGATTATAATTATTTTTACTGTCCGACTAACCGTTCTAGAAATACACTGGTGGTCAAAATAATAAATACACCCCTAAGTTTCTTGTAAAACATCTATTTTTGCAGCTGGCAATGCTTTTCAAGTGACGTAATCAACTGCAATGAACCGTTAGATTGGGAGGACAGTTTTGTAAGTAGCGAGCCTGTTCATATGGTTTTTGCGCACATGTCAAATTGAGTTTGATAGTCAAAGGACCACTTTCACATTGGACAAAATAATAAATACAGTGTTTTTAAATAAGTATTTTCGAGCCACTTTTTAATTTTTTTTTCCAAATTTATTTTCATTCGAGTAAGTTTAGTGATAACTTTCAAATAAGTTCAATTTATCTGATTTTGTCAATAATTCTCTAGTTCAAACATGGGCCGAAATAAGCACTGTTCCCCAGAAAAGAGGATCGAAATTCGCCTAAGGGACGACGGCTACTCTCTCCGACAGATTGCACAAATTTCTCACTGCTTTTTGGCAATGGTCCAGAATGCTATGAAAGAGAAAAATGATAAAGAAAATCGCGGCTGGCCACGGAAAACCACTCCATCATTGCCGGAAACAAATGCTAGCGTGAATGCTAGAACAATTCGCAGAAGATTATTGAACGCAGGCTTACCAGCCCGATCACCAAGAAAAGAGCCTCTCCTAAGTAAAAAAAATATACGGAACCGACTAAATCTTGCAAGGGCCCATTTAGATTGGAGCGGAGAAGAAGGCACGAAAAAATGGCGAAATATTCTCTGGAGTGACGAGTGCAAATTCAACATCTTCGGATCGAACGGAAAAGAATATGTTAGGCGTCCTCTCAACAAACCATTTGATCCACAATATACCAAAAAGACCGTTAAGCATGGAAGAGGTAACATAATGGTGTGGGCAGCATTTTCTTGGTACGGTGTAGGCCCAATTCAGTTGATTGACGGGATTATGACCAAAGAAAGTTATTTAGACATACTAAAGGGCATAATGCTACCATTTGCAGAGGAAGACATGCCGCTTCGATGGACATTTCAACACGATAATGATCCGAAGCACTCTGCAAAAATAGTGAAGGGTTGGTTGCGGTTCAAAAAAATTTCGGCTCTCGATTGGCCGGCTCAGTCACCGGACTGCAATCCTATTGAGAACTTGTGGAAGCAAGTCAAGGATAAGGTTTATGTACATAGGCCCAAAAATAAGTTCGAATTGTGGACTGCAGTAAAAAGAGAGTGGCACCTGATTTCAAAAGAAAGCTGTGACCGTTTAGTGGAATCGATGCCGGCTCGTTGCAAACAAATTCTTACAAATAAAGGTCACCAATAAATTACTAAGTTGAAATTATAAAAAATAAATAAAACTTAAAACTTCTCTTGAATGGAATTTAATTTTTCTATAAAAGTTCTCATACTGTATTTATTTTTTTGTCCACCTTACAATTAGGATAATGAATCCAAATCGGAATATATTAAAAGCCCTTAACAGGTAAGACGCTTGTTTTGCTACTAATATGTTCTACACATTCCAACGTATCGTTTGAATAAACTGGCTTAACTTGCAAGGTATTGAAAGCTGAAAAAACAGATGTTTTCCAAAAAATGCAGAGGTGTATTTATTATTTTGACCACCAGTGTATATGCGAAAACCCACTTCATTGATCAAACTTGCACAGATGAGTGACCATACGAAATTGTACACGGACATTCATCTAGGGTATCATAAAAATTGGTCTTATAACCAATTCTAGCTTTTTGACTTGTTAAATATGGGCCTTGAAAAAAAATCTGCAGGAATATTTTAATTCCGTTCGCTTAGTAACATTGGCTCTTATATATCAGTCATTTGTAATACCATTAATGAAACAAATGATCCGGACAGTGATCCTGATGAAGAAGAGTTTAAACCAGTTGCGGTTAGAGCAAAAGTCCTTCGTTTTGGACTTGAATTAGGGCGAAATTGGGAATACCCATTTTCTACAAAATAACCCGAATTTTTTAACGAGCTCTCCTATTTCAGCGAGATATTAATAAGTGATTAACTCAATATGAGGAGATCTATAAAGATTTTACCAAAACCCAAACAGAATTGTTAATTACGGACTTCATTAGCAAAGTTCGCTGATCTGGAATTGTTGCTAATTCATCTAACATTGATCTTGAATCGCATCAAGTATGTACTATCAAGTGATGAAAGTGACATCATACCAATCAGGAAGTAAAGATTCACAGTCTACGAAAGTGTAGCAGTAATTAAATCGTTGGTTAAATTGTTTAATTTATGTTTCTTGTTTCTATATGTAAAATGAATTACATTATACATGCTTTTATATTTTTTTCATTTCATGAGTAGACTTACTTTTATGTTTGTTAAGATTTCAATTTACACGGTTTTCTAAGGAACCTATGTTCAGTGTAAATCTGGGGATAGGTGTATTTTCCCAAATCAGACGCAAATAAGTCCGGTAGAGACAGAAAAAAGTACTAGATGAGCGCAGATTTTATGCTTCTCATTTGAAATCGAAAACGAAAGCATAGGTTTACACTGAACTTCCCCTATTTTGCACTAGATATTTGCTCGGTGTTACAAATACATATTGTAGTTGAGTTGTCATCTGCTCTGTCAAAGTGTACTGTTGCGATTATTTGTGAAATTTTTGAGTTAAATGAATTAAAATATTTTGTTTTGGGTAATTTGCATAAAGTTTAAGAAATAATTTGTTTCTATATATCAATAAAGAACATTTATTACGTTTAACAGTTCCGTATATATAATACGTGTGTAGACAAATACTAGGAATATGACAGAAACATGTTTGATGGACTTCAGTGCTCCCAGTTCTACACTGCCAGAAAAAGTGCAACACTGAATTGGTCTTATCGAAATCGACATTAGTTTCTCTCTTACCTGGAGACTACACAAGTCAGTACAACTGACACTGCCAGCGTTTAACATTTACACAGGCTAGTGTATGCCCCTCCTGACTACTCTTATTTACTGATTAGTCTGTACTGACAAGATTTCTGACCAGTCAGTACAAAATAGTCAATGAACTTAAAATTAAGATGGCGGAAATTGGTAGATACTAGTAGAAATTTGTGTTGATATTTCTAATCTTCTCTCTTTTGACTGGGAAATGACTGAAAAGAATTTAATATACATTTTAATATTTATTTTGTAGAGAAAAATTACGGATTTCTTAGTTTCTAATTCAGGTCATTTAGTTAGAGAACTCGATGAGTATGAAATTGAGATCGATTGTAGTAAACAACGACTGTTATTGTACAATCCCATCAATCAGCTCTATGACATCGAGATGCCGGAAGCAAACTTCATGCAACAGTGCTATTCTCAAGCATACTTATCATCCGTGTTGTATAAGCCAAAATACTAAATGTGTATTGCGTGACAATTTTGTTTTTCTCAAGATGCAGAGTTATTTGCAAACTTCCGCAAAATTCGTAGGCTCAATGCGAAGTCTGTTCACAGAAGTAGAGTGTAGCACGGGCGCTGTGCATACATATAGGTGGATACATGCTTTAACAGATGAAAACAGATCTTGCGGGCTTAAGGCTCAACTACAATTTACGTATACGTAAGTAATGTTATTTACGTAAAGCGAACGCGCCCTTTAAATTTAACAGAAGGTCACATATTAACTGTAACTCGGCGGAGGGGAATTTGCGCAGAATTTTCTTGTCAAATCTTCCAAAGTATAAGCAAGGGCTTTGTAACGATCAGACGACCACATATCTGAGCCTAATGAAGTAATGACCTTCCTAAAAATGGCATACGTGGACTGGACTTAACATGGCCAAAAGATATTTTTACGAGCGTGGCCTTTGTTCGTTACTCAAATACAATATTTCAATTATAATTCACAAGTTCTATTTATTTAACTACTTTCACAAAATTCACAATCAATCAAATCAACACTTTAGTTACCGCTAGTACTGTACTTCTAATTATCGCAATCCAAATAATTTACTTCGGTCACTTCACTGTCTAAAATAATACTTCGCATCCTGGAAATTCAAGTAGTTCAAGTATTTTATTTGCGCTAAAGAATTTGTACACTTAACCTTACAATATTTTCTTATCTAAACCTAGTCTCTGATTATATTTCCTACGGGCTAATCTAGCTGAGTTATCTTACTTTCTAAATATATGATTTTCTATTAACTCAAAATATTTCGTAAGTACTAGCTACATAACTTAGTTATTACTCCCGGTTGCTACTGCCTTCACTTCCTGGTGCTGCTTTTAGTCTCCCTAATTCGGATCTTGTCTGAAGCATGCCGCATATATCCTATCCTGCAGGCTGCAGTCCTCCTTCTGTTACCCTCCCCTAGCCGCGGTAGTTGTCTCCCTTTTCCCTGAAAAAAGTAAAAATTCCTTCGCGGTAGTGTTTTCCATGACAGTTTAATATACAAAAAGGGGAGAAATATTTCTTAATTGGTAAGTGGGGAAAATTTGTAAATTCTTGGACAATTGGATTTGGGTGATTGGGGATTTTGGCTACTTGGATCTTCATGGCTTCAACCAGGTAGTCCTGTATCGGAGAAATACCAGCTTTCTCATACAGGACCTGATTGTCATAATGCTTTCCACAGGGCCACCGGTAGAGTCCAGTGCAGATTCGGAGCATTTTTCTCTCGAATCTAGCAAGGATCTCCATATATGTTGGCGATACGGTATGGAATATAAGAAACGAGTACGTTAAGGTGGGCCTAATGACCTGCTTGTACATCAGCAGCTTCGTGTTCAGAGTGAGTCGATTCCTATATCTCATTATAGGACTGACCATGCTGAGTGCATAGTTTGCTTTGCTAACAACTGCCTTGGCGTGAAGGTTGAAATTAAAACGTTGATTGAAATTTATACCTAGGTAGTTGGCTCTCTTAGTGGGTTTTATCACTTCATTCTTCGTGAACGTGTAATGTCTGATGCACAGTAAACTCTATTTAGGGACGTTGATCTTTATGCCCCATTTACGATAGTACTCGTAAAGCTTGGCAATATAATCACCCACTTTCTTTGTCGCCAATTTGAGGGATTTGCAGTGCGCATAATGTGAATGAGTAATCCGCGCAAAGAAGGGTTGTGACTGCTCCATTGTACTGCGGTTGGTTAAACGTGAACAGATTGAAGAGAAAAGGCCCAAGTAGTGAGCCTTGCGGGATGTGAGAAATGCCGTATTTATACTCAACATATTATCTTAGAATCTTCCCATACATTCTATTCTCCGAACCCAAAGTTTACTAAGATGTCACTAACCTGAAGGTGTTTCAATTTCCAATAGATGTCGCTTGTGTCACTTTATTGCTCCTAACAATATATTGGGACGCAGTCACTGACATATATATAATAACAATGGACAGAACGTTCTTATTTCAAAAACGGCACAAAATTTGTACAGGGTGTGAAAAACCTTTATTTCGTACAATTTTACATCAATTCAATATTTATTATTACTTGTTGCTTAGTAACACTAAAGATGTTATAAAATAGAATTTCATTAAATAAAAATTGCAGTCCATTTAATACAACCGTGCTGTTTTCGAAATTGGTTACAGTTCAATATATACAATTTGAGCTTAAAGGAGACAAGAATTTAACTGTTGCTACAGTAATTTCAAATTATAAACAGAAGAAGAAGCCACCACCACCAATCCATAGTTCGAGACTCGAACTCGGGACCTTTCTAATTAACTGCGCTAACGAGGCGAATAATTTTTTCTTCCATATTTTAAGTCTACTAATTTAGTTTTGGTTTCACCTAGTATTTTTCCGGTAATGATGAAAGCTAACGATATATTTCGCAATTAATTTTTTTTATGTGGCAGTACTGACGTTCTCATTTTTACTTTATCCTCTCATTTTCCTTAACATACGTTGCGTCTCATTCTAAGGCTTTTAGAAACGGGAAGCCTTTCGTATGGCTGTAGATTGTTTTTTTTTTTAATCATGCAACTTTATTGCTGTATAACTTCGACAGCCACAGCGTGTCCCTACATGCAAAGAAGTAAGTTTACTCCTTTACCTCACTCTAATTGAAAGCTAAATTAATTCTTATCACTCTACTTGCAGAAGATGTTTATTTCACTGACAGAACTTATTTGATATAATCCATATTATTACGATTGTACCAAAATACTAAAATACTAAATTCTGATATGAGCTTTTCTCGCGTGCTTAGACTATTAAACCTGTCACTCAATTCAATTCATTCATCACATATTTTGGGAAAAGTTTCTTTTTTATTTGCATGCCACAGTCCTTGTGGCCCATTCTATTATGGAATTCTTTTTCTTTCTCCCAGGATTTTAGAATGACTGTGAAGTTATATTTGGAAACTATTAAGCCAGGTATAGAGTCAAGGAATTTTTGTTCTTATGCAAAAACTATGTAAAGAAAGCCGTGGAATGCTCAAGGAATTTTTTTCTTTAAGCTCGGTATTCTAGAGCCAAAGAATTTTTGTTCCTTGGAGCAGTATGCTAGAGAAAAGTAATTCGAACAGAAAAACTCTACTTCTCCATTGACAAAAAGAGGTCGTTGTTTTTCGAAAAATCAATTGATGTCAATATTTGTTGAAGAAATAAGTACTGATATACTTATTTCTGTAAGGAATTTTGACGTTGGTGGAATAATTGAAAAATTGATGGAAGGAACGGCGATTTTGCAAGAGGTGAATCAATTTTAAGATGACAAATGGACGAATAAAAATTGTTTTGCGTGTATCTTCATTTTTCATTGGGAATTATCCATTTCTTCACTTTCTTTATTATTTCTTTATTGTCAGAAATATCACACAATTGACAAATCCAAATTGTCAAAAATTCCTTGACCGAATTCCTTGGCTCTAGCATACCGCACTTAAAATGAAGGAATAAAAATTTTTAAACGGGTTTCTTAATATTTAGATGATTTAAAACATTTTGTTTGCGGAGATTTAGAAATC
Organism: Dioctria rufipes; assembly: GCA_963924295.1. Lineage (NCBI taxonomy): Eukaryota > Metazoa > Arthropoda > Insecta > Diptera > Asilidae > Dioctria > Dioctria rufipes. Next base: position 280,710,343 of record OZ002740.1, on the reverse strand, counting down.
TGAATAAAAGAACGGCCAATCTTTCTACCCTTTTGTTCCTTTATTTTATTAGTAAGCACCAAACATGATGCAACTATAATTAAATCCACTGTTTTTATGTACATTGCTTTGCAAAAATAACAAATATAATAACACTTCCGATATAATTCATTCCGAAATGGTCAACAACTTACTTACTAGACTTATCCATTTCTTTAATTTCTTTATTATTTGAGATATCACATAATTGACAGATCCAAATTATCAAAAATTCCTTGACCTAATGTCAATTTTTCCTTAAGAAATAAGTGGAAAAATTTCTTGACCGAATTCCTTAGCTCTAGCATATCGGGCTTAAAATGTGAAAGATAGCGTCATTTTGTTGAAACCATTTTCCTACATCGCAGCGTAAAACTTCAGAATTTGTGAACCCAAAAAATGTTCGTTGAGAATTAATAGTTTTTGCTCGGCGTCTAGAGCTTTGAAAGATAAATGGCCCGACTGATAGAAGCTGACATTGCAGCCCTATAGTTACCTTGGGACTAGTCATTTGTGTTTCATTCAGTGTAAAATGGTCTTTATATTTAAGCAAACAATGTATCAACTTGTTTTTTAAAGTGTGAAGGTTCACTTAGAACAGTGCCAGTGTCATGAAAGATTAATCTAAAAGATCTAATTTTTAGGAAATAAATTTACCAGATACATATGTGTGTATGTATTGGTATTTTATATATATCATTTTCTTAGACTGTTCTCAAACTGTTGTCCCACATAAAAGAATATTTTCTTCTGCCTAAGGAATAAAACAAGAACCATGGAAATTTAAAAACAAAACGTATCTATTAGAATATTAAAGTGAACTGAGAAGACTACGTTTTTTACGATTATTTTAACTAAACACAAATTGTAAATTTGTCACTTAATTGTCAGCTTGGTTAGACACAAAAGATTCTTTCGGGTCACAGACATAGCTAAGTAACTAAATTAGCACACAAAATGGGATTCGCACAATACCCCAATATAGACACAAATGTGTCCAAAACTTCACGTAACATATAAAAGCACGTGAGGTAAAATCTTATAAAAGCAAAAAAAAAAAAAATTGATTAAATTACCTAAATATGCTTGTAAATTCCATTTTGGTCTTTAAATAAATAAGGTTAAGTTTTCGGACGAAATGTGAATGTTCCAAACGTTTCTATGGCTCTGACTCTGAAGCCACGGACATCCTCATGGCATATATTGCTACCTATATATGTCATACATATGTTATCTATACATACATAATCCCAATGTACAGAGATAGGAAACTTTTGGCAAATTAAATCGATGTTGGTTTTTGCGGTTGAATGCGATGCTCAATTAAGTCAACAGAATACATAATGCAGACAGACGAAACTGGTATTTTCTGCAGACGTCTGCCATCTAAAATAAAAAAATTAATCCTAAGAAAAAACAAAGATGTTACCATTGCTTCGTTATTGAGGATTTGTTTGTATCGAAAGCTTGTTGTAAATACAAAAAAAAAAAACTGCCTATAAATTTTACCCCAGTTTTACACCAGGGTATTTATTATTTTTATAAAATATTTTGTTTAGACTATTTGTAATTGTGGAAGTGGTATGTTGAAAAACAGGTAAATGCTACCAGCTGGTGCCTTCCACCCATAAGTTAATTAACTTGTTCGAACCAATTCGATTCGAATATATTTTTGTTTTTATCAATTACTTTTAAAAAGAAACCATCCTGAAACAAAGCATCAGATTCTAGGAAAATTAAATCTAATTTGATTACTCTTAATCAAAAAACAGGTACACAACCTAACAAAGCCATGTATTTGTCATCTACATAACACTTTGCACAAATACAACAATATAGCCTCATTAAGCAGATCAAATTAAAATTCTTATCATATGATTGAAGCAATTAGATTGCCATGCTAAAATTGAGTTCTTAAAGCAAAACAAATTCAATCTAATTACAAATTTTCCCCAAAATATCTAACCAAAGCATGTGTTGTCATGTAGCATACAATGCATGGCACAAATACAATCAGATCAACCAGATCAATTTTCAACACTATCATCATTATATGTACTATCGAACGGCAATTTCTTCTCTACGTGATAGAGATAATATCTTTTGCAAATATACAGAATTCAATTTAACACAGCAGCATGGGTTGCTTTAAATTTCTTGTTACTATGCATTTTTGTTCGTTGCTATGTATATTTTATCTCTAGTACCGTAAAATTACAGACGCACGGCCAATTCTTGTGATCATGCGCCTCTGCTATTCCATCATTGGCGTCGTGTGCAAGCAAGGGCTATATAAACAGCAATTTAACTTGACTTGATCTCTTTTTCAGTTTGGCAGTGCAGTGAGTGACTTGATAATTTTTTAGTGGTATTTCCTAGTGTTGTGAATTTTTATTAACAGTTTAACACTTTGTTTGGTTGACAATTAAAATAAATTTTTCTTATTCTGGGTTGCGACTAGATTAGGAGATTTATTGGAATAGCGACTAAAATAAAGATTCTTGTTACGGGTAACGACTGTATCAAGAAAAATACTAATAAAACACTTTATTGTGGGTAACGACTACAATAAAGACTTTATTGTGAGTAACGACTACAATAAAGATTATTGTTACGGGTAACGACTATAACAAGAAAATTAGTAACCAACACTTTATTGTGGGGAACGACTGCAATAAAGATTCTCTGTGAGTTTCGACTGCAGTAAGAATTACTCACCTCACTTTATTCTGGATATCGACCAGAATACAGAATATCCCAATCCTAACCTCAGTTAAAATTATTAAAATCAAGTCAATCAACTGCCAAACATAGATCAGGTGAGTACAAAGTTATTTGCAACAGAATTACTACATTTATTATATATTTTATATTTCTCATTTATTGAATATTGATAAATTAAACTATTTGTATCTAAGATTTATTGAGTATTAAAGCTCTAGTTTAACAGTGAAGTGTAGAATTTTTTAGATAAACGAATACAACCACTAACTTTATACCAGTGGCATCAATTTTATCACATTATACATTCTTTGCATGTACGCTCTGACTACGGGCAGTACAAACTTTTCAAATTTCTAGCGTTTCATTACTCATTTCTGCCGTAGTTAATAATACGTTAATTTTCTGGTAATAGCTAGGAATATCGTCACCTGAGAATTGATCCGCCGTATATGTCATTCACCCCAATTTCGATAAAACGAAGATAAAGTTAATGTTTATATTTGTAAAAAATAGTATGATAGAACTATTTAAAACTTATAATATAATATTACTAAGATGAATATTTTCCAAATTTATAATTTTAGGATCCCGGAAATGACGTTTTTAATAGTTATTGCTGTTTAAAAATGTATGCCTTTTGCCTTTTACGCCAACTTTTGTACCAAATGAATCATAGTTATACACGTACGGCAAAAAATTTTACATAATCAGGTTTACCGGGGAATTTGATTCTATCAGGTTGAAATCATGTGTACAAAACTATATATATGGTAGAAAGATGGAACAAAATTCAACGAATTCTGATAAGAAAAATCCACAAAGTGGTCGTCTACTTACTACTAATCTGCTGGTTTTACTATAAGATTTCTACGAATTTTTTTTCATTTTTCTTTCGTCTATATACATAGTTTTTTACTTCGATCTGAATTAATCGAGTTCCCCGGTAGACCTGAATATAATTACATTACAAGTACATATTTGCTTAAATAACATTTTTGAACTTAACACGTTGACATAAATGGCGTCTATAGTCGTCCAACGCTAGTGATTACAGATACAAATGACTGTTATAGCCGTCCTATATTCTTAGCATTCTAAATAAATGATTAAACTGTATATCAGAGTTAAATCCATTTGTTTCATATTTCTTCAATCTTGTTCTAAGAATGAATCATGAAATATTTCTTAATAATTAATATAGTCGTCGTTTTCAGATATTCTCAGAATTAGAAAAAGATTGCGAAAAAGGTGCTCGTAGAATTTAACGACGTGTATAGCCGCAAACATTTTATACATTTTATTGCAGTCTCTTTTCAAGTGTGAAACTGAATTTACTAGAATAATTAAGTTGGTAGCTTTGTCAACAGAAACATCTCTTTTAGAATTAGGGATAACGGAGTGATTTTCATTTTTTCATTTTCTGAAGTTTTTTACCTTACGGAACTTAGCGGGAAAAATTTATTGCAGTGGATGGATTACTGTGAAAGTGATGAGCATTTTTTTTCGTACAGTGATGAAGCTGAAGAAAGTGATAATATTTTTGTTTCGCACCACCGACGGTTAACTCCTATGATTTATACTTCCGATAGTGAATCAGAGAGCGAATATGCTAGTGACAATGAAGAACATAATAATGACATAAAATTGTTGATGCAACAAACAAATATGGTAAACATTTATTCGAAGATAAGGGACCCACAACCAGTGATACCAATCGGAATAATTTTTTCGTAGCAAAAAATTGTAGCCATTATTGAAAAAATGTAGCCAAATATGAATGACTTTGTTTTCGATACATACATACATATATATTTCTTTTTTTCATTTTACACAGTAGGTATATATAAATAGCAAATAACATTAACAGGCTTTTATATCGCTCTTACAAAAACAAAAGTAAAAAACACAACAGTTCATAAAAATTCTTAAAACAAAAATTAATGTGAATATACTTTTAAAAATGAATGACTTTATCACACTTTAATTTTAGAAGTTTTCTAAATTCGGAATCCAAAAAGTTTTAATCTTTGGAACTAAACTCTTTGCGGCCATTATGGAATCTATGGTTTCAATTTTGAATAAGTTTGATTTTTTGGTTTTGATGTTATTGAGATCGGAAAATCGTCTTTCCGCGATTGCACTGTTATGTGGCAAGCAAAGTAATTTTTTTAGAACCTTACCAGTTCCGAAAACATTAGGTTACCCAATCAATCCCTCATTTCACCAACTTGAAGCCAATATTCAACAATATCACTTTTAATTTCTTTTCTGTAATCTTTTAGCAAATGCCACTGGCTGTTTATGCTCTCCTAGTCTTTTCAATCCTTCAAATTAGGAAAAGCTTTAAGTAGAAATAAAATACTAATTTTTTTCATCATGTATCAGCTCTGGATTTATATATGAAAGTAAACTTAACTGTTTGTTTTCGAAGTTTACCCTTTTCAAGATCTGATTGCTAATTCTATATAGAAATTTAAAATGTTTCTTTTTACAGAAATAATAATATCTTCATTAATTTCATTTTCTAAAATGAAATTCCCTAAATTGTTTCCACCATATATTTCGTTTACCGGAATGAAATAGCTGGGACTAAATTCGACTGTATTGACATGTTTTACATTTTTAAGATAATTGATCTTTTGATAAAATTCCTTAGTAAAGTGTGTAGCGAACGTAAACAGGGAAAAGCCTACCCTGTGTTCACCTTAATAATCATGTTAAGACCGGTTGTCTTCCCGTGGCTGTGAGTGTACGTACCTGCAAGAAAGGCCTTGAAAATGAAAAACAATTCCTAGAATTGTAAATGACGATAAGAGTGCAACTCGTATTTATGATAGCTATAGGTTGAGTACCGGCAATTAAGGATAGGTACGGTGATGGTGTGCTGTGAATATTATGTCCTTTCCTTAATACAAAAAGACAGGAAGAATATCGATGTATATGGAGGAAGTTTTTCATAGAAGGTACTGGGGCAAGGCAATTCACTGTTAGGCACGGCCACGGGTTGACGTGAATTTAAAGGTTTTGATATAGTCGTATTTCGGAGATCAAGTGTGGATTTAATAGAGTGTGGATTTTATAGTTCAAGTGTGGGGTGAACAATTAAAAAGAGCCAATATTGCGAGAGGAAAATAAATAAAAAAAAAAAATAAATCCTGTATGGTGATTAGTATTAAAGGCGAAGTTAAATTAATAAAGTACTTTTGGAAACTAAAGTGTATGTGCTAAGACATCATTAGTGTATGTGCTATTTGTTCTGTGTTCTTTAATTAAAATCAGTTTTGTTTCTTTTTGACAAGACCAGTGAAAGTAGTTAGCCCTTTTAAGTACCTATCTAGCGAAAGTGGAAAAAAAAAGAAATATAATAACAAACCATGACGGATCTAACGATTGGGGCACCAGCAGAGGAGAATTCTTCTGGTGAAAGTTCAGAGGTCAGGACAGATCATTCGGTAAGTCAATTAAATGAGCTTAAACTATTGAAATGGGAGAATGAACTTTTGAAAAGGGAAAAGGCTTTACGGGAAATGAACAAATGTTCTGGGTGTTGTGGTAGCGCATGCAATAAAGACAATAGGTTGTCCGATTTCGAAAGTTCTTCTTCAGAAACCAACCAAATGAGAATTGGGATACATGAAGTTAAAACTTTAATCCAAGAATTTAATCCCTCACAAAATTTGATAACGGCAAAAAATTGGATAGAGTCAATTGAAAACTTGAAGAATTTATACGAATGGGATGATCGAAATGCACTCTTCTACTCAACTTTGCGTTTGAGTGGTGCAGCATACCATTGGTACCAATCAAAGCAAGATGTTTTACGGACGTTTAGTGAGTTCAAAGAAGAAATACAAAAAAGTTTTCCTACTGGACAGGACAACGCCTCCATTTTGATACAAATAATGGAAAGGAAAAGATTACCAGGCGAAGCTATTGAAGATTACGTATATAATGTAGCAGCGCTTGCCAAAAGCATTAGCCTGAATGAATTATCAACAATCAGATATATTATATCCGGATTGCCAAATCAAAATTTAGTGAACGTGTTAATGGCATCAAACTGTGAAAGCATACCAGAATTATTAAAAATAAGCAAGAATTTTGAAGAAATTCAAAAACAGGGCATATCGCGATATAACTTGAGTCACCATAATGAGCCCGGCATGTCTAGATCATTTCAAAGGAATTTAAATAAATTTCCATCCTTTAAGAACCGTCATAAAATTTATAGTCATGTAGAAAGTAATCCAAAAGATCGCCGCACAGGCGTCTTCAACAAAGATGAAAAGAAAGAAACGGACCCTAAGTTTAGACTAATCTGCTTTAAATGTAACGAGCCAGGACACTATGCAAAAAATTGTGTAGTTAAAAATAATTTGAGATGCTATCGCTGCCAGCAAAAGGGACACACTTCAAGGGACTGTAAAGCAAAGCAGGTATCTACATTACATCAGATTTCAGGTCCAAAGGATGAGTATCATAAATTGGTGTACGTTGATGGCAAGCAGCTACTCGCATTCTTTGACCTGGGAAGCGAATGCAGCACCATTGTTCACAAAGAATTACAAAAATATGATTGGGAAATGGAAACTAGTGACGTAAGACTGGTTGGATTTGGGAACAAACAGACAAGTGTGCTTGGGAAAATTCGAAAGCTTGTAAAGGTATCTGACATAGACATTCTAATAGAAATAATGGTTGTTGACGATACTGCTCAGAACGTTCAGATGATAATAGGCAGGAATTTTTTGGATCGCCCTGAAATAGAAATAATTAAAAAATGGGGAGTTTTTGAAATTTTGCGGAATAAGAGCTATGATCATGCAGGTAAACGAACTGAATTTAGGGAAATAGAAGTTGCAAATATTAATGTAGATAAAACTGCTAATGAGGGAAATAAAATTATGCTTATAAATTTAATACGTGAATTCCGTGATTGTTTTGCGCAGGACATAAGTGAGTTAGGGAAAACCGAATTAGTGGAAATGACAATAAAATTAAAAGATAAGAAAGTCGTTCGATATCATCCCTATAGAGTGGCTTACGGTTTAAAGTCAGTTTTGAAAAAGCAGATTGAGCAGTTATTAAACTTAGATGTTATTCAACCGTCGATGTCGGAGTATGCAAGTCCCGTTCTCTTAGTCCCGAAAAAAAATGGTGAACATCGAATGTGTATTGACTATAGAAAATTGAATGCGATCACCCAGAGAGAAACTTTTCCTGTCCCAAACATCGAAGAGACTTTAAATATGCTTGCAAATAAACAAATCTTCACGTCTTTGGATCTTCTAAGCGGCTATCATCAGGTGCCAGTTGAGAACAGCAGTAGACCTCTGACAGCGTTTATAACCCCAGAAGGGCACTATGAGTTTAAGCGGGTTCCTTTTGGACTAACAAATGCCCCCGCAGTTTTCATGAGGCTAATGGCAAAGGTGACTCAGACATTAGGCACAAATAAGATTGTAACATTTATGGACGATATTCTGATACCATCAAGAACTATCGAGGAAAATGTCCAAACAATAAAGGAATTTTTAATAGAACTGCGAAAAGCACATCTCACATTAAATTTACAGAAATGCGAGTTTTTCAAAAGGGAGGTCAGCTTCTTAGGACACGAAATCTCAGCTGAAGGTATTAAACCGGGTGCGAATAAAAGCTTAGCAATTGAAAACTACAAACGGCCGGAAAATGTGCGCGAAATAAAACAGTTCTTGGGTCTTGCTGGTTATTTTCGGCGGTTTATTCAGGGATTTTCTTTCATTGCCCGTCCGTTACATATGCTTTTACGAAAGGACGTTGAGTTTGAATGGACACATGAAGCAGAGAATTCCTTTCTTAAGCTAAAAGACTTATTAATGCACAGACCAATCCTCGCATTATATGACGAAAACGCAGACCATGAAGTACACACAGATGCGAGTAGTCATGGAATAGCTGGAATATTATTGCAAAGATCGGGTGGGGATCTTCGACCAGTATCCTATTTCAGCCGTGCGACAACAGAATCCGAAGCAAAGTATCACAGCTACGAGCTAGAGGCTCTAGCTGTAGTGGAAACTCTGGAGAGATATAAATATTATTTGCTCAATAGGAAGTTTAAAGTAGTAACTGATTGTAACTCGCTGCGACAAACACAGGAGAAGAAAGACTTGGTTCCAAGAATAGCAAGGTGGTGGTTAAAGATATCGGAGTACGATTTTGAATTAGTGTTTCGACCCGCCTGCAAGCTTACGCACGCGGATGCTTTAAGTCGCTGCCCTGCTCAGAAAGGCAAGGAAGTGGGAAATGTTTCAGAAAAAATGCTTCTGGTAGGTGTCCTAGAGGAAGATTGGCTAGCCACACTTCAAAAAGAGGATCCTCAACTTCTGGAAATACGAAATGTTCTAAGCGGAGAAATCATCAATCATGAAAATAAGAACGGCATTAAGGGGAGTTTTATCTTGGAAAAGGGAAGAATATTTAAAACCACACCTAGTGGGCATCGTTTTGTCATACCAAAAGGAATTAGTTGGCGTGTAATAAAGACCGCTCATGACGACAGAGGACATCCCGGCATTGACAGAACAATGGAAATATTAAGAAAATATGTTTGGTTTTCACACATGAAAGCTGTCGTCAAGAAGTATATTGCATCTTGTATAGATTGTCTCTACAACAAGCGGAGTGAAGATGAAAGCAGATATGTTCTACATACACCCGAGCGAAAAGCAGTGCCATTTCATACAATTCATGTGGACCACTTGGGTAGGGGTAGTCGATTCATTCTCAAAGTACGTGGTACTCAAATCTACTAAAACAGCGAACAGTAAGGGAGTGATAAAGTTGTTAGATGAAATAAGTCAATATTTTGGAATTGCAACGCGTATAATAAGCGATAGAGGAACAGCCTTCACGTGCAAAGACTTCGAGAAATACTGCTACGAAAATTCTGTCAAACATATTTCTACAACAGTGAAAACTCCGCGTTCGAACGGTCAAGTCGAAAGATATTTCCGGACAATAAAAAGTGCGATTGCAACAATGGCTAAAGACATTACTGGCCGAGATTGGGACCAAAATATACGTGCAATAATGTGGGCTATAAATAGTTTCCAGAACTCAACTACGAACGTGACACCGCACCAACTAGTAATCACGTATAAGCCGCGCGATATTTTGCAGAACAAATTACTCCTTGCTCTGCACGACACCGTGGAACGAGAAGAAGAGGAGAACTTACCGATATCAGAACTCAAGGAGAAGGTTTTAAAGCGAATTTCGGAGAAACAGAAGAAACAAGCGAAAACTTTTAACACAAATAATCAAGGTCCAAGGAAGTACAATGAAGGAGATTTGGTGTTAATAAGGCAAGAAGCAGCAGCAACAGGACAACCACGGAAGGTCCAGCCGAGATACAAAGGTCCCTACGCAGTGAAGGCAGTATTGTCTAACGATCGATATGTTATAACCGATGCAGAGCAACTGCAAGTAACTAGGAAGCCTTATGAATCTGTACACTCTGCGGAAAGAATGAAACCTTGGTGTAGCCTGAAGGAGCTAGACTTTGATGATGATTTGGGAGAAGATAGTACTGATGAGAATGAGAATTAATAAAATGTTTAAATAAATACAAGTAGTTTTATGATTTCTTTCTAAAAAAAAAAACATTATTGGAATTTCAGACAGAATAGGGGAAATAAGATAACAAATAAAGGAAGATAAGATAATTGGTTAATGGTTATCTCAGTAAGGCTCTCGATTTAGGAGCATGAGTGATCAATAGTTAGCTCAGTAAGGCTCTCGATTTAGGAGCATGAGTGATCAATAGTTAGCTCAGTAAGGCTCTCGATTTAGGAGCATGAGTGGTCAATAGTTAGCTCAGTAAGGCTCTCGATTTAGGAGCATGAGTGGTTAGTAGTTGGCTCAATAAGGCTCTCGATTTAGGAGCATGAGTGATCAATAGTTAGCTCAGTAAGGCTCTCGATTTAGGAGCATGAGTGGTTAGTAGTTGGTTCAATAAGGCTCTCGATTTAGGAGCATGAGTGGTTAATAGTTGGCTCAGTAAGGCTCTCGACTTAGGAGCATGAGTGGTTAATGGTTATCTCAGTAAGGCTCTCGATTTAGGAGCATGACTGAGCAATAGTTAGCTCAATAAGGCTCTCGACTTAGGAGCATGAGTGGTTAATAGTTGGCTAAGTAGAAGCGTGAGCGATTGTTTTACTTTTACTGAGGTCACTGAGGACAGTGACAAGGTAGGTTGGCCGAACTGTAGCGAACGTAAACAGGGAAAAGCCTACCCTGTGTTCACCTTAATAATCATGTTAAGACCGGTTGTCTTCCCGTGGCTGTGAGTGTACGTACCTGCAAGAAAGGCCTTGAAAATGAAAAACAATTCCTAGAATTGTAAATGACGATAAGAGTGCAACTCGTATTTATGATAGCTATAGGTTGAGTACCGGCAATTAAGGATAGGTACGGTGATGGTGTGCTGTGAATATTATGTCCTTTCCTTAATACAAAAAGACAGGAAGAATATCGAGGTATATGGAGGAAGTTTTTCATAGAAGGTACTGGGGCAAGGCAATTCACTGTTAGGCACGGCCACGGGTTGACGTGAATTTAAAGGTTTTGATATAGTCGTATTTCGGAGATCAAGTGTGGATTTAATAGAGTGTGGATTTTATAAGTGCAATAAAGAGCTTCTAAATTTCTTAATAGTTTATGAATTCTTACTTTCGAGCTTTGAAATTCGACGTTCATTTTATTTACTATGTCTAAAACATAGGATAAAAAAAAAGATATATTTTGGTTTCATCATACAGTTTCTCTGCAATAGCTTTAGTTTTACCAAAGTGTTCCTCTCCTCAAAAAAATGTGATACGAAAAATTGCTTGACAGAGTTCCACTGTTCAAGCAATCTATTAACAACGGCCTCTAAAGAAATCCAGCGCGTTTGGCATGGACGAAGAATTTTATGTGGTTTTACATTGCAGTAATCTTGGAATTCTTTTAAATCTGTAATCCGTTTAGAGCTGTAAGCAAAACCATTATATATATCTCTTGTTAATTTCTCAATAGAATGAGGAAGTTTTTGATAAGCGTAGCTTGTACAGAGGTGAAGGGAGTGACACATGCATCCCATAAAAAACAGATTTGGATTGCCTAATTCTTTTTTAAGAATTACTTAAACACCATTAAATTCTCCAGACATTACGCTAGCGTTGTCTGTTGCTAGACCTATGAAATTGGTAACAAGAATAGAGTGTGTTTCGAAAAAGTTTAAAACAGCAGAGCTAATGCTTTTCGCGTCCGTCTTTGCTAGCTCAATAAGCGCTAAAAATCGATCTGCCATAGAATTTTTCACATCGTTGAAAAATCTAACAACTAAAACTAAAGCCTTACTACAGCCGACGTCTGTTGTTTCGTTAATAACTAAAGAGAAACAGATCCGTTTTAAATGTTTTCTAACGTCTTCTCTACCTTTTTTACCAAGCACATCCTTAACTACGTACGATGCTTTAGTTTTTCCGCAATGAATTCTGGCAATAATCTTCGAATCGGGAAAACATTCCTTCATAAAAGGAACAAAAGAGTCCATCAATGAAAATGGAAGATTATGCATTATAAAAAACATAACAATGGCATATTCTGCAATTTTAACCTTCTTTTTAAGAATAAAATCATCCGAATTTTTAATTAAGCTGACAATGGAATGTTGGCCGCTCTTTGCACTATAATTTTTTTTTTTTTTTTTTTGATAATCTGAGCGCTCATGCCTTGCAATGTGACTCTTAGAGTTTGTTATCGTGTTTTCACAAACCTGACAAAATGCTTTCCCATCAATATCCTTTAACCAATTGAAGTTATTTTTCCACTGACAGCGAAGGAAACGAGAACGATTGCTTGTCGTAGTACTACTAGTACTATCTTGCACTTGCACTTCACCTAATACTTCCGATTCAGTTTCAGAGTCCACAATTTTACTATTGTTATTGCACCTGTAATTTTTTGCATATGAGAAATACAAACAAATACTATCAATTTTCAAAAAACCTAACCTTATTTGATTTACCGCCAAGCCTTCATCATTTGCGCTTTCCCTGTTATGATGATTATTATGATCTTCTACTTCTAAGGATGCGTTATTTTTATGGTGACACAATCTAGGTTTTTTAATTATATATCTGAAAGAGCTCAATTACTAGAACCTGTCAAATCAAAATGAACATTGCAAAGATCAAATACCTCTCCATTATGTTAATATTCACTATGAAATGGACGTGGACCACCTTACAATAGTTACAGTTGGTTATCGTCTTTTCAAATTAGAGAACCTTCCCATCAATATCCTTTAACCAATTGAAGTTTTTTTCCACTGGCTGCGAAAGAAACGAGGCCGATTGCTCTTCGTAATACCTTGCACTTCACTTAATATAATACTTCAGATTCAGCACAGTCCACAATTATACTATTGTAATTGCACCTTATAATCTCACACAATCTCGGTTTTTTAATTATAATTATAAGCCTGTTTATGCTTATTACAACTTGACATTGACAAATTAAAATGCAAATTGCTTCAAATATGAAATACCTCTCCATTATATTAATATCCACTTTTGATATGAATATGACAGCAAACGCAACGCAAAATCAACGCCACCGCAAATTCGCACAATACAAGGGAAGAAAGAATAAGCTATTATTTACAAAGCGTAACAAAACGAGACGCAATTAACACATATGAAAAGCCACACCAACTGAACAAGTCTAAAAAAAAGCGGCAATATTTTGGTTTTACTACTTAGATCGAGGTGTCGTTCGCTTCGCTGTATAATTTTTTTTTCGCGAAAACAGGGTTGGATAAATTTATTTTCATTAAATTGAAATTTCCGGGGCATAGCTGAAATGTTGCAAATCGGATGAATTTTCGAAATGTAGTAGCAAAGTAGCAAAACCTTTGGATTTAAAAAAAAATCGTAGCCAATTTGCTACGATTGTAGCCAAGTGGCATCACTGCCCACAACAAGAAAATCGCAGAAAATAAAATTTGTCGAAACCAATTACGAAGAATTGTTGAAATTTTTTGGACTGGGCTTGTTACAAGCTCAAAATAGCTACAAAAAATTCGTCCAGTACTTGATCCTATTTTACAAAGTTTCCAAACCGCATATTCACACGAAAAGGAAGTTTCTCTCAATGAGTCAATATTATTATTCCCAGGTCGACTAAGCTTTCGACAATATATGAAACGAAAGAAATCGAAATACGGAATCAAATTGTGACGGTTATGTTTTAAACATAGAAATTTAACAAGGAAAACAGAACGTATCTATCATATCATCAAAAACAAATGACCTTGTTTTACGTTTCATGAAGTCCTAATAAATTTGAATAAAGGGCATCATTTATATATGGATAATTTTTATAATAGTATTGGATTGTTCAAGGAGGTACTTGGTTTGAAAACACACTCAACCGGAACACATCGACTTAATCGAAAAGGTAATGCAAAAGTAGTCACATCGAAAAAGTTAAAGAAAGGAGAGCATATATGGCGTAAAAAAGGAATTTTATGTTTCCAAGTGGCGAGATAATCGGGAAGTATTATCTATAACAACAAAGCATCATCCACAAATGATCTCAGTAACAAATAAGCATGGCCAAAGAAAAATGAAGCCGAATGATGTAGCTGATGACAATTCACACATGTCAGGTATAATAGATAGATGCAATCAAATGACTGCGTACTATTGTTCTCCAAGAAAGAGCAAACGATGGTATAAAAAGGTCGTTGTTCATATTTTAGACATAAGTGTTTGGAATTCATTTTATTTATATCGAAAGTTTCATAAAAAGGCAAAATTTTTGGAGTTCAGGGAATCCCTAATAAAAACATTACTTCAATTACCAGAACATACATATGTCAACTGGTCAACAGTTACTGTCATCAACAACGACAAATGGTCGACCACCAAAAACTGTTAGTTCTTTTTCTTCAGCATCATACAACCAAAAGTCAATATTTTATTGAAAAAATTCCGACACCAGATAATTCTAAGAGAAATAAAACGTATCGCCGTTGAAGAAAATGTGCAAAGAGTAAAGTTCGAAAGAAAATTTGCTATAGATGCGAAGCGTGTCCTGAAAAACCATGTGACCAGGGGCCAGATTCTGTAACTCGGAGAGTTTGGGAGACGAGAATTTGCGTTTTCCCAGGTTAAAAATCCCTAACTCTCCATTCGAGATTCTCGAAAATACTTGGGAGTTAAAGAAAACGTGAGAAGTATCGAAATAATGAAAGAAGGCTAACACTGTTTGGTAGGGTCGTAGAGCATTGGAGTTTTTTTAACGGATTTAGGGTCTAGAGTACAAAACCGTAGGTGAACAATTTCTGGTGGAGGGTCTTTTGGGATGGGGGCCGTACCACCCCCAATTGGGGGTTGTCCAAACTTCGTCATGTTTGGTATCAAATTAAAAAGGGTGAAGCCGGTAATCGAGTAGTGTAGTTTTTTTTATCATTTTAACTTCATAACTGACTTTTTACCGCCGAAAGACGAATTTTTTGCACTTGGGTTATATACACCCCAGTTACTATATTTTGCATATATCTTTTCCGTTCTTTGTTTCATATCCAGTAGTACTCTCTTGTAAAGATTTTTCTCCTGAAAAGTGAATTGCCACGACTTACCAGTTCTTCATAATGATGAGTTGAAAATATGTCCATTTTTGTACCAAAAAACGGCCATTTTTTCATCTTAAGAAGGACTGATTCACTTCTTTTGCAGTTATCTCTAAAACGATTTACCGGACTTAAAAACTAATTACATATCTAATTAGGGGCAAAATGTAGATGCGATTTAATCCTACATACAAACTTTAACGTGCATATTGAAAATTTCTATAGCATTTCTTCTGTACTGGAAGACGACCAAATTGACCATTTTCGCGTGAATTACAATTTTTAGCGGGTACCTTGAGAAACCAAAATCCGTATTTCTCTGTAAGTATTGCAAGGATTTTTATAATTTATTTTTGTGAATATAGCCAGGATATGCAGTGAATCCATAATTCAATTTGAAAATCCTAGGTACATTGGTACCTTCACAAAGGACAATGAAAGCAGACAATACTGTCAGTTAAGAAATATTTTTCTCACTTCTCCACAACTAACACAGCCGAGAGTTTTGCCGAGTGAAATAGAGAGTTTGGTCAATCTGAATACAAGTTCCACGAGTTACAGAATTCCGAGTGGAGAGTTAAGTGGCAAAAGACCTCTCATCTCCACAACTCTCCGAATTACTGAATCCGGCCCCAGAATGCTTTGAGTCTTATCACTTACGTGAAACTAGAAATTGTTTTTCAAACTTGATTGTATATCTCTAAATGGATTTTTGAATTTTTGTTGTTATTATAAATTTTATTTTCTTGAATTCCTTAATTTTGTGTTTAAAAAAATTTAAATTGAATACAAATTAACTAAATTAATGTACAAAATAAAGTTCTATGTTTATAAAAATATATTTATTTTATTTTTACTAAATTATTCTCAACAAATATCGTTATGGTCTTTACAGCTACCAAGGCGTCTATAGACGTCTTTTGTATATCAGTGAAATTGAAGCTATTAAAAATAAATGACGGCTATAGACGTCCATAATTTTTTAGGAATATTTGGTGGAAAATATATTAATTTTATTCTGTAAGTATGATATCTTGATCGAACTCCCCAACAACCAACTAATTAATAATAAAAAACAAAATGTCATTTTTGTCGTCCATCACCGATTTCAAAATGAGCGTCAACGTGAATATAATATGTTTTTTAATCGGGTTTAATATGTTTATTTAAAAAAGGTAGCAAAATAATAGTTAAATTCTCTGAACATTGGATTATATTGCAAAAATTTAATATTACTGAAAAGCACATTTTGGAAATTCAATCTATCAGCTTTACTCGAATATGCAATCATTAGACCTCATTTGAATCAGTCTTTATTTCTTCGAAATTGATAGGAGTCTCTGTATCTAGACTCGACTCCCTTCAAATGCCTATCAATCGCGCTATACACGCAGTCCACTTCCTGAATCTTAGAGTGACCAAAAAATTTTGCGTGACTGATTTAAGAAGACTGTTTTCTGACAAGAATTGGACTGTCAGGGCTGTCGCGATAGAAATTACTTCAAAATATAACAGCACTGTCTATATCATTTCCGGCATGACCAATATTTGTCTCATCCCACAGCGCAGAGCACAGTGAGTAATTTTCTAGCCATCAAAGAAATCACACGCATGTGTACCTGACATAAGGCAAACCATTCTTATCCAAACAAATCTGATATTTCATACGTTCTTTGCCTTATACGCCAAAATATGGCATATACTTCAAAACAATATGGTTATTACTGTCTTTTTATGTGATATACATACGTCAAAACTCACACTAAATATCTCGAAATCCAGGACAGGTAGGAACAAACAGATTACATATTTGAAAAGAGCATTGTTTATTGTGTATTGAATATTAATTTAAAATTCGTTTAAATGGCGTATACGGCAAACCAATTCTCAACTGATGATATGTTAAATGGAAATAATATTCAATCAAATTTCAGATTCTTGAATTGAGCTAGTCCCTTAATACCTCCACCAGATAAGTTAAGTTAAGATTACGATTTAAGTTATTCATGGCCGGACTGAGTCTTTGTACCGGCCCGAGAAAATGACCCAAAACATTTCATTTGGATCTTCATAAACGACTTTTTCTTTAACGTTAACAACCCAGGCTGATTTCACACAGAACCAAGCATAGATTTTTCTATTAACAAGTCACTTGTACACTCAGTATAAGTGTAGCTCAAATGGAACCTTTCCTGCTGAACCGAGCTAAATAAATTAAAATGTGTCTAGAGTAAGTGCTTGCAATAAGTGTCAATTTCAGTACAACGTCCTAGACTAGTGTAGCTAGCGAAAATTTAAGTCCTTTATTCTAGCTATAATTTCCGCTAGGAGGTCAAGTAATTTATTACAACCAATCTAGCTAGGTTTCAATTTTCCGGAAATGAGTGTCGACAATTAGAAATATCAAAGTTTGAGTGGATAAAAGAAAAAGTTCGACAATCTATTTTGGAAGGTGTACCTAATTATTTCTCTACTTTGGGCTGTTTCACAAGAGGGTTTCAAAAATTGCACGAAACTTGGTTCTGCGATGGAAGATATCGCTCAACAATTAAATGCGGGAATAGCAGAAATCTGTCGAAAGCTGCATAATTCAAGGACGAAATTTAATAATGAGATAAGAAAAACAAAGACTGGGATCTGCTGTAGTGTATGAAAGCAAACAGGAGTTTTTTTTTATATGTTATTAAGCCAAGTTCAGGGGATACCGTATGATGCAGGGCACACCGTGACAGGAAGAAGATACGTAAACGATTAGAGTACATGAGGAAAGGGACGGAGGTGCTGATGCACGTCATTTTTGAAGTTTCGCAAATTGTAAGCCCAAGGAAAACCACAAGATGATAAACTATTCCACATTCGCACAGTTCGAGATAAGAAAGCATCACGGAATTTTACTGTATGGCCGAAAGTATTTTGAAGGGTGAAAGGATGTGTGCGGCTTGCAGCACGAGTATTGTGTGTGTATGAATTAACCAACAAGGGATCAGACTAGATATTTCATGCAATGCATACAACGATAAAGAAGTGGAAGACATCCAACATTGCGACGGTGCTAGAGTGAGTCTATATGACAAGTAATTGTCAAGCCGCCAATGAGCTTGAAGGCTCTATTTTGGACAATTTCCAATGAAGCTAAAGCTGTACAACCAGCTTCGGCCCAGATGGGAGTATTTGAAACTTTGAAATTCCCTCAGCCTTCCCAAAAAGTTACTGTTATATTCAGATATACAAATTTTCATTCATATATTAAAACCTTAAATGTCGACATACAACATTCTGGAACATTTTGTTTTTTTAATATTGTAGTTTGCTCTGCAATCCTGAATAAATACATATATAAGAGAATGATAGAAGTCACCTTCAAGAAATAAAAATCGACATACGTATGAAGTAATGCCGCACGCAATCCCACATTTTTTTTTTATATAAAAGCTTTCATCACCAAGTCTTAATTTGCGATGCAAAGTATTTCAGCAACCTAAAACTTATCGTCTTTTCCTTCACTCCATTGTTCAAATCCTCTTTATTCGATTACGGCGTTTTCCTTTGATGGCAACACAAGTGACCACCACGGTCACAACAACGCAATCATCTGTATTGACCAGCGCAACTTAGATCCATCTTGGCAACACTTAAGCCACCTTGGCTCCTCTCCTTGTCAGTATTTATAGGTTGTGGTATATTTCTGAGTATTTTTAACTCAGAGTTCTCTTTTCACCGAAACCGCAGCGTTTAACCAGAGTACATGGAAAAAACGCCATTAAGGGGTGTCACACCGGGAGCAGCGCGGCGCGGCATTTTTCAATTGCCGCTGCACGATTGCTCTTGAAAAACTAAATCTATAAGTCACACCGGGAGCGGTGCAGCGCAGCGCAGCGTGGAGCGGCAAAATAGTTACCGCGCTGCGGTTTTTTATATTACTCAAAAACACAATATTGCGGCTGCCGCTGGCGGCAATTTTTTGACTTTGACGTCCTAAAACTTCAGACGCAAGGTAACAGGAATACATTCATTGGAAAGCTGAGACGATTTGCTATCATTTGACATCTTGGTAGGGTATATATCAAGAAAGTTACAGGGTGTAAGGTGAAAGAAGTACTTAAATTCTTAACCCGCCTGCTCATACTTCTGAACCGACGCGTCTTACCCTCCCCCTTAATCTTCTAGTTGTTTTCTTGTCTCCACCTCAGCTATCAAACTCAATTATGAAACACCCTGTATAAATATTCTTCCGAAACTTCGAAAATTCAAAAATCAGCAGTATTATGCAGACCGGACACCAATGACAGACCTCACACCAAAGATGCAAGTGCTTCGTGCATGCACTATGTACTTGCATATTTTATAATAAAAATTATATAAACTATTTGATTACCTCGTCCATCGTTTATCTGCTAAAGTCTGAGACGTTTGATGAAGGCTTCGTAGGTCTTCTTCAAGCAAAAGCGATAGACGCCTTTTGGTGCGGAAGACGATGGGTTGCTGAAAGCACGCTCTGTCTGCCAGTCAAGATAGGTGGATTAGGTCTCACTAACTTGGTTGTGAAATCAAGGTGTCTCCAAGTGCGTGCATTCCAATGAGTGTTTTGCCAGAGAGACACCTGGATTTCCCAACTGTGGGTGAATGTACTGGGAGGGTTCGGCATAGGGGAGTACTACTACCTGCTCTCTGTTCGACCACCCTATCCTCGTGACTGGCCGCAGGATCTAATCTCAACGATTCAGACCTGGGGCAGAATCAGGCCAGCATTTCACCTTAAGTGGAATGCTCTACGGTACACGCAATTCGCGTCGATTCCAATCAGGTTTAATCCTGAATTAATAGATTCAGTGTTCAGTAATGCTCGAGGTTTTGAAGCTGACACGCATACACTGACGGTTCTCGGAGATATTATTGATATCTCTGGAAACTATCGAATAAACACTAATACTCCACAACTACACGACCTGGCGGCTTCTGCGCGGGAGAGATTTCACCAACTTGGGACCAGTGACCCTGGCACTAAGTTGGAAGATGCTTTCGTTCTAGACAGACCGCCTCACACACCTTTCAGCACACTTACAACACGTGTGCTCCGTGACGTGCTTATGTCAATAAGACCTCCGGAGTATACAGGATACAACAGATAGCGAACACACCTCGGGGAGAATATGGGCGTGATGGGAGGGATAACTTGCAGAGTAGTCTACAGTTATCCTTCTAGTTACAAAGATGCTGATGTAGCATTTAAATTGCTGCATCACAGTCTTATGCATCCTAATCAGTTATCACATATCGACCGGCGGGTTCAGAGGATCTGCACAGTTTGTTCTTGTGAAGGCACCTTGTTTCACAGGTTCTTCACTTGTCCAGCTTTGCAGAGTCTGATGGAACTGGTGCGCGATATGTGTCAGTTGATCCACCCGAATTTCGGCATTACTAGGACAACGTTTCTATGGGGACCAAAGGTTTGTAGTCGGGTGAATTGTTTGATTAGCTTTGTGTTGACACTGGCCAAATCTACAATTCACTTGTACTACATGAGAGCCGGAGATGGGAATCAGAACACTGACCCACAACACCACGCACAAGCACTTAAGCACCACTTCCTTGACAGATTGAAGAGACGTTTACGTCTTGAATATCTGGCAACGAACGCAGACACATTCAACTGCACATGGCAACCACTATCGTCGGTGCAGGACGGAGCTCTTCTCTTCCGCTGGTGATAGCAGGCCGCAGCATTTGCAACACTAGTCCACGGGGCTTCTCCCCGCTTAGGAATCGTTGCACGTGCTGTGGGAAGGACAAGTACTCTGTTAGAGATGCTAAGCTGGAGGGATGATGAGGGCAGTTTGTAGAGGTCTATGATACTACAGGCTGCCCTCGCGGGACTCTATAACGGTGTCGCGTAAATTTTTCGTTCGTTCGGTTTCTCTTTTTTCTAATTCGGTTTCGATCTGGGTTCTAAAATACAAAATTTTTTCTTGAAAATTCGTTCGTTTAGGGAATTCAATTTTGCCACTTGCCTGATTGTTAAAATTGGGACAAGTTAAAAATTTTTCTTTTTTATTTTTCAAAACTTTTAGTGTCCGTTATACATTGTCTCATTTGTGCATTTAATGTTACTCCATTTAGTTATTTTAATTGTTAGTGTCTAGTTTGCTTTTATTGTCCCTATTGACTCTGTCATGTTTGTATTTTGTTTTTTTAGATTAGTTAGTGCCTTTTTATATACACATTGTAAAACCTTTTGCCACTTAGTTTTAAGGATTTTGAAAAGAGCCAAAGAGCCACCAAACAAAGAGCCTAAATATAAATAAAAAAAAATAATATACATTCAAAGCTTAGTTTTATGTCATGATTGAGGGACCAGTTTAATAATGTATCCATAGTAATAGTCATTGGCATCTTTTCAAACTAATATTATATTCAACTATTAACATTTAAAATAATTACCTGCATATTTTAATTTCGGAGCAGAGGTAGTGAATTGTAGTTGAGTATGGTCAAGCATCGTAATATTGCGATTCATTTCGAGGATGTTTTGAACAAGGAGAAATAGTTTAAATCTTGACCTCTAATTCGTAAATCTGTTACCATTACCATTTACCATTCTTAAAATTAGTGGGTGCTCATGTTACAAGTGTGTCTTGAATATCTTAACAAATAATTAAATTGAATTGGCAACAAACTTAAAGGAGGGATCACACCTCAAGTAGTGTGATCCCTCCTTTAAGTTTGTTGCCTTCATATGTCGATATTTCTCAACGTAAAATTCCACCCGGGACCAAATTACTCTGAATCATAATAACAAAATCTCTGACGGAATCCTTCCACGTTAGCAACATACCTTGCAGTACCTATAGAACGAAACATTCGCGGATATTAGAATCTTTCGGTTATACAGCTCTGAATTAAAAAAGCGATAAAAAAAAATTTATTTTTCTCCTCGAGAAAAAATATATGATAGTAATATCATAAAATGCTTCCAATTCTATGTACATAAAAATATTGTATATATATATATGGAATTCTGCATATAGCTCAATAATTTTACCACAAGCCACCTCATATCCTTCTTCGAGATACATATCCTGGCTGCTGACACATGTAATTTCCTTGCTTGCAGTGGAAAAACTCTGGAGAAATTTAAGCTTGGAGTACACCGCATGGATTTCACACCTATATAGCATGTAAGGATCCAATTTCATTAAGTGTACACAGAGTCAACGTTTGTTCTTTGTTCATTTGAAACGCGAAGCATAACTTTAAAGGACTCACTATATCCAACTCACAGCAAAAAGAATGGAGCTTTCAGACGGCACGTAGTGTTTACATTACTAACTGCATATTCGAGTAACATTAATTATTTTTTTTTTATATTAGATGGAATATACAATGGCAATGGAATTCATCACAACAAGCTCTGGAAAGGGATACATACCTAACAGGACAAAGCAGAGCACAATTATTTATGTGTGCTTAATTATGGCCGTAAGAAACGAATCTGCTGGTACATAGTTTCACTCTTCTCTTACCCTCTGCAATCCCATTCAGGACAAAGTTTTTCCTTATGACGACGATTGCCATTTGCCAGTACTTAAGTACTTCACTAGAAATGAGCACAGACCAGAAAAAAGACGAGCCCGAAACGAAGATGTTTTAATTTTTCGAAAAAGAATGCTAAAGTAGGTAAGAAATTGCAGTTGGCAGTTAGCACTTTTTATAGTGTTTTGCGGGCAAAATCCCGGGATGCAGCAACAACACGGAAAGCATCTAATAAATTAAGAGATAACATTTCTTCTTGACATTGTGGATGATGCATTGAGAAGCGGTGCAACTGCAAAGTTGTGCTTTTGAAAAGATGCAAGCCCTCTTCTCTGCTCGACTGCCCGAATTGGTGTCGTACTGGTATGGATATGGTTACATATTACGGCAGAGTTAGCTGCATTTCGTAATAAGCTGTCCCCATCAAGATCCGTTCGGAGAATTTCTAAGAGGAAAATTTTTCAGAATTTTTTGCCAACCAGCGTCATTGAAAAGGCCCTTGAACTCTTTTAATATACGTGAAATTCTTTCAGTCTAAATTTGCTCCGTCCCACGAAATGAATTTTTCTGACATTACCTTTGGGTACCATTTTCACACAACATGAGACCCTGACCTTCTTCATGTGCCTTTTAAAGGTTTTTAAAGAATTTCGCATCATTTAAATTGACATTCAAGACATTTTGTGTCGTTTTCATGAAACTAATAGTTAGACTCAAGTGCTGCAAATAGAAAGAGCGGGAGTTCGGGACTGTAATAAAATATCGCGTATACAAAAACTAGTGCCTATGTATCAAATTGTTTTCACTTTTACAACCTATATGAAATCACAGGAATCATTAAATTCAGAAAGGTAACATGGCTACAAAAAATATTTTACAATAGGAAAAAATGGTAAAAGGCAGAGAGAGGATGAAGAAGTCTTCTTTGCACAGTTCGGTATAAGAAAGCACTTCGAAATCTCAGTATGCACAAAAGATTTTTGAAATTTAAATGGCATGCATGCAGTTTGCAACGCAAGAATTGCGTGCTGGTAAATATTAATCTAGTATTTCAATATGTCGCGGCAATCTGGTGGTCCCTTTCACAAATAAAAAGAATCCCATCTCTTAGGTCTAATTGACTCTCACTACAATATTCCAATGAAGCCAAATATCTAAGATTTATCCTAGACTGATGAAATGATAACCAAAAAAGCTATGTAGATATTCGGTTCATGCCAAATGCTTTTCGTCAAAAAGTGGAATCTGTAATACACTAAAATTACCTTATGGATCTTTGAGAGTATAATCAGACCCATACTTTCGTACGAAGCATATATCTGGTGACTAATAACGAGTGGAAAAAACTCGTTTACAATCGAAAAATCTTTTTAAAAAAAGAAATTTCAAAACAAAAGCAGGCGTTTCGTAATAGCAGGAACCGTATTACTCATCAGTACGGTTCGGTTTCTGCCTGCCGTATACGCCAAAGTGCACAGCCAAACTGACCTCATACCTATATGCACTTAAAATAATTTTTAAGTGTGAATTATATACGAGGCGGAATACTAAGTATTTATTTGAAGCAAGATAAGCCCTATGCGGGACTAGCATTTCATAAATAAATAAGTTCATAGCGAATTTAGTCAATATGAAATTTAAAAGGAAAAAGTAGACAATATAGCTAAAATCGGAGCCGGCAGTATATATACATACATATACCGAACAGCCACTTTAGGGAAGAACTATAAAAATGAGAAGAAAGGATCACCTCTGGCGTAGCGCGGTTTATATTAGGCAAGCAAAGATATTCTTTACCTCCTCTCCTCGTCCGAGGTGCAAACTTATTGGACTTAGCAGCCATTCATATAGGCTGTTTACTAATACCGTCAGTGAGCATGGTCAGTTCATTTATTTTATGAAGAAGATAGGCATACTCACTGTGTCGACTGTGCGAAAAGCAAGACAAAACTTTAAGTATATTATATACGAGTGGCCGCGTTTGCAACTTTAAGGCTGCGAGTCACTGGAGTAGCATTTATCCCTTCAACTATAGGCTTGCAAGATAATCCTAATCTCCTAATATAGGAAAAATTAATTTCTTTCTTAGAATTTATATCGACCATATTTCTTCAGAACTCGTGTGAATTATTGGTAGCTGCTGAAGACGATTCGAATAAGTTGTGTGTTGTGTATGGGCAGTCTCGGCTTCATATAAAGGGTTTTCCAATAAGAGGTGTTATTTTAATATTCAAAGAAAAATGCCATTTTTTGAGATAAATGATCGGATCTTTATTTCATTATAAAGAGGAAGCTATGCCGTTAATAACGGAAGATAACATCAGCCAAATGACCACCACGATCACCCCTACACAACCATATCCTTTTCATGAAATTTTCCATAACCAAATCGCAAAGTGTCCTATGTCCTCGATAGCCTCTCGAATTCCATCTTTGAGGTCTTGAATCGGCGCTGGGCTGTTGGCGTAGACCTTCTCTTTCACGTAGCCTAAAAGGAAGAAGTCGCAGGGTGTTAAGTCACAAGATCTCGGTGGTCAATTGTGATCACCTCTTCGAGAGATAACACGGTCCGGAAACTTTTCCCGTAAAAGATCAATGGTTTCGTTGCTTGTATGGCACGTAGCGCCGTCTTGTTGAAAGTAAACGTTGTCCAGATCAATACTATCCAATTCCGGCCATAAAAAATCATTAATCATCTGTCGATAGCGCAATCCATTCACCGTAACTGTTGCTCCAGCCTCATTTTCGAAAAAGTAAGGTCCAATGACCCCGCGGGACCATAAACCGCACCAAACAGTCACATGTTGAGGATAGAGAGGCTTTTCAACAATAACTCTTGGGTTTTCCGAGCGCCAGATGCGACAATTTTGCTTGTTGACGAAGCCATCGAGGTGGAAATGGGCCTCATCACTCACGATGAGTTTTCGATGGAATTCCGGATCATTTTCATGCATTTCAAGGACCCAATCAGCAAAGACTCGACGTTGTTGATGATCGGCCGGCTTGAGTTCTTGTGTTAACTGAACTTTATAAGCCTTAAGACCCAAATCTTTATGCAAAATACGGTGTAATGACGTTTGTGGAATGCCTAATTCCAAAGAACGACGAGGAATGGACAAACCTGGGTTTTCTTCAACACTTTCGGCTACAGCAGTAATATTCTCGGCTGTTCTTGAGCGACGTGCACGGGTTTTATTTTTCACATCACTAACTTGTCCCGACAGCTCGAATTTTTCTACCGATTTCTGTATTGCGGTCCGACAAGGTGCTTCACGACGACCCAAAAATGTTCGAGTTTTACGAACCGTCTCTGCCACATTTTCACAATTTTTATAGTGAATTTTAATCATTTCAGTGCGTTGTTGAATCGTGTATCGTTCCATTTTTATTAATGGCGTAGTTTCTACTTGTCAAATGTCAAAAAATGACAGCACCAAAAGTGACACCTACCGAAATAGCTTGCTAATTAAAATAACACCTCTTATTGGAAAACCCGTTATAACCACCAATAAACCACACGAATTCTGTAGAAATATGATCGCTTTCAATTCTAAGAAATAATTCAATTCTTTCCTACATTGAAAACAATTTATAAATGCCTGAGACAAAAATCCGCGATGACGCTCCTACCTAGATCTACGCTCATACAAATTTTTAGCTAACAAGCCCAACCAATTTAATCCAACTTCCACGAAGCCGAGACTGTCCAGAAACAACACACAGCTTATTCAAATCGTCTTCAGCTGCTACCAATAATTCACACGAATTCTGAAGAAATATGGTCGAAACAAATTCTAAGAAAGAAATTAATTTTTGCCTATATTGAAAAACATTTTTGGTTCGTACCCACCGTTACCAACTACTCAGTTTTTGCTGAGAAACTCAGTTTTTCAGTTTTTACCGTGAAATTCTCAGTTTTTTTTAGTTTTTAGCCTGAAATGCTCAGTTTTCAGATTAAATTTTCTTTGTTTTTCAGTTTTTCTTATGTTGTCCTTTAAAGTTTTTACTAAAATTGTAAATGAATGAACCAATTATTGAACACCCTGAATACATCCCTGTTCCTTAAGGCCGGGCGCCCACTGGAGTGGTGTGTGAGCAATGTGGCAGTGGCGTGGTTTTGGCGTGCGATGTGGCAACAAAGTGGTGTGGCAGTAGAATGGTGGCGGATTGGTATTAATATTATTAAGCGCGCATCAAAATGGCAAGTAGCGTATCGATTAAGTAATTCAACCAACATCAACAGTAATAACTAAGGAGAAGTGACATCCACTGCCACTTACCACTCGAAAATTAAACTTGTCGGAGACTAGTGGCAATCAAGTGGTGCCACGCCACTTGTCAAATGCCACGCCATCGCCACTCTATTTCAATGTGCGCTATTCTATTTGTTTTTACGGGACTAAATTTTTTCACTTACCATTTAATCGCCACGCCACTGCCACATTGCTTACACACCACTCCAGTGGGCGCCCGGCCTAACAGAGAAGTTTAAGATGTGCGTTGCCGTCTCATATTCTCACCACACTCAGTGTAGTACACTCACAAAAGCAAAAAAATCATGGAAATACTTGAATTAAGCAATATAAATTTTTACATCCTTGTGTAACACGATGTTTAGTTTTAGAATTAGTTGTTAACCGGTTAATAATTTTAATCGAGCCATTACGAAAATATTTTGCACATCTTTTTGTAAAATAAAATCAGCAGAAAAACTATTACGAATTATATCTAATCCCATTAATGAAGCGTAGGTATGTCGTATAATTCAAAACGTATCAATTCTTTGAATAAATTATATCAAAGTGAGTCGCCAAACTATTAAAACTATACGTGATATGGAAACACTTTTACGACTCATTTTGGACAACTACATATGTTTTGATCACGTAAAAAATACAGGACTTATTTGAAATAGAATATAAAAACCCTCAAGTTTTTAAAAGCTGCATTTATTTACCTCCAAGTGTGCAATCTATTTTAAATACAATAAATAAACTGGAAATAACAGAAGAATTTAACAAAAAATTACTAAGCATTTTATATAGAATTTTCTTCACAAATTTTTTCAAAGATCAGTGATCCCATCTTAAGGAGTTTAAGTATTATTAATCCAGAGAATGTAATCAAGGGCCAAAATGAAAGTACAAAAACTTTCCAAAATTAGTACCAAATATACAAAAGTTAGATGACGAATGGAGAGCTGTGAGTTTTGGATTTTATTCCTTTAAAAAATCTAACCGATGAGGAATATTTTAAAAAAATATCACTTTCTAAGAGGCACGACGATTCTTTAATTTTCCTTAAATTTTGTAAACTCTTTTTTGAAATGTTATGCCTCCCTCATTCGTCTGCTCATGTAGAAAGGGTATTCTCAGCAATTAACATCAAAAAAACGAAAGTAAGAAATAAACTCGGCACAGATAACTTCTGTAGAATTCTTTATTCGAAAGATTACTTAAAACGAAGGAACATGAATTGCTTTAACGCGAAAGGAACTAAAAATATGTACCAAATATTAAATCAAAATATGTATGATTTTGATCGAAATAAATAAAGCTGTACTTTTTATTATTATTTTTTTTTTTGTAAAGGCAAGATTGTATCTAAATGTTAACTCGCTACTTTTTGTTATTTAATTTATATACTGGATTATATTTACGTTTTCGTTTACATGATAACTAATAAAAGAGATTTAGATATGATTTTTCATTTCTCATTTTTTTTCGCAACTTCTTAGCTTTTTTCTCAGTTTTTCTGATAGATTCAGTTGGCAACGCTGTTCGTACCCTTGATTCCGAGCTCAGTGAGTTCTTGAGTTTTGCTATGAGCTCTTCCATACATCACTTTCTTAGTACTACCGTCGATACCTGGGTATTTCTTGTCGGTGCTATTAGCATTCATATTTATCTTGAATATTTATTTTCTACGAAGCATGATGTCGCAAATGTAATCACACTCACATTTGAGAAAATGTCGCTGTTATCGATGCAATGAAATTCGATTTGAATTCCACTTCTTTAATATATTCAACAGGAACGCACTTGTGCGTTCGCAGCGAAAGTCACCGCCACATATTACGTTCTCGTAAATGGATTCTAAACGTAAACGCACCTTAATTTAGTGAACGACCAAGGTTGGAAAGTAACGATGTAAGTAAAAATTATATTATATGTCAAATTAAACCTTTTTTGCAATCTAATGTTGCGGTCCAAACATATCGAACGTTTCCGATCATTTCGTAAACTAGTATTTTCTGGTAATTAGTAATTTACATCAGAAGAAATATTATAAAAATCTGCGTGCAGAAATCTCGTTTTCCTTTTTCAATACACACAGCGCTATTACAAATTGCTCTGAGTGTATTTTCAACATAAAATAAATAATGAGTTATTTACAAATAATGAAGAAAAATGCTGAATGACTTTAGTAAAACTTAATTTGAGGGATAACTACCACTAATGGAAGTATTTGTGTTTATATTAAAGAGATATTTTTAGACACCAATAGTGCAAAGATCATTCACTATACTTTATGTTTATTTCCATCTATTATTTACATTTGTTTAATGGTTCATCAAGCACAGTGCATTGACTGTTCCCTTGCTCCTTTGGAAAGAATTAATACTTTTGGTAGAAAATTACTCAATACGCATCTACTTATGCTTCTTTATCAAAGGTATTTTTTTATTCTAACTATTTAAAAGTCTCCGTACTCAAGGTAAAAGTTTTGAACTTATTTATGCACTATTCCATAACACCTATAGAAATATGTATAGTTCAAATACTTGTTTACCCTTGATTTATTAAAAAATTTCTCCAAATTTTACGGGTATTTCCACAAAATTTGTCGAAAAATTTACATTAATTTAATTCAGACTCTCTATAGATAGGTGAAGCTTACCTATCTCCAAAGCAAAAAGTGTACTTTTCCTTCAAGTTAGTGAAATATGCTTAAACTTTGTGGCACAAATTGTTACCACCGAATTTAGGGAAATATATTTTATAGTGTATAGTCAATTTTGTACAAGTGAAAAAGTGGATGTTGTTCGATTTCGGTAATCAAGCGTATTGTTTCACCATTGGTCCATGTTGACTCCTGCTTCCTTCTCCGGTTTGCCTTGTTGTTATCTGCCATTTTGTTAATTATGTGTTTATTTATATACTGTATACTCCTGGTGAATATAATAATATATAATTTTATAACATAATACTAACTCTGTATAAACTTGTCTCCTGCAGTCTGTTCTATACTCCTATCACTACGTGCATAAAACTATTTTTTTTAACAGGTATACTGGACAGATATCTGTTCAGTTCAAAAATTTAGCGGGCAGATTGGCAGACGATGTTCAAAAATTTGTCATATAGAAAAAATGGTTGCTTAACTATTTCAGGGGCAATGGTATAAAACATATACCACATTTTTCAAAATTTCTCCAGTGAAATTTGACAACGGTACAAATTCAATACCATACGAGGATTCGTTCTCAGAACATATTCTTTGTAAAAAAATTATAATATCTTGGTAGGCGTACGGAACTGTACGCAAATTCCATGAAAAACATAAGATATTTTTCCTACTGTCAAATTCATAACGGTATTTATATTCTTATGGTATCGTGTTCAGGCGAATTAAGGTGTTTTGTTCCTAGTTTAATTTTAAACTAACAGGCGATTATATGAAATCATATTGGCGTTTACTGTGAATTATTTTTAAAAGAGATTTGAGAGGTTAGACTAAGTGCTTAGTTTTATATACCACCACACAAAAAATAATTTTCCCGAAAACAGGTAAACATTTTTAAAAGGTAGAAAGAAGGATGTTTTGTTATTAAACTATAATTGAATACAGTCATGAATCGAAAAAGAAAAGATACTACCATTTTATGAAGAATCCGAAAACGAAGAACCATCTACTTTCGAAGTATCTCAGCCTTATGTAAGTCACTTTTACCAAAATATAGCATATTTAGTCCTACAAGTGTTGAAACATTATAGATGTCAAGGGATGATTTCGAAACTGATGACGAAATTATTCTGACCAATTTAAAAAAAAGTTTGGAATGCAAAAGCTTTTAATACACCAAAATGGAGCAGAAATTTCCGTTAATCTGAACCAGAACAATTCAATCCATCGGAGATTATTGCAAATTTCCTTCAAACGATCCAAGGGATCTTTTCAGTGCATTACTCACTGATGAAATCGTTGAACATATAGTATTCCAAACTAATTTATTTGCACAGCAATCGGAAAAGTTTTATCTGCCTACCAATAGCTCAGAAATCAACGTTTTTATTGGAATAAATTTTCTTATGGGAATAAAATCGCAAGCGAGCTACCGCGATTACTGGTCTAGTAGACCTGAATTGAACGACCCATATATATCCAAACTGATGTCAGTCAAAAGGTTTAGTTGGATTTTAGGAAATATTCATTTGAATGATTCGTCATTGATGCCTAGCAGGGATCCTCCAAATTTCAGCAGACTATACAAAGTACAACCCTTACAGGATATGCTTCTGGAAACTTATCAAAAATGTTTTGATCCAGGACTACTTCTTGTGGTAGACGAATCGATGATTAAGTTTAAAGGTCACTATTCTCTGAAGCAGTACTTACCTAAAAAGCCCATAAAAAGAGAATATAAAGTATGGATGCTTTCCGATAAGAGTGGTTACATATGTAATTTTGAAATATACACAGGCAAAAAAGGCAATGATATTCAGAAAAACTTAGGCGAAAGCGTCGTTTTGCACATGAGCTCTCCTTTTATAGGTAAAAATCAAAAATTGTATTTTAATAATTTTTTTACAACATGTAATTTGATGATTGAGTTGAAGCGGAATGGGATATACGTACTGTACAAGCCAATCCGAAATTTACCATCAGACTTGAAAGAGGACAGGAAACTCTCCTGCGGTGAATTCGACTGGAAAACAAATGACAAAAGATCGGTTACTATGCTTTCAAATTTCCATGATCCTGAAAAAGTAACTAAAGTTACACGAAGAAAGCCCGATGGTATTTCAGAGTTAGTTCCTTGTCCCGAAGTTATTACCGAATATAATTCAAATATGAATAATGTTGACTAGCTCAAAAAATATTACGATGTTGAAAGAAAGAGTCACAAATGGTGGCATAGGATTTTCTTTCATTTTTTGGATATGTGCGTCGTGAATGCTTATATCTTATCAAAATTTGTCGACTACAAGCTACCTCTAAAGGAGTTTAAATTGGATATTATCAACTATTTCACAACTATACCATTGCCTCAAAAACGAAAATCTAAACGAGAAAAAGTTCAAATAAAAAACAACAAGCCTTATGTTGACCCATCCATTCGAGCGGCAGGCTTATCATATCAGCCAATACAATGTACATTACGGCTCTGTGCCAAATGCAGTAAAAAGGCGAACACAGTGGATGTGCTCTACGTGCAACGTTCCTTTGTGCCTTAGTAAAACAAAAACGTGTTTTAGAGATTTTGACAAAAAGTGATCAGTGATCGTATTATATGCGGTGGTATAAAATGCATACCATGTCCTTACGCAGGACTCTGCAATTAAACAATATTAATTTTAAATTTTTTTTTTTTTTGTTTTTGTAAAATAAATGCAATAAACTCAGTTTGACTAAATTTCGTTAATTTTTTTAATTTTATCATATCGTGGCCCTGAAAGAGTTAAACGTGCGGCAAACGTCTGGAGATTTTTGAGTGGCAGACGTTGTCACCAGATATCTGTCTAAATTTGCCACACCTATCTACCCACCCAAATGGGCAAATATCTGACATACTGTCAACTCGTTTAGGAGCACCTTTAGTATTTAACACGCTAGATCGAAAAAAAAACACAAAGTTTAATAAACTATGGTTAAAAACAGATATATTCATTTGGCTCTCCAAATAAATAGAACTAAAGTGTATTTATCTATTTTTTAATAAATGTATCAATTTGTAATTATTTTCATCTTTCTAAGCTAATTTCTACCTAAAATTTTTAACCCTAAAAGATGCTTTTTTTTTTATTACAAATGGCCATCCAAATATTCAGCAATTATGGCTACTGGAAACGGGTACATAAAAAAGAGAAGATATAGGGTTTCAGTTCTACTTAAAAGATTATACATCTTGATATAAAACACAAAATTTCATACCATGACTTCAACACCTACATAAGCAGGAATACACGCTTATATAGATAACAAATTCCTATATAAAGATGTAAATTGTTGTGTTAAGAATATATATTTCTATATAGCATTTGTCAGGGCGGATTTGATCACTTGGGCGCCCTAGGCCTATGGAAGATTGCCGCCCCCCTACTCCCTGTAAAACACGAAAAATTGAATGATCTATATCCAGTGAAGGGACCCCAGGCTAGAATTAGCGGAGTAGGCTGCCTCATAAATCGGAGTAGATTTGAAAAAAATGGAGTAGAATTAAAAATAACACTTTCCAACGAATTATTTTATTTAAAAAAACGAAAAAGTATAAAAATGTAACGAAATACCCACAACTACAAGAAAAAATCGCCGCCCCCTAAATCTGCCGCCCTAGGCCCGGGCCTACTCGGCCTATAGGGAAATCCGCCCCTGGCATTTGTAGTGCTATATAAGCATAGTAGAGAAAAGACCGAAACAAAAACATTCATATAGCACTTAAGTTCTTATTTCGTGGCGAGAATTCCTATATGAGAATTCCCATCAGACAGCGTGGCGTGCTTTGAAAGTCTTTAAGATACACGATGCATTTCGAAAGGCATTTTGCATTTAAGCAACCATTTGGAAGCACACTATATCTCGAGATGACCACTTTGTATGAATTACAAAAATGTCCGTCCCTATACCCAACTAGAAATCGTTTCGTTATGCCTAATTCCATTAAATGTAGAGGCTCTGCAACTGTAAAATCATGTATCATATTCAAGGGAAGCACATGCCGCGACATGACACCTTTGATATAGGAACACATTTTCCATGTAATCTCCTTGATCCTATATAAAACTTCACTAAGTACTGATTGCTCTTATGAACGTTGATACCGAACATGAATTCTCACTGAAATTACTTTTTCCCCGTATTCTTATATAAGGGTTGATTGGAGGTTTGTAATTGTGATGATCAGGAGATACAAATAAGTGAAAAAGGAAATTGGATATAGGCTTCGGGGTGGGGGTTGTAGCATCCACAACGGGCTGTCCACGTGTGAGGTATTAAATTAAAAGGGAAAGAGGGGTAATTAAGTAGCGTGGTTGTTAAAAATACCTTTTTTGGAACTTTCGTTATATACAGCCCCGTTCCTACATTTTGCATATATTTCGTCCGTACTTTCTTTCATATGCATTAATGGTCTGTTGTGAACATTTTTTGTTTGGATGGCAAATTTCCCGAACGTAACGGTTCTTCGCCAACAGGAGATTACAATAAAGCAATTTTTTCCCTAAAAAAATGGCAATTTTCCACTTTAAAAAGGATTGCTTTCCTTTCTTTTCGGGTTATCTCAGAAAGTAATTATCGGATGCAAAAACTAATTAGATATGTGATTAGGGGACAAAATATAGATGCGATGTTATTCTACAAACATGCCTTAACGTTCATATTTAAAAATTTTGTAGAGTTTCTTCCAAGGAGTCGAAATAGGACCATAACCGAAATAATAATCGGTTACGGTCAACCGAAACCGAATTGATTTTTTAACCGTAATAGTAACAACCTTAACCGTGTTGATTTACGGTTTCGGTTAAAAGCTAATCGTAAAATATAATTTTCGGTTTCGGTTACAACTGAAACGTTAGGTTGGACATAAACTGTTGTGGGATTTCTTACAGATTTTAGAAATTGATAGAAAAAAAATTTAATAAAAGTAAAATATTCTTTTAAAAAGTGTGATTGCCGAATTTAAATTAAATTTTTCCCGTTTCAAATGTAGAGTTGTAAAATTCAATATATAATATGTACATAGAATTTCATTAATTCGCATTATTTATATTAAATTTCTGAACGAAACACTATTTCATATAATAGGTAACTATTGGTAATAAGAACAAAAATTTGTTCAATTATGTCTTGAAAGCAGCATTAGTTCGAAAAACCAGGGTTGCCAGACGGACTATTGAATTTTTCCCAGTCCGAATTACAATTTTCCCCAAATTACTAAGGCACAATAAAAAAAATTTACCTTACTTATTTACCTCAATATACTTAATTGTTATTTAAATATACTTTGCACATGTGTTCATACATTGGATATCCATACATACATTCTTATATTTTAAATTATGAAGTCCTGTAAAAAATCAAAAGTACATATTGTGTTATTTAACTTCATCATAGACAATATAATTTACTTAAATTGCTGAAACCGCTTGGAGAACGTCAGCATCTTCTTGCAAATTACTTTTGTAAAGTTCCTCAGAGTTGAATTTTTGTAACATCTGTTTGGTGAGTATAAAATGTGTACAACCATGAGGCCTCATTGAAAATCGTACCCGCATTATTTTATCTCCAGTTTCAACAGCTAGTCTATTTCTTAGCGTATTTTTTACACAATTGAGTGCAGAGAAAGCTCTTCCTACTGAAGCATTGGAGAATGGCAAACTTAATAAACTTAGAACTAGTTTGGATATGTTACCAAATTGCAAACTTCAAGCAGCATTTTTGTTTTATTGAGACTTCAGCCCAAAATTGCTCAGCTGTATTAAGTTGTGACCATTGGTGAAGATGAATCAGATTCCATTCATCAATTGTGGAATCAATAAATAAATAATAATAAATAAATTTGCTTTATTAATTTGCACAATTGAGTCGTATGCCTCATTAATACGTCCATACTCTTGTACATAGGTTTTACAAAATAATGCGTATAATGACTTAATTCAGAAAAAAAAACAATACTAAAACAGAAAGAAAAGTTAAAAATAAGAAAATATAAAAAAAAATAGAATTAAAAAAATAAAAATAAAATTCAAAATGAAATAAGGAAAATAAAAACTAATAAAATAATAAGCTATATATAGTAGAAAAGAGTAATAAAAAAATAAGTAAAAACGAAAAAAAAAATAAGGGCTATTTCCGTATTAAGTATTCACTCAAAGTTTATTAAAGCCTCCATCCTGAAACCCCGCTGACTCCGAAGTGCCCAAACATATACCGGGAGACTATTCCAGACTCTGACTCCATAGATGAAAAAGGTGCGAGAACTATATAGGAAAAAATGACGAGGAACCCGCAATAATAGCGTACGTTGTGATGACAGAAATTCAATATTATCCTTAAGGAATTCGGCAGAATTATTATTGATTATATTGTGCATCATAGCGCATAACAGGTAGTCCAAGTAGTGATCCAACTTACATCTAAAAATTTGCTTAGTTACAGCTGACACGTGATCATATCTCCTGAAGCCAAAAATATATTTAGCGCAAGCATTGAATGCTACGTTTAGCTTCCTACGACTTGAGCTATCAATATTGCAGTATACATAAGCTCCGTAAGTAATAATAGGGATAATCAGAGCCTTAATGAGTCGTTCGCGTAGCAGTCTGGGGGTATACTCTGCATGTCGCCACAAGCTTCTCAATCCGCAGTAAACCTTAGATACAGTAGGATTGATTTGACTTTGCCAGGACAGATCACTATCAATAAGCATACCTAAATTCTTAACCACGGTCTTATATTCAATAGGAGTGCCATTTAGATAAAGATATGGAAAGGATGAAACGTCAAGTGGCTGATTGTAAAGAATTATGGTCTGAGTTTTATTAGGGTTCAAGGATAACTTGTTTCTGAGTGACCAGTTATGTATAAGAGAAAGATCCTCATTAACTTGAGAGATATCGCTAGCAGCACTAGTCTTAGATGACGACTGGAATAACTGCACGTCATCAGCATACAGTATCATGGAAGATTACTTAGGAATTATCACGATATCATTAATATATAACATAAATAAGAAAGGACCCAATATTGACCCTTGTGGGACACCTGATTGAAGAGGTAACAGTTTTGACGAGGACGCATTCAAGACAGTAGCTTGCTTACGGTGAGTTAAATATGACCATATAAAGTTTGCTGTACACTGATTAAAATTGAACTGGGTCACCAATTTTTGATAAAGAATATGAAAATTGACAGACTCAAAGGCCTTGGAAAAATCCAATAAGCATAGTAATGTGGCTCTTCGCAGTTCAATATTTTGTCTAACAGATTCATTGAGATGTAATAAGGCAGTAGCAGTACTGTGCTTAGGTCTGAAACCACACTGCTGCTTTGCGATTAGACAATGAGCCTCCGTATAAGTCCTAATCTGCTCATAGAGTAACCTCTCGAGAACTTTAGATAGTACTGGAAGAATACTTATAGGTCTAAAGTCTTGCGGCACAGAGGGTTTACTTATTTTCTTCATCGGATAAACCTTTGCAATCTTCCACTGTGTCGGAAATGATGATGTTGTAATGGCCGTGTTGAAAATATGTACCATTGGTCTAATTATAAACGGCAAGATGAGCTTAAAGAACCGCAAATCAATATCATCCGACCCTATTGCATTTGATTTGATAGATTTTATAGCAAATGTCGTGTCAATAATAGTGACATTTCTGAAAAAGAATTGGGCTGATATATTATTCACAGTATTGGGGAACACGTTTACATTAGGTAAGTCAGGATTACGAGAACTATTTACAAAAGTAAGTATTAAGTTTGTCTAGGTCAATGGTACTACCGTAGTAATGTTTCGTAATCTTTTATAGTTTCTTTCTAGCTCTGAGCCACCAAACCTCCTCCAGAGATTATAAGCAAGATTGCGCTCAATTATTAATGATTTAACATTATTGTTTATCCATGGCCAGCAATAACGAGTTGTAATAGTTCGTACTGGAACAAATTCATTATAAAGACTTAAAATAGCGCTATTAAAATACTCTACTTGGTCAGTGGAGTTGTTCGTTGCGTAAATATAGTCCCATTCAATAGACGTCGCTTCCTGTTGCAGACTCTCGACATCAATTGAACGAAAGCTTCCGGTCTTGAATGTCCTATGCTTAGCACTTTTAATAGATGGACATACCACGGAAACAAAAACAGCTAAGTGATCACCAATACCAGCCAATGGAAACTCAGCACAAGATTTAACTAGTTCCGGCTTATCACATATAACTAAGCAAGCTTGAGCCATTACCATAATAATATGTTGGATTCGTATTTATAACCTGCAAGTCACTAGAACCCAGCTGAGTTATAAAGTATTCTTTGCTTGAGCTATCGGATAACATATTAATGTTAAAGTCACCACAAATTAAATTCAGGTGATATGCCCCGTATAGCTGCATTAGTTCATCAAAAAAAGGATCAATGTGTGAAATTCTAGGAGGCTTATAGACACACCCTATAAGCCATTTTTGTCCAGACACAAGGATTTCCTGACACAAGGATTTCTGAAGTGCATAATATTCTGCACTGAAAACAGTCACGTATATATAGAGCTACACCACCACCGCGGGAGTAACTAAGATCATTTCGCTACAAATTAAAACCTGGCAAACATACCTACGCCAACAACATTTTTAAACTTTACCACAATATCTGATATATCCGTCTTCATTTGGCAAACTGCAGTAACCGGAGAGAACATACAAAGTTTTTCCAGCCATACTATATTTTCTGGAATTCTACATTGTAATTGCTCGCATAAAATTATTAAAAATGCAGAACATCTTTCTTTAATTAGTTTTAGTTCCTGTTGATTAACTTCAGATGAACATATATGAAAGGAATATCCAAAGTGTATGCATTCAATGCTCATTACATAATCTCGAAATTTGAAACTTGATAAATTCTTTTTAATGACCTTTTCTAAAATATCTGGTGGAATTATCATTCTTAAATAACCAAAAAGTAGGAAGTGAAGCTCTTGCAATAGTTTTAAAGGATCGGCATTGTCCGACTGAAACATTTTATTAACTTTCGTAATTGATTTCAATATATAAGAAAGAAAAGTAAGATATAATTTGTTCGTTTTTGAACAAAGCATCATAGCCAGCTGGTCTGCCATATAGCACCTTTCTTTATCCTTTGCTATTTGGAAGTGCAATTGAAGAGCATCCCATTGCTCTAAAAATTTTACAATAGCTGCACTTCTAGCCAGCCATCGTGTTCCAGAAAGCTTATCTATTTTTAATGGTCTTCTATCCGTTCTTGCTTCATATAAAGTTCTGTATTCTACTTGCCTTTTAGTGCTGTTTGAAAACCAATTGTGACTTTATTTTACAATAAAGCCCAAATTACGAGGCAGTGCTTTGCATGCTTATTCTGCTGCTAGATGCAGAGAATGAGAAACGCATCTTATGACCACAAGATTTTCATTGGTGGATCTCAAGATAGATGAAAATGAATGATTACGTCCAATCATCAGATTGGCGCCATCCACACCGATTCCAATAAGTTTTTTTTATATCCAGACTATCTTCAACAAGCTGTGATTTAAAAGTTTCTGCTAATGTGGTAGCATCACCTACTACGATAGGTATTATTCTATAAAATTCTGTTCAAATATTTTGTTTAGTCATGCTGAAATATCTTATCATAATACAAAGCATTTTTGTAGCATCTACTGCAGTACTTTCATCTACAGTCATTGAAAAGAAGCTCTCGCCGATATCGGTTATCAAATCTTGTAACAGGCAAGGGGAAATTACATTCTTTATTAGTGCAGTACATTTTGTTCGATGTAATTTTACATCACTCAACACCTTGGAATATTCGTCCAAATCTTTTAATATAACACCAAGATGGTCTACAACAGAAATTGAACAATGTTCTGATATGAACGCCGCGATCTTAAGTTCGGCTATTTTACGACTTTCCGTAATTTGTTTATTAAAAACTGAGGTAACTTTGATGCTACTGCTACCTGCTTGTGCAAATTTAAATGCCTCTAAGTGCTTCGTGCATTTGCCATGGTTGTGCAAATCTCTCTTGTGAGCCTGAAGTGTACATCTACATAGCTTGCAGAAAGCTTTGGTATCATCTTCAGTGATTGCTGCTGAAAGCCAGTCTTAAAATAATAAAATAACAATAATAAATAATTAAAATACTGTTTTAAAAGACGATCATTTTAGTAAGTTGTAACTACAATCAGGGTATTTAGTTAAGTATAACAAAGTTTAGTAAAGATCACTTCACCATTTCTTAATGAAAATTTTAAAACTAAAAATTACTCTGAATGACGTCCCTATGCAGAATCACTAAAATTTATTTATTTTCCATAATTTTGAGAATATGAACTCAAATCAGTACGGTATGTTCAACAATTTAAAATTGTTCGAATTTTCATTCAGATTCTAAAGCTACAATAATAATTTCCACACTTTGTACTCGAGATTTGCGCAATTGTGCTCCACTTAAAAAAAAAACCGAAATATGACAAGCTAAAATTACGCTAATTTTTCTCTATATCTGTAGAAATTTATTCCATCAATTTTCTAAGAATAAGTTATAGAGAATACTTTATATATTTCAAAAGTGTTGATAACGCAAAGTTGCTTACCTGAAAATTAAAGCTCAGACTCCCATGCTTTCCTATATCGCCTGGTGGTACTCTTTGCGATCTTTTAAATCTTTTATTCCACTAAGCACGAACACTTGGCAATTATTTTTAAATGAAAGATTTGCTTGCTTGCTTGTGCATTACAAAACATAGCCAGCAGAAAAGGTAAACTTAAGATTTCCCCGAATCCCTGCCTGCCATATAAATATACATTCGCTCGATGATGAGTTTAAAAAAAAAATTCGCCACAGCTGCCCAGTGTGGCTATATAGCATGAAAACTAAAACTGTGCTAAGAAGTTTAAAATTATTATATTACGTAGGTTTCACGTACCTACTTCGTAAAAATTACAGTAAGATTTATGTTTTTTGAATACGTGAAATATATCCCCATTTTTCGCAATTTAAAAAAAAGTTCCCCATGATTTTCCACAATATTATCGTATCCCCAAAATTTTCCCCGGGAAGAAATTATTCCCCAAAATGGGGAAAAACCATTCAATCTGGCAACCCTGCGTAAAACCATAATGTCGGCCTTCAATATGTATACAAATTCTAAAGAAAAAATTTCTTTTAAATTCCTAGGAAAAAATTGAAGCCTCCCTGCATCAGGTCAAGACATCGTTGCTATTTGGTTATATCAGCAAGTCGAGGCATCGCCAATTTTATATTCTAGCGAAGTGTTGCAGATTTTTATTCTACTTGTATGGCTTTGTAACTTATTAGTTTGCCTATGCTAGATATTGTTGTTTTACTGTAAATATGCTATGCGAGCCAACCAGTGAGACTAGGCAAAAAACTGAAAAACTTTAAAAACAAAATCTAAGGTGCCACTGTAATATCATCCGACATCTCGGCAGAAAAGTTAGTCGCCTCGTAAGAGAGAGAATTTCACAAGACTGGTCATACAATTCCTTTTGTGGACGGTACCAATTGAAATGGGTTTTTGAATTTCGGTCGCTCTATTTCGGTACACTTTTAATTTCAGTACCGAAGTCAAGACCAATTACAACAACCTATATATGACAGGTTTCCGTCCCATTTCGACTCCCTGGTTTCTTCTGTGCTGAAAGACGACCAAATTGAGCTTTTTTCGGGTCACCTCAAATTATCTTGACACACTAAAATCGATATATTTTTGTAAATGTTGGGCGAATTTCAATAATTCGTTTTTCCAAATATTGCTATGGTATGAGGCATTACTAATATTTAAATTTAAAGGATAAGCCCAGAGGGGTGAGCAGGGCTGGAGATAAAAACAGCGAAGTTCTCAATTTTTTTTGCAAATAAAATATTTGAAATCAAATTTTTAGTATCGAAATACCGAGGACTGCTAAATTAGGGAGTCAATTACAACCAATATTTGCTTTAAAAGTAATGTTTTTCACTAAACCATGATCCAATTCTAATTACCGAATCTAAGATGATTTGGTTTCATCGGTCATTACATTACTTTTAGTGTCATCTTTCTTCTATATTTCGCAACTTAAACATTTTTTCTCTTGAAATTATTATCTATAATCTGTCATCTTTCATTAAAAAAAAATACAAGTCATTATTCGAATTCGTTTAGGAACAATTACCAAATTAGATTGTATGGTTCGCTAAAATTTTTCGCCTCAAATTTCCAACCTGAAAATTGATTTGGAAATTTTATTCTTCGAGATGACATTTATTTCAGTTTTTAAATTTTTCCTGTAAGAAG
Source organism: Dioctria rufipes (assembly GCA_963924295.1). Lineage (NCBI taxonomy): Eukaryota > Metazoa > Arthropoda > Insecta > Diptera > Asilidae > Dioctria > Dioctria rufipes. The sequence continues at coordinate 280,668,158 of OZ002740.1, read as the reverse complement.
ATTGCCTATACTAAATTTCAGGAATTCTCAGAATTTATTTTCCCATTAAAAAATGAAATAAAATAAAATTTAAATAAATTGTCATTCCGATTGGACCTCACGGGCCTGGTATTTCTATATTCTATAAGTGTTTAAGTTCGACAAGTCTCTGAGCGTATATATGCGCCTATAGGCAACAATGAGGTTATTTTTCTGAGCGCATAATACATATATGCCCGAAGTACCGAAATAGTGTTATTTACTACTGAGGACTTCTAGCACTTTTTTTCTATTTTTAATTTGAAGCTGGAATTCTTACCTTTCTAAATACAAAAATTTCGATAACATTCGGATTCGTTTGTGAGACATGATTTTTTAAATAACCGTATACTGAAAGTAACCTGTGTATGTACGTATCCCACCCCCAACCAAAATCTCGACTAAATCGATTTGCAAAATTCCTTTTGCTGCTTTTTTGTAATATTTTTTGCTGATTTTTTTAGCATTTTTCCTCCCCTCCCAAATTCGTTGCGAAAATTAATATGCGACTACCAAAATTTCTGTATAAAAAATTCTCTTCGAAACTTACTTAAACGAATTGTCATGAATCCAATTTTTTATTTTTTTCTGGATGCACGCTTGTTAGGACATTATCCATACGAAATGACCTTCATCTATTTAAAAATAATAAACACTATAAAAATTTTGCAAGCCTACTTTCCACCATCTATCGGCGATCTTTGAAAACTCACACAAATGGCATTTATAGAGTCAGCAATCTACATATCTCCACTACCGTTGGCATTCTGTCTGAATGAATTGGGCACTGTTGTTTAAATTCTTCGTTAATTTAACCGCGACAATTCCCGCGAATATTTTCAAATTTAAGAATTTTACGAGCGGTACGCTTATAAGAAAATCGCAATTTTTACATTCTTCCGTGCCTCGGTATGTGGGTAATTTTTGGAAAGGTTTCAGCGATAAATAGCAGAAAATTACCCAATAAGCAAAAATTCTAGATGTGGAATTCTCTCACAGAATTCCAGTGGAAAAAGTGACGACACTGTCACACACACGCTTACAGGACGCCATTTTCAGTTTATATGTCGTATGTACATATTAGCATAGATGGCACAAGAATTAGATATCTCATGGCATACCAGAGCAGAGTATACTGATTGTAAAATAGATATCGCATTCTGGAATGCACCATAATATGTTTTAGAGCGTGCCGAAAGCAAATGTTTTTATAATAGCAGTTTTGTGTATATTTGATCGACTTCATCAACACTTCAGATACGAAAAAATATGAATCACTCGACATATACATCATTTCAAATGTTGTGGTCAATTCTGCAATGGACCACTCAGCCATATAAATTTTACATACTTTTTTGGTACTGCATACTACATCTAGTTCTTGTGCCACCTATTATATAAGTCAAGGTTTTACGCCATTATTATCAGCATATAAGCATATCATAGAAGTTTTTCCTAGTACCACTTTCTCTTTAAATTAATAACTTGTTCGACCGACTAAGTAGAAACTCGTTCTGAAATATTGACTGTGCACCACAATTCAATTTAGCATTTTCGTTTAGAAAAAGCATTGAAACCCCTAGGAATACATATAGAAATGCCATGGAAAAGTCTTCGAATTCTGAGCGAAAATAATAAGGATAAAACATGGATATCCGTTAGATTTCTACGTTCAGTTCCAACTACCAATACAATCAAAAGCAGTCCCCTATGGCTAAAGAAGCGGAATTCCGTGCGCAAATAGTACGGATTTCCAGGTAAACTCGTCAAAAATGATAAGTAAGACGAACGGAATTCCATTCGAATTGCCTAGTAGGTAGTTACTTCTCCCCCCGCCACTTTCCTGGCGCCAATAACCGTTATATTCGAATTCCTGAATCCTCATTAATTATATATAATTCAATCAAATAGTATAGAGTTAAAATTTTGTCCACGGCGTTTAGAAATAGTAAGCGAAAATTGAAAAATGTTCCAATTCTGAAATTAAAAACCTGATTACTTGGTCTGCTGTAAAATATATTTATATGTATATATATAATTTTCTAATTCGAATATTTACATACGTAAAAATCAAAACAAATATTTTTGGTTTCTTACAATGTTCAGGTTTAAAAATGATGTGTTAGCGTTACTTTATATAATTCAAATTTTAATTCTTCATTTCACTTAATAAAATATTAATTTTTGGACAGTTTTTCTTACTCCGAGGATGTTCAATTTGGTAAAACAGTTCTTGAATAAAAATATAAAAATTAGTTGCAGCAAGTGGTTATTATAAATTAAAAACATTAAAAATCTTGAAGCAAATATCTAAACCTCTCAAAGAGATATGTAGAAAAGGCGAATTTCATTCCATTGAAATTAACATACATTTTTTTTATACTAATTATATTTTCACTAAGCGCCAATATAAATGATTGAATGTTAAGTTCTTTAAAGGCCAACAAGTTTATTTGAGCTTAGACTTCCTGTAGAAGAAATGCATCCGGCGAATCACGAATTGTGTATTTTATAAAGGTTTTTTTCCCAGCTCTATCTTTTTTATACGCCTTTTGTGTTGGAATTAAGTATCCGTGTAAGGCTCATAACAATGCTGGATTTATCTTTCGTATTTCCTATTTTGCAAAGGAAATTAGATAATTTTACTGAATACTCCCCCCACTTGAATTTTATAACAACACTGCAAAATCCATGTCAATCTGTAAAGGTAAATTTAAGTTTATCTCGCAAGTCCTATATGTGTAGAAGTAAATTCATACCAATTGATAACCTGCAGGCTCTTTATAAAAAGGCCATTTTGTAGAAATTTCAGAGGTGTTTACTTGCCGAATTCGGTCGATTTCTTTTGCTGACAAATTTTCAAATCTCAGCGAACGTTTCTCGAGAAACACTTCCGAAGCCACGAAACAGATTCCCTCACTACCACATCAGAGCCCTAACTTAGTCCTAACTACTAACTTTCTAAAATATTTGCAGCATTCTTATGTAAAACCACTGACATGGACTGACTACGTCCATAGAAAAATACACTGCAGAAAGTGGGCTCACTTGTATATAGCGTTCTCTTTCGGTCTAAGCACCAACTACCAACTGAGAGAGAACTGTAAATAACAAATAAATAAATGGGTTCGTCGAAATAATTGTTTTTAAATTAATTATTTGGGTTAATAAGTGATAAAAAGTGTTTTATCAAAGGCAACTTCACGCCAATGGATTTTATACCCTAGATGAAATCTATAGGGTATATTAAGTTTGTCATTCCATTTGTAACACCTCGAAATAATGATAGTAGATCAAAATGGATTGGACACCCACACATAATATTAAAAGTAATTTTGATTTTTGCATGTCCGTCCGTCTGTCCGTCTGGGCGCACGATAACTCGAGGGCGCGTATACTTAGAGAGCTGAAATTTTGTACACGGACTTTAAAAAAACAAAGTAAAAGTAAGTTCGAAAATGAGACAAATCAGGCAACTCCTTCGTGGGGTTGCCATGCAAAAATTTCGTTTTCCACTATGTATTTGGACACTGCCTGACATTGGAAGTATACGAGTTATATTGGGCCACACATAAAATATACGAACCGTAAAGATAGTTAATGAACAAAAACGAGTAATATACATACATACTTAGTTAACAATTTTAAGTAATTTGAGCTTCATTAATTCATAAATTTTTTATTATAAAATTTAAGAAATAGCAACATAAAATTGATGTGATATTTGACATTGTTTTTGAGACAATAATGCTTCGATGTTTTGCGATCGAAGTTGATGCAACTCTCAGTGAGTTCTCAAAGTGCTCATGAGTTATTTTGCTCCTATTTTTATTTTTTGTGTGCTTCATCTTAGAAAATAGCTGCTCACAAATGTAGGTGCTTCCAAATTTTTTAAGGTTGAACATCAGACTGCAGCTCTAGCTATTTCATTTGAAAATTTTCTGGTAAGTTTATGTCGACTAAAAATGGAGTTGCAAATATGTCAAAAAAATTATGATGTTTTTGGAAATCTTGACATCTTGTCAGATTCCTGTATCAAATCGAAAATCTAGTTTGCATTTTTTCGTTACTCTTAGGACAGTGTTTAGCACTGACATATAATATGAATGGACTGAGCGTTCTTGCTTCAAAAATGGCACGAATATTGAACAGGCTGTGAAAACCCTTTATTTCGTACAATTGCACACCGATTTATAATTAGTTATTATTTGTCGATTGGAAACACAAAAGGTGTTGTAAAATAGTATTGCATTAAATAGAAATTGTTTAAGATGTTAAACTCGTTTTAATTAACACAAAAATTAATTTTTAATAATACTGAAAAATGTGTTCCTCGGCAGATTTGATATCAAATATGCTTGAGCTTGTAAGAGATAGACGTACATAAATAATATATTTGTCTGCATTTTTATTTCAATTTCAATTAATACAGCCGTAACGTTTCCAAAATTGGTTACAGTTCAGTGTTCATTTGAGCTTGAAAGAGACAAATAGATTTTAGTAAAACTGTGTGGCATTTTTGACTATAGGAATTAGATCGGATGGCTCAGTCCATTCTTATTATATGTCAGTGGTGTTTAGCTAACATTCCAAATACATAAAATTATTTGCTTGAATTTGTGACTACCATAGTTTCAGTTTCATTTCAAAGGCCGCTATAGTTTGAGGCATAGTTGTATTTCACTTTGAAGACGCAAATTTATCTCATTTAAATGAGCTGTCAAGTCTACTAAAAAAAGCAAAATCTGTGAGCCGGTTTTCATCACTAAGTTCTGGCACAGATTTTATTCTTGATTCCGTAAATGACTTGATTTCATTTCGCAAAACATAAAATCTTTTCAACATTTTACCCCGACTTAACCATCTTATTTCCGAAAAATAAGTAATGTCCAGAATGTCTTCAGTATCAATTTGACTTAAGTACAATTGCACATTGAAAACTTTCTTTGGCCACATTGCGCAATTGTATATTTATTATGTCGAGAAGTAACTCCTCCCATGGAAATGTTAAATAGATAAAGAAAATATTTTATAAAATTAATTGAGAAAGTACTTAAGTATATGAGTTTTGTTGGGCCGCATTCAAAGCGGTCCTGGGCTACATGCGGCCCGCGGGCCGCGGGTTGACCACGCCCTAGATTCTAGGGTATCATAAGAGCATTAGACCAATTCCAGCTTTTTTACTTGTTTCAATATTAGTACCGGCGGACGTAAGAACTATGTTTGACACAGAAAATTCTACCTGCATGAAAGAGCATATAGCGCAGTACATATTATATATGCCAGTGTGTAAAACTGTTTGGTTTGAATGACTCATGGAGTTTGCACTCTAAACTACTATTCTATTAAAAAATGACTTTTTGTAAAAAAATTATATTAAAAAATAACACATCATCTACACCGCTTAACACTAGAAAGCCCGGCACTTAAAAACCCCCTTAAGATGCCCAAATGGAGTCATTTTGACTGCTATATCAGGCACATTAAATGTGATAATATTTTATATAGATTTTTATGAAATGATAATGCTAATAATATATAATCTAGCATTTCCCAAAAAAAAAAAAAAACATTGTTATAGTAAATTTTATTTGATTCCGCTTAGTTTTCATCACATTTCTTGCATTGTTTGATTGTAGCTGTACGAGTTGCACATATTGATTTTGTGCAGGTAGTATATATTCCCACTGTCCTATTTTTTTTTTTTTCAGTTTGCCTTAATTTTACTATACCTAGTCGACTGTGTGAGTTCCTGGTCAAGTTGTAGTTTACACACAGGAGTAAGAAATACATTTTAACTCCTCATATTCGGGTCCGTAAGCTCCACTGCTAACTTTTGCAGGAAAACTCTACGGGAAATTTTTTCAGAGATCACTTCCTTATATATGATCTACGGGTTTATTGCAGCTAAATCAAGAGTATTCGGAAATGAGTGAATAGGCCATCGCCTTGCATTTGTTCGTACGGTATATTTTCTTGTCATTTGATCTATAATATCAACTCCGTACTTAGTATCATTGTAGGATTCAACACTTTTGGGTGTTTTCTTCTCATTATCCCTGATTTTTATATCTGAGTGAAGAGTGCTCAGAAGAACAACATTTTTCTTTGTTAGAGTCATATCATCACTTTTATATACTTTTGAGGTAAATAGCTGCTCCTTCATAGATTTTATTTGTGCAGGCACCTCCCTTCTGGCTTTATTCACAGTTCCTAAAAGAGTGGTTCCACTTTTAAGTTTTTTGGCTAGCATGACCGATGTATACATGTAGTTATCGGTAGTTACGTTTTTACCTTTGTTGAAAAAAGGTTTCATCAGCTGGACGAGAGTCATCCTTCCCTGTATAATGAAAGCCATATACCAAATATTTACTATCCTTGTCTACTGCTAACCAGTACTTTTACCGTATTTATCAGCTTTGGAGGCTATAAATTAAGTAAAATGACACCTAGCCTTACTAGGAAATAATTGCTTATATACAGTGATGAATATTTCCAGTTTATAGCATTCAATAAAATTTTCAATAAACCTTTTCCATACTGTTGAGAACAGACAAAATTTGTTTGTCTGCAGAAATAGAGAGCGACTAAAGAATTCGCAGTATTTCGCAAAAACGATTCCTTGACATTGTCTTTTTACACAATGGTAGACCCCCGTTATCAAGCACAAACTATGCACAGGTAGGTCGTTTGCACCTGCAACTCCTCGGGCATACATAACTCCGATAAATACATCAAGCTCTTCATTGCTAAGCGTAAAATCTTCTTTCAGGGATAGTGCAATTTTCTATATGATGTAGTATATACTTATCTATAAATAAACGCCATGCACTTTGTCGGGTTACCAGCGATTACATTTCTCGTTGCATGCCCTATGGGCCCGTCTGCGCACGTCTACCTGGTGCACCCACTCCAGGCATAACTAATGTCCATTGCGTACTGTCGGCTCCAGCCAACATTACAGGAACAACGTCAATATCAAGATTCAACTTTTCATCGTTGTCAGTTGTATGCACAGCCTGTTCAGCCACTATAGGATTAGGAACATAAATTGTACTTGCTGAGTCTCCAACCCGCCATCTTGTTGCTTCTTCCCACATCTAGTTCCACAAGCAGCTCGACAGAGAAGCCTAGCATGTCTCTCTCCCCGATTAGATGTTGCACAGTAATCCGCAGAATGAGTGCCAAGTATTTACATTCTTCAAATCAAAAAGAAATCTGAAATAATATCAAACATCCAAAATCTTCATCAGACTCATACCCGTAATAGCTCCCAATCTCGGTCACGTCTTCGGGAATATCTTGCAAAGCTGGAAGAGTTTATTCTGGCTTCAAACCCTGAGCCATCTTCAAAAATAATTACCGTACTCGCAATTCACATTACAAGCACAAAAAACGTCCTTCAATGAGTGATTACACACAGAAACCACCACCAAATTTTATGCTGAATAACTCACAAGATGACTTTTGCCCGAGTAACACACGTGTAGTTTATCACGATTCGAAACAGCTAATGAGAAAAGTAGCCTGGTGATATAATTTTAAAAATAATTTTGCAAATAAATAGATTTACTATACTACGCAATTTTGTACTAAAATAACAAGGAGTCAATATGACTCCTTTGGGCATTAAAGGTAAATTGGAATAATTTAAGCTTATTATTCGCCGACTACTAATTTTATTAGTTTCATTCTATTAAGCATCGAAAATGAATAAAACTCAAGAGAGGGACTTTCGCAAAACCAATTTAAAAGGAAGTAACATGAAAAAGAACATGCGCAAGAAGTCGAAATGACTCCATCGAGCATTCTAGTGTTAATGCGGAAACCTTCCTAGTACCTCACTACAGTACTGCGGTGGCTAAACTAAGAGACCTACCTCGCTGGAAAAATTTTGCCCACCCTATTTGATTTTGTTTTGTTGTTTTGCAGTAAGATGACCCCCCCCCCCCCACGAATAATTTCAAATCTAGACCCGCCCCTGAACGTACAGCAGCATCGCTTCTGTGCGTTCACTACTATAACCAACGGACTTTATAGCAATCCTTTTATGAATTTTCTATTATAGATCAGGGATTTGATCCACCTTACTTAGTTATATGTGTATCCATTCTCAAAACAAAACCTCTTCTTGCAGATTATAAATAATTTAATAAATTCCTCTACTTCAAAAACTTCAAACTTAATTTGATAAAAAATTCTATTTTTACAGGTGAACATCCAGCTGCGATGCAGCATAATTCAGCAACTAGATCATTAAAAAGGACCAGTTCAGATGTTTTAGGTGTCCTATTTTTAGCATACATTCAGATATATTTACTACAATTTCTGAATACGAATCATACTCAACAATTTAATAATGTCGTAAGATGAAGAAGATTCCTGCCTAATTTAAGTGAATTTTTCTAATTTCTGAAAACCATCTTGAGTGTAAATAAAAATTTTAAATTTAAAACACTTTCTAGTTAAAATAAAAGAAGCGGTGGACGATGATTTTTTGTTTTGGTTTTGTTTTTTTTGTTTTTTTATTTTCATGAATGCATGTATGTAGTTAATGTAAATGTCTCTATAGGCGCGAAAAATTAAGTTATTTCATTGTGTTCGCTGTATACTTTTTAATAATTGAGATTTGAGACCAATATAAATTCTAAGCCTGATATTATATTACTTTCGTTTAATGTATATATATATAACAACTGAATGTACTCAACTAAATATAGAAGAAAAAAAACAGATTTACAATTTTTGGTTAAGTGAAAATATTTCATATGTTCGATTACAGTAAAAATCGGCATTTAAATCATGATTGCGTTATATGTCAGAAAAGAATCCAATCCACTGTTTTTTTTTAAGTATATTAAATCAGATATGTAGAAAAAACTGGTCATATATTGCTGTTGGAGCCCGAATCATGTACCTACAATTTGTTAATAATTATAACTTCGATGTATGATGCATTTATTCATGGTTACATGAAAGGTAGAACAGAAATTCATTCATATGATCACCAAATGTTTTCGAGTTACTATTAAACACTAATATGAGTGATTAGCTGATAAAATTAGTTCGGTGGTGACTCAAAGGTCCGCCTAAGACTTGTAGGATTGAATGCAATACATATATTCCAGATTAAGAAAATATGAAGATGAGATTTAACTTAAATTATTAGTCAGCTTTGAGAAATTTTAATGTCCTCCCCTATAACACAGTAACGCACAAAATGCAGGAAACGTATTTTAATCACACACCAAATTGAATCACATTAACGATGAGGATCCAAAACAAATATTATCCTTATTCACTATACAAAATTATTGAAAATATTTCGTCTGTTTCAAAATAACACAATTTCGTGTATTATAGTCTACAATTTCTTGCTTCATTGTGGTATAGGAGGAAGGCGCATTGAAAAGCTTGATTTTTCCATAATTAATTTTTTGGTTTAGACTTTTCATTATTTATTTGGGGTTTTTTCCTTCCTCATCGGTCTTCTTAAAATATAGTCATTATGTATGTATATGACGTAATAATGCAATGATCTTAACACATTTTAGACCGAAGGGAATGGGTCGTGAGGCTGCCCCCCTAGTTTTTGTTTTCTAATTGAGTGTAAATCTGTAGTCTTGTCATCTGAGCACAAAATCATATGTAAACTTGGAACGAAAGTCATGCGACGTTACCCGGGGATTACACAAGATAGTACAGCTTGCATGCGAGCCTCACTTCCAATGGGATTTTTAACTTGACAGCAAAAAGGCAGTTCGGTTGATGTCTTATCATCTTGCATGCAAGTTCATTAAAAAAATGACATTGAGGCGTAAAGTCATGCGTATATTGGAAAATTATAGCAATAAAGGAAGTAGCAGAATGATAAAAAACCAAAAAAAAGTTAAGAGGAAGGTGTTGGTAAATGATGTAATGCAAATGATCCCAGAAAATCTCATTTTTCCAGAATAAATTTATTAAATTCTCTCGTGCATTTCTTTTCCGTCATCTTGAAAACTGCATAATGTCAAATTACTATCACCTAAGTTGCCATGGGTTTTCATCATGCAACTTCGTTGAAAGCTGGGCTGCCAGCATGGCAATAGAGGTTACACGTGCAAGAAGTATGCCAGTGCAGCTCGCATGCAAGCTGTACTTGCAGGTGTAACCCCCGCGTTAATATTTTTGGAGGAGTGATGGATTACATCTTCGTGGAACCAAAACACTCGAGAATACTTTCCAAGCTATGAAACAGAAATCTATATGTGTGGGTTGGGAGTCCGTTCTCTAAAATCTTCAATATATGATGCTTATGGAAAAACGAAAACATTGGCTTTATATTTGCTATAGAGCCTAAACTACTATTCATACAAGAAAGTAGTCTTCCGATAATTTACAGCCTGGTTCCTTACTTTCCCAAAGGCTATACTTTCTATACACCTTACTTAACAAAATAAAAAAATAGTTTTGATTACAAAGTAACCTTACCATTTTACGCTCACTAACTTTCAGTTGAGTAATAATTGCATGTGTGTTTCTGCAGCCGAAGTCTATATCATCAGCCCACGGCATGCCATGACGGCACAGGATCATATGCAATGATTACTTAGCTGAGAGTTTTTGTTTGAGGAATCGTAGTCTTTTGATTCAAATATTTTTTTTAAAATAATTTTGTTAGGAAATATATAAAAAAAATTGTTCGGCTCGGAAGGTAAGAAAGCAGTTTTAAGATTATCAGAACACTATTTTTCTGTATGAATAGTAGTCTAGGGCGGAGGAGCCATTCAAATCAAAATTTCTTCAGTTTTAGGGCTCTCATGTGGTAGTGAAGGAGTCCGTTTCATGGCTTATGAAGTATTCTCGAAGGTTTTGTCGTTGTTGGGTGAACAGGTGTGTGTGTTTCGCTACTATTTTGCGAAAATTGTAATATATCTCTTTTTTAAATATATCATTTTTCATTGAAGCTACGATTTTTATATCCTAGATGAAATCCTAAGTTTGTTATTCCGTTCGTAACACCTCGAAATAATTATGGCAGAATAAAACGGATTGGACACCCATTCATAATATTAAAAGTTATTATGATTTCTGCATGTCTGTCCGTCTGTCCGTCCGTATGTGTGAACGATAACTCTAGAACGCGTACACTTAGAGAGCTGAAATTTTATACACGGACTTAACGAAAAAAAAAGTAAAATTAAGTTCGAAAATGAAACAAATCGGGCAACTCCTTCATGGTGTTGCCATACAAAAATTTCATTTTCCAGTATATATTTGGACACTGCCTGAGAACGTGTCGACATAGAGAGCTGAAATTTGGTACATGATGTTTACATTATACCAGCAAATAAAATTTCAAAAATGGACTAAATCGGGCAACTTCTTCTTGGTGTTTCTATATAAAAATTTAGGTTTTGTACGTATACTGTGAAAACGATCAGTCCACGACATTTTTATTGTACTCAAAACTTTTTCAAAATACGAAATCCTATAAAATTGGTTATCATGATTTTTTCTGTCCGACAAACCGTTCTAGAAATATGCGAAAAACCACTTCAAAAATCAAACTTGCATAGAAGGGTGACAATACGAAATTTCGTAAGGGCATTCAATCTAGGGTATCATAAGAATTGTTCTTAGACCAATTCTAGCTATTTTACTTGTTATCTTATAAATTTTTCATGTAGGATTAATATTTTTCGATTTACAGCTGGTTCAATCAGGATTTTTCCTATTTTCCTCGTTTCTCGTTAATATTAGTTAAAAATGTTTATTATCAATATTTTAGAGTACGAAAACTCTATACATATTACAGGTTGCTGTTTTATGAATTCATCAAGATGGAATGCGAGTGGGCAAGTAAAAGGGACCTATGGTCAGTTTCATCTTCTAAATCTATCCTTCAGGTATTTGAATTCTTCGACGTTTCATTCATTGACTGTCATAAAAGTCGTTAAAATCAAGGAAATTAATATCGCCTTGGTGCATACAACCCTCAATTTGTTGTTGCATTTTCAAGCAACAAATCAATTGTTTCTTGTGTTTCAAAGTGAAAACTCAGTTACTTTTTGTTTTCCCGTGCGAAGTATCAGCCGTTTTTTGCTTTGCATCGAAATGGAAGACTAAAACTCACAGTGACGGATAGAACTGTGCAGTCAGTTTTAGAATACTGCAAGATCAGAGGAGAAGAGAATAATTTAAGTATTTTGGGATCAATCACGTGTGCAAACAGCATGTTAAAAAAGACACTTTGATAAAAGGCAAACTAAAAGGGATGCGAACAAATTCCACCGCTTCAGCGTTAATTGAACATCATCAACAAGATTTTGATTTAGAAAATAGTTGTCTGTGACGGCATCTACGAGGCAAATAATATGGAAAAAAAAATAAAGTAGCATTGACGGCGGTAGGGCGGTGTGAGGGGGTGCACTTGCAATCTTTGGCTTGGAAGAAAGAATACACGTAAAAAGTATATATATAAGTATTTTTTTAATTAATTTTTTATTCAGTATAAAAACAAGTTGCGAAATGTCACTGTTTGAATAAAAACTTCAGGCGTCTAAATTGTTGGCCAAAATTGTTCAACACCTTGTCAATGAACTCAGTGTCCTCCTATACGCTTTTCCTGTGAACACTGAGCATAGACAGACCGCTTAATCTTGCATGTCTAAACGGTGATCGATTCCATCTCCTAACACGCCGTAACATGCCTCGCATACAGCTTGCTAAAACGGGGTGGTTTGAACAATCAAATCTGAGTACTCGCATAATTTGTCTTACACATCTCGGACCACGTGGTAGCATAGGCAATAAAATCCTGTAGAATACCTCCATAAAGGTTCTAAATATTTTCTGCATAGAAGAAAATCGTTCACTCGGCACTGGAGAGCAAATTTTGTGAGCACTCTGGAGGAGGGTCATGAACTCCGTCGAGCCATTATCTCGTTGAGATTGAAGCACGTCTATTAATTTATTTATGATATCGCGCATTACCTCCAGAGTTGCCAGACAGACTGTTGAATTTTTCCCCGTCCGAATAAAAATTTTCCCCAAATTACTAAGGCAGAAAAAACAATTTACCCAAGCTTAATTATGAAACTAATTCATTGTTTTGTTGAAATTAAAAATTTTTTTAGATACTTAATTTGCACATGTACCCATACATTCCATATACATACATATGTATATTCTTATAGGTATTTTAAATTATTATATTAATTCCTGTAAATAATCAAAAGTATATATTACGTTATTTCACTTCACCATAGACCAAAATAACACGAGAAACACAGTGCTCAGTATAACTTTAAGAACCTCAACCTGATGAGCCTTGCAAACTTCTGCAACTCACAATACGAACTTTGACAACTTCTGTACGATAGCAGTTAATTGGCCTGTTGGCTTAAAAATTGAAATTATTTTGTAATAATTTACTACAGCAGGAATACATTTTCACGTTAAATGTGTTTCCCAAACTTTTTTTCAACAAATTTCCCGTACACTTTTTCCGGCAACAACAAAAATTTATGAAAATGCTTGGAGATCGTCATCATCTTCTTGAAAATTACTTTTGTAGAGCTGTTCAGAGTTGAATTTTTGTAGCATTTCTTTGGTGGGTTTAAAATGTGTACAACCAAGAGGTGTCAATAGCTAGTCAATTTCTCAACTTATTTTTTACACAATTGAGTTATAGAGAAAGCAGAATTGTTTTTTAAAGATACATCAGTCCAAAATTCTTCAGCTGTATTGAGTTCCAGTCATTAGTGAAGATGAATCAAGATCCATTTATCAATTGTGGAATGAATACTTCCTACGGCAAAAATATTTTTAAGTTCTACCGTAATATTTAATATATCCGCTATCATTTGGCAAACAGCTGTAACCGTTTTCTCCGGTTTTCCAGTTTTCTAGTCATACTATATTTTCGGGAACCCTACATGTAATTGTTCGTATAAAATTACTAAGAATGCAGACTAGCTCTCTTTGATTACTTTTAGTTCTTGTTGATTACGCAGGTTTTATTTACTGCGTAAAAATTAAAGTAAGACTTATGTTTTTGATACTTGAAATATCCCCATTTTTTCGCAATTTTAAAAGAAATTCCCCGGGAAGAAATTATTCCCCAAAATGGGGAAGAAAACCCCCAATCTGGCATCCCTGATTGCCTTTATGTTCATATTCACTTGTTGTAGTTAGCTACATATGGTTTCTAGTTTGGCGGAATATACAGCAATCACGAAGAGCGTCACAATGTATGTTGCAGTTGCTGCAGTCGATGACAGCTAATATACTTGGTTTTCGCTTGCGAGTTTGGTATATCATTGTTAGTAGTATCAATAGCGGCTGCGGTCAGTGGTACTCAGACCAAAGAGATAGCGGTAAATGATATGAGCGGAATACACACTGGGAATTTTATACCCTATAAGAATATTTTCGATTGAATAAGAAGCGATTTTACAGATACTTTCGGATGACAACAAGCTCTCCCCAGTCCGTCATCTTTGATACGTTTCTACTCAGACTTTGATTTCGGGCTTCGAAGGCAAGAGACGTCTCGACGGCAGCACAATAGAGTGTTATTATTTCTTCACTGCAATATATACATATTTCTGATTGAATCTAATGCTCCACGCTCGAAATTGCATGTGTGTACACGTCGTTGAGTTTGTTTGCAGTGATCAAAGGCTGCCCTTTTCCATGCGTAAATCAATGGGATTCGTAATCGGTTTTATTTCGACGTTACTATGTATACATAAATTATTGTACTTTCTATAGTAAGCACCTCAAATAAAGTTTATAAGTTTATGAATATAAGGCACATAACCAGCCCCCCCCCCCGAAAATAAACCTACCGGCGCCTATGGAAAGAAGGTTCACATAACATAAATAAATTTGGTTTGGAAACTGTTTTGAACATCGGGAGGACTTAAGAACATGAAAGTTAAAAAAAAAACAAAACATGTCTATATTAATACAGCTCCTTAGCAAAAACGACAAGAAAGTTCTTACTTTGTAAACATTTCAGACACATCGTCTGTTTTTTTATACTCCTTCATTTCCAAAAAGAGAACGAATTAGACAATTTAAAGATGAAAAAAATTAGATAAAGGAAAGATGACTACGAGCTATACTTGAATTAAATCAGAGATGGGCATTTTTTATTCGAATAAAAATTTATTTGATTACAAATATTATTCGTTATTTAGTGAATTATTCGCAAATAATTATTTGTTATTTGGTGCAAATTATTTGAGTTTCAAATAATTATTTTTTATTCGATCGTGCGTGATGGTCATTATTTGAATTTCAAACAATTATTTGTCATTCAATTATTTTACGTTTATATCCTTATAACCCTTGAGTAGACATAGATTTCAATATTTACGAATTTTGAAAAAGAAACCTCTTTAGATGATGGAAAGGTTTTTTATTTTTGATTGTAATACATTTTAACTAAATTTTGTTATGCACTAATAATATGCGTTTGCTTTTAATAAAATCCGCTCTTCAAAATGCTCATCAGTTAATGAGCCACATTTAGACCCGCTTAACATTGTGGCTTGCGAAAAGAGCATTTAGCTGCCAGATCATCATAAATTTTCAAAAATATTGATATTTTTTACAATAATATTATCTATTGTAATTTGCCAACACTGTTACCAAATAATTTTTCTGAATTCTTGATATGCGTTTTGATGTCGTAACGTCACAACTCAAGTATTAAATAATTAGTAGGTATGGCTTGAAGTAAAGTTTTCACTTCAATCAATTTTTTATTTAATTGACTCGTAAGATTATTCTGAGTAATCAAACCCATTTAATTTATTTCTAAAGCTTCACAAATACTTAATTGAACAAAATTATTAAATTCCTCTTAAACTTTAAGTTAAATTAAGCAACGAGACATCTTGAAGAAAGAAATGTTTGTGCCAAGAATTAATTATTTGCAAACATATATCCATAATCGAATGACAAATAATTGTTTGAAATTCAAATAATGTCCATCACAATAATAAGATAGCACAAATAATTCATCAAATAATGAAATTATTTGATATCAAATAACGCACGATCGAATAAAAAATAATTATTTGAAATTCAAATAATTTGCACCAAATAACAAATAATTATTTGCGAATAATTCACCAAATAACGAATAATTATTTGATTTTCAAATAACACACGATCGAACAACGAATAATTATTTGAAACTCAAATAATTTGCACCAAATAACAAATAATTATTTGCGAATAAATTAAAATAAATTGACACTCAAATAAAAATTTATCCGAATAATTTTTTATTTGATTTTTTAAAAAAATCGTTATTTGATTGAAAATTTATTCGAATAATGCCCAGCACTGAATTAAATATATGTGCATGTGGCCCACAACTGGCTGCCGAAATTGCGTACTTTCCCTTATCACAGGATCAATTAGAAAGAAATGGCATAATATCTGCTAAACGCCCAAGATCTTTTGTTTCACCCGCACTAATCGGAGTTGGTGAATTATTGTACAAATAATATGGCGCAAAACTCTACCTCAACAGTAGTGTGCAAAATAGTTTATTTGTAATATTATTCGATACAGGTACAGGAATGATGTACAGCTCAATGTATTAATTACAGGTAGACTTTTCGTGCTCCACAATATTAATAATATACTTTCAATGTAGTGCTAATAAATAACGAGAAACATGCGAAAACCCGAGATTGATCCATTAATCTCCACCGTTCGGGCGCTAATAGAAAAATATTAATTCGACGGAAAAAATTTGTAGTAAATTGCGAGGTCTAAAAAGTATCCTTTTTTCACTTCTCTTAGTTGCAACGGAACGAGGGTTCCTCCAATAATCATAAACGTTGCATGATGAGGTCAAATGCTAAAATAAGTGGACTACTAACCCCCGAAGATATTGGAGGAGAGATAATTTTAAGTTAAAAAAATTGCCTGTTGGATTGTGTATTTTTTTTTTTTGTAGCAAGTAAACAAACATATCAATCGAGCAAGGACATATGGGTTTATGCATTTATATAATACGTTCTGCTAGGTTTATTTATAAAAATCAACATGTTTTGTTGATTAACTGTAATAAATTCCATCAAGGAATATTTCTCAGTTAATTTGCATAATGGAAGGATGATCGCAGAACTGAATCAAATCATGTTCAACATTCACATACTGCATGTATCTCTCCAAAGAAGAAATTTAACCGTCTGATATCGCTCGTCAATTTTTACATTATATTCAGAAATGGTCGTCATATTTTCTTTCTTTATGGCTTGTTCACGAGCGCGATTTATCGCATGCGACAGAGCTCTGATTGGCTGCAGCAATGTGGTTGTCGCAGAACATGCTTACTCTTTCTACGTTTCGTGCGATACAAAAATTTATCGCAGCAATGCTCTTAGTTTGGTGCGATTTTCACCTTAACCTCAACATTTATGTTTGTTTACATTTGTAATCGGATGCTAAAGTTCCGCAGTGATGCCGAAATTTACTATAATATGTTAATATATCTATAATAAAATATAAATTATGTAAATTCCGCACTAATAGCTCCTTGCCACCACAAAACTAAAATTAATTTGAGGTCGCTGTTAACCTTGTGAACGTATCGCGCGATAAAAACTAGTCGCAAGTAGAGATAGATTATAGGAAGAGCAGGTTCTCACTAAAATATCGCACGTATCGTATCGCGCTCATGAACAGGGGTTTAAAGTCCGTTTTTTTAGTTCAACTGTAATGCGAGGAGATCATATGCTCGGCTCATTTGACAATAATATGTTTTTCGTATTCCAACTACACTATGGCTTTGGTTGGTTTTCGGTCTGGTATTTCGATTTCGCCCATAAGCCTGAGCTATGGACATTTTCATTACGAAATCGAAAAACTTATACAAAGTACAAAAATTCTGCCATCGCTTATAGTGCGTCAAATTGTTGAGATTTAAAATAATTTCACACATCAGATCAGTGATAAGATGATAAAAAGTCATGGTTTTGCAGATGATCAGTAAATTTTTCTATATTCATAAATGAGTTCTCCTCCTGAGATAGCTTGAATTTTCTCAGATCCTATTTGTTCCTCCTATTGGTCGAAATAAGTCTCAAGTTCTCATTAAGCACAACTTTATCGCTCTCACTTCCCGAATCTTCTGAATGATACTCACCATCATTTTGTAAAACCATTTATTTAATGGGATCGAGACATCTTCTTGAACAGATAAAACTAAGAAGTCAAGGCTCTTGTGATCCAGAGGGTAGGATATATAGATTTACAAATAGGGTACCTATGAAGGTTCTAATCTCGACCAAATACTCCTACAATTATCTGCACAACCAAGATGGAGATGTCTTCACATGACGATATTCTTGAAGCGGATATAAATTAAAGACCTAAAATATGGACATCTAGGGATATATAACATTTCAGGATGGTCAAGCTATGGAATCGAGGGCCTCCATATAGAAAGTTAAAGTAAGAGGATTATCAGGGCGAGTAGGAAGGGCATTGAAACAAAAATCAGAGTATGTAGATTCGTATCTCCTGCGGCTGTAACCAATTATTTCTTCCGATTTGCATATAATACATTTATCAGTAGGAAAATTCAATATAAAATTTAGAAATTTTTTGTGTTGTCGAATCTTCATTAGTATTAACACCGACAATGTCCTTAATTCATTACACGCTGTATCCACTGACATGTATATAAATGGACTGACTGATCTCCAGTTTCATGTGGCACCAGTTTTGATCTCAGAAAGTATGCTCTCACTGTGAATGCTACCAACTGTAGTAATCTGCCGTGAAATTTAAATTATTTGGGGATTTCATGTCAATGGCTCCAAGGATTTACTTAAATATATGTCAGTGGGATTTGATCTACCGGATTTATTAAAAATATTTGGACTTTTTTTATTTTTTTATTATGAGTCGAAGGAAGTGTTTCGTCCAAGGATGTTTTAGAAGGAATTTTGTCATAGTCACTTTTGGTTGAGAGGATTCGCACCGTTAAATCCAGGGTGATATTTCCCAAGCCGTGATATATTAAACGCAAAGTTCTCTATCTGGTCTGGGACATGTTGCGAAAGTATTTAACAAATTTCTTCGAAGTCTTTTAAATTGTTGAAATCGAAACTACTTATAGAGCAATAAGCAGCTGCAGCACACATTTCTCTGCCCTAATATCAATGCAAAAAACTTAATAATTTAAAGACGCAAAGATTTTAGTTTTAAGGCAGTCCTTCACATATATTACATTGAAAATTTCTAATAACTAAAATAGAGTATATTAATTTGTTCAGGGTAATCGGATTCCTCAACATTCCAAGGCGCCTTTGTACTGCATTCTGAGCTTGATGTTTTCTCTTTGCCTTTGAATAATATAAACAGTCATCTTGCTTCATTGCTTCTCTGAAAATTTATAAAATTACTTCTTAATTTGCATGAAATCGATAGGCATAATTTTTTTTACAATGTTTTCTCATAGCCTGTCTCCCAGTGATATTCTTTCGAATATTCATCATGACTGAGACTAACGTGTATATAAATTCAATTGCATGAAATAATAATGTCAGTGATGATCTGTCAAATATATTACTAAATTTTCAGCTCTAAAATTACCACTGAACCTCAAGCATTTTCTCGTTCTCAATCGTTACAGTTCAGTGGGAAAGTAAGCTCTCACGGAAAGAAACAGGAATATGAAAGTGGTGCCATTTGCTTTCATCCATTTTTGGTTCAACAAGCAGTCCATTTATATATATGTCATAGGCTGTCTCTAGAAAATTTGACAGTGTTGAGTCAGTTCAATTGTAGTAGCCAATAAGACGGCTTTTCTGTTAGTTAATGTAAAATTGACAGAGCGACTGCATTTCTTTCAAGTACAATATACAATTCTCCAATCCATTTTAGTTGCACCCTTAGTCCGCAGTAATATCTTAATTTTTCCCATATATGTTTAATAATAAAAATAATAATAATTTTATGCAGTATTGATTAATATACCCTAAGCACACGATAACCAACTATAATCATTGATTCAATTACGTAATAATTATCATTGAGCATACTTTGCTAAGGCATAGGCACAAGATACCTTGATAGTAATTCGATTTAACAGATGACAGTTCCAAATTTTGTAAATTAAAGTGAAGTAAAGTAATTTGTGAAGAATGGAATCGAGCCTTGTATTAGATATCATAAATATCATAAATAAAATACATCGTTATATAAAAAAATCAAAAATTTTAAGATAACTTGCAATGTTAAAACTGACACCTGCACGAAGGAATTTGTACAAATTGCAGCCATTAAAAAACGGCTGTTGCATTAAAAAAAAAACAAAAAATAAAAGAATACACAGGAAAATATAGACTCCCGTAAGTAATATAAAATAAGATAACTAGTTATACTTACTTAATAATTAATAATGTGTGAACTAGGAACGAAGCAGCAAATTCTGGGAAAATGAAGCTTTTCCACATATGCATTTTTTTCTTACCTAAATTCCTTGCAACATCTTGTTACAAAATTCTCTCTGTTCTGTATAGAAATGGAACCAGCTGATTGCTATCAAACTTCCCAAGAAATTGGAAATCATTTCAAACAATTTGATATCTGATGATAGCGAGCGCCTCTGCCGGCAAAAAATTTACATAATACAAATGTATAAGCTTCTGATTCTATCATTAGCTGTGTTCCATTGGGTTGTGTAAAGTACTCGCGAGCACTTCCGAATGGAACGCAAGTTTTTGTTGTCAAGAGTAAAATATAACCTCCAATTTCAGACATTTCTGTTATATTTCTGTTATATAAAATTTCTTATGAAAATAGTTAGGATTATTAACTATATTACTCAAATTAATTTCATTAAAGGCTACTAAAAATAAAATTATGAAAAACTGGACTTATATCCGAGCTACTTTCCTCGAGCAGTATGTACCTACTACCTGCCTACTACCTAGAAAATTTAAGGATAAAAACTCGTATCTGTTCAATATTTATTATATATTAAAAGTTCTTACCGTATTTATTTTCATAACGATAATATATAAATTTGAATAAATCTCCTGTTCTGGATGAGTTAAATAATTTTATTTGTTTTTTTATAGACATTTTCTCTCAAATTTCATCTTTCTGACATTTCAATAATCACTTGGCATCCAAGTCCACCTAGCGGAAAATTTTTGCGAAACTACTAAGCTCGTCTACTCGCGGACAAGAGCATGAGTAGTTGCGAGTAGGTAGAAGTACTTAGGAGTACTTTACACAGCCCAATGGAATACAGCTATTCAAATCAATAATGAAACTATGAAGAGAGAAATTATCATAACCGCAATTATGTAGCGACACCACACAATATGAGCAATGATCATTCTTATACCCTAGACAGACTGTGTCCGTAATAACTTAATTGGAAATTCAGTCATTTTAAGGAAATGAAGAGGTGACAGATTATGGACGAAAATTATTTGACTTGCAATGTCACTGACTGTTTGCGAATAATTATTGTAATTGCAAGGCATTTAGTAGACGACAATTTCTGTTGTTGAAAGAGACCAAAAAGAGAAGAAAGCGGCAAAGAAATTGCTTTTATGATCATCAGCTGATGTATGTCACTGCTAACTTTATTGGAATAATTTTCCATTTTCCAATAAATTCAGTTTTTTTTAATGATGGTAGGTGGCACTTTTGTGTGACACACTGCACATTTGACTCCATTTAATTGAAAATTAAGTCATTATCGAGAAATTCTGTCTAGGGTACTAAGCGTCATGTGATGTGCCTAGAGTATAAGGATGATTTTGAGATTCCTACACTTTCAGCAAATTTTACATAGCTCGATTTTTCTTGGTTTTTTTTTCCTGATGAAATCTCAACTTTTATATCCGCATTACATTAGTTTTACACGCTACCGTCTTTAGAAATATTAGTAACTTCACTTTATCTCTAATAACTTGCAATTCCACTTACTTTACTTCATTTTGTCAGATATTTAAACTATTTTCAACAGAACTTTAAAACCTAACACTTCAATAGTTGCATTAAACTGGTATTTAACAAATCATATGCATACGAATAGCCAACAGCTGTAAAATTACCCCTTTACCCAGAAAAATTGAAAAAACTCCTTGCTTCGAAAATTAGAGGATAATTTCTGAAATGTAATAGGTTATAATACGAAGTCGGGATATTTTACACAAGATCTCAATATCTCTTTCTCAATATTATTATGCACATCGCGATTTTGGGAGCATTAATAAAATGTAGTTAATTGATAAATACTTGCACCTTCCCTGGTACTACGTTGAAATTTTCATCATCTTTGATCACCTCCGTATTATAAAAAATTGTACCCACAGAGGTGAAACCTATAGTCGTTCTTGGCGAAACTGTGAGATTATTAAAATTCAAGGCTGTGAATATCTGCATCAATACTATATGTACGGAACAATCAAGCTTTACTGCAATAGATCTATTACTGCAACTAGATGCTATAAGTGAGACTAATCGACACTAATCTCCGATTATGTGCATTATGCAAAAATCTTCGAAGAATTGGCTTTAATTTGGAAGAGCTCCATTATTCTTCAGTTTTCTGCTTTACATTTACATTTCTAGACTTGCAATAACTCAAATTAGGTTCCATACCCATATTGCTAAAAATGTCAATGTATAACTTGCCTATAACAAAGAATTACTACCAGAAGTTATTGCCGCACTTATTGTTGAAATGAAAGCATGTGCAGGATAACACGCGTGACCATTTTTCTAAAATAGCCAAATTCTAGTGGAATATTCTTTTTTACTTTTTTTTATATATATTATTACCCTATGATGCAAAGCACAGAATGGTACGAAGGAGATAGGGAAAGGATTAGGGGATATGAGGAAAGTGGCGGAGATGCCAATGTATGTCACTCTTGAACCTTCGCAGATTGTAAGCCCAAGGAAATCCAGAAGATGACAGACTATTCCACATTCGCACAGTTCGAGATAAAAAAGCATCACGGAATTTTACTGTGGCCGAAAGTATTTTGAAGGGTGAGAGGATGTATGAGGCTTGCAGCGCCAGTATTGCGTGCAGGAATTAATCTACAAGGATTTCAAGCGTGTGGCGGAGCTCGACTGAGTCGATATGACAAGTTATTGTCAAATCGCCAATGAGATTTACGGCTGTCTTTTGAACAATATCCAATTAAGCTAAGGCTGTGCGACCAGCCCCAGCCCAGATATGGGAATTGTATTCCGTTCTTGGTCTGATATAGGACTTGTAAGGTTCAGATATGACGCCATCTAATACAACACGTATTTGGCGACCAGATAGAAAACTCTCAATCCATAATAGAAGAGGAGAGAAGAGACCAAGTGCTTTAAGTTTGGCTAAAAGGGCAGGATGCCAGAATCTATCAGAGGACTTTGAAATATCCAAAGCAACGCTTTTGGGTTCTCCAAAATTGTAGAGACTACGGTTCCAACATTCCATAAGAAAATTCAATAAGTCTCCATATGAGCGTCTGGTCCGGAAGCCATATTGGCGATCATTGATAAGTTGATGAGTTTCTAGATACTTCATTAAATTGAAGTTAAAGATAGATTCAAAAACGTTTGAAAGAATCGAAGTGATTGCAATTGGTCGATAATTTGAGGGATCACGACCCTCTCCTTTTTTTGGGAATAGACTGAACGTGAGCTAGTTTTCAAGCTGTCCGAATGATTCCTGTCGAATAAGACAAGTACAATAGTTTTCGCAGAGGTTTAGTCAAGGATAAGGTGCAGCTTTAAGTTAACAGGGATGAAAACCCGCCAGGTCGCCCAGCTTTGGATAGATCGATCCCCTTTAGAACTTTGAATACATCTCTGGTGCGAATGTGTATCGGCCCTTATGCACATCCACACGGTGGATGCAAAACAGGTGCCTCTGAAGTGGTTGGAAGCCGAGACTTTACAGCGAATCTAGCAGCCAGAATATTAGCTTTATGTAGGGAGTCAACTACGACTTCACCATAGTGAAGGTATTGGGGAAGTGGTAAAGTTGTTCTTTATGGTTTTGACGAGAGACAACAAACTTACCAAGATTCTTTGTCTAATACTCTGAACAAAAGGAAATTTCTCTCTCTGAATAATAGACCTGTAGGTGTGCCGTGCACTCTTCTAGACTTGCTTTTTAGCTCTGGATATGAAAATTATTGATAAGCGCGAAAAGCAGACAATATATATTTACATACAGAAAAATATTAGAATACGTTCATAAAAACTATTTACTATCCTTTCGTAGGATCCCATTGAAAGTTTTTTCCGACCTAAGTGTTGCTATGGAATAAAGCTTAACTGCTCAAAACTTTTTAGTAGTGTCAAACTGCATATTTTTGTCAACTATCTTCGTTTGTTTCTTTTTTTTTATTTATTTATTTTTTTTTTCTTAAATTGATATCTAGTTAAAATTTAACATGCACTTTCGAATATGATAACTCTTGCCTAGTATTGTACCTTATACTTCAATATTGGATCCATAGCATTTTATACTTTGTTCATCAACAACGTACTGAAATTTACTGGAAATGTAAAAATTCTTTAGTATACGCAGTTGATGTACATTTGTGTCTAAACACGGGTTGCGTGGTTATTACATTACGCGAAGGAACCACGATTTCATGGGGAAATCCAGAAGGAGTCTAAAAATAATTATCTGATAGTAAGTCTTAAAAAGTCGCTCCTAGGATTCCATATGGAACTACCAGAGATTTTAAATGATTAAATAGTCTGCAACGGCGATAATGTCAAATCGATGTTATACAAAATATATGCTGGACTATACACAGAATACTAATTTCTCTGCACGGGTATCTTACCCATTTATACTCGTTTAAAGCTGGTACTGGCCCTAATCGGTACACTTTTTTACTTTCAGAACTATAATCTTTCGAACAGTGATTAGTACCTACTTGTGTCGATTCATAGACGTTGTTTACAACAGCTGTATTTATTTTGTTTTGTTTTTAAGTCCAAGTCTGATGGTTCATTTACTGGTTCCATTTGCTTAGATGTTCTCTGTTATGTTGCTACTTAAAAAATAGGGTGCTTCTATAGTTGTTTAATTTTCTATTGTTTTGTAGAATAAGAATTATAAAAAAATATTTACTTTCTGCACACCAAACAAAAAACAATTATCATTTTCGTACCGAAGGCAATTATCTTAAATGCGTGAGTGTACATATACCTACATATGTATAGGTATATCTTAGTATGACTAAAAATTATCAGGTTGTTATAAAAGTTCCTTTCTGGTATGGAGCAGCAGATACTAGCCTGTATTCATTATTATTAATTAAAAAAAAAAATCTTTACAATTTATAAATTTCTCATAATGACGCTATAGCGACTTTTTATTACACTTCTGAAGAAGTTGCAAATTACAACCAATAGGTTGCCTACAGCAGTAAACGGAAATGAAACGAATATGTGGAACTTTTAATTTATACATTTTAATAAAAATTTTGTTGCGTTAGAACGAATATATCTTATATAATCAGCGATATACATTACTAGCGTAACCTAACTAGTTAGAAGTGACAGTAGTTCTACTTTGGAATATACCCAACGTATTGGCGCCTTTACATAAATACACTACGTTCACAGGTTACTTGCGATACAGTTTTTGGTGTCAGTTGTAGACAGTATCTTTCAGCTCATACTCGTATTGCTCCAGTTAGATTTAAGAAGTTGTATTCGATTATGCCGTTGCAGTCCATGATAAATTTATCTTAAGCCACTTGAGATAAAACGTAATTTTAACATGTACTTTGATTCTTCATTTCTGTCGAATTGTTTGGCTAACCAATAGCATTCCGAACTTGAACTGATTAATTAGCAATTCACCACATTAGGCAAATAATGTGTAGCACGTGTTATATTGGTAGCAAACCAATTAACTTCCGGAATATGACCACGTGAGAATTTATTTCAGAAAAACCTCTAATTGTTATTCTTGATAAAAAGTTATATCAATACTACATTGTTGCTTGGTTCTATTAATATATTCCAACATTTTACTTACTAAGAGTTACGCATTTTACAATATTTCAGTATTTATTTCACTCAAATTTTCTAAAACATTTTTTCTGCTTCTGGTGCTGCATACGATTCTACACAAAACATGATTCGCTCATTCAGTAGATTACGAATACCGGAGCTTTTGTAACAACCGAATATTTCCATCGCTTTAGTAGACAAAACCCATGCCTGAGTTAGATTAGTTCAAAAAAAAAAATGAAAAGATAAAACAATAATCGTTAATGAAGCTCTTCTTTTTAAAAATTAATTATCCAAATTATTTCGAAATTAGTTTTCTTAATGAAATTTGTGATAAATTGAAAATATGTAATAATTAAAGAAAACCTACAAAATTAAGGAAGAATACATGAAAAAAAAAATTAAACATAGGAATAGGAGAAATGATATAAGATTGTATGAAATTTTTTATAAGATGACAATTTATTTACAAATAAGAAGTAAAGAAATAAATTACTACAAATAGTAAATTTTAATGGAGATTCCTTTTATGTAATTATATACAACTCATAATGAAACTTAAGGAGTTAATGTAATTGATGGTTCTTATAAAAGCCAACGTTATAGTAAATGAAGGAAACCTGTAAATATTATAATTAAGGAAAATACATGTAAGACTAGAAAAATTATATTTTTGTGTTTTATTTAAATTCTTTAAAATCATTCCTCTTCTTAATGATATTAGAATAAGGAATTTACCAATTTTCAATAGGCATGCGGTTTTCAGGGGTCTAAATGGTTATGGCTATTTGCAAGCCACATGCTACAAGGTAAGAGTGGTATTTATTCCTAAGCCTGAGAAGGAAGAGAATAAATGACAAATACAAAAGCAACTTTTGCGTGTGAAAGATAAACAAAAAATACCAATTTCCCAACTACAGTACATGACAACCCGTGCTAATAAATTGTGCATGCGAAATAATAGTCCAGTTAATAGGGACTAAATAAGGCCTTTGCCCTACAAAGGGTGGAGTAGCTGTGATTTTTATTGTTATCCAGTTCCTGGCACCGATGAAAAATCAAAATATAGACCCTTGGGCGGGGTCCGCCATCTTGGATTAAAGGTACTAAAAATTGGTTTTTCCAAAATAATTCCTGAACGGTTGATCCTACAAAAAAATGTAAAAACATAATTGTGAAGAAGTCTAAATTGCCTACATATTTTTAAAACGCATTTTTTTGTAAATCTGATGTGCAATGAATTACAGCAGCAGAAACGCGAACATTCCTAAAAAAAATATATACATATAGTACAATTTATACAGGGTGTTTCGTCCATGGTGGTCCATACGACCGGAAGTGATAGTAGTCACCTAGTCAAACAGAAAATTGTAGTCTTTCACAATATACACTGTATTTTAAAAAGTACAGAGTGTACACTTACAGAGCTCATTGCATGCAAATCTTCATGGCCTTTCCAACGACTGCTCGACCAGCCCCGTACTCATCTCCCGCCAGGAGTTATGGTAGTATAAACAAAGAATTTCGGACTTTCTTGCCTTCTTATTGACTTTCTGTTTTTTACAAAAAGGTGCTTAACGCATTTTTTTTTTATATATAAACTGGAAACTGTGGACTCTCCTCTTTAATTTGACTTATTATACATATGTACTGATTGTAGCCATTAAAAAGTTATTAGCTCATATTCTACTCAGGTCATATCGAAATTAGACGATATTTTATTTTAAAATGACGTGTTTTCAGTCACTAAAGGCTATTAAATTATCTTTAGTTTAGATATCTAAACTCCTTAGGGAAGAGGAGTACGGGGATGGTTGTGTAGTCGTCGGAAAGGCCCTGAAGTTCTGCATATAATGACCTCTGTAAATGACTGTACAATTTGTACTTTATAAAACACAGGGTATTTTGTGAAAGATTACCAAATTTTTTTAATAACTCTGTAACTACTAAACGGTTGAGATACCGGTCCCCCCTTGCCATAAAATTTTCTGTTGGACTAGGTTACTTACTATCACTTCCGGTCCTATGAACTACAATGAACTATATGTATACATTCTTTTGGAAGAATGTTCACGTTTCTGCCACTGTAACTCGTTACACAGCAGACTTACAAGAAAAGTGTTTATACAAAAACTTTACGGAATTTAGTCTTGTTCAAATTTAAATTTGCTGTAGGATCAACCGTTGAGGAATTATTTAAAAAAAAAAAAAACAATATTTGGTACCTTTAGTTCAAGATGGCGAACCGCGCGGACCCCGCCCAAGAATCTAAACTTGGATTTTTCATCTGGGCCAGGAAGTACGGATAACATATATAAAAAATCATAACTACCCCACCTTTATAGGGCAAAAACGGTATAAAAACTGGTATAAATTTATTTTTTATTTTTTTAATATCGCTGAAATCTCTAACATACTCAACACCGATGACTCAACTGAAGTCTTTTCTTTATTATACTTTTTCTGTACTTTTTAACTGTTTCATTATTTTAAAATAAATCAGTTTCCTCTGGCCGACAATTATGGAATCTTGTCCCTTAATTTCACAGAGTTTTATCTCTATGAAATTAAGTATGGATTTTTATTACTTTGCATTGTAAAATTAAGTTTTGATGGAGCTTTTATTTACTAATTTCTTCGTGAGACTAATAACTCTAATCTGGCTGAAAATTATTGTTCCCATGGGGAAATGGAAGTATCATTTTTGGCCTCGCTGAAAAATTTATGAGCACGTATCGAAAACTCGGAACGGTCCTCTTGACAGAGATTTGGACGGCAGACAGTGAACTGTAAGCTTTTCGCTAGAAAAGATCATTGTGATTTGTTTAAACTATCGAGCGTTTTTTTCAATATTTTTTATTGTTATAGAATTAAAACAAATTATAAAAAATAAAAACAATTTACCTGATTCGTAAGCGTTTTATTTTTGCTTTTTCCTTTGTTCACTGAAAAAAAAACAGGCTCGGCGGCCACAGGTATATCGTCACATCACGCGGAGGAACAAGGAAAATTTAAAGTCAACATAAGCAAAAACTAGGTCCCATAGAACGCATTGCGAAATATTGCTGGCAGCAATCTACGAAAAAACCGATGTATACGTTTACAGGTTACTCAGCAAGGGATCCCCGAGATTATTGTTGTCTTGCAGATTCAATGAAACAAACAATAGCATGTAAAGCAAGTCAAAACGCTAGAATCGGTCTAAGACCCTAGATAAATGGCCGTATGTAATTTCGTACTGTCACCCATTTGTACAAGTCTGAGTTTTGAAGTGGTTTTTCGCATACAACGGTTCGTCGGACAATAAAAATTTGTATAATAGGATTTCACACTCTGAAGAATTTTTCAGTACATTAAAAATGTCTAGAACTGATCGCTTTTACAGTATATGTAAAAAACCTAAGGGGTTGCCCGATTATGTTCATATTCACGTTTTATTTACTATTATGTTGTCAAAATACAGTGTACAAAATTTAAGTCTCTACATCCACAAGTTGTCCAGCACTGTCCAAATATATGGTAAAAAAAAAACAAAATTTTTGTTTGGCAGCCCTTCGAACGAGTTGCTCGATCTGTCCCATTTTTATACCCTAGATGAAATCTAAAGGGTACACTAAGTTTGTCATTTCGTTTGTAACATCAAGAAATAATTATGGTAGAGCAAAATGTATGGGACACCCACGCATAATATTAAAAGTTATTTTGATTTTTGCATATCCGTCCGTCTGCCCGTACGCACGATAACTCGAGAGCTCGTTCATTTAAAAAGCTGAAATTTTGTACACAGACTTTAAAAAAAAAAAAGTCAAATTTAGTTCGAAAATGAGACAAATCGGGCGGCTCCTTGGTAGGGTTGCCATACAAAAATTTCGGTTTCTACTATATATTTGTATACTACCTGAAAACGCGTCGACATAGTGAGGTGAAATTTGGTACATAGTGTTTTTATAGTAATAGCAAATAAAAATTTTGGTTTTGTACATATACTGTGAAAACGATCAGTGCTAGACATTTTTATTGTACTAAAAATTTCTTCAGAATACGAAATCCTATAAAATTGGTTATAATAATTTTTTCTGTCCGACGAACCATTCTAGAAATATGTATATACGAAAAACCACTTCAAAACTCAAGCTTGCATAGATCGGTGACCATACGAAATTTTATACGGGCTAGATATACGCTAGATGTATCATAAGAATTGGTCTTAGATCAATTCTAGGTTTTTTACTTGTCGAACCTGAATTTTTTTTTTGTTTTAATTCCCGTGTGCAAAATATCAGCTCCCTGAGTGAACGCGTACTCGACTTATCGTGAAAATGGTCAGACAGATGGCCAGACGGACAGACGGACGGACAGGCAGATGGCCGGACAGATAGAACGACGGACAGACGGACGGACGAAGGGACGGATTGGCATGCAAAAATCCAAATAACTTTTAATATTATGTGTCCAACCCATTTTTCTCTACTAGCATTATCTCTGTGCGTTACAAACGGAATGACAAAATTAACATGCCCTCTGATTTCATCTGGTATAAAAAGAGAAAATGTTATTGAACACTACACTAGAAAATTTAAACTTGACCTGGGGAGCTCTGCGCAAAAGTTTCCCAGTGAAAGGGACTGCTAATTTTTTTTGTTTTCTTTACAAAATAAGTGCCCACGACCGTAGGGAGGTTTCATCAATCGCTTGGTTTTCTTTAATCACTTAATTAGCTTAAATGTTGATTTATTGCGATATCTATAAGGCGATAAGAACAAAACGTGTTAATATTTGTTAGAGAGGCAAAACATAAAACAGCTAATCCTCGGTGATCTGAATATAGGAATTAGACAGGAACTTTGCGTGGAATTTCTGGGCGTTCTCAGTGCCACAGGCGATGTTTATTTTGATATACATATAGTAATAAAGAAAATTGTATTAGACCTTTCTGTTTTAACGTAAGAGTCGACACTTTGTAGACTGCTTAGGAAGCAGTTGCAAATTAATTGAGAAGCTCTCATTTTTTTCTGCAGAAGCTCTGCGATCTAACCGATAAATTGCCCAAGCATTTAAACAGTTTTACGATGCTCTACATATGTAGACAAGAAGAAGCCTTTCCTTTTTAAGGTTATGTTAAAATACACCATTATATCCTAAACAGCACAGAGGAGATATTTTAGTTTTAACATCTAAAATTTGATTGTAATATTTTAGTTATTATAGAAAAGTTTTCATTTTTGCCTCGCTGTGAGAATGTTTTCGCAACAATTAAAAAAGTCAAAATGATCGAATAAATTTCTGACCGAATTGTAGTTATAACTTAATCCAAATAGGTGAACACATTATCAAATAATAACAATTTCGCTTAGACAACTCACTTCTTTTGTAAAATATTCCTGGAAAAATAGCACAAAAAATTGACGACTGTTTTGATATCATTTTAGTTAATACATTGATAGTTTTAAGGCCAAAACACAGTGACAGCGACACAACAATGTTGGCAACTTAGTTGGCGATAATGTCGCATTTAAAACACAATGAACGCGACTCGACAAATGTTTTGACAGCTATCTTTGCTTTATTTATTGTAAAAGAAATGGCAAAAAGACAAAAATTAAGGAAAATCGCTAGTATAGCTTATGCGGCTTACTTAAAATTGCAAAGCATAAAGAAAAAACTTAAAAGAAGACTAAGAAGAGATTTCTATGGGATGACGTTTATTGCACATCATAACTTTTTCCCTCATTTTCTCTATTAATTCCTCCTCAAAACCCATAATTTGTCAAACTAATAAATGAAATTAATTTTATAGATGTTTTTAATAACTAGTTTATTTACTATTATCTTTTAATTTACTATGTTTCATAAAAATATCCAAATCCACATAACATGAATGTCAATTATTCACTGTCCACACAGAAATGTCAATTATGTTGGCGACTAATTTAGAGATTTCCCCAAACTTTTTGTTGGCAACTTATCGCGTCGCGCTCATTGTGTTAACTATATGGGACTTCCGTATATACGAATCTTTGACAGCAACCAATTTACGGCGACTTTGTTGTGTCGTCCTCACTGTGTTTTGGCCTTTAGTTGGAAACAAATCCAAAAAAAAAGGTGTCATTTGGTTAGTACAAGTAGGACTTAACTACCATTTGATGCATTTGAAAAGCCATTTAACCTTTGCAGCATTTTGAATTTATCTACACTTTGAAATAAATGCTGCTTAATTGCTTTACTTTTTTGTATTGGAAATATTCGCCAGAAAAAATCTGGAATGTAACTATTTTTTGTAATTTTAATTTGGTACCTAGTGTCACTATATGTTCTGAATAATTGCATGCGCGATGATATATTTCTTAAAAATAAAACAATTAATGAATATGAATGTGATATAAGCGACTTGTGGTGCAGAGGACATTAAAAATAGATTGAAAGCAATTTCAAATAAAAATTTAAAGTAACGTTGGCTTATATGCACACCGCGATGATAATGCTACTGGAAATCATCAAGGCTACGGAGTCTCACGTCAGTGATGGCGCCTAGCAATGAAAATTCTGCATCAACTTGCTACATCAACCCACATCAAAATGCATAAGGCACATGCAAGTAAAACACATCAAGCATCGATAAAGATACAGCTGATCTTCGAAAATCCCGATCTTCTAGAGGATTACTTGGAAACGAGTGAGGAAGACAGCGACTGAAACAATGATAGAAGTATTTATTGAAATATACGGTATTGACTCCATCGGAAGCAACGTTCACAATTTATGAAATTTGACAGATGAGACTAAAAAGTTCGAATCATTGTCAACATTCAGTTCATATCCATTTGAAAATATGCTTGAAAAGATATAAAATTTGATGTGGACTGGAATTGATAATAAAACATTAAAGGAATTTATTCCAGTTTTAAAAAATGAAATAACTATAAACGAAACTGTGTTAGAAATGTGCAAAGATCATTTTTTTTTAAAATAACATTAATGGATGCGATTGGAAAAACACAATTGTACACTACCCATATTCACAATTATACCTAGATCACCTTAAATCATTTTAATTAACAGTGAGATTCACAGGAAATTTGGGAGATAAATATCTAAAAGCATAATTGATGATCTCAAAACTCAGGTGTAATTCGGACTGGTGTTTCTTTTGATCAATGCTCGACTTTAAAATACCCCGATTTTAAGAAAAATTTAGCTGAAATTTAGCCTTATTTTTAAGTAGATCTAGCTGGACCAGAAAAAGGAATTGGCAGCTCTGGTTGCGAACTTGTCTTGCGTGCGATCATTTAAGAAAAAGTGTAAATATGGATTGGTAAGTAAAATTATTATACTCCAAATGCACTGAAAAAAATGTAAGTAAATTGATAGGTTTGTTATAATAGAAAAGAATGCTCCAAAAAAAACACAGAGATTGGTGGAAAATGACATAGCATCAACGGCATTAGATAAAATTAGATAAAATATTATTCTAAATTTATACAGGGTATCCCGAATTAGGATGGTAATATGAAAGCAGGTAATAGATCTCGGTATGAAACGAAAAAAATATATGGGAGTGGGGTCTATTTTCACCCCCCTGGGTGCTACGGGGTTTGACATTTTTTTCCAGTGTGCAATAAGTGCTTCTCATATATCCCAATATCGCCTAGGATTTGTAAGATATCAGAATACATATTTTTCTACTGGATGGCTAATCAAATGCTCATTAACACGTTTACCAGTGTTTCGCACAAGATTGCCTCATCGGGCGGCGCGTACCACCGATGGTTCGCATTTGATTGTGCTATTAGACGGTGCTTAAAAACAAAAATTTAGATCGTTAAGTAACTAGAAAAAATTGCCATATAGTTGAAAATTTAAATAATGAAAATTTAACGTATAGGTATTAGTTTGAAAAAAGAAAATTTTATTTCAATTCAATATTATAAATAAAATTTATAGGAATTTCGTTATTTTACGATGAAACGTCATTTTCAAAAAATCATATCTCGAGTACGGAACAACCAATTTTTCTGATTCAAATACCACATGAAGCTTAATGTTCTATACTTTTCATAAAAAAATATAGCAGTACCGAACGAAAAAGGTTTTGTTAATCCTCGTTTTTCGTCATATTACGATATGCGATGACCTTAAAAATTAAAAAAAAAAAAATTTCGTGAGAGGGCCATAGAGCAATGCCGTTATTTTAATGGAATTTGTAGTATTACCGAGAAAAAGATAGATGCAAAAAAGTAGGCTTGATATTCGGGGGGGATGTCCACAATGGGGCATGTGTAATATCAAATTAAAGAGGGAAGTGAGTGTATTTGAGTGGCTTAACCCCGCCACTTAATTACACTCAATTCATATGGACGATTTACATTCAGAAATGCTATTTTGGTACTAGGGGCATGTACACCCCTTTCTTCATTTTGAATATATTTTGCCCGTTATTTCTTTCGTATGGATTAGCGGACTGTTTTAAACATTTTTTTCTGTTTAGGTAGCAAATTTCGCGGACCTGAGGGTTCTTTACAAGGACGAGTTTAAATTAAAGCTATTTTTCACTAAAAAAACGCCATTTTCTACTTTAAAAAGGATTGGTTTGCTTTCCTTTCGTGATAACTCGAAACTATTTATAGGATGTACAAACTAAGTAAAAAAATGCTTATGGGACAAAATGTACATTCGATTTCATTCTACAAAAAACTTTAATGGTTTTATTTAAAAAAATTATACAGTCTATTCTGTGTTGGAGGACGACCAAATTGAACTTTTTTCGGGTAACCTCAAATTATCTTGATCCACCAAAACCGATATTTCGATGTAAATGTTTGATTGATTTCAATAATTCTTTTTTCACAATACAGCTAAGGTATGCCGCAACATTAGTAGTGAACCCAGCAGGCTGGGGAGGCGGAGATAAAATAGGCAAAATTGCTCGATTTTTAAAAAAATAATTTTACTTAAGAAGGCCAAATAGAAGTAATTTATTACAACCCCTATCTGTTCCAAAAATAACTCTTTTCGCTAAATCACGTTCAGTTTCTAATTGCTGAATATAAAATGATTTCCGGAACATACTCCGTTTCATCGGTCATTACATTACTTTCAACGCCATCTTTCTGCCAACATTTAAACCATTTTTAACTCCTAGATTTATATACAATCTGTCATCTTTCATTTAAAAAAAAAACCACAAGTCATTATTCCCAGCCGTTTAGGAATAATTAACAAAATTATGTTCCATGGTTCGCTAAACTATTTTCGAATTAAGTTGCTACATATACATATACATAGGTATGCTACTAAAAAACCACCAACCTTTATCTTGACCAGATTCCAACGAAGCTGAACACAATCGCAATTTTTTGTACATAGTTAGATAAGATTTCTAGCTTCAAAAAATAGAAAAAAAAAGTGCTAGAAGTCCTCACTAGATAACAATACTATTTTTTTGAAAAATATATTATTATTAGCAAAAACAAAATTTCTTTCGGTGCTGCTCTATTTTTTTGTAAAAAATATAAAACATTTAACTTTAGTTGGCATTTGAATCAGAAAATCGGTTGCATCGTTCTTCAGATATGATTTTTTAAAAATGACGTTTCATCCTAAAATCACGAAACTTCTAACCTCCTGTAACTCGGAGAGTTTGGGAGTTTGAGAGATGAGAATTTTCATTTTCCCCGGTTAAAAATCCCTAACTCTCCATTTGAGGTTTTCTAAAATACTTGAGGAGTTAAACAAATCGTGAGAAGTATCGAAATATTGAAAGACGGCTAAATCTGTGTAGGAGGATCGTAGAGCATTGGGGTTTTTTCCTATGAATTTAGTGTCTATAGTACAATAATATAGGTGAATAATTTCTGGGGGAGGGTCTTTTGGGGTTGGGGGGTAGTACCATCCCCAATTGGGGTTGTCCAAAATACGTCATGTTTGGTACCAAATGAAAGAGGGAGAAGCCGTTAATCGTGGTGTAGTTTTTTTTAACATGTTAACTTCATAACTGACTTTTTACCGCCGAAGGACGGATATTTTGCACTTGGGTCATAGACACCCCAGTTCCTATATTTTGCATATATTTCTTCCGTTCTTTATTTCACATCCATTAGTGCTCTATTGTGAACATTTTTCTCATGCAAAGTGAATTTCCACAATTTACCAGTTCTTCTTAATGATGAGTTGAAAATATGTCCATTTTTGTACCAAAAAACGCTAATTTTTTCATCTTAAGAAGGGCTGATTCACTTCTTTTGCAGTTATCTCCAAAACTATTTACCGGACTCAAAAACTAATTACATATCTAATTAGGGGACAAAATTTAGATGCGATTTAATCCTACATACAAGCTTTAACGTGCATATTTAAAATTTTTATAGCATCCCTTCTGTACTGAAAAACGACCAAATTGGCCATTTTGGCGTAATTTAAAATTTTTAGCGGGTACTTTGTTTCTCTGTAAGTATTACAAGGATGTCCATAATTTGTTTTTGTAAACATAGCCAGGATATGGAGTGAATCCATAATTCAATTTGAAAGTCCTAGGTACATTGGTACCTTCACAAAGCATAATAAAAGCAGACAATACCTTCAGTTGAGAAATATTTTTCTTACTTCTCCACAACTAACACATCCGAGAGTTTTGCCTAGTTGAATAGAGAGTTTGGTAAATCTCAATACAAATTACACAAGTTACAGAATTCCGAGTGGAGAGTTAAGTTGCAAAAGAGCTCTCATCATCACAACTCCACAACTCTCCTAGTTAGTGAATCCGGCCCGTGGTGTGTAATAGGAGGAAACAAAAAAATATGGGTGAGCTATTCTGATATTCCCCACAAACTGTGAAAGTTTCATCGAAATCGGAGATAGTACTGCGTCGCGAGATGAAGCGAAACGTGAATTCGAGCACCATCTCACAGTGATCGTGTTAAGTGGTGTGAAATGCTTTGTCCTGTTGTTAATGCCTTCGGAATAATAAGCCTTCAAATTTTGAGTAAAGAAATTAATTTTTTCGAATTCAAATGCAATTATCTCACGATTTCACCTTATTATTTTTTTCCGGCCCCAAGAAAATATAAAATCATTAATTAAAATATGCAGGCCTTACCTGAATTCTGTTTTATGAATTTAGGGTCCTCATCAGAACAAAGTGATCTCTGATGTTCCATTAGCAAATATGATAAGATTAGCTACCCATAATGCCAGTGTAATTCCAGTGGACATTAGACATTAGACCTAGAATGGAACACAATTCCCATGTATGGGCTGGGTCTGGTCGCACAGTCTTAGCGTCATTGGATATTGTTCAAAAGAGAGCCCTAAAGCTAATTGGCGATTTAGCAATAACTTGTCATATCGATTCACTCGAACACCGCCGCAATGTTGGATGTATTCGGTTCTTTATCGCTATATGCATGGTCAATGTTCTTTTTTTTTTTTTTTTTTTTTATATTATTAAGCCAAGCTCAGGGGATACCCTATGATGCAAAGCACAGCGTGGCAGGAAGGAGATAGGGAAAGGATTAAGGGATATGAGGAGAGTGGCGGAGGTGCCGATGTATGTCGCCCTTAAACTTTTGCAGGTTGTATGCCGGAGGAAAGACAGAAGATGGTAGACTGTTCCACATTCGCACAGTTCGGGATAAGAAAGCATCACGGAATTTAAGTGTACGGCCGAAGGTAATTTGAAGGGTAAAAGGATGAGCGCGGGATGCAGCGCGGGTATTGCGTGCAGGAACTATTCTACAAGGGATCAGACTAGATATTTCATCAGAACATTGGCCATGCATATAGCGATAAAGGAGCGAAAGGCATCCAATATTGCGACGGTGCTCGAGCGAGTCGATATGACGAGTAATTGCCACATCGCCACATCTGATGAAACATCTAGTCTAATCCCTTGTAGAATGATTCCTGCACGCAATACTCGAGCTGCAAACCGCGCACATCCTTTAGGCGGTGGTCACACTAATGAAGTATGAAGTATGCAGTATTTACTGTATTGCGACTGAAATTGCATTGTGCAATACATTTTATTTTAACACGATGAAAAGCGGTCACATTGACGAAGTAGCAGTAAAAATTGCGCAGTAGAAATCGCATGCATTCCGATCTTTTTGCTTTTCGATTACTGCTTAAAAAAGAAAAAGAAACAAGAATACAAATTATTTCGTCATTTTGCGATTTTTTTTTTGGGAAATGGCTGAAGATATTGTTTCGATATAAAATTTGTGTAAGTGGTGGAAAGAATGATTGCTTGTGGGATTACATAAAATATGACTATAGTAAAAGTATAATTAATGACAACTGCTTACGGCGTCTTATAAGCATAAAAATGTTACGGCTTCTTCCTCCGACGTAGACATTTTTAATACTGGCGCAATGCCGTTATTTTAATGGAATTTGTAGTATTACCGAGAAAAAGATAGATGCAAAAAAGTAGGCTTGATATTCGGGGGGGATGTCCACAATGGGGCATGTGTAATATCAAATTAAAGAGGGAAGTGAGTGTATTTGAGTGGCTTAACCCCGCCACTTAATTACACTCAATTCATATGGACGATTTACATTCAGAAATGCTATTTTGGTACTAGGGGCATGTACACCCCTTTCTTCATTTTGAATATATTTTGCCCGTTATTTCTTTCGTATGGATTAGCGGACTGTTTTAAACATTTTTTTCTGTTTAGGTAGCAAATTTCGCGGACCTGAGGGTTCTTTACAAGGACGAGTTTAAATTAAAGCTATTTTTCACTAAAAAAACGCCATTTTCTACTTTAAAAAGGATTGGTTTGCTTTCCTTTCGTGATAACTCGAAACTATTTATAGGATGTACAAACTAAGTAAAAAAATGCTTATGGGACAAAATGTACATTCGATTTCATTCTACAAAAAACTTTAATGGTTTTATTTAAAAAAATTATACAGTCTATTCTGTGTTGGAGGACGACCAAATTGAACTTTTTTCGGGTAACCTCAAATTATCTTGATCCACCAAAACCGATATTTCGATGTAAATGTTTGATTGATTTCAATAATTCTTTTTTCACAATACAGCTAAGGTATGCCGCAACATTAGTAGTGAACCCAGCAGGCTGGGGAGGCGGAGATAAAATAGGCAAAATTGCTCGATTTTTAAAAAAATAATTTTACTTAAGAAGGCCAAATAGAAGTAATTTATTACAACCCCTATCTGTTCCAAAAATAACTCTTTTCGCTAAATCACGTTCAGTTTCTAATTGCTGAATATAAAATGATTTCCGGAACATACTCCGTTTCATCGGTCATTACATTACTTTCAACGCCATCTTTCTGCCAACATTTAAACCATTTTTAACTCCTAGATTTATATACAATCTGTCATCTTTCATTTAAAAAAAAAACCACAAGTCATTATTCCCAGCCGTTTAGGAATAATTAACAAAATTATGTTCCATGGTTCGCTAAACTATTTTCGAATTAAGTTGCTACATATACATATACATAGGTATGCTACTAAAAAACCACCAACCTTTATCTTGACCAGATTCCAACGAAGCTGAACACAATCGCAATTTTTTGTACATAGTTAGATAAGATTTCTAGCTTCAAAAAATAGAAAAAAAAAGTGCTAGAAGTCCTCACTAGATAACAATACTATTTTTTTGAAAAATATATTATTATTAGCAAAAACAAAATTTCTTTCGGTGCTGCTCTATTTTTTTGTAAAAAATATAAAACATTTAACTTTAGTTGGCATTTGAATCAGAAAATCGGTTGCATCGTTCTTCAGATATGATTTTTTAAAAATGACGTTTCATCCTAAAATCACGAAACTTCTAACCTCCTGTAACTCGGAGAGTTTGGGAGTTTGAGAGATGAGAATTTTCATTTTCCCCGGTTAAAAATCCCTAACTCTCCATTTGAGGTTTTCTAAAATACTTGAGGAGTTAAACAAATCGTGAGAAGTATCGAAATATTGAAAGACGGCTAAATCTGTGTAGGAGGATCGTAGAGCATTGGGGTTTTTTCCTATGAATTTAGTGTCTATAGTACAATAATATAGGTGAATAATTTCTGGGGGAGGGTCTTTTGGGGTTGGGGGGTAGTACCATCCCCAATTGGGGTTGTCCAAAATACGTCATGTTTGGTACCAAATGAAAGAGGGAGAAGCCGTTAATCGTGGTGTAGTTTTTTTTAACATGTTAACTTCATAACTGACTTTTTACCGCCGAAGGACGGATATTTTGCACTTGGGTCATAGACACCCCAGTTCCTATATTTTGCATATATTTCTTCCGTTCTTTATTTCACATCCATTAGTGCTCTATTGTGAACATTTTTCTCATGCAAAGTGAATTTCCACAATTTACCAGTTCTTCTTAATGATGAGTTGAAAATATGTCCATTTTTGTACCAAAAAACGCTAATTTTTTCATCTTAAGAAGGGCTGATTCACTTCTTTTGCAGTTATCTCCAAAACTATTTACCGGACTCAAAAACTAATTACATATCTAATTAGGGGACAAAATTTAGATGCGATTTAATCCTACATACAAGCTTTAACGTGCATATTTAAAATTTTTATAGCATCCCTTCTGTACTGAAAAACGACCAAATTGGCCATTTTGGCGTAATTTAAAATTTTTAGCGGGTACTTTGTTTCTCTGTAAGTATTACAAGGATGTCCATAATTTGTTTTTGTAAACATAGCCAGGATATGGAGTGAATCCATAATTCAATTTGAAAGTCCTAGGTACATTGGTACCTTCACAAAGCATAATAAAAGCAGACAATACCTTCAGTTGAGAAATATTTTTCTTACTTCTCCACAACTAACACATCCGAGAGTTTTGCCTAGTTGAATAGAGAGTTTGGTAAATCTCAATACAAATTACACAAGTTACAGAATTCCGAGTGGAGAGTTAAGTTGCAAAAGAGCTCTCATCATCACAACTCCACAACTCTCCTAGTTAGTGAATCCGGCCCGTGGTGTGTAATAGGAGGAAACAAAAAAATATGGGTGAGCTATTCTGATATTCCCCACAAACTGTGAAAGTTTCATCGAAATCGGAGATAGTACTGCGTCGCGAGATGAAGCGAAACGTGAATTCGAGCACCATCTCACAGTGATCGTGTTAAGTGGTGTGAAATGCTTTGTCCTGTTGTTAATGCCTTCGGAATAATAAGCCTTCAAATTTTGAGTAAAGAAATTAATTTTTTCGAATTCAAATGCAATTATCTCACGATTTCACCTTATTATTTTTTTCCGGCCCCAAGAAAATATAAAATCATTAATTAAAATATGCAGGCCTTACCTGAATTCTGTTTTATGAATTTAGGGTCCTCATCAGAACAAAGTGATCTCTGATGT
Source organism: Dioctria rufipes (assembly GCA_963924295.1). Taxonomy (NCBI): domain Eukaryota; kingdom Metazoa; phylum Arthropoda; class Insecta; order Diptera; family Asilidae; genus Dioctria; species Dioctria rufipes. Next base: position 280,626,778 of record OZ002740.1, on the reverse strand, counting down.
TCCATTAGCAAATATGATAAGATTAGCTACCCATAATGCCAGTGTAATTCCAGTGGACATTAGACATTAGACCTAGAATGGAACACAATTCCCATGTATGGGCTGGGTCTGGTCGCACAGTCTTAGCGTCATTGGATATTGTTCAAAAGAGAGCCCTAAAGCTAATTGGCGATTTAGCAATAACTTGTCATATCGATTCACTCGAACACCGCCGCAATGTTGGATGTATTCGGTTCTTTATCGCTATATGCATGGTCAATGTTCTTTTTTTTTTTTTTTTTTTTTATATTATTAAGCCAAGCTCAGGGGATACCCTATGATGCAAAGCACAGCGTGGCAGGAAGGAGATAGGGAAAGGATTAAGGGATATGAGGAGAGTGGCGGAGGTGCCGATGTATGTCGCCCTTAAACTTTTGCAGGTTGTATGCCGGAGGAAAGACAGAAGATGGTAGACTGTTCCACATTCGCACAGTTCGGGATAAGAAAGCATCACGGAATTTAAGTGTACGGCCGAAGGTAATTTGAAGGGTAAAAGGATGAGCGCGGGATGCAGCGCGGGTATTGCGTGCAGGAACTATTCTACAAGGGATCAGACTAGATATTTCATCAGAACATTGGCCATGCATATAGCGATAAAGGAGCGAAAGGCATCCAATATTGCGACGGTGCTCGAGCGAGTCGATATGACGAGTAATTGCCACATCGCCACATCTGATGAAACATCTAGTCTAATCCCTTGTAGAATGATTCCTGCACGCAATACTCGAGCTGCAAACCGCGCACATCCTTTAGGCGGTGGTCACACTAATGAAGTATGAAGTATGCAGTATTTACTGTATTGCGACTGAAATTGCATTGTGCAATACATTTTATTTTAACACGATGAAAAGCGGTCACATCGACGAAGTAGCAGTAAAAATTGCGCAGTAGAAATCGCATGCATTCCGATCTTTTTGCTTTTCGATTACTGCTTAAAAAAGAAAAAGAAACAAGAATACAAATTATTTCGTCATTTTGCGATTTTTTTTTTGGGAAATGGCTGAAGATATTGTTTCGATATAAAATTTGTGTAAGTGGTGGAAAGAATGATTGCTTGTGGGATTACATAAAATATGACTATAGTAAAAGTATAATTAATGACAACTGCTTACGGCGTCTTATAAGCATAAAAATGTTACGGCTTCTTCCTCCGACGTAGACATTTTTAATACTGGCGCAATGCCGTTATTTTAATGGAATTTGTAGTATTACCGAGAAAAAGATAGATGCAAAAAAGTAGGCTTGATATTCGGGGGGGATGTCCACAATGGGGCATGTGTAATATCAAATTAAAGAGGGAAGTGAGTGTATTTGAGTGGCTTAACCCCGCCACTTAATTACACTCAATTCATATGGACGATTTACATTCAGAAATGCTATTTTGGTACTAGGGGCATGTACACCCCTTTCTTCATTTTGAATATATTTTGCCCGTTATTTCTTTCGTATGGATTAGCGGACTGTTTTAAACATTTTTTTCTGTTTAGGTAGCAAATTTCGCGGACCTGAGGGTTCTTTACAAGGACGAGTTTAAATTAAAGCTATTTTTCACTAAAAAAACGCCATTTTCTACTTTAAAAAGGATTGGTTTGCTTTCCTTTCGTGATAACTCGAAACTATTTATAGGATGTACAAACTAAGTAAAAAAATGCTTATGGGACAAAATGTACATTCGATTTCATTCTACAAAAAACTTTAATGGTTTTATTTAAAAAAATTATACAGTCTATTCTGTGTTGGAGGACGACCAAATTGAACTTTTTTCGGGTAACCTCAAATTATCTTGATCCACCAAAACCGATATTTCGATGTAAATGTTTGATTGATTTCAATAATTCTTTTTTCACAATACAGCTAAGGTATGCCGCAACATTAGTAGTGAACCCAGCAGGCTGGGGAGGCGGAGATAAAATAGGCAAAATTGCTCGATTTTTAAAAAAATAATTTTACTTAAGAAGGCCAAATAGAAGTAATTTATTACAACCCCTATCTGTTCCAAAAATAACTCTTTTCGCTAAATCACGTTCAGTTTCTAATTGCTGAATATAAAATGATTTCCGGAACATACTCCGTTTCATCGGTCATTACATTACTTTCAACGCCATCTTTCTGCCAACATTTAAACCATTTTTAACTCCTAGATTTATATACAATCTGTCATCTTTCATTTAAAAAAAAAACCACAAGTCATTATTCCCAGCCGTTTAGGAATAATTAACAAAATTATGTTCCATGGTTCGCTAAACTATTTTCGAATTAAGTTGCTACATATACATATACATAGGTATGCTACTAAAAAACCACCAACCTTTATCTTGACCAGATTCCAACGAAGCTGAACACAATCGCAATTTTTTGTACATAGTTAGATAAGATTTCTAGCTTCAAAAAATAGAAAAAAAAAGTGCTAGAAGTCCTCACTAGATAACAATACTATTTTTTTGAAAAATATATTATTATTAGCAAAAACAAAATTTCTTTCGGTGCTGCTCTATTTTTTTGTAAAAAATATAAAACATTTAACTTTAGTTGGCATTTGAATCAGAAAATCGGTTGCATCGTTCTTCAGATATGATTTTTTAAAAATGACGTTTCATCCTAAAATCACGAAACTTCTAACCTCCTGTAACTCGGAGAGTTTGGGAGTTTGAGAGATGAGAATTTTCATTTTCCCCGGTTAAAAATCCCTAACTCTCCATTTGAGGTTTTCTAAAATACTTGAGGAGTTAAACAAATCGTGAGAAGTATCGAAATATTGAAAGACGGCTAAATCTGTGTAGGAGGATCGTAGAGCATTGGGGTTTTTTCCTATGAATTTAGTGTCTATAGTACAATAATATAGGTGAATAATTTCTGGGGGAGGGTCTTTTGGGGTTGGGGGGTAGTACCATCCCCAATTGGGGTTGTCCAAAATACGTCATGTTTGGTACCAAATGAAAGAGGGAGAAGCCGTTAATCGTGGTGTAGTTTTTTTTAACATGTTAACTTCATAACTGACTTTTTACCGCCGAAGGACGGATATTTTGCACTTGGGTCATAGACACCCCAGTTCCTATATTTTGCATATATTTCTTCCGTTCTTTATTTCACATCCATTAGTGCTCTATTGTGAACATTTTTCTCATGCAAAGTGAATTTCCACAATTTACCAGTTCTTCTTAATGATGAGTTGAAAATATGTCCATTTTTGTACCAAAAAACGCTAATTTTTTCATCTTAAGAAGGGCTGATTCACTTCTTTTGCAGTTATCTCCAAAACTATTTACCGGACTCAAAAACTAATTACATATCTAATTAGGGGACAAAATTTAGATGCGATTTAATCCTACATACAAGCTTTAACGTGCATATTTAAAATTTTTATAGCATCCCTTCTGTACTGAAAAACGACCAAATTGGCCATTTTGGCGTAATTTAAAATTTTTAGCGGGTACTTTGTTTCTCTGTAAGTATTACAAGGATGTCCATAATTTGTTTTTGTAAACATATCCAGGATATGGAGTGAATCCATAATTCAATTTGAAAGTCCTAGGTACATTGGTACCTTCACAAAGCATAATAAAAGCAGACAATACCTTCAGTTGAGAAATATTTTTCTTACTTCTCCACAACTAACACATCCGAGAGTTTTGCCTAGTTGAATAGAGAGTTTGGTAAATCTCAATACAAATTACACAAGTTACAGAATTCCGAGTGGAGAGTTAAGTTGCAAAAGAGCTCTCATCATCACAACTCCACAACTCTCCTAGTTAGTGAATCCGGCCCGTGGTGTGTAATAGGAGGAAACAAAAAAATATGGGTGAGCTATTCTGATATTCCCCACAAACTGTGAAAGTTTCATCGAAATCGGAGATAGTACTGCGTCGCGAGATGAAGCGAAACGTGAATTCGAGCACCATCTCACAGTGATCGTGTTAAGTGGTGTGAAATGCTTTGTCCTGTTGTTAATGCCTTCGGAATAATAAGCCTTCAAATTTTGAGTAAAGAAATTAATTTTTTCGAATTCAAATGCAATTATCTCACGATTTCACCTTATTATTTTTTTCCGGCCCCAAGAAAATATAAAATCATTAATTAAAATATGCAGGCCTTACCTGAATTCTGTTTTATGAATTTAGGGTCCTCATCAGAACAAAGTGATCTCTGATGTTCCATTAGCAAATATGATAAGATTAGCTACCCATAATGCCAGTGTAATTCCAGTGGACATTAGACATTAGACCTAGAATGGAACACAATTCCCATGTATGGGCTGGGTCTGGTCGCACAGTCTTAGCGTCATTGGATATTGTTCAAAAGAGAGCCCTAAAGCTAATTGGCGATTTAGCAATAACTTGTCATATCGATTCACTCGAACACCGCCGCAATGTTGGATGTATTCGGTTCTTTATCGCTATATGCATGGTCAATGTTCTTTTTTTTTTTTTTTTTTTTATATTATTAAGCCAAGCTCAGGGGATACCCTATGATGCAAAGCACAGCGTGGCAGGAAGGAGATAGGGAAAGGATTAAGGGATATGAGGAGAGTGGCGGAGGTGCCGATGTATGTCGCCCTTAAACTTTTGCAGGTTGTATGCCGGAGGAAAGACAGAAGATGGTAGACTGTTCCACATTCGCACAGTTCGGGATAAGAAAGCATCACGGAATTTAAGTGTACGGCCGAAGGTAATTTGAAGGGTAAAAGGATGAGCGCGGGATGCAGCGCGGGTATTGCGTGCAGGAACTATTCTACAAGGGATCAGACTAGATATTTCATCAGAACATTGGCCATGCATATAGCGATAAAGGAGCGAAAGGCATCCAATATTGCGACGGTGCTCGAGCGAGTCGATATGACGAGTAATTGCCACATCGCCACATCTGATGAAACATCTAGTCTAATCCCTTGTAGAATGATTCCTGCACGCAATACTCGAGCTGCAAACCGCGCACATCCTTTAGGCGGTGGTCACACTAATGAAGTATGAAGTATGCAGTATTTACTGTATTGCGACTGAAATTGCATTGTGCAATACATTTTATTTTAACACGATGAAAAGCGGTCACATTGACGAAGTAGCAGTAAAAATTGCGCAGTAGAAATCGCATGCATTCCGATCTTTTTGCTTTTCGATTACTGCTTAAAAAAGAAAAAGAAACAAGAATACAAATTATTTCGTCATTTTGCGATTTTTTTTTTTGGGAAATGGCTGAAGATATTGTTTCGATATAAAATTTGTGTAAGTGGTGGAAAGAATGATTGCTTGTGGGATTACATAAAATATGACTATAGTAAAAGTATAATTAATGACAACTGCTTACGGCGTCTTATAAGCATAAAAATGTTACGGCTTCTTCCTCCGACGTAGACATTTTTAATACTGGCGCTGCACTCAATACCTAATGCGTCAATTTGAACAACATCGCAACCTAAAGTAAGTACTGCATACTGGGTGTTGCATATTGCATACTTTATACTTTATCAGTGTGACCGCCGCCTTAACCCTTAAAATTATCTTCGGCCGTACAGTCAAAATTTCGTTATGCTTTTTTTATTCCGAACTGTGCGAATGTGGAACAGCTTACCATCTTCTGTTTTTCCAACGGCATACAATCTGCGGAAGTTTAAGGGCGACATACATCGGCATCTCCGCCACTCTCCACATATCCCCTAATCCTTTCCTTATCTCCCTCCTGCCATGCTGTACTTTGCATTATAGGGTATCCCCGGAGCTTGGCTTAATAATATAAAAACAAAAAAAAAAAAAAACCTCGCCCATACTTGAACGAAATTATTTCATAATTCAAAACTTTTACATAACTATAATCATGGGAAAACGTAACAATTAAACAAGAAAATCAAAAGACCTCTTTTATAATTTTAGGATTTACATTCAAGATTGTTAGTAACACATTTCAGAGAATTAATTTTGATCTGTCCTTATTAAATAAAACAATGTCGAATAAAGCCAGTCTAAAATGGGAGATCACTAAGCAAAAAAACAACCCTTACAAGGACCACAACTTCGAAAAAATTTAAAATCAGCTGCAATTTTAAAAATATCATGAAGTCTAAATAAATCAATATTTTCGATTGCAAATCACCTCGTATTTTAAGGTTTTCAGTATTGCATACTTTTCCTAGAACACCCTGTCCATTAGGCGATCGTGTACATTATGGGATCACGAGTCAAGAATAAAGTGAACGACATACATAGTAAACAGCACAACTATTGCAAAGAACCATGCAAAATATCAGATTGAATATTGCAAATAAAATCTTTCGAATTCTTGGAATGGAATTAAGTTGTAACAAACTCAGTCATGTCGCGGGGTTAAGGGAATTTACTGATAACACTGGTCTACAAAATTTAAATTTCTTTTTGTCACACAAAAACTTATATCAAATTTTGAATGTACTATGGCAACCAAGCAATAATATATTAATAAAACAAAAATGACACATCAGATTTCTTTGTGACATCTGAACATATATTTCCATGAAAAGTACAAAAATCTACTACACTTAAACAAATTATTACTTAATGTACAATAAATAAATATGATTATCTTGAGTGTTTGGCTTCTGGCAGGTCGCTTTTAAGTCTCCAACAGTAATCTGCTAGCATTCCTGGACTCCAATTCCCTTGATAACGCTTCTCTATTTAGGAAATGTCCTGAAGAAATCTCTCGCCTTGTTCGTCACTCACAGCACCCAAGTTTTCGGGAAAGAAATCCAGATTAGAATCCAGTATATGTACTATATTTTCAAGGACATGTTACAACCCAAAGCTTTGTATGACGTTATAAGTTCATTAATTAAATGCTTGTAATTTTCCGCCCTATGGTTCCCTAGAAAATTGTGGACGACATTCACAAAACATTTCCCGTATTTGTGGACCAACAAATATTCCCTCATTAATTTTTGCCTCGTTGATTTTAGGGAATTTGTCTTTCAGGTATGTAAATCCACTACCATCTTTATGCACAGCTCTTACAAAAGTTTTCATCAGGCCAAGTTTTATATGCAATGATGGTAAAAGTATGTCTTCAGGGTTCACTAAAGGTTCATTTTTAATATTCTTATGTCCTGGAATAAGTGATTCACGTTTGGGCCATGGTCTTTGTGTGTAGTAACTTTTTCTGTCTCTACTGTCCCATTCACAAATAAAACAGCAATATTGAGTGTAACCAAGCTGTAGTCCAAGCAAAAGAGCTCTACAAATTTTTCAAGCGTATGCACTTAATTTTTCCGAGAATGAATTTCATATTCTCGTAAGTCTCTTTCATATCAGAACCATGAGCTACAGGCACTGAAGGAAGTTTTTTCCCGCTATATATCAACACTGCTTTCAAACTAGTTCTTAAGGAGTCAATGATGAACCGTCAGTGACTTGGATCATATCTAAAATTTAATAGATTCATTACTGCTGGAATGTCATTACAATACACTAAATCATCTGCTTTAGAAAAGTACGGTTTCATTTCATCGTTACGATGTAGAAAATAAGAAATTTTCGTATCGGGAGAAAGTAAGTTCCAATCGTTTAATGTAGTCCCCAAAATCTCAGCCTGTTTTTTAGACAAATTTAAATCACGTACTAAATCGTTTAGGTCACTTTGTGTCAAAAGTGGGGTTCTTTTCAAGTAGACTGTTCATAAATTCGAACGCTCTCTTCAGACTATGCTCACTACGGTCTAAGAGCAGATTTCTGACTTTATGGTCGATTTGGAGGCTTTGGCACAGGCAATTCGGCACTATGTAGGATTGGTCTGATGGCCAAGGACAAATCAGGGTACTTGATAGTGTGTTTGGACTTGGTTGTAAAGCCTTTTGTTTGAGTCAAACAAAAATAACAATCACTTAGATGATCTTTTGTTTCCGTCCAAATCATTGGTTTACCAAATGACAAATGTATAGGTTCTTCTTTAGCCCAACCTAAAAGTAGTATCACACATGTTACACAACATATGTATATGTGGAGCCCAGGATTTATCTTGGTGGTGCACAGGAGAAACAAAATACCCTAAATAACACTCCTCAATTAATGGTGTAAATTTTCGACGCTGAGATACAAAAGTTAATTCACCACACACATAACAAAAATTGTCCGGGTTATTTAAATATTTTCGTGGTATATTTACAATGTAACAAACGTCAATAAAATGTAAGTTATGTAGAATACCTATATAAAATATAAAACAAAATCTTTTTAATTTTACCACACACTTTATTCCTATGCTTGCTGGTTGCACAGCCGAAAAAAAGACTCATCTACTCATTTTCTAAGTCCTCTTCTTTACATTTCTCAACCTTCAACTTTTTCCAAGAATTCATATCCATACATATCTGACTGGACTAAGGGTTATAAATATACTTGAAACTATCCCTTGGTATGTACTTTTACCAAAATGAAAATACATGGCTCGACAGAGGATCATAAAATGACTAATAGTCGGGGTTCTAAAGTGTTTATCTTAAAGTAGAGGCTTTTAACAAGAATTTCCCTGAGAAATGAGGCTAATAAAATACTCGTAATTATACATTTTCTTAAAACTACGTCGTTTGCTGGTTCATCTTGTAAATGCAGCTTACAGTTAGTCGAATTCGATAGTTATACAACCGCCTAAATTAAGTTATTCAAACAAACACACGTAAATGAGGTCAGCAATGAATATATAGCTGTCACGAAAAAACTGGATGTGACTGGAACAAAATAATATATTTTTTTCAATGACGGTACGCTAAACAAAACAGAAATCATCACAAAGTTCGTGTGACAATAACAGTGTTTACCAATGTAATCGGGTGATGAACAACTGAGTTTTTGTTATCGTTAACATTTTGACGAAACCTTTAGTTCGTCATTTCTAATTTCCGTATTTCTAGGTTTTTTTTTTGTTACTTTTTATTATTTTATTATCTTTCTGAAGTCTTATGTCATTTGTAGTTAGAAAATCCCATAAAATATTTTAATCCTATTCTGTTAATACGATTACATAAGAAAAATAAAATTGAAAAAAAAGTAAAGATTTGTAGCAACAGGAGCTAAAACACCATCACAAGGTGTACTATTTCTCGAAAACAAAAGAAATGCCTATAATTTGAAAAAAAATTACTTAGATCTTTTTTATATTTTTCTGGTAACTGTTACGATTTGGTCTATCATCTGGTTCCGGCTTGACGTCGACTTTCTGGACACCCTGTATACTTATTTTATAAATTACAATAGATCATTTATCATCTTCATTCGAATTAATTTGGTGTATAGACAGGCATTTCGTTGTACTTTTCATTTAGTTAAACAACAACCTAAACTCAATTATTTTCCAAGTTCTGGATTTTACATTGGAAAAACCCACAAGGGGCTTGCAATTACTGCAATGTTAACGAAGTATTTTTAACGGACTAGAAGGCTACAAAGTGCAAAGCAAACTGTTACCTGGTAAAAAAATTAATTGAGATCTCACTTTTAAAAGAATTCCATTGGTTTATGAAAAAAATTCTAGGTTCCAATGTTGAGCACTAGAAACTGTAGTTTGAAGATAAAGTGAGAATTAAGGTGGAATTACAAAAACCCTTTGATAAAATGTGTGGAAAATTCTACCTGGTGAACGAGGAGTGATGTTGAAAAACTCTTTTTAAATTCATTCAAATTCCCTTTTTATGATAAATTATGAAATCCTCGCGTTTCATTTAGTAGAAGGAAAACTGTATAATTTAAAAGTTTAAAGCATATATGCATTTTCGCGGTAAATTCATCTGAGGGATTATAATTTCAATTATTTGTATTTTTTATTTATTATTAAATTATTACTGTTATTATTTTTGCCTTAATTCAGTTATGTAAGGTCTTGCTTGGCTCGAGTCACTACTCTATGAATTATTGATTAGATAACTGCGCAGTTTTATTTTATAATATATAAGTGTATAATTTCTAATGCAAAACATTTTAATTTTGGAGGTAGATAGGTAATTTGAAGAATTGATAAAGAAATGAGTTGTACAAGGGGACAACGGCCTATTTTTATTTTATGGTTTTTCAATGCTCAAAATTGGAAAACCTTCATGTTTTAGTTTAAAAATTTATTAATATGCCAAAAGCTGCAAAGACATTCCAAAATAACGGTAAGTTAATAGATGAGCGTTTAGAAGCAATGTTATTTTATAGAGAAAAGCTAGAAAATGTATAACAAAATTAAGTCAAACATTGATAGAAAACAAAAACAGTTTCATTTCGTTACCAAATTTTTCAAGAAAAAAGATTATGTATTATTTCATTATTAGCTCTCACCCGCGTCATTGCCCGTGTGTAATTAGTTTTTCAAATTTTTGATTTGCGCCATCTACATTGTATTCTAAAATTCTCAATTCGTTAGAATTAATTAAAGTACCATCTAAACTTATACTATAGTAAAACAACGGAGCTTGGTTGTTCTACTTACCATTTGGAGGTAGTACATGTAGATTTCGTGTGTTGACCACTTGCGAGCAGGGCGAGCTAATCGTGCGAGAAAGCGGTTTCTCCAAATGTATTCCCTTCCACGTTTGTCCTTTCGGCTTATTTATATTCATCCTTGACTATACGTAATAGATGGTGTTCAGCCCTGAACAAAGATTTTTAAGCTAGCCTTTTAAAGTTTATAATAATTAAGAATTTTTTTTTTAATTAGCAATATTTCTTTCAATAGTTTCTGCTCGGCATATAAAGTCAAATCTGACTCTGCGCATTTTTTTCGAGTACATTGACTCATTGCACAAAACAACATTCGAAATTTCGTCACTAACAAACCAAGTCAGCAAATTTGCTGACGAAGAAATCTTTCGTTTCTCATGAGGCAATGCAAAGAAAACAATTGCTGATAGCATATATGTATATATATACATATATAGCAACAAAATTAATTAAATTGTTCAGAGTAAGAAAGTACCTCCAAGTGTTTTATTTCATTGAAACTTGAAGCCCTTCCACAATCCAGCAAGCTGATCGGTTATTCCTAATTCGGAATTAACACACTGTTGATTCCAGCATTTTGTATTGCAGATCTGTACATGGTCCTTCGAGCTGGATATCCTTTCGATTGCTTTCTTGATGTCGTTTGTGGTTATAAAGGCAAGAATGTTCCCATGCTCATGAATTGGGTTGCGCCATTTATCATATTTATGCTCGAATTAATCGAAATAATCTTTGGCGCTAAGATAGGTAGCAGGCACCTCTATGCTGATTCTGTTATGATCAGCCTGGGAGTACCAGTTCATCAATTCATTAATTGACTGAACTGCCTGAGATAGGCTTAAGCCGAATTGTTTTAGTTTGCTTTCAGTCGCGAAGTTGGTTTATTTTGGTATTCAGGTAGAGGGCTTTCTGATTGGCCAATTATGGTTTGCTGCTTGCTTTGCAATGATTCTATCTCCTTATAATTCTCATCGTTTACACCAAAGACCTTTGTGAGAATGGTTCCGAGCAGTCCGCATTTACTTCTATTGTGGTGTTTAGACAAGTGCTGGATTTTGTGTGTAGCCTCTAGTAGATGGGTGGTGATTTGGGTGAGCTTTCCGGCTTATTCACACATTTGATCTATCTGCGCCCAAGTATGATTGACGAGCTTTTGGTCCTGAGATTTCCTCTTTTAATTTTGGCATACCCCAGATTTGCTATGTAAAATCAAACCTTGGCCAAATACTACTATCATCCAGTACAGCATCAGTAGAGCTGCATGCAATATGCTTTTGTACCAAGTGCAAGGTTTTTTCTGATTCTTCTCCTTTTGGTTGATGGATCTTGAAATGCGTCCCTTATATTGGATTACTCTTGTTAAGTGCATTGCATGTCTTCGTGCCCTTCATCGCCTTGTGGGATTGGTCTTTTGCGGCCAACGGAGCTGGCATTTGAGGCAATTGTAAGTGCTGTGGTGACCTTAATTTCAGAGTCCTCCTTGCCCGTGCTCAGAATGCTGATTGGCAGCTGACACAGCTTATTAACTGAACACAGCTTATTAACGAACCTCTTGTAGGCAGCCAGAAATGCGTCGGTTGTAAGATCGCTGACCAGTTCCAAAGGTACAGCCTCAGTCACCATGCATATGAATAATGCAATATATCATTTGACTGCCCTAGCTAATCTTCCCTTAGAGACTCTTGTTAGGAAAGGGCCAGTATAATCAACTCCACAGTGGGAAAAGGAGGTAAGGGCATTATACGCATTGCTGGCAGATAACCCATAATTGGCTGTTCTAAGTTTTGGTTGTACCTTAAGCATTTGATGTACCTGTGAATTCTTGATTGCACCCTAATTTTAGCCTTTATTATCCAGTGCTGTACTCTTATATAATTTAGGGTGAGCTGTGCACCGCCATGCAATGTTTGTTGATGCGCGTGCTCTATTATCAGAATTGCCACGCGGTGCTTTTGTGGCAGCAGGATCTGGTGCTTACCATCCTTTGACAACGTTGAGCTAATTATTCTACCTCCGACCCACAAAATCCGTCTATTATTTAAAAACGGGCGTAGCGAATGTATTTTGCTGGAATTCGCCAGCGGCCTGTTTTTGCGCAGTCCATCTATTTCATCGGAGTATGCCTCTTCTTCAGTGATTTTGATAATGCGCTCCCTTGAGCATTGAGTTGTTGAGTGATCGCAGAATTGACTTTCAGCTTTGGAAATCTTGCAATTTGCGATATAACGCTGGTAGTAGGCTATCACTCGTATTTGGCGAGTTAGTGAAGAAAAAGTGAAGAAGTCCATTGATAACAGCGTTGCGTTAAGCATTCGGGCAGTGTTCTGTGAAATTAGCTTGGTAAGCAAAGTTCGTCTAGACGCAATGTCGGCAGGGTTTTCGGTGGATAACACATGCCTCCATATGTTTGTGGGAACGTTTCCTATATTTCGGATATTCTGTTTGCTATGAAGGTGTGCAAAGTATTTGGATTTTTTTATACCCAGGCCAACACAATTTCAAAATCACACCATGCGTGCACAGTGGGTGATTCAAATTCTAAAATTGCGATTGTAGATTTCAGCAATTGCACTAGTTGTAATGTTGTGATCTTCCGTTTAAGGGGAGCAACCTTGGTTTTGGAGGTTAAAGGCGTGGTACATATGTGCCCGAAAAGATATGTCGAGCGTGAGTATATGACTGAGGCATAACCCTTCTCTGAAGCGTCACAGAATCTGTGTCACTGAATCTCTTGCTTCTTATGATAACCTATCCCTGTATAGATTTTTATTTCGTGTAACTTGTGTTGCTCTGTTTCAAGTTTTTCCCAGGCGTGTATTGATTCTGGCGTGGCCCTTTCATCCCAGTCTATGTTGCTTTTTCTAAGTGACTGCATAATTACTTTCATTCTCATCACAACTGGAGCCAGAAGCCCTAGGGAATCAAAAATAAAGACAATTCTAGATAGCAGCACCCGCTTTGTCAAGCTTGGTGCGGTTTTCTGAGGCTTCAGTTTGAATTGAAATTAGTCCTTTGTCGAATTCCAGTGGATCCCTAACGCCTTGATTGTATCATGCCCTTCTATTGCAAGGATGCCTACCTGTCTGGTTTTCATCGAAATTTTTTTTAACAGATATTTGTGATTAGACGTCCACTTTCTCAAATTGAACCCTCCCATGCGTAGCAGCTCTGCTCATTCTACCTGCAATTTTAATGCTTCAGTAGTAGCGTCCGTTCCTGTAAGCAGATCATATACACAGAAATCAGATGACAATGCTTTCTCCACAATGGGAAACGCATCTCCTTCGTCATTAGTTTTAGCTGTCTTATTGATAGGTAGGTAGCAGGACCAGTACCGCATGTTAAGATTTTGAGCGTGAATTCTGGCACAGACCCATTCGATCGCGGTCACCACAGTATTCTTTGGTAGTTTCTGATTTTTTTTTTCAACAATCACCTACCTGTACATTTTTTCAATATCAGCAGTGTATACATATCGGTGCTTTCTAAAACTTTCGCTGATTTTTCGGTCCAGTATGAAGTATCTCATCCAGACTTAGACCAGATTGTGATTTGCATGAAGCATCAAACACCACTCGTCAATTTTGTGGTGGTGCTGTCTTTTTTATGCACTGCGTGATAATAAATATTCACTTCTGTTCCCTTATCGAACTTCACAGGACTCATGTGACCTAATGCTAGGTACTCAGCCAAAAAATTGTTGTATTCGATCATGTCGTTTTCATTCCTTTTTAATCTTTGCTCCACTTGGAACAGGCGACCTAATGCAACTGCTCTGGAATTTTCCAGTGATTCTGCAAGACTCTTAAAGAGCAGGCGTACAATGTATCTTCCTTTCTCGTGTCTTTTGTGACTGACTTGAAAGATTTCCTCGCATGCCTCGCCGCGATTATTATCTGCTTGCGGCTTAATGTCCCAGAATTCCTCTAATTTTTGGTAAATATCCGCAAGTGAGAGGAAACTTGTTGCTCTGGCTGTTGTTTGCTGGCCATTTGAAGTTGTTCCAAATAGCATTGCGCTGCCGGTGTACTCTCTTTTACTCCTTGTGAGATTATGTTTGTATATACTCCGGCACCGAGTAATAGAACGATTGGGGTGTGTCAAAGTTGAGATCGACTAAGACCATAATGCTGTATTTTTTCATATCTATTCCTTTTAGGGGTCTTTCGGGAAGAGAAGAGTTGAGATTCTATAAAACCAATGCCTCTATGGTGTCATATATGCCTTGCTATTTGAGTCTCAGCTTGACTGTTACCTTGCTGTTAGATTTGGAGGTTTGCGCTTCACTTACTCCAAGTATGGTAGCTCTGATCCGCTCTTTATGAAGCTTTAACGTTTGGACGGATTCTTCTGTTATCAGATTTACCTGTGATCCAGGATCAATTAGGGCTCTGAGTTGCTCCCGTATATGTTTTTCATGCTTACCAATGCAGTCGGCAGCAATACATGATGTGTTCTTTTATTATTTGCATGACGGACATCTTTATTTCGCTGTCATCATAGATACTTGTTGATACAAGCAAACTGTGATGCCTCATTTTACAATAAATGCACGTTATTTGATTTGCATTTTTCTGTCTTGTTATGAACGAGGTAATTTGAGCAAATACCCATTTGTGCGACCAGCTTATTGCGGTCATGCACATTCATTCTCTTGAGTCTGCGCATTGATATAGCTTATGAGATTTTGAGCAGCTTGCACAGAAGTCCCTTAAAGCAGAATGGAAGCTTCTTTTTTTGGTGCTTTTGAAGACTGGTTCAGATTTTGAAATCTATAGCCCTTTATAGATTCTAGAATTTGATGATGTTTCTCCAGTAAGTTTAACATTGATGGCACCTCCCGGAGTGCTGCTAGACTCTCTTCAAAAGGCGAAGCGTTTCAGTATCCAGTTTCCTCATTGCAATGCATACCATGATAGGTCCCCATTCATCAGTGTTACAATTTAAGTTCTTCAGTGCCTCTAGGCAATCCCGTATCAAATCATACAACATAATGATGTCTTCTTGCATGTGTGCTCAGTTTCCTTTGCATCCATTATTGTGTTGACGTATGTTGTTATGATTTTCGGGTTATTGTTAAATCTGGCATCAATTAAGTGCAGTGCTGTGCTGTAGTTATTACTGATAAGCTGTAGATGGCCAATAGCTATTTTGCATCGCCTTCCGAATGACAAAAAAGGTACTGCATTTTTACATTACTCGACAAGCACGTGTTGTTGTGTATTACGTTCGCGAATATGTCTATGAACGAACTCCAATCTTTATAATCTCCTGAAAATTTGGGAGTTTTTATAGCTAGGAGCTTTGGAAGGCTATTGAACCTGTTTGCATCATAATGCGGCTGAATGTTTACGGGTTGCTGTGGTAGCGATAATTGATGCTGTATCGCAGGCTGTTGCGGATACTGCCATTGGCTTTGCAACGCAGACTGTTGTGGAAACTCGGCTTGATTCTGCTATGAGTTTTGAAGGACTGTTACCATCTAGAATGCCTGTGCTGCCGTTTGCCTGCATCTTGCCAGCAGAAGTCTCGGTTTGCAGATTTGAAGCTGCTTCGAACGCATTTTGGTACAGGGTGCGAGTCTTTTCATACAGGCTTTCAGCAACGTATGGATGATCGTCCGTGATTGAGTCTTGAAATGAATGATATGGAATTGCTTAAATTGAGCCCAGAGCCTTTCTATATCTGCAAACGTGTTTGCAATATATTCTCGAATATTTCTCTCTGGTCCACCCTATTTCAAGCTGCGAAATTGCCGCGAGATTTCCTCTGCCATTTCCTTTTGAGCAAGGATTATTTCTTCTGCATTGGCGGCCATTGATTTTTTATTTTAATGCTATAGATTTTATTTATTTTAATTGATTGCTATGAAGAGCGAAGTCGTAGCTATGCGGGTGTTATGTATGCAGCTCTTATAGAAGCAACGATGTGTTGATTCTATGCGGGCGTTATGTATGCAGTTCTCATAGAAACAACGATGTGTTCATTCTATGACCACTTTGATAGATGAGTTAGCTGCAACAATCTTTGTAATCAACAGTGTGGTGATTCTGTGAGCAATTTATTGAATTTATAATTTGCCGTTGGTGACAAAGGCTCTAAGGAATGGATTTTTTGAGAATTCTTTTTAATATTCTAAATTAAATTCTTAACACAAGAAAAAAAAACCGCCTCATCCATGTTTTGAAAACGAGATCTTTCGCCTTCCGGGCCTTTATCTCAAATAATTTGTCAAGCTTTGCAATTTTTGTCTATTTATTTCTTGTCCCATACGGGATTCGAACTCGCAAATTTTAGAATCGGTCTACGTAATAGGAAGTGCTCTACTCTGTATTCATAATCTTGCCTACCGATAACTATACAGCAGTTACCTCTATTCAAAATTTATATTGAATCATGGTTAAGTAATTTACTTCGCATAGTAGTCTCCGACTATCGGCAGTGATTGACGTAATAATTTATTATTACAATAGGTCTGTTCGATAAAAATCTGAGGGAAACCTAGGGCACCATACGGGTACACTGTCTTGTTTTTTTTTTTTTTTTGTAAACCTAAGGCTACCTCGAACTTACATTATAAATTTGTTATGGTCATGGTTTGACATATGTCACGTGAGAACCCTCACTTGTAATTTGTTGCTGATTAGGGCATATAAATTACTTGTTGGGCAAAAATATGCAAAAACTAGAAGAAAAAAAATAGCTACAGTATTTCACGATATCTTATACTCAAGAGAACTATCAGAGAAACGTCATTACACTAGATTTACCCCAACATATAAAGAATACAAGGTATTTCTCATTAGGAACCAATTTCCAACATCAGCTGACGAAATATCATGAGATGTATAGGAAAGTACGGTACAGAGAACATAGAGAGTATTGTGTATTGTCTTTCCAATAAAAATTTATATACATTAGTCACGAAATTACGTCACAGCACATAAGCTGCAGTGTGTTTATATTTTAATGAGAATACCTGGTATTACCTTGGGCTTACCCTAAATTCAAATAACTTATACGACGAATGCACAAAACTCTAGGTAAATATTGAAGGGAAAAATTTACACGGTGTTTTCATCGAACAAACCTAATTGCAGAGTATTGTACTGGTCGGCGAGCGTATACTTAAAGAGAATTTACTTGAACAGCTATTCAATAGAAAGAGATTAAAAAGAAATGAATCCAAATTTTGAAAGAATGAATTGCAGGTAGCATTTAAGGAAATTCAGCACGTGTGTGACGAAGAGAAATATATATACCTACTTCTTTTTTCTGAGGGAGAAATGTTTACATTTTTCAATAACCAAGCACCTTGTTCTTTACACACTGCCGTGCGTTCAGTTGTATATACCAATGTGCTTTTCTGCACATCATCAGATGCACACCACACGATTGAAAAGTTGAGATAGCAACTGAATGGTTCGATTCGAAATGTCATTTTTGAAAGTTCATTAAAAGAATAACACAACACTAAACGTCAAAACTACTATGCGCACCGAGACACTACACTAAAAAACCGTAGCGTAAAAATGTGCACACCAATCCGCTGGGGAAATGACAACGCTTCGGTTGCCTGAACAACATGGTGTGTAAAAATGTCACATTATATGACATTCTGTGTGCGGCTGGTGAATAAGGGTGGAGTGGTTGACTGTTGTTTTTGACACACTGGCAAATAAGTTCAAAGTTAATTTAATGATAAGTTAGGATATAGAAGAGTTTTCCGATTGTTTTACATTTAAAACTTAGACGGCAAAATATGGAAGAAAGAAAAAAAACTATCTTTAAAACTTTTATCAATAAAGATAAAAAATGTGAAAGCGTAGATTGTATGCAACGAAATAGAATGGCAAATGATTTATTTTCGTAAATAAATTAGAAGGGGGGAGTTTTCAGGTTTTTCTCTCAAAAAATGTTCCCGCGCTTTTGTGAAAACTGGTTTTCTGTGAAATGTTGTGAGAATAATCAAATGTTTTTTATAGCAAAAGCAATGTTTGTTGGTGTAATTCTATGATATTTGAACAGCACGTGCTTCTATTTACATTCGTTTTGCTCTGAAGAGATTAAGTAGGAGAAACTCATCCTGGGTTCTATGAAATTTTCGGGGAAAATGAGAATTTTATTTGAGAAGACCTTTACATCTCCTTTCAGCACCCTCGCCAAAGCGAAATTTATACTTTTCTTAAAAAATTGAGGTAGTGTGACCAGAAATACATTATTATGAATGGTTTGATAGAATTTTGAGCGATTCATTAAAATTTTGTCGTTCGGGTGGTCCTAGGTTCTCCCAATTTTTGTTTTTAGTTCATTGTCTCAATCGCACTACAATAGTGCGTAGCCAATTTCTTTTCCGCCAGTCATGCAAAAGACGAAAGTATATGACATTACTTGTTTCGGTCTAAAAAACACGAACAATTTCCAATTTTGTTGGGCTGTGTCCTATCTTCTTATTAGGTTATCTTTGCCTCAGGTCTGGCGTCTCTCAGACTCTGAGAATTGAAAACAAAATTTTACTACCGGGCTCGGGCCTGTCATTTTGTAATTTGTAATTTTGATAGTATATCTGTTCACAGAAGTAGGGCTGAGAGAGAAAAATTTCGAACATTGAGCAAAGCACGCCTTGCGGCTTGGTTTTGTGTTGCATCATTTAAAAAACCGTGCTGAAAATTTTGACACCGCCTCGAGGAAACCTGACCTGGATCACTGACTTATAACATTTACCGCTTTTTTAATTTCAAAAGATTCTAAATTATCCAGTTTTCTACCTTTTTTCTCTACATGTAAAATTTTCAGATTATCAATGCTGCAATAATGCCCAGCTTCATTTAAATGTTCTGCAAGAACGGAATCCTGTTTATTATTTTAAAAGATTTAATATGTTCTGAAAATCTTGTACGGAAATCTCTACCTGTTTGTCCAATGTAACTGCAACCACAATCATTACACCATATTTCATATACACCCAATTTCAACAGTTTGTCAATATTACTTTTACAATTCACCAATATATTCTTTATTGTGCTTTTATTATAATACCCTGCATTAACATGAAGCTTATCTTTCAAAACTTTTGCTATTTTATATGATGTTTTTCCAACGAAAGGTAGTTTCTTTTTTGTACTAAGCTCACTATTATTCGGAAAAATATTATTTAAAAGGACATTTTTACGTTTCCTATACAACATTTTATCTATTAATCTAGTATTAAATCCGTTATTTATTGCAATATTTTTAATTATATTTAGTTCGTTTTAATAGGCATAATTGTCCAACGGGATATTAATTAATCTATTAAGCATAGCATAAAATGCCGATAATTTAGTACTATGCGCATGTTTTGAGTCTACTGGTATTACATTATCTAAAAAAGTTGTTTTGCGATAAATTTCAAATTTAAATTTTGAATCCATGTAACTAATTTTGAGATCTAGAAAGTTTAAAGTATCATCCTCTTCCACTTCCAATGTGAACCTTATATTTTCTTCCATACTATTAATGTATTTCAAAAATTCTTCCAATTGTTTATTGTCTGCCTTCCACAGATATAGCACATCATCCACATATTGGTACCAGAAGCCAATCTGGTCTTTAAAACGAGGACTTTTTAAAATTAGTTTCTCTAAACTGTTCATAAATATCTCTGCTAGTAGGGGTGACAATGGCGACCTCATAGGTAGACCATCCTTGAAGGTGTAACATTTGCCCAAAAACTCAAAATAATTTTGATTTATGCACAAGTTAATTAAATTCTTCAATTCCTGTTTCTTACTTTTACAATTAATTTTGCGATCCAATAAACTAAACAATACCTTTTTGAGTCTAAGGAAGTTAGGATCAAAACCGCAACATATCCACTTTTTTCAAAAAGACAGAAACCAAAAAAAACTTAATAATTGTCTGTACATATTTTTGTATTTGTTTTTAAAGAATGCCATTTTTGTATGTGACAAATAGGTCATTAAACAGAAAATTTTGTTATGTAATAGCTTACGTCGATATCAGCTAATTGCCAGAAGTTATTTTCGATAAGTGCAGTTTTGTGAAAACATTATTGGATATGTGCTGTTTTGTACCCCCTGTTTGGATAAGTGCGGTTTTGAATGTAATCTGCTTGTATATGTGATGTTTTGTTTTGAATGAAAATAAAAATATCTGCAAAAATCAAAATTTTTTATTTCAAAATTACACTCTTAATGTTTCAGTGTCTGGTTCTAAACAATCACATATTTCATCCTCATCATTTTCCTCATTTTGAGGCAATGAAGGTAAAGTTTCACCCAACAGTCTTTTGTACCTCTCTAATTCAGGCAAAGAAGCCCAGTCATCGTCGAATTGTTTCATTAGTAAATTGCTGACATCATATTTTTTTGCCTGACTAACAGGATGACCCAAACTTTTTTGCATCAAAAGTTTGGGGTGTTGTTTACTATATGTCTCTTCAGCACGCAAGAACTAGTTTCATTGCCCTCATACCTAAAGTGCTCATACAACCTTAGCAGGTATTTCGTTGTGACTCCGCTTCGTGTTTGTGAGATAGTTTTAGTTATAAAAATCCTTTTAATGTTTCTGATTTGGTCCACTTTTTTGTAATAATTACATAACTGTTTTATATCATATAATCTCCAATTTTCCCCTAGAACCTTAACTTCCCCGAATTTTTCAAAAATTTCTCTATGTTTTTCTTTGGTGGTTATGACAGAGTTTTTCTTCACTTCTTTTTCAATCCTTCCAAATACTCTATCGGCTGGGAGGAATGAATGTCCTCATACTGGGTAAATGATTTGAATTTGTTTAATTGCAGCAGGAGAATGATTGGTGAGCCAAAATAACATTGTATGAATTATGTGGGAGTTCTTATTTTGACCCCCACATCCATCACAAAAGAGGCACACAGTCTCAATATCAGTAAAGTCTTGGAGAAATAAGAATTGTAGCAAGGCTGATCCTACTTCAGTGGCTCCACGCCCAGATTGAGTTTCGTCCCATGTATAAAAGACTGGATGCACAGCTGACATGTCCACGAAGCATAAGTTGTAAAGACTAATTCGTCCACTATAAAAAGCATCCTGAATTGGAGTTCTTGGCATGGGCTGAACTTGTTGTAGGTCAAAACATAACGACAATGTTTTTTCAGGTCTGCTGCGAGTCAATTCATAAAATGCATTTGCTCTAAGTTTATGTATCCTTTTTTCTGTAATAAATTGTTGCTTTTTCTGAGGATTCTTCTCAGTTTTAATTCTGTTGGTTAACAATATGCAAGCCCCACATGCATCACAAGACGGAGAAGAAGAGCCAATGTTAAATTGTGTATTAAATATATTTCGAAACATGCTGCGTTTCACCTTTAGATCATTTTCTACAGAATCATTATAGAATTTCCAAAGTATAGAAATATTCAATTCGCAGCTTAAATAAATTCTTTTGCTTTTATTACGGTTGTAATTTGCTGGTAAGTTACTTATGAATTTGCAAACAGTTTTCTTTTTAGCTGCATACGTATTAAGTTTGCGATCACCTCCTGTATTTTCTTTTGGTACTGTGCCATTGAACACATGTTTAGATATTGCTCTGAGCCTGAATTGTTTTGTAGAAAATGTCAACATAAACGTTTTTTTACAAACGCTTATCAGTTTTTTATTCTTTCCTATCAAATAATAAGAACAAGAAACATTGTGGGGTTTTGGTTTCCGGGTAAGCTTGAATGTTCTCTTCCTTTCTGGGACTATTGCCGAGATGAGCCTAGTCAAAAATCCGTCTTGAGATATTTTGGTCTTGTTCTCATAAAATAAGTTTCTATTCTTCACTACTATACGTAATTGAACTTTGTTACACTTAAATGTTTTGTCAGATTCATGTTTACAATTCCTTGTGAAGTTCAATGCAAGTGGATCTTTGTTTCTATACCTACGAAAAAAGAATGAAATACTCATTAAATAAGTAGAGTACGTCTCATGAGTTCATTTTCTAAGCGTAGTGTATATAGAATAGCATTGTTGTCTAGTGAATATTACGATATTTATTGCAAAAATACAGCCTCACTTGTCGTTTTTCACGATATCCCTTTGACGTCCTCTTCGTGGTTTTTTCCTAGCTCCACAGTTTATCTGCTTAACCTTTGGTCTCTCATCATTATCCTCCATGTCAAAATGCGCGAATTTTATTGTTTTGTAACAGAAGGAAACGCACAGAGCAAACACAATGAAATGCGAGCGAAATGCCGAAAAAAATTGAAAAAAATTACAATCAAGTTTTGTTTTTTTAGTATTGCCAACTGCCACCTGGGGTGCGTTCACGTACATATCTATCACGCAGCAAGCGTAAATTTCTACACTTTTAACTAGACGTCTCATCACAATAAATTTGCTATGCGGTAGTTACTTACCGAGGTTAATTGTGTACGTGTTTAAACAAGTACAGTTTTTCATATAAACAATAACTATATCACAAATTCACAGCAGGTAATGGTAATTTATTATTATATTATCACCTCATTTTCCTCCTGCCGAGTGTTTCTCACCTCGAACTGTGATGCATGTTAGCTACATGTGGGTCCTATCATTGACCTGTGCAATAGTAAAAAGCCGATAGAGGTTTTGAACTAAACATTAATATTAGAATCAATATACTGTGGAAAATATGCTGTTTTGAACTAAGCTGTCCCTGCTTAATGGTAGATTTTATCATTTGCTGCACAAATCGAGAAACAAAAACGAAATTCCCAAAAGTGGATCTTTCGGTTTTGATCCTAACCTCCTGCAACGTCAAACGATACTAAGATTGAATTTTCTGGCATATCAACATTTTTTATCTTTTGAATCAAATCAACACTGTTTTTTGTTTTTAACTGTGTAAGATGACACAAACTTTGTCTC
The DNA here is from genome assembly GCA_963924295.1 of Dioctria rufipes. NCBI lineage: Eukaryota > Metazoa > Arthropoda > Insecta > Diptera > Asilidae > Dioctria > Dioctria rufipes. Next base: position 280,603,428 of record OZ002740.1, on the reverse strand, counting down.
TTCTATTAATACTTCCTTAACAACTTGACATAGTTAATAGCTAGGTGCGTTCAAAAACGAAATAACTGGTCTGATCGCATTATCAGGCTTATGCAATCCTATTTTTTATTTAATTAATCACAGCGAAACGACACTCTGAAAGCTATTTCTACTGAAGCTACAAATAAGCGATTCTTCCCGTGCGAGATTCAATGGGAGTTTTAGTACAAAGTACACTATACGTCCCCCGCTGAACTAGTCATTCCAAAACCGCCCAAGTATTTCCCAACCATCGCTATAACTTTATTTTATACTTTCTTCAGAGCCTTGTTATAGATAAAATCGTTGAATGACATGCCCATATGTGTTTGTTGCAGACTAGTTAAAATTTCCTAATCCATACCATCAATTAGTTTTACTGATGACCTGGAGCTGAAGGTTTATTTTGACAATTAAAAACAATAAATAAATTCACCAATTGCTAGTTGATAAGATCGCTAAGGGTAATCGGACAAATTGTTAACCGAAGCTTACAAATCAAGTTTTTCAAAATCATTCTCTAATGCAACTCTACATTAAAGGAAAAACCATGAGCAAAATAAGAGTAGAAGACTAACCACGTGGAGATATGAGGCCTTAGGCCAGTTTTATGCCTCTTATAATCTGAACTTTGCTTAGCGAACATTAAAAAAATGAGACGTACCGCCATTCAAAATGACAACGATCTATATTCTATGTTTAGTTACCCTGGAAATAAAATAAATGAGTAAAGGTCAATTTTAGACCTCTTATGAGCCTGCTATCCTTTTATCGTGTTATCAACTGCGTCTTTAGCTCTTTCCAGAATTACGAGTGTCAGAATTTTCCGCGTAGCTAATAATACGCAAATATCTCTAGTTATTATGCTACGTTCTACATATAAAGTACGCGCAAGCTCAGGTGATGGAGTGGTTGCTAGAACGAGATGCAAAGCTCCACGTGATTTTTTTTTTGATCGGTTGAATCACAAAACACAACACCAAAAAATCGCACAAGCAAATAAAAGATATCACCTCGTAGTGTCAGTGGCAGCCGCACATCTTAATTTGGAAATCGAAAGGAAGGAGTTAAATTTAAAATGGTAGGAACTGTATAGGTACTGAACAAAGCAGTACTTAGCTTGGTTGAATGCTGAATCCAGAATAATTCGTAGTGGATCATTCTCCGGAACAAAGACTTCACACGTGTGTCCCCAGGATATTTTGCTTCCTCCTATTATAAAATTATTTATTTTTTCCCTCTGATTTTCAATAGTCCACACACCCGGACCGTTCGAGAAGAAAAGAACTTTTACGGTGTCGATTTTAATATTATTCTTGGAATTTTTTTTTTAATTTTTTTTTTTTGTTCTTTAATGTAGCCCACAAATAAAATCCAGTCAACTTTAGCATTACTACTGTTTACTATGATTTGTACATAAACAACAATAATAATAAACTATATTATTTAGTCAATGTTTGTTTACTTTATTTTATCAATAATCGGGGCATTTTATTTTGATTTTTATTACGTACTAGGGGAGCCCGCCGGCAATAATATAAATGCCTAGAGGGGTGTGGGTGGGGTGGCTAGAGATGTAATATATAAGCTATCTAGGGTTTCACTGTTCATGTGTGTGTGTGTGTGTGCGTGTGTGTGTGTGTGTGTGTGTGTGTGTGTGTGTGTGTGTGTGTTGTGGCTGGCTGGCTGGCTGCGTCGACGCGTTCCCAAATATAGTTAAAAAAAAACTACATTTTTGTATAGCAACCGAAGAAGTTGCCCGATTGCTCCCATTTTCGAACTTAAATTTTCCTTTTTTTTTAAATAGGCCTGTGCACAAAGTTTCAGCTCTCTACGTCGACGCATGAGGCGAAAAAATTGAATTATGTATGGCAACACCACGAAAGGGTTGTCCGATTTGCTCCACCTTTGGCTCTGTATTTGCAATTTTTATGAAAACACCGTATACAAAATATGACCTTCCACGTCGACACCTTCTCAGGCAGCACCCAAGTATATATTGAAAAACCAAGGTTTTGTATAGCAACACGAAGGAGGGGTAACCCAATTTAGTTCATTCTTGAAATTTTATTTACCATTGCTATAAAAACACCATGTACTAAATTTTAGATCTCCGCGTTGACTTGTTCTGAGGCAGTGCCCAAATATATAGGTATAAACGAAATTATTGAATGAAAACCCTACGAAGGAGTTGCTCGATTGGTCTCATTTTTATATCCTAGATGAAATCATAGGAGTATACTAAGTTTGTCATTCCATTTGTAACACCTCGAAATAATGATGGTAGAGCAAAATGGATGGGACACACATTCATAATATTAAAAGTTATTTCGATTTTTGCATGTCCGTCCGTCCGTGCGCACGATATCTCGAGAACGCATATACTTAGAGAGCTGAAATTTTGTACACGGACTTAAAAAAAAAAGTGCAATTAAGTTCGAAAATGAGACAAATCGGGCAACTCCTTCGTGGGGTTGCCATTTAAAAATTTCGTTTTCCGCTATATATTTGGACACTGCCTGAGAACGCGTCGACGTAGAGAGCTGATATTTCGTACATGATGTTTTTATTATATTAGCAAATAAAATTTCAAAAATGGACTAAATCGGGCAACTCCTTCTTGGTGTTGCCATATAAAAATTTTGGTTTTTTACGTATACTTTGAAAACGATCAGTCCAAGACATTTTTATTGTACTAAAAACTTCTACAGAATACGAAATCCTATAAAATTGGTTATAATCATTTTTTCTGTGCGACAAACCGTTCTAGAAATATATGCGAAAAACAACTTCAAAATCAATACTTGAATAGATCGGTGACCATACGAAATTTAATACGGGCATTCATCTAGAGTATCCTAAGAATTGGTCTTAGACCAATTCTAGCTTTTTTACTTGTTAAACCTAAATTTACATAGTTTTTAAAGACGCCGTTTCCAAAATTTGAGCTCTCCACGTCCTGCCGATTCCAGTTTTTATTTCTCCAAGAACCTTAATCGGACTATTACGAACATTTAAAAAATACAAAGAATTATCCAAATCGCTTCAGCCGTTCTCAAGTGATGCCATTACAAGCGAAAAGCATTTCATTTTTGTTATATAAATCAAATGATTTTCGGTCCGGAGCCGGAAATAAGTAAAAAATGCATGAGGACGTGCTGGGGAGTGAAGCTTGTTTGGATGCATTTGGTCATGTAATTTATGTGTAATCATCTGGTGTTTTTATGTGAAAAGAAAGGGGGATTTTGATTGATAAATTTCATTGAGCAAAGGACGGACATTTTCATTGCATGAATCAAAATTTTGATTTCAAGAGATCGTGGTAAGGCAAAAGCTAGAAAGTTTTTGAGCAACAGATATATAACGGTGATTTTCTTTTTTGTTTTTCGTTACTGTGACTTTCAAATTAATTAGTGATTTATAGTTCAAGATGTTTTTTTAATCGATTCTTAAAAAAATGTTTCTTCCTGATTAAGGAATCATTCAATGTGAGTCATTTAGATTAACCACTCATCTTTAGCACCGGTTGGCAAATTGGCAGCTAAATTCTGATACGGACATAACTTTATTATAAGCCAAGTGTGAGCTATGACACCTCTGCTTCTGACTCTAAAAATGGGAATTTTTTGGACTAGAGTACCAATATAGCGTAAAAAAACACAGGAAACAAAGAATAGTATTGCTTTATACATTAATTATACACATACTAAATAAATAAAAATTTTAAATAAAATAAATGAAATACACATATTATAAATATAAATACCTAAAAAACAAAAGAGCTTCTAAATTCTAGCTACCACTACGCGTTTATCGGCGGGCTGGTTGACTCCGAACTATATTATCCAGGGTTCTTTCCACTTCACACCTTATTGGGGCACGGTGGGTCTAACCACTAAGCGCAACACTTGTGCCGTGTCTCAAATACATATATACATATTTATAAAAATAGAGTGTGTGTTGCCATATTCATAGATATTTCTGTAAATGACAGTTTTTTTGGTAGCTGTGCAGTTTTCCGGTTTTCCCCCCAAGAATTACAGTTTTCCTCCAAATTTGAAATTTTTTTACAGTTTTCATAGAATACGTGTACAAAAGGTAATTTTTTATTATTTTTTTAATAAGTTTACAAAACAGACCTATTGTAGAACTTTTTAAGGTCAGATATTCTGCTTCAATTTTTTCTTTTTTTTTTCAAAATTAGTTCAAACCACTGACATATATATAAATGGTTGATCTCCTGTTTCATGTGGCACCAATTTTTCAATTTCAGAAAGTATGCTCTCACTGTCAGGGCTACCAACTGTCGTAAACTGACGTTATATTGAAATTATTTGGGAATTTACGTATATACATGTCAGTTTTGTATCGTTAAATTTTAGTTATGAGTCGAAAGAAGTGTTTTCTGCAAGGATTTTTACAAACAATTTCTCGTTCCTAATCGTTACAGTTCAGTGGGAAAGTATGCTCTCATGAAAAGAGACAGGAATATGAAAGTGGTGCCATTTGCTTTCATGCATTTTTGATTCAACAAGCAGTCAATTTATATACATGTCAGTGGTTCAAACGGCAACAATAGATTGTAATTTTTCTCTGACTCCCATGACCTCATCTGTTATCTTATCTGTAAGGTGTTAATATCGTTTGGAGAACAATTTTCAAAAGCGCGCTATGAATCTAAGTGCTTTCCTTTATTGAAAAAACTCATTTCAGCAGTTTTGTCAATCCGTACAGCCACAGAAAATGCAGAGAGAATTTTGTTCTCAAGTCAACATCAATAAAACGAAAATTCAGAACAGACTAAAGGTCCCCACATTGTGTGGAATTTTAAGGTCGAAAGATTATTTGAAACAGCAAAATTCATATTGCACAAATTTTTTCCACTAAGAGTTTTACCTCTCAATTTAATTTTTGTGGTTTTTCTTACACAAAGTCTGATATTTGTAATACCTGTTATGGTCTCAGTACGTATATATAAAAACATTATACTTAAACTAAGAAAGTGCAACCTCTTTTTTGCTCGAAAAAACAGTTATTTCCTATTTGATACAGTTTTCTTTAAAAAAAAAAAACAAAAATATCGCTGATCAAGAGGTAGGGTGCAAATCAGTAACTGGTTAATCATACCTAGAAGTGTATGATTAATTGGCGTTGTGAAAGGCGATTGCCAAAAATTGTATTAAGCTCAGCTCCTTCCCCCTCCTTATGTGTTAAGGGGCCCTTACGCGGTCACACAAGATTACAATCTCTTACTAGATGAATTAAAAATTAAATTAAGCGCAAAGGAAAACAAGAAGAAATAAAGAATTTAATGAGTTAACATTTAACATTTAAACACTAATAAAACAAACTAAAAAACTAAAAATCAAAACACATCAAAAGTAGTCAAGCAATAATAATTTACAAGATTGCAATCACCGCGCGGCAGAAAATCATCCAAGAGATATTCAATATATACGTAGTAATGATGTTAAATGTGAACTTTAATTAGAGTCTTAAATGATTGACAGTTTGGGCCCTCTGAACGTTAACGGGTAGACTATTCTAAAGACGGGTAACCTGAACAGGGAATGAATGTTCCATAACGAATTTTCTGCATCGAGGAATTACAATATTATTAGTACGTGACGAAGAAGAAAAGTGCAAAAATTCTCTAAGATATTCCGGCCAGTTGTTCTTTAGTATGCTGAGGAGAAGAAGAATCTTTCTCCGCTTAACATACGTACTCATTGATCAACCAAGTAACGTGTTAGCAAATGGGGAAACATAGTCGAATCTCCGTATGCCATAAGCAAATCGCACGCAATCATTGAAAGCCACCTCCATCCTAGGCCTACACTCCCTATCCAAGCATGGAAACACATGACTTCCAAATGTGAAATAAGGCAATATCAGGGTAATTATTAATTTTGATCTCATATTTGTTTCCAGAATACTCGCGGGTGCCATAACCTTTTCAACCCCGCATAAACCGTATTCAGAATCATACTAACATCACACATCATGCTGGAGCTCAGAAGAATCCCGAAATTAGTAACCCTTCTAGCCACCTAAATAGCAAAACCAATCAAGATCACCGGAGATATATCGATGACGTTTAAAGCGCTGTTTTAGGGAGCTATGCACTTTGATTTTGCCGCATTAAGTTGAAGTCCATTGAGAATCGACCACATGTGTATTCGACATAGATCAGAGTTAAGTCGCTCAATACATTCCTCAAGCAGGCCAATAGGCCTGCTTAAATAGATCTGCACATCGTCGTCATACATGTGTACTGTCACATTTTCTACTACCATAGAAAGGTCATTTATAAAGAGACTAAATAATAAAATAATAATGGGACAATCACGGAGCCCTGCGGAACACCACACAACACAGAGAAAGTATATGAAAATTTATCACCAACCTTAGGCTGCTGGGAACGACCACTGATAAGCCCCTTACCAAGGAGATAGCTGCTGCTCTAATTTGTAATTGGTTGCTAATTTATGAAGTAAAAGGCTATGATCAACACTATCGAAGGACATAGAGAGGTCCAAGGGTACTAAGATGCCCAAAAGCATTATTAGTCAAGGCAGCCCAGATGTCTGTAGTAACCTTTAATTCTGCGAAATCGAGATTTCCAAGGAGTCAGAGATCTCTTCACTTCCACCCAACCAAGGATCTGATTATACACGAGTTCTTCGAGCAACTTCGATAGAAAAGAAAAAAAATTTTAGGGGGCGAAGGTCACTAGGTGATTTGGAATTAGCCTTCTTCGGGATCGTAAGAGCAGTAGCAGTCTTCCAAATACTGGGAAAAGTGTATGACGTTAGGCAGGTATTCAAAATATGAAGAATATATTTATCAATTACAGGTAACAGTGTTTTTATTAGGCGTGGTGGGTGGCAGTCTGGCCAATCGCTTCAGATTTCACAGCAGAGATGATTTCCTCCAGGAAAATAAAAACTATTTTCTGATAGGGTATTTAAAGGCAGACTTTGAAGGCAATGGGAAGTGTCAAAGTTGTTTGTACAAGGAATACAAAGTGCTCATTTTAGTCACCAGGACAGAATGAACAAGTTCATTTCTCCAGACCACACATACCAGATTGCCGAAGATTACGCCAAAGAGTCTGGGATTTCAGACGCCGATATCGATGGTACAAAAATTCTTCTTCAGCGATCTATAAACGAATTCGAGGCGACCACCAATGGCATCCTTCTCTCAATAAGCGCCTGGATTTAAAAGGAACATGTGTTTCTACTAGGTATCTAACTAAGGAAGAAAAAATATGAAGCTGATCGTTCACTGAGACACAATCAAATATTGTGTCCAATGGCAATTGTCTGCATTGTTCAAACTGAGATTCAACGTCAATGCTATTGTAATCTCGGTACGAGTAGTTTGTTTGAAAGTTATTGTGCATTACAAAATTGTAGCCCATAAATAGAAGATCATGACCTGACGAGCTAAAAGGAGTGATCTGATCGAAGAACAACACATTACCTCTATCAGTCACCAGGAGCATGTCGAGAAGTGAAGGGCTTGTTGCGTTATAGTAGGTTGGCTGGAGTTGACTACATTGAAGTGAATTGTTTGGAAAAAGTGTAAGAACTGATCAGCTAAGGAATCATCGCGAAGAATATTCACATTAAAGTCACCTCCCACTATGACATCAGCACAATATTGTGAGGCCCTTGATTGAAGATCCCCTAAACTCAATACACTATCACACCTAAAATTGCCTAGGGGTCACTATACTGCAGACAGTATAAGCTTTTGGATCCCTGAACAGACCTCAACACCTATGAAAACCAAATCGGCACTCTCAGGAGGAAAATCCAGTTATATTTCGACGCCTCCACCAGAACGCCCCCTGCGATCATTTCTAAACAAAGTATAACCCGATTCGACCGTGTGTGGGTATGTTTGCGGTGTGACACGCAGTATATCAAGCGGTTGGACGAAAATCAAATTAGTTTGATTTTTAGGGGCGGGGCTACACATATTGATATTGCGATATTGAGTCAACTCTTGAAGAAAAGAGAACAATGAATAGTTCTAGTAGCTCCTGATATGTGTTCCTCTCCTAATGTTGGACAGCATGTTTGACAGTATATGGAAAAAAAGCTTTCGTGTGTAGCACATTAAGTTGGACAACAGGTTCGCCGTGCATGGGCTGCTTTACAATGAAACTTTCTGTAAATTATTGTATGTTAGACTTCTCTCTTTTACCACTGCGGGCACAAAAGTACGGCTATAAATGTTTCATTTCCAACATTTTCACTTACATATTATAATATTTTCATACCCAGCGATCAGGGAGGTCTCATCAGTATGGCTATCTCTGATCGCCTACCATAGAAGTTCAATGATGGAGGTCGCACAAATTGCCCATATAAATACTTTTTATCAAAATTATATGGTGGCAAGATTTCTCATTTCACTCTTAAATTGTTGTTGTTGTGATTGTTCCCCCTTTTTTGCCTGGCGGCATATGGATAAACCAAGTAGAAATAATATGAGGGAGACTTCTCGTCTAACGGACTGAAATTTATTGAAATTAATTTCAATATATAATTCACAGTCACTATTTATAAAAAGTATTTATATGGGCAATTAGTGTAACCATACTGATCAGACCTCTCTGATCGCTGGGTCGAGCAGTTTAAACACTTTTTGCACTTAAAATACATTTGTAAATTTTTTGAAATTATTCTCAATAAATTTCAGGCTGTTAGACGAGAAATCTCCCTCATATATTTTCACATCTACACAAAGTACATTTTAGTTCTTAAACGATCCACAAAGTCTACTGATCACTTTCTACTGTTATACAACTTCATTCTAGACCACGTTTTTTTGTACCAATTAAGTAAACTCTTGTAAATAGTGGAAGTAAATGCGTTTGGTAAAATCAGTGGATTACTTGTCCAAAAACAGTTTGTGCTCAAATTTGACGATTCGGAATTAACTGATAGTGATATGGAATTTCTAATATTTATATCTATATAGTGCACGTAGTGACGAATCTTCAGTTTTATCCGAAATACAATTCGATGAAAGTAAAGACAATCTTTATCTGCTTAGTTTCGCATTTCTTTGTTTTTGTTTATTATTTGTTTAATTTTAGTTTGGTTACTTGCTTTGTGATATCGTTGTTGATTTAGGATGTAGATGCCTTTATTTCTTATGCCTCAATACTTACTTTTTCGTTTTGTTTTTAATGTACCCATATATAAGATATAATATCTTGTGTACAGAAAATAAATAATAGTTCTAATTCGTGGTATTAATTTTGATAGTGATATTTTTATATAGAGCTTTAGCGCGAATCCTATTGTAAACTTGTGTAGATTCTCCGACGAAAGATTAATTCTTGAATATTTTTTTTTTACGATTCCATTATGAACTTGATCGTTATCGAAACAAATAGATATACACCTGATTGCCTAGCATCAAATGTTTTTCGGAAATTCTCGCGAGGTAAAGAATGGAGAGAAACCAATATACAAAAAAATTTTGTTTTCGTTGCACTGCATGTTTTACAAGGCACTGTAAGCAAGCCAATACGTAAAATATACTGGTCGAAGAATCATAGTTTTCAGACACCGTTTTTCTCAAAAATTATGCCGTATAAACAATTTTCTCTATTAAAACGTTATCTTTATTTTGTGAACAATTCATAATATGACGCTAATACTTATCCTTATTCATACTTATACATTTTGCCAGATTTAGTTTCAAAATTCGTTGAAGGGATGTTCTGCAGATTTCCAATTTCGTAGAATGACGACGAGTAGAGACAGATGCATTTTCGTTTACACTGTGCCGTACAGACTCCACAACTGCTTCAATGCGCACAGACCGATAAATACCTCTTCTCGGAAGATCTGACCTCTGTTCCTCAAAATGTGAGACTAAAGGCATTTTCACATCAAAAACAAGAACAGAAAAATGTAAACCGAAAAACTCAATTTATTCCACTTTAAAACAAGATTTTTATTCCAATGATTAATAAAATCCAAGGAAATAGGATAAACTAAGAATTTTACTGAGAAAATAGTTATATTTATTTCAGATTTTGAAGAAAAACACAACTTTTATGTTTTATCGGCCGAAAAACTTTTTCGGCGGAAAGAATCGGCCGATAAAACATAAAAGCTGTGTTTATCTTAAAAATCTGAAATGTACTCGTATATACACTATTTTATTAGTAAAATTTTTAGCTTATCCTATTTCCCATGATTTTATTAATCATTGGAGCAAAAATCTTGTTTTAAGGTGGAATAAATTGACTTTTTCGGTTTACATTTTTTCGATTCTTGTGTTTGATGTGAAAGTGCCTTAAGTTCCTTATAATTTTGTCAGTGGTTGCTGTTCTAACATAGTTGAGTTGAGATAATAAATCTTTCAGACGAATTATGAAATTCAATAATTTTGATGGGTTGCTGTATTTTATATGTAGCCATTAGATATCTCCAAAAAAAAAAATTAAATAACTTGCAAAAGAGAAAAAACACAAATAACTAAAAAAAACGCTATGAATAATTATAACTCTTCAGTCTTACTTGGGCCATCCTGTATGTGAAGTCAAATCAGGTTATATCTGATGAATATAAGGATATGGGCATTTCATCACAAATAATTATGACTTTGATGACCAAAAGATGTTATCTAACCACTGATAACTTTAGACTTCACCGGAATTAGCTAATATACACTTCGCGCAAAAAGTATAGCCGCACTTGAATATGATCGGTTTGACATGATAGTTTTTGGAATATTTTTTTGTATTTTTTTCGAGATAGGTATGTATATTAATACGCGTTTTTAGAAAACCACAATATAAACATTTTTTTTATTAAGAATTTTTTGATTTTTAAGTATGCAAAGAAGATTTTAGCTGCGAAAAAAGTATAGCCGCAATTACGACAATTATGACAAATTTAATTTTTTATTTTAATTTTTAATATTTGGTGTTTTCGCACTGTTTCATTAACAGTTCACAAATTCGATTTGGCATAGTTTCATAAAGGTTTTTTGATAAGTCTTTGTGGTAATTCCTCCCAGATTTCTTTGATTGCAAATTTTTAATTCAGATATACTGCTGTAGGTTCTGAAATCTTTATAAACCTGACGTCATAAATACACCCAGATATTTTCTATTACATTAAGGTCTGGAGATCTCGCCGGCCATTTCATTACATTGATTTGTTTGGCTCGAAACTACTCAGTTACTAATCTGGCTGTATGTACAGCGGCGTTATCCTGCTGAAAACCCATTCCTTGTCTTCCACCAAATCATAGAGAAATGGTATCAGTTCTTTTTCCAGGTTCTGCATATATACCTCTCTGTTTACTCTCGTCGTTAAAAACACAATTCTGGTCTTTTTGTGATAGCTAATAGCAGCTCTTATCATTACCCATTCACCCATTTGCCGTCTGGAAAGAATACGTTGTTCGTTCCTTTTTGCATCCGAAAAATGAATTCTCTTCCAGTCATCCGTACAGGCCATGTGCTTTCTCCCGAATTCCTCGGTTTCCATGACATTTTGCCAGCGTGAATGCGCGGACGCTAATGCGCCAGCCCAAGTGCGCTGTAATCAAACACAAAGGAAATTATAGGAATGGTTTCCAAGAATACGTCCGACGAACTTGCGCTCGCATCTTCCGACGCATTAGTGTCGTCGTGTTCAGTCAACGTTTGCACTTCACATTACGCAGTTATGGCGAAAACAGTACATTTTACAAAAGAGGAGGATGATGAACTCGTTGATTTAGTAAAATTGCATCCTCCTCTTTATAATATAATATTAAAAAGTTATAAAAACCTTGCAATTAAAGACAACATATGGGAAATTATTGTAAAATAATTACATAAAAGACATTAGTCTATGAATTTTTCATATATTTAGTAATATATTTAATTAACTTAACTTAATCTGGTAACATACAGTGGTGTATTGTGGTGCGGGGTGGGGGGGGGTGGAGGAACGACATTCCGGCACCTTTTTTCAGAAACGGAACGCGTTCCGGTACATTTTTTAGTAGTCATTTTTTAATTTCAACCTCGCTCCAATACGCCTCGACCTGATGTATGGAAACCCTGAACTCTTTCCCAGAAACCTATTGGAAATTTTTTCCTCAGAAGCGATCAAAGTGAATAAAAACTGTGCCCAAACATTTTTGTAAATTTCTAAGCAAAATTAATGCTTATCTACACGTCTGCGATCATAAAAATTGTAAGCGACCCAAGTTTACGGTCTCCAATAATTCATAAAATTTCTAAAGAAAAAACTTCCAGTAAACTTCCAAGAAAACATTGTGGGCTTCCCCTTCCCCACATCAGGTCGAGGCATCGTCGGTTTTGTATTTCAGAAAAGCGTTACGGGGTTAGTGCGGATGCGCAAGTCTGCGGAAGTTCGAATCCCGTCAATGACTATTTCTTTGCGAATTGTACCAGTAACCAGTTAGTCTGTGCCAGTAACGTTGTTGTTTATATTATGTTATTGTGTATAACGCCAACGTTGTTTTGGTAGTTTGTGGTTTCTATTTCCATGGTAAATTATAATGTAGTTCAATTATTTTTTTAATATTAAATATAATGCATATTAATTTTAATTATTGCAGTAATATTTCGAAAATTCTACAATAAAAATTATTTTTTTATATTAAAAATTTAAAATGAGCGAAAACGTAAACAACCCACTTTGGACAGTTTCTTTGGAAAAAAACTTAAAACGCAACAAGAAGAAAATGTGCAAGTGCTTAGGAAAAACAAATGGATATCCCATCAACATCAACAGAAAATGTTCAAAAAGAAGCAGAATCTCCATTAATAAATTGGCCGAGTATTTGGACTGCAGATATGTGGTTAGAAAAGAAAAACAATTATGCTTGGCTAAAATGCGATTCCGAAAAACTAGGATGTCTGAGTTGTTCGGCTATTCAAAATTTAGGACTTTCAAAGACGCAGGGAGTAAGTATCTCAAAAGAATGGAGAGGCACTCAGGTATCAGCTTATGGAAAGGATAAAGCCGCACAACTAACTTCTTTGCGAAAAAAAATTTTCAAACATTGTAAAAGTTTTTCACATACAACAGCTGAGAGAATTTTAAAAGAAGCAGACAAGCCAAAGCTTGAAATTATTGTAGATAAGTTGAAAGATTCTGAAATTTGTAGCACCAGTAAGGTTTTTAGAACTGCTTATTATATTGCTAAACATGATCGTCCATATTCTAATCATTTTGATCTACTAAAACTTCAAGAAATGAATGGATCTACTATAGCTCACGGATTACGATCTAGATTTAGTGCTACAGAAATTATTGATCATATAGTAATTCAAATTAAATCCAAAATTTGTCAACAAATAGTAAAAGTTCAAGGAAACTTATCTATTATCATAGATGAATCTACCACTTTAAGTAAAAAGTCTGGTCTTATTATTTATGCGAAACCGATAAAACGAAAGATCCTCATTTCTTGTTTCTTGATTTAATTGAATTGCAAGATCAAACAGCTAACACCATAACAGATGTTCTCTTAAAATGTTTGGAAAAAAATGGTTTTGATGACAATTATTTAAAACACCATTTAATTTCATTTACAATCGATGGGGCCAGTGTTATGTTAGGAAGAAAATCTGGTGTAGGAACAAGACTAACACAGAAATATTCGAATCTAATTACATGGCATTGTCTAAACCATAGTCTCGAATTGTCGGTAGGAGATGCTATTTCTGAGGTTAATGGGGTTAATCATTTTCAAATATTTATGGACAAGTTATACTCCTTATATAGTCAATCTCCGAAAAATCAAAGAGAAATTGAAACATGTGCAACTACTCTCGGTGTAGAAATTAAACGTATTGGACGTATATCCAACGTCAGATGGGTGGCCAGCTCCTTTAGGACTGTATCAGCAGTTTGGCAGGATTGGTCATCTTTATATCATCATTTCGAAAATGCGAGTAAAGACAACAACCGCACTAAAACGGAACAATCCATGTTCAATGGATTATATAAAAGAATATCATCGAAACAATTTATTGAAGATTTGGCCTTAATGTATGATGTTCTATTCGAGCTATCTATTCTATCAGAAGCATTGCAAAAAAGAAAAACTTCAATAGTATATGCAGACAAATTGATTCGCCGCACAATCGCTTATTTAGAATATTTAAAAGATCCTCAGAAAGGAAAAAAGTCGTTGGAAGCAATGTCTGCTTGTAAAATAATGCAATTATCTTCAATTTCGTTGACGGATAATAAAATGGCAAAATTGATTCACAGAAATCAATTCTTAATTAGTATTATTAATAGTATGAGGAATAGGCTAAACATAAACACTACATCAGCAAATTGTTCAGGTTCAAAGACTTCCGACAGTTCCGACATTGTTAAAGAATTGCGAATTCTTGAACCAACCGAATGGCCATGTGAAATTAATATGGAATTTGAAGAAAAAGAAGTAAGATCTCTCTGGGGAAAATTTTAAATGCCTTTACAGATTACTTGGCTTGTGGCGGTCGTAATATTTCAGACGATTTGAGAACGTTAAAAAAATATTCTAAAATTATAGCTTGCAGTTCTTCAGAATGAGAGCGTGGTTTCAGCAGCATGAATTTAATTGTAACGGAAAGAAGATCACGCATTTTAATTGATCATGTTGCAAATTTATTGTTTATAAAACTTCATGGACCAGCCTTGGAATTTTGGAATCCAATTTTATACGTAAAAACCTGGTTGCGTACTCATCGATCCGCTACTGACCAGCAAACTAAAAGAGCAGGGGCAAATGATGAAATTGTGTGTGATCCTATTTGGGAGTCTTTGTAGTACACTATAAGTGTACTACATAAAAATAATAATATCTTTAAGATTATTATTTTTATCTTTTTTCGATTTTTTTTATTTTTGTGTTTGTTAATATTTTGTATAGTAAGAATAAAACAAATAAAAAACTTACAAGGAAAACAATAGTTTGCTTAATATAAGATGATCTCCGAAAAACTTTCAGCAAGCTGCTTGTGGAAAGTCACGGACTATTTCTTTTTTTTTGTGCTCTCACCATGCGTTCCGTTACTTTTTATTTTACCAATACACCCCTGGTAACATATTTATTTTGCCACGCTAAGTAGCCTTTCCTACTACTAAAATACGTTTTAAGAGTTTCACACATTTGTTTTGACAAATAATTTGTTTGTCGATGTTGAGCTGCCTTAATTGTTATTACATTTTTTCCGGTAAATATGGTCATGTTTTATTAAATATTTATTTTTCGGGAAACGGAATTTTTGAATTCCTCATCAAATTGTGAAGTATGCAAGCTGCAGTCACTAATTTATCAACCACATTAAGTGCGAAGGCAATGGGCGTATTAAAGAAACGGAAATATTGAGCCATATTCCCAAAAGCATTTTCTGTCGTCCGTCTTGCACGCGAATGCCGGTAGTTATACGTAACTTTTGTTAAATCAGATGAAGCCTATTTGTGGGGATATAGTTTCATCATAGTCTCCATTAAAGTAAACGCTTCATCTCCGATTAACATATAAGGCAATATAATCCGCGTATCTGGAATAGCGGCGAGAGCAGGGTATATAAATTCATTTCTTGATATAAATTTTCCAAAATCAGATTTTGTAAAAATCCTAGCATCCACTTCAGGACCATATGGTCCAATATCAACAGCGATAAATCGGTAATGGGCATCTGTAATTGCAAGCAATACAATAGAAAAATATTCCTTATATCTGAAAAATGATAATCCGGAATTCTTTGGACACTTTATCCTCACGAGCTTTCCATCTATAGCACCACAACAATTAGGAAAACACCAAATTTAAAATAATCCTCTGCTACAATCTTCAGACTGTGTTCCGTTGACATTGGAATATTCTCATTTAACATTTTGATGCAAATGCTTTCCAATACTTCCCGCATAATAATGCTGACCCAAAAATGACTTACTAGGAATTGAAAAGCCAACGATCGCAATGATTCTCCAGTTGCCATGAAGTTATAAAGAATTTTTTTGTTGTGTGTAGTATTAATATTTATATCGTTTCTCCGACTATTTTCAATTTCACAGATATTGATTGTAAGATCCGATAGAAATCATTGAGGGACCTTTTACAAAGAAAAAAACGTGAAAATAAAAAATCTACTGTTTGAAACAACGCTGGCGATAAACGAAAGTATTCCGTGAACTTTGTATCGTCATCCATTAAATGTCTTTTAGTTAAAATTTCAAAGGCTCCTTTTTCTCTTCTTTTCTGAAATATTTCATTTACGGAATTTCTTTTAATTAGACTCAACAATAACAGATCTTTTTCATCTATATCTTCCTCTTGCAGCAAAAAAACTTCACTTTCAAAGCTCATTTTAAAGGGTTTTCCAATAAGATGTGTTATATTAATTAGCCCGCTATTTCGGTAGATGTCACTTTTGGAGCTGTCATTTTTTGACATTTGACTAGTAGAAACTACGCCATTAATAAACATGGAACGATACACTATTCAACAACGCATTGAAATTTTTAAAATTCACTATAAAAATGCTGAAAATGTGGCAGAGACGGTTCGTAAAACTCGAACATTTTTGGGTCGTCGTGAAGCACCTTGTCGGACCGCAATCCAGAAATTGGTAGAAAAATTCGAGCTGTCGGGACAAGTTAGTGATGTGAAGGATAAAACCCGTGCACGTCGCTCAAGAACAGCCGAGCATATTGCTGCCGTAGCCGAAAGTGTTGAAGAAAAGGTTTGTCCATTCCTCGTCGTTCTTTGGAATTATGCATTCCACAAACGTCATTACACCGTATTTTGCATAAAGATTTGGGTCTTAAGGCTTATAAAGTTCAGTTAACACAAGAACTCAAGCCGGCCGATCATCAACAACGTCGAGTCTTTGCTGATTGGGTCCTTGAAATGCATGAAAATGATCCGGAATTCCATCGAAAACTCATCTTGAGTGATGAGGCCAATTTCCACCTCGATGGCTTCGTCAACAAGCAAAATTGTCACATCTGGGGCTCGGAAAACCCAAGAGTTATTGTTGAAAAGCCTCTCTATCCTCAACGTGTGACTGTTTGGTGCGGTTTATGGTCCCGCGGGGTCATTGCACCTTACTTATTCGAAAATGAGGCTGGAGCAACAGTTACGGTGAATTGATCTGGACAACGTTTACTTTCAACAAGACGGCGCTACGTGCCATACAAGCAACGAAACCATTTATCTTTTACGGGAAAAGTTTCCGGACCGTGTTATCTCTCGAAGAGGTGATCACAATTGGCCACCGAGATCTTGTGACTTAACACCTTGCGACTTCTTCCTTTGAGGTCACGTGAAAGAGATGGTCTACGTCAACAGCCCAGCGTCGATTCAAGGCCTCAAAGATGGAATTCGTGAGGCTATCGAGGACATAGGGCAGCTACTTTGCGATTTGGTTATGGAAAATTTCATGAAAAGGATATGGTCCTGTAGGCGTGGTCGTGGTGGTCATTTGGCTGATGTTATTTTTCATTATTAACGGCATACCTTCCTCTTTATAATGAAATAAAGATTTGATCATTTATCTCAAAAAATGGCATTTTTCTTTGAATATCACAATAACACCTCTTATTGGAAAACCCTGTACTATTAAAATTTATATTTTGGTTGTATCCACTAGAAAATTCACCCACGACTGGATTATTATTTCTATGGAAACCACACGGGGTGGCGTTGAACGGAAACGCATTTGCGCTGGCGCGTTTGCTTTGCACTTTTGTGTCGGCGGAATCTCTTGGAAACCGTAGCTTAATCTAGCACGAAGAAAATTATCTGAATGGTTTCCAAGAAAACGCCCGACGAACTTGCGCTTGCATCTGCGGCAGTGTTGGGAACTTGTGGAAAAAATTCCATTTTGTGGGAATTGCTGCCCTCTAAATCATCACTGTGGGAAAAAGGGAAAACATTTTTACAGTAGAACAATTTGTGGGAAAATTCATCACCAAAAATTTTCCTAGAAGAGTTTTATACTAAAAGGTCTGAGTTGGTCTTTTCGAGTTTTAGAAATTCTTAGAAGAGTTTTATCTATTGTGGACGGATAGTCCGATGTGAGATCTTCTGCTTATCCATTCATGCACATTTTTACAGTAGTACAATTAAAATGTATAATTTTTTATTTAAATTTAAATTAATAAGTATATACATAGGTATATGGTGGGATTTTTGTGGTAATTTCAGCTTTCGAACTGTGGGAAATGTGGGATTTTCGAGATTGAAAAGTTCCCAACACTGATATGCGGGCGCTAATGCGTCGGAATCAAAATTGTTTGATTACGACGCATTAGCGTCAGCGTTTTCAGTCGACGTTTGCATTTCACATCTCGCAATCATGGCAAAAACAGTGAAACTTACAAAGACTGATCATAGATTTAGTGAAATATCGTTATCCATTAAATTTTTTTAATTTAAATTTAAAAGACCTCTTCTTCTCTTTTTTTTGAATGACTTTTAACTAAACTGAACAATAACAGATCTTCTTTATCTACATATATATTCCTGATGCAGTAAAAAAACTACACTTTCAAAACTCATTCTACTATTAAAATAAATATTTTGGTCGTATCAACAACTAGAAATTTCACACACGACGATACTATTTCTTCGGAAACCATACGGGACGGCGTTGAACGGTAACGCATTTATGCTGACGCGTTTGCGTTGCACATTTGCGTCGCCGGAATATCTTGGAAACCGAGGCTTTAATGGCGGTTTTCTTTACAGTTTTCTTCTTTTCAAGATTGGGGGCCCTTTTATAATATTTTAGACATTTCTAATATTTGTTTTGATTCCTAGTGAAAAATTGTAAAAACGTGCAAGTGCATAAACAGTGTCATCCCGTATCCAAGAAATCTAACCTGGATCAGGATGACGAATGGTTGTACGACATAGGGGAAGGTGGCCTAAAATGACACATCACTTTTATTTTCAGTCATATTTACTTAGAGTTTCTAGCAAAAGCAGATTTGGAATTTAGACATGGGGACAACAAACCTTTCAAGTTATTATCAGCAAAAAGTTGTAAAATCGGCATAAACACTAAAATCGATAATTTTTTTTAAAAATGGTATAATGTGTCATTTTAGGACAGGGTATGGGTAAAATGACATAATATTGTGCCATTTTAGGCTATGAAATTTTAATTGTATAAAAAACATAATTTAGAAAATATAACGCTTTAATTTTCAGGTAAAATAAAAAAAATTAACAATTTTCTTAACAAAAATAAAATATATGTATTATAGGTATGGGTACCTATATAGTATATAAAGTAAAAGACAAAATTAAAGTAAATCTTCGAGAAGCGAAGCTAAAAGCCGTATCTCTAAAAACATGATTGAATATAAAATTAATTGCAGCAAAGTTCGTAAACGTAGGTTATTGGGTTTCTGGGTAACCCAGCACAATCACAATGCGCCCATTTTGAGCAATGCATGCACTTCACCCACAGCTCGTTAGTTCGAGAATTTGGAAAAAGCTCGTTGCAGTAAAGGCAAGGACAATCTTCTTCGTCACTTCCACCTGGAGAAGTCATTGTCAGCCGGTTCGCTTTGTGCATCCAAATTTATTTTTTCTTTAGCTCTTTTGGCTACACGCCGTTTTTCGATTAATTGTTTGGCTGATTGCTTTGTTCGAAGTTCCTTGAGAAAGGGAGAGCTTGTCAATATCTGTGATCCACAACCTTTTCGTTTTCTAGTCGTCGATGATGTGTCAGCAACTGGAAGCGGTAATATATCCGCTGGTTTGAAATTAGTACTACTTTCCGGTGGGGGTGTTATATGTCCAGTGTGATCAGGGCATATTATCAATATCTGAGAAGATCCTGGAATATGCGATTTTTGAGGAGCTTTTGTATTCGTAAGCCGTTTTTCATTTCCTGAAATTACTTCATAGTTCTCTGCATTGTCTTCATTTGTAACATTAGTCACCTCAGCTGGCTGAAACATGTAGTCAGGAAACACATGCAGATTGAAAGGGTATATTCCAGTCGTTGCATACCCGCTGGAAGCAATTTCGTACGTGGCAGCTTTTCCATATGCTGCTGCTAGTAGCTTTGCTATTTGGTATTGGTTGATAAATCATCCTGGATTATATTTTAGCCATTTAGTCAATTCAAAATTATAATATGTTTTCAGGGGTCCAAAAAATGTCACATCCAGCGGTTGCATTCTATGTGTGCAGTGCAGTGGGAAAGATAACATAATTATCCCATTTTCTTTGGCATAAGTGAGAACATCAATGTTTTTATGGCTGGAATGGCCATCTAAAAGAAGCAAAACTTTTCTTTCAGGAGTGGGAGAAGTCAATTCTTTGAAATGTTCTATCCATTTTAAAAATAACTCTCCAGCCTTTCGGTTGAACTAACCCTAAAGTTCCTGTCGGAGCGCCATCTAAGAACTCATGCTTCCAAATTTTCCTCGCATTAATTAGTGCCGCAGGAATGAAACTTCCAACGGAACTCATACAATACACTACAGTTACGTGCTGACCTCTTTCAGCACTTGTAAGCGCTCCAACTTGCTTTTTTCCTTTAGTTGCAAAAATTTTTCGGGGGTTTTTGAACCATATTTAGTGCTGACTCATCTACGTTGAATATTCGGTTAAAGGGAATTTCGTTTTGATGTGTAGTGTGTTCCAATTTCTCAAAGAAATTTTGATTGAAGTCCATCGCTCGCGCAGCTGATGTAAGCGCAGGTTTTCTAAGTGGGATATCTTTGTTTCGTGCCCTGAATCCTCGCAGCCAATCATTTCCAGCTTTCTGGTTCTTGGAATCGAAACGATGTGGTATTCCGTTTTTTAAAGCTAATTGATAAGCCAGAGTCTTTAGTTCATCACAAATTATTCCAAAAAGCCTTGACTCCAGAAGTTTGATAGGCTCCACTAGCTCTGCTTCCATATCCGATGTAAATGTGGTCTTAAACCGACCCAGTCCCTTCTTACAGTCTGGCGCGTTTATATTTTTATGCAGAAATCTTCTTCTTAATGTTGCCTGTGGTACGTTAAAGGTTCTCGATGCTTTTAACAATCCCATTTCGCTATTTCTAACAGCAGTAATTGCTTTCGCCATGTCTTCCTTCTTCCACGATTGCCTGTTGGTTTTTCGTTTGTAAACGCCAACCACTGAAAACATAAATCAAAACCTATGTCATTTTGCCCTTGACCGACGTATGTCATTTTACCCGCATGAGCAAGAACAACTTTAACTTGAGCACTTACTTTTGTCACTTTCAGCTATAATTCAATGCGGACACTGTTCACAGCACAACTATTCTTGTCAGAAGCCCGAAATCAACTAAGGAACTAGAAATTGAGGACTCGGTTTGCACAAAAAATTTAGGGCGCAAGATAAGCCTCATGTGTCATTTTACCCTAGTAGGTCATTTTACCCTAGTAGGTCATTTTAGGCCACCTTCCCCTAGTGGTGCACCACCACTTTTTTGTTTGTTTCACAGGAAAAAAAGTAAATTATTATTAAATTGTTGGCTAAAGTCTCAGATGAACGTTAAATGAACTTGAAAAATAATATAAGGAGCTCATATGTCTCAAAAGTATTGTACCTTCATGAGTCCTTACATATAAACGGAATAACAGGAATTCTCGTGTCTTTAAATTTTGGCATATTTGTTACTGGAAAAATATTACTGAATATAAAATACATACAATCGAGCAAGATTTAATACCACCATTTCCAGCATGGCGTATTCATCTAATAGAGAATATGTAATATATAGGCGTGTGCATTATTTAGGTATGTAGTTTTATTTTGTAATCCCTGTTTTGGTAGAAAAATTCGTGCTCCACTTTTGAAAGGGATCCTCTCTGGCTTCTGCTATAGTGCATCGCTGCAAGCTCATATATGCCTGGAAAGTTGGTTTCATCGTAACGTAAAACATATATGGGCCATCGATTCTGAAATCTCTGGGACAGGTAAAGTGTAGGCCTTGCAAAATTACACTAAAAAAAATTCTTATCAATCTTTACCACTTGAAACTTGATAGCGTTCACTTCGCAGTTTTTTTTTTTTAATTAACCCAATATAAATGAGTGGAATTTGAACAGCTTCCAATAACTTGATAACTTCAAATTCAGTAATTATAATTTAAATAGTAGAGAGCTGCCTGGTGGATGTGCCAAGTAAATACCTCTACGAAAATTCTTTATATATATTACACACATGTTCAAAGCAAAATGCTCCTAATTAGGTTTTGGAGTAATAACCAACTTAGTAATAAACTAGGATATTAGTAATAAACTAATAAAAATGTTTAACGGTGGTACTTATCAGATTCACGTAAATATAAACTTGGCTTTCACAGCTTTTGCCTGATTCGTGAAGTGCGTTCAACATTTCAGCTATATGGAAACTTTTAGCAGCGGAAACCAGGAAAAATTCCATTTTGGCACTTAAATTTTCAAGTATTTTAGTGAGCTACAATATACATAGTATATATTCATCTCAAATCGATGAGTTCAAGTTATAGTTGCAAGTATTTTGTGCTTAGGATACATCCAATCAAGTTAAAGTATAAAATTAAAATCAAAGTTTAAAATTATTATCCTTTAAGCGAAAAATACTGGGTTTCAGTGTACTTAGCTATTGAAATTCTATACATATAAACAAATCACATGTAACTGTCAACGTATATTTGATTATTATATGAAAACAACAATCATTAATGTCGTTTTCGTTTGAATATCATGTCGTTTTCGTTTAAATATCAGTTTCGCTCTGGAGGCAACCTAAGTGCTGTCAAAGCGTTCGTTTGAAGCAAAAATGACGTCATGGGTTGCCTCTGGTGACAACCCAAAAAGCATCATGGTTCTGAAAATTTACTCGGGTACACTATGAGTTCACTCACACAAACAAAGTCTAGTTGTGATTTGATATTATTTAATTACTTTTAAAGTCAACAATTATTATTAAGACCTCTACTATTATTAAATTATCATCAAAATTTTTCCGCAAACAAATTACCAACCAGTTTTCGCAAAAAGTTCATAGCTACTTTGACGTTAGTCTACATACACAAGTGAACTTTTTCAGGTGCACTCTGAAACCGTTCGATTGAACGGGGTTGCCTCCAGAGCGAACCTGGATGTTCAAACGAAAACGACATAAGTCAAAAGCCGAAAAAAGACGAAAACATAAAAGTGTCGTTATTGAAAATCGAAACGAATCACTAGATTTACCAGACCAGTCAGAATGACTGGTCTTGCGATTTCAATTTAAAATTTCTAATTAATTTCAAATTTTTCTTCCGAAAAGATGTCATGACTTTTATAGCTATAAGTTAAAATCAGTTTTATGATGTTTATATTATTTTATATATATTCGAAATAATTTTTTTTTTTTTTTTTTTTTTTGTTATTAACCCCTATACCAGGACCAGTAAAAATGACTGGTATATGTGTCTATGGAATGAAATGACGTTGGCGCCGTTATAACAAAGAATAACGGACATGTTTATGATAAATGTGAATTCGCAGAAATTAGATCCCAGTAAATTCACCATTCTAGTGCAATATGCAATACATTTAAAGTAATTCTTTCAATTTTTTGGCGTCGACTGTGAAAGATTGTTGTGCATATTAGAAAGAAATATTTACGTAGATACTGAAATATTTAAAAATAAATTCTTTGGTAAGAAAACTTAATACTGAGAGAAATGTTATCCTATTATTTATTAGTTTCGACTAATTCTCATAGTTATTGCCAGACCCTGAAATGGCAAAACGAATGAAATTCTCGGTGAATTTGGAAAATATAACCAGGAATATTCGGATAATGAAGATGATGAACTGTATGATAGCGAAAGCGAATTATTAGACAACCAAAATGAAGATGTTATTATCGAGAGTAGTGATAGTGAAATGTTTGATAACGACAATGGAAATGAGTGACAGTGAATACGAAAACATTTCATATATACATATAAGAAGACGTATGTGACTGCCTTCCAGTTCTGAAGACGAAGATGATCAGCAAACTGAAATTGCTGCAGACAGTACAATTTGAAAAAAATTGAAGAAGGAGGTGTTATTAGAAGATAACCAGTTCGGAATATTTTCAGGGATGTACTCGGGCATGCAAGAAAAAATATTATGAAGGGGGTACTAAAAAGCGCATTTTTATTACTGATTGATCATCATATTTTCACAGTTTCGCGTAATTTCTTGTCATTTTTATCAATTTCGACATTTTTTAAAAAAAAATTTTAAAAAAATTTCGGAATTGATAAAAATGGCAAGAAATTACGCGAAACTGTGTCCTTTTATAACAAAACTAAATTTGGGTTCCAGGAAGTGGCCACCTCAAGTTCTGTTCACAATCCTAGATTTAGCTGGAATAAATTCCTGGATATTGTATAAAGACACGAAAGGTGAAAACATATCAAGAAAAGACGTTTTATTTCGTCTAGCTGAAAAACTTGCTTTTGAATATTAGGATTCAAGGAAAAAATCACAAGAAGTTGATACACCAAGTATAAGTAGTATCACACTTCCTGTACGTAAATCATGTCAAATAGGACATTACATTACTTCCACTTATTTGCTCTTTATGCAAAAAAATGTATGAGAGAAATGTGCAAAGAGAAAAATGAATGTATGTAAAAATTATGACTGATTAAATACTAATAAAATTAATATTTATATTCTATATATTATTTTTCTATTCTACAATAACTAACAAATTAATGAATTGGTAATTTCTATGAATCTATTTATGTATTACAATTAATATTATTCAACTCATTTAGTAAATATGGACTAGAAACACCACTAAGTACTTTTTCTAAAGACTAGTCATTTTGACAGGTTTCTGTAGAAATAAAATAGGTATATAAAATTTCCGGTAAATCTAGTGTTAAATACGAACAAGAAAAAAAGCTGGAATTCTTACGATAGGGCCTAAATAAATGCCCGTATGTAATTTCGTATGGTCACCCCTCTGTGTAAGTTAAATTATTAAAGTTGATTTCAGCATCTATTTCTAGAGTTGCGTCGGACAGTAAAAATTATTATCTCTAATTTTATAGGATTTTATATTCTGAAGAACAATTTAGAAAATTTTGTTCACCAATTTTCAGTTCCCAATCATTCAAAGCATGATTTGATATATCTCATATATGTATAGTATGGGGCAAACGGATGGTGTAGGAGAATCTTTCTATTACCACAATTTGAGAGGCATCTGCATTGGGTTGGAATCGAATATATTCCTTGGTATCACTCAATGACCAAGTTCATCTTTAGTTCTTAAGTGAACTATCTTTTTAACAAATTTGTACCGCTTAAAAGAAGGCTTATCATTGATCCAACCTGCCATGGTTCAAACCGAGAATTAAAAACCTAATATGTTTGTTCGATGAAAACACAGTCTAAATTTTCACCTCCAATATTTACCCAGGTTTTTTGCGTTTATCGAACAAGTTTTTAAAACACCGGGTAAACCTAATGTAATGATATTTCTCCAAGTATAATTCATTGTAAACAGTTATTTATAAAATGGGTGAAGATAAATAAAATGTGCTCTAGCTATTTTTCTATTTCTTTTCTTCTAATTTTTGCTTCTATTTTTTTTTTTTCAAGAAATAATTTATATGCCCCAAACACCAACAAATTTCAAGTGACAAAAGTTCAAACCATTATTACCCCAAGAAATTTTTAGTGTAAGCTCGGGGTAGCCCTAGGTTTTTCAAAAGGCAAACTAGTCTAGCGGCCCAGCACGAACATGCATAGATAGGCAAAATATTTTTATATGAAACCAAGTTAGCTAATCCACATCAACCGGCACCGCCAGTTACCGGCACGTAACGAAAACTTCATTGCCGATCGCTATCGGTGGCTAGAAACAAGACCGGCATTTGTCGGTTGCTGGTCTAGTCACGAAATGAACATGGGATCAGATTTCTATAGTTTTCTCTCGATATCTGCCTTAATTGAAAGTTTCCTTTCCATTTTATGTCGTTATATGTGCACAAAAAATGTCGGTGCCGGTCGATGCTTGTCTGTCCCTGTTTGTGTTGTAGCGATAATTGTGCATCGACCTTTAGAGCTCTTGAACATTTTTCATACTCTCCGTAACTCAGTAAACCGCGAAATCTGTCTATGTGAAGGTCACTAATAAAAAAGGCTATGGATATGTTTCTAAGGATTTGAATGAAATAAATCATGAATTCACTCACTCCACGTCCAATGAATCTATGGCGGCAGAAATGGGAGACGCTGTAAAAACTTTTAATCGAGAAGATAATACTGGCTGCTTCATAAATATAAGAGAGATTGAAATGTATATAGCAATAATGGCCATTAAATCCAATTCGCTTCCTAATTGCACACTTAGTTTATGTTTTTAATAATAATATTACATCTTGAGCATTTCCTATCAGCTAGAAATTGAATGAAGTCGTTCCAGCCCTTAAAAAATTAGGTGCATCCATTCCATTATTAATGCAGTTGTGTCATTACATTGCAAGTAGTGTTTTATTATGATTGTATCAATCGGACTTTAGGCCAAAACATAGCTGCATCACGGTCCTAATTAAAAAAAAGTAATGACATTCACGAAGCAATTTCCGGAAATAATTTAACTATTCTTAGCCCATGCCGTCTTAGTTAACAAACTCATTATGATTTTGATTTTTCTACTCCAACATTATAAACTTATTAACAGTTGTCTCAAAGGTCGGCAGCAAAAGCTTTGTTGTGACCGCAGAGTTTCCGATTTCCTGCCAGTATTTAGTGGCATGCCCCAAGGATCTATTCTAGGACCTTTACAGTTTACCGTCTTCAACATCGACCTTATGCTGACGATGCTCAGTTATATATTTCTATTAATAAGAATCAAATTGATTATGTTGTCGAGTGTTTGGATACTGATTGATTTAAGAAACGCCTATAATTAGGCTGTTGAAAACAAGCTGCCCTGTACTGAGTATGAACAACATGGCGATTCCCTATAATAACGTGGTAAAAGATCTTAACTTGGTTGCATCATGTCAAATCTCCTGTGTCAAGAATATACGCAACTCTTCACAAATTATCTTTATATGCATCGTACACATCCGTCCACACTCAAATATAATAGCTGTGAGCTGTTCTGTGGGGTTATGTTCGGTTCGTTTTTATTTTGGGCTTCGTTGATATGACCATATTTCTCCTTATACAAATTCAATCTTTAGTTCCACTCATTGAACAACCCAGCAAGTAAAATGATACGCGGATGATTCGCTCATCTTATTCCGGCGAAAATAAAATTTTATCGCGAAAGATTATCATCTTCTATATTGCGGAAGTCACCTCCTTCACGAAGGGATGTGTCCCGAATTCAATACTTCCTGAGGCATTGCTTTCGTATCATCTAGGGAACACGAAAGCAATACCAGCAGAAAATAAGAGGAAGATATCGTTGAGGAATCACGTTGAAGTATCACATGAGTATTTTCTGGCAAAAATAAAAATGATCTTGCCAAAATGTCTCGATAATATCGCCATGGTAATAGAAGGAATTAAGTTATTTTCAAATACAACTTTACAAATGAGAGGAGTGTAGTATTAAACGTATATGTAGGAAACTTTACTATAATTTACTCCTATCGCTTATTAAACCAGACTGAATAGACCTAAATTTTCAGGTAAGGGATCTTCTTCATTAAAAATAAACCTAATCCAGTTTTTCATCAATGCATTCTCCAGGCGAAGCTATGAAGAAAAGTACGGACCTGGTTATCGTCATCTTTTCGTCTGGAGGAACTGAAATTGGAAGCAACCGAACTCATATCATCTAATTATGAGTTCAAATCGCACAAACATACTAATATTAACACCGATTAAGTGATGAAAAGCATATATTGTTGACCGTATATTTATTGAACATGCCGCTACAGTGAGATTTTGTGTTAAGCTGGTTCTGATAGTACAAAACTTCTAAAATGGAGTATTGGAATCATAAATAACTGCACAAATAAATATAATATTAAATCTGTTTGAAGGAAATCCTTTTAATATCTTTTAATGAAAAACCTGCAAAGCAAAAGGAGCTTCTTTATAAAAAAAAAAAATAAGTGAAATGTCCATTTGACGTTGCCAAAATCGTAAATAGCTTAATTTCATTATTGTTCCTCTTATGTGAAAAAAAACACTTACTTACTCCCCAAGGGCCATGATGTCTACCTTCGAAGAAAGATTTTATTATTCCGCAAGTCTGAACAGATTTTAATATCCTGAACATTTAATTTTAATTTTATTAAAACACATTTTCATCTATCAATCTCAATATTTACATTTGTCTGTTAGCATGAGATTAGAATTAAAGGTAAAATTTAAAAAATATTCATGTTTTTGAAATAATCATTGGAATTTTTAAATGTAATATAAGCAGAAAAAGTAAATAAAGAAAAATCAAGTTAGGAGTATTAATATTTACTTTTTATATGAATTAATATATGAAGCTTTCAGAAGTAGGTATTTGTGCACCTGGACATTCACAGAATTTGAATTCATTTGAATAAAATCGTAATTTATTAATATAATTCTCGTTAACGTGAATGTTTGTAAGAATAGTCCATAGCACAATGGGCCGCCTTGGGCGACGTGCTTAAGATCATTCATTCCCCTGCGCTAAAAAAGCTCAGTGCAAAATGAATTTAAAAAAAAGTGATTTGAATCATCGTTGACTACTTGTGCATCGTAATTTAGTCAGTCAAACAACTACTAATTTAGAAAAAAAAAAATTTTGCATATAAAAGACATAATTTGTTGTATTTGAAACAATAGCTACACATATCCATCGCCCTTATCTTTTCCTTCGGAATTTTACTTGCGTAGTGGTTTCTGCTACTTTGTATTTCAAAGTATAGAAATCAATAGGGGTATTCACTCTTTAATGTATCAGTGTAACCGATGTATATACAACAAAGAGTGACCCCACTCTTTAGCCTTTAGCTTACTTCGA
This sequence comes from Dioctria rufipes, assembly GCA_963924295.1. Classification (NCBI taxonomy): domain Eukaryota; kingdom Metazoa; phylum Arthropoda; class Insecta; order Diptera; family Asilidae; genus Dioctria; species Dioctria rufipes. The sequence continues at coordinate 280,574,423 of OZ002740.1, read as the reverse complement.
AATGTAATTATGGGAACAGGGTGATAAAATTGAACCGTAGGAGCTCTCCCCGGCCCCGGAAAAATTGAGAAAATCCTCAAAATTCCTAGGATTCATAGTTATCCTAGAAAGAAAGAATTTTGAAGATCCGGTTAAAAGTAGCTGAGATAGAAACTAAAGTATCTCAACTATTTATGAAAAGAACGGCTTCAATTAAGGAAATTCCGGTTTTTCATAGAATATTTTAACCGTTTGGGTCCCAAGTTGTTATTTCTACTATTACTACTTAATTATACACTATTTCAGTATAATGTCAGCGTATAAAATGAAGCCTGTTTTGTTGGGAACAGTTATTTCTAATTAGTTTTCAGCTCAGGCTAATAGTTTAGGAGAAATGTTAATAATAGTAGAACAACCTCCTTTTACGGCAATCTTTGCCGCTTTTTGTCGTGATAAAATGTAAAAATTTACAATTTACCTTTACGGAATAACGGTGGTTCGGAGAAATTTTTTTGTAAAGATGAAACAGTTTCGTAATCGAACACTTATGCCTATGAATGAAAAAAAAAATTAGAAAAATAACTCATATGTAGTAATGGCGTATATGGGACCCAGATGGGGAAAACAGTGAACTTCGGGAGTAAAAGCTCAGTGTGGAAATATCTCGAATTGAAAATAAAAACCTTCTAATAGATAGAAAATGCTATTACCTTTAATTTAAATGCAACATTTTTTCTCTAAGGGCATCCCTTATGATGCAGGGTCCGACAAAGCAAAAAAGTGGTTTTCAGTTAAAACGTAATCAAGTTTTAGAGGGTGGAAAAAATATACTATGGAGTATACCCCGCACCCCAAAATACCCCCACTCGAAACTTTTTTTCGATAAACTTAATCGCCTTGTCGAACTAAAGACGAATATCAAGTTCGTGTTTTGAACGGTCCCCTCCTCATCCCCCAAGAAAGGTTAAAATTTTTAAAATAATTAAAGCTAATTTCTGAACTTCAAATACTATTATAATCGCACCAATTTGTTTTTCGGTGATGTTTTATTAAGTTTTCCAGAAAGTTTCTTTTTGATGCGCCATTACTGATGTTTTGGGCTCACAAATTTGTAATACCTTTTTTGTGGGGCATAACCATGATGCGGGTAGATATAAATTGAACTCTCTGCAAAATCAACCGAGTACCACCTAGAAAAAATACGAGCGCAACAGTCGATAGTCCTCGAAAGGATCTTACATTTGGCACACTTTAAACTTTCCGAGGACACTCCCCTCCCCAGCTACACCCGCTGCCATTTGACGTTCAATCTCAGCTCCTAAGTACAACTATACAACCCGGTTTACACTGCCAATCTGCTAATGTAAAAATACAAGAACCTTGTATTGCATTTTATATGCATAATCCTTGTATGACTTTACTAGGTTGTAATCAAATATACATCTTTTACAAGGATACACTCTTTGATACAACATTGCGTGAATACCCCTAATATACTTTAGTAAATACAATTATTGTAATTAGATTGGCGACGTTTATATTTAGTAATTTATTCGATTTAAGGGACCTTGAAAAAATGAACTGTGGAACAGTGGAAAAATTTATTAATGTCTATCAACCACGTCATGCCGTGATAAAAGAAAGTACCCTACCGAAGCTACTAGTGTAATTTCACAAGTCTGCCCTGTCAAGATATCCAATGGCAAAACTCTTCAGGTGCGTATCCATCAAAACTTTTGTTAACGCACTATCCCCACACGCTATCTGCCGAAGTGTCTCCACCAAAATTAATGTCTTGTCTCCGTATTCTGTGGAGATTACTCACGCACGCCGATATTGCAGTGAATACGAAACGAAGCGTATCCATTGAGAATCTCTTGCGTCGGTGCGGAGAACTTCTGACGGAAATCTGCTCGGGTAAGTAAAGCCAGTGGATATGTGGCGCCCTGAACGCACGACAAATCATAGTTGAATCGGGCAATATTTTTCTTTCCACTTTCTCGCTAGTAATACTTGCTGGCCTTCGAAAGTATCAAATAAGTAGGCCAGAATATGTATCAAAAGAAAAAACAAAAATTGTAATTTATTCTCTTGTCAAAACTATAACGAGTCGGTTGATTTGTTTTGAAAATAAATATTAAATAATAAACAGAGAATTTGGTTTTCGATCTAAAGTGGAAAGGAACGAAGGATTTGTTTTTTTATTCTACAGAAGGAAGACAAACTTCCTTTCTAATTAACGCCGATATCCCCATTGAATGGGACAACAAATCCAAGATTAAGGAGAACCGAAGCAACGCAGGAGTTTGGCAGAACCAGTCCTCACTGACACCTCTGAGTAAACATAAGAGTTTAGCTCACTAGGCAGTCACCGATGCCCATGTTTTTTGTTATACAAAACAGATAATTTTTATTTTCAGCATCGTTTAGTTAATACGTCAAACGAACAATTCGTATCAGCTTTCAAGTCCACATAGAGTTGACTGGATCCTCCCAAGGTTTCAACGACAAAGAGAACAACAATCAGACGCATTTAAACTTCTGGCGCTCCAATGAAACTCCTTCAAATATAACGAGTAACATCATAACTTCTGACATCACGGATATTAGTAACCGGTTGAGACAATACAATTCTCAACAACATCTTTGATACTATCGGCGAACGCAAACAACTAGCCGTTATTAGCACAAGACTAATCTACTGCTTCACCTTCAAGAACTAGGTATTACTGGATCTATTACCGGATGCAAGCATTACTTAATACTGCACACAGCAAAACTGCAGCATCTCATTAACCCCCAAATTGGTGACCCCGACATAAGAATCAAGCCGCAGCCTCTGAAGAAGTCCAAGGTGGAAAAGGTTAGATAGACTGAGAATATAATACTCTTTTTTGCATAACAATACTTACCTTTTTTTATTATATTACTAATTCTGTAACATTTATGTGTAAATTGCTTTCTTTTTTGCGGAGTAAGCAACCCATTATTGTTCAATGTAAGACATGGTGTAAGCTTTCTACGATCAGCAACGACTTACTAGTTTCCTTTGTTGTACTTAGGCATACTTCAAGCCTGTTTAAATTTTCTTTCGCATTGTCACTTTGCCTACATTTAGCAAAGTTACTAGGTACTAGCACCAGTTTGTGCTATTACATTGTGGTTTGTCGTGCCTTCACTTATCTACATCTGCGTTAAGAGATGTCCAACCCACCAGACATAAATCTTAGTATGAACCCTGCTAGCAGTGGCACACTGAGCGAGTCCGCTACGTCCTTGCCAGCGTTCACCACACAACCGGCGGTATTGGGGGCGGTGTCGGTGAAACCAGTACCATTTTGGAAAAACGATCCAGACCTGTGGTTCCTCCACCTGGAGGCGCAGTTTGAGCTGGCCGGCATCAATCAGGACAAAACAAAATTCTGCCACGTTGTTGGGGCGCTCGACGAGAACGTTGTACGCTTAGTGAGTGACATTATACGTTCACCACCAGCGTCACATAGATATGATCAACTTAAAGAGACATTAATTTCCAGACTTTCAGGAAGTGTAAATCAAAAGCTTAAACAGCTTCTGACAGAGCTCACGCTGGGTGATGCACAACCTTCTCAACTACTGCGCGAGATGAGAGCACTCAGCAATGACCAACTCAGTGAAGCTGTGTTAAAGTCGCTCTGGCTGCAACGATTACCAAGAAGCATGCAGGCAATTCTAGCCTGCAACCCTGGCACACTCAAAATTTTGGCGACATGCGCCGACAAAACCGCTGAGGTTAATCCCAGATCCGAGGTATTTGCCATCGCTCCTTCACCTGATAACCATCATCAGGCCCTTTCAGAGTTGGAAAAGAAGTTGCACAGCCTCACATGCAGGTTCGAAAATTCTCTCACTCTACGCAATCCAACTAGACAAAGCTCAGCTAGAAGCGGATCTAGACACGTTCATCTTCTCGGCATTCGGCACCTGATGCAAATGCAAATTTCTGCTGGTATCACCGTTAGTTCGGAACCAGAGATAGAAAGTGTATCACCCCATGCAAATTCAAGGGTAGCAACCAAAATTCAACGCCGCATGGCGTTATTGCCTGTAATGAAGGCCCAAATTAATTAGCCCTCCGCCATTGACGACGGGTGGAAGTGGCGCTAAAAATAGTCGTCTATACATTTTTGACAGGTCTACCAAAAGAAGTTACCTCATCGACACGGGAGCTGATGTTTCCGTCATCCCAAAAACACCTCTTCATCGTTTTCCAAATTCCAATTTGCAGTTGGTGGCGGCAAATTCCTCCCCCATTAGTACGTTTTGTCGAAAAGTTCTATCTTTAGATTTAGGATTGCGCACATCTTTTTCCTGGCAATTTATAATTGCAGCCGTACCTAGACCTATTCTAGGCGCAGATTTTCTGGGCCATTATGGCCTTCTAGTAGATATCAGAACGAAGTCCCTCATTGACCCTCTCACATCTTTGGTATCATCGGCACAGTGTATCAGTAACCAAAACTCAGGCCTGTCGATCCTGATTAATCCTGCACTTGATCCAACTATCCAGGAACTGCTCAAAAAGTATCGCGCCATTACTGTTGAAACTGGGTTCACTAAGCAGGTGGCCCACACGGTTACACACCACATTTTCACCAAAGGGGCGCCTATTTCATCCAAGGTCCGTCGTTTATCTCCTGAGAAATTGACTTTGGCCAAAAAGGAATTCGAGTTTCCTTTAGAACAAGGAATCTGTCGTCCTTCAAATAGTCCGTGGTCTTCGCCATTACACCTTGTCCAAAAGAAAAGCGGTGAATGGAGGCCATGTGGGGACTACAGAAGATTAAACGCGAGTACAATCCCAGACCGCTACCCAGTGCCTTTGATCCACGACTTTGCCTATCATCTTGAAGACTGTTCACACTTTACAACACTGGACTTAGCGAAGGCATATCACCAGATACCAGTCGAGCCCGAAGATATTCCAAAAACGGCTATATGCACACCTTTTGGATTGTTCGAATTTACACGCATGACGTTTGGTTTGTGTAACGCTGCTCAGTCTTTCCAAAGATTCATCCACTTGGCCGATATCTTAATTGCTTCTAAGTCTCAAGCTGAACACTACTTACATATCGAACAGGTATTCAAACGCCTGCAGGAATACGGACTACTACTAAACGTGGAAAAATGCGTCTTCATACATTCTCAAGTAAAATTCTTGGGACACTTAATTACCCCACAAGGCATTAAACCAGCTCCTGACCGGGTAGAGGCTATAACAAAGTTCAAGATTCCAGAAACGGTAAGGCAATTACGGCGCTTTCTAGGAATGGTAAATTTCTACCGTCGTTTTCTGCCACACGCGGCAGCACATCACGCCAAATTGAACAGCTACCTCTCTGGATCAAAAAAAGATGGAGCCAAAAAAATCGATTGGTCTCACGAGGCTACCAAATCCTTTGAGTTTGCCAAAGCTCAACTAGCTCAAACAGCTCTTCTTGCTTTTCCCATCGCTTCGGCCGAGTTGTCGCTGTGGGTAGATGCTTCGGATACTGACATCGGTGCCGCAATACAGCAAAAAGTCGACGGTAGCTGGCAACCGCTTGGATTTTACTCCGTAAAATTAAACAAAGCGCAACAAAAGTACAGCACCTACGACAGGGAATTACTGGCCGCATACAAAGGTGTTAAGTATTTCAGGTATTTACTCGAGGGTCGTGTCTTCACACTCTATACAGACCACAAGCCCTTGCAATACGCATTTCAGCAAAACCCAGAAAAGGCTTCCCCCAGGCAGTTACGCCATTTAGACTTTGTAGGTCAATTTACGACAGACATAAGACACGTGCCCGGGCAGGATAATGTGGTCGCTGATGCTCTATCTAGAGTTGACCAAATACAACTCCTAGATCCAATCAATTTTGAAGCTATAGCTGAAACGCAGCAACAAGATGCAGAATTTCAACAGCTCCTTCAAAATCCTAAGTTTAAATTAAAAAAATTCCCTGTTTTCGGCACCAATAAAGAATTATTCTGTGATGTTTCGACAACGAAAATACGACCATTTATTCCTTCTTCTTTCAGAACACAGGTCTTTAAAATAGTGCACAATTTGTCTCATCCGAGCATTCGCACTACAAATAGAATGATCACCTCTAGATACTTCTGGCCGTCCATCAACAAGGACGTCAACAACTGGACACGGTCCTGCCTAGCTTACCAGCAGTGCAAGTTGTCTAGACATTGCAAAAACGCTGTAGGCTCGTTCCCGGAATGCTCCGGCCGTTTCCAGACTATTCATATAGATCTTGTCGGACCTCTACCATCATCGAAAAAATTTCAGGTATTGCCTAACTATTATAGATAGATTTACGCGATGGCCAGAAGCCATTCCGTTAACCGACATTAGTGCTGAAACAGTCGCAACCGCACTCTGCCAGGTGTGGATAGCTCGATTTGGCGTCCCTAGGACCATCATAACGGATCAAGGCGCACAATTCGAATCATCTTTATTTCTTGAACTTTCCAAATTATTAAGGTTTCGACGCAATCGCACTACTGCTTACCATCCGCAGGCCAACGGATTTTTAGAACGATGGCACCGCACGTTCAAGGCATGTTTAATGGCATACAAAGAAAAGACCTGGACAAAGTCTTTACCCTTCGTACTGCTCGGCTTGCGAACTGCTTTGAGGGAGGAATTTCTCGCCACCCCTGCAGAACTCGTTTATGGCGAAGCATTACGCATTCCTGGTGATTTTCTTCAAAATTCTCAGCAACAACCTCAAAATCAATTCGTCACTTCTTTACGAGACCTTTTCGCTGACATCAGACCCGTTCCTGCTACAAATCACTCTCAGCAAGCTATATTTAGGTTTAAAGACCTCGATAAATGTTAACATGTGTTTCTAAGAACAGATGCCATACGAACGTCACTCCAAGCACCTTATGAAGGTCCCTTTCGTATTATCAAACGCTCGAAAAAATTTTTCACCCTCAAAGTCAAAAACAAGGAGGTTAACGTTTCTGTAGATCGGATTAAACCATGCTTCTCAAATTCCGAAATGTTCTCCAACGATCTCAATCAATCGCAAAGCACAGCAGCTCGTGATGCTATTGTGACTGAGGAAGTTCTTCAGCCAGCGCCTGAAGGTTCCTCAGCTCTGCAAAGATGCAGGGAAGAACGTGTCCAACCAGTGGTGGAAGACTTCCAGGCATCTAGTAACACGCACGCTCGGGCAGCGTCTTCGTCGAGCGCAGCAACTCGTCAAACCAGGTTCATGCCTGATAATTCTTTAAGTATGTCGACGCGGATCACTCGGGCTGGACGAGCCACTAGGCCACCACAACGCCTCACATATCGCTAAAACCCTAGGTTTTGCTGGCGGGGGAGTAATGTGGCGCCCTGAACGCACGACAAATCATAGTTGAATCGGGCAATATTTTTCTTTCCACTTTCTCGCTAGTAATACTTGCTGGCCTTCGAAAGTATCAAATAAGTAGGCCAGAATATGTATCAAAAGAAAAAACAAAAATTGTAATTTATTCTCTTGTCAAAACTATAACGAGTCGGTTGATTTGTTTTGAAAATAAATATTAAATAATAAACAGAGAATTTGGTTTTCGATCTAAAGTGGAAAGGAACGAAGGATTTGTTTTTTTATTCTACAGAAGGAAGACAAACTTCCTTTCTAATTAACGCCGATATCCCCATTGAATGGGACAACAAATCCAAGATTAAGGAGAACCGAAGCAACGCAGGAGTTTGGCAGAACCAGTCCTCACTGACACCTCTGAGTAAACATAAGAGTTTAGCTCACTAGGCAGCCACCGATGCCCATGTTTTTTGTTATACAAAACAGATGATTTTTATTTTCAGCATCGTTTAGTTAATACGTCAAACGAACAATTCGTATCAGCTTTCAAGTCCACATAGAGTTGACTGGATCCTCCCAAGTTTTCAACGACAAAGAGAACAACAATCAGACGCATTTAAACTTCTGCCGCTCCAATGAAACTCCTTCAAATATAACGAGTAACATCATAACTTCTGACATCACGGATATTAGTAACCGGTTGAGACAATACAATTCTCAACAACATCTTTGATACTATCGGCGAACGCAAACAACTAGCCGTTATTAGCACAAGACTAATCTACTGCTTCACCTTCAAGAACTAGGTATTACTGGATCTATTACCGGATGCAAGCATTACTTAATACTGCACACAGCAAAACTGCAGCATCTCATTAACCCCCAAAGATACACTAAAAACACCTTGAAAACTCTTGAAATAGGTTGTTGGGGCAGATCTTTTGTTTTCCAGTTAGAATGGAAAACACAAAACATACTTAAGGCCATATTACACTATGAGTGTTGCTCACGTGAGTTCTCACATGAGTTCCCTAAAATGACAGATATCAAAATGAAAAGACGAAAAATAAACTCATGTGAGCGTCATTTTCTGAACTCACATGAGATTCAGTAAAATAGAAACGGTTCTAATTTGCTGTGAGTTAACCTAAGAATTGTACTGTCAAAAATAGGAAATTTTTTTCAGAAAGAGAAATAGCTGGCTGTGATATTCTGAAACTATAGGATAGACTTTGGAAGGTTCCCCGCTTGCTAAATACCACAAAACGTTATTAACAACCTGAAGAACATTTTATGTTTGAAATTAGAAGTAAAAAGCTGTTATAAACAACTTTGCTTTAGCTGATATGGAATCTCGCAAAATTGTGTTTTGTTTTTCGATGAGAGGCTTTACAATTAATAATAATTTTTCAAACTATTTTGGCGTCATTCGAACAAAGTTTTGAAAGCCTTCCTCATCTTCCTCTTTTAGCTCATCGATGACTAAATGGGTTAAATCACGTCCTAAATTTCTTTTTAATAGCCACGGCCGAGACCAAAGACGCTTTTTAATTCGGTTCTTAAATAGCCGACGAATAATACCCATTATTCCCAAAATGCTGGTGTAAATTAAAACTTTTTGTCGAGTTTTTCTTTGTTACTTTCAATACAGTTGACGATCACTCATATGATTATTAGTACTTAAGGTGTGAAGATTTACACAAAGTACACATGTCAGTTTGACGTCATATGACTTTTCATAGGTATATTTCATAAGAGAACTCACGTGAGCAACACTCATAGTGTAATCTGGCCTTTAGTACAGATAATTAAAAATATGGTAATTTTTCGAGAGAGAGTATTCAAACGCGGTTAATTTTAAGCGTAGATTGCCCCAAGTGAAGAACATTTTTCTTCGAGAGCATAAATAAGAGCTTCGCAAACTTGAGGTACAATTCTGGATTTCAGTTGTTTCGAAAATGTGATAGGCTCATATATGAATCCCCGCTAAGAACCTCAGGGTTATATCTAACCGCTCCTCAACAGAAACGCATTGGCGAAAATTCCCTTTTTGTTTCTTTCTTCACTTTAGGGCCAATAGCACACAGATTCTTCGGAGATTTCGAAATCCACTAAGCGGATCTATTTTTAAATACTTTATTAAATTTATTCTACCTTGCTCACGCCTAATTTTTAAATATGGTCTCACCTTCACTTTGTTTTCACTCACTACAATAATAAATGCTGCAGGTCAAATTGCTATGTATATCTTCGTCGACAAAATTTATTTTTACTTTTTATTTTTATCTACAAAATAGCAACTGAGACATATTTAGACTAAAATAGGAAAACATAAAACATTGTGCGCACACTTAAAGTTTTGTTCGCCATATGGCCTTGGAGCGAGCGTGTTTTTTTAGCTATAAGAACATTTATGTAAATTGTAGCTTAGCTTAAATAAATAAATTAAAGATTGGTCTCTGTAAAGTGCGCGTACAGTCTTTCAGAACACAGTTTAATACTTTTCAATTGCTTTCTGAAAGATTTCAGTGGATAGGCATAGAAATCTCTGCACAGTTTAAGATTTTTTATTGTTTTCTATATTTCTGTCAATTTTTATGTGCGCGCACTGTCTACAGACCGCAGTGGAAACGGGCCTTTAGGAAATAATTGCTATTAGGCCTCATGACTCATAATGTTGACCTCGCACCTCTAATACCGGCAATACAAATGTGCTTTAATCGTAGACATAGATAAGTTATTCAGGGGTGGGCAAACGGTCGATCGCAATCAGTTCGACAGTCGATCGCTCATATTTTAAATAATTTACTAGGTTAATTTCAAATCTTTTAGTTTAAAATGTGTACTAAAAATTTAGCAGACGATGATACATGAACTTAAAATTAAACAGGTATCTATTCTACAACTGACATAAATAATTCCCAAGCAGTGCCAAATAAGGAGATGGGAAGGAGGCCGATCAAAATAGGAAATTTTTCGTGTTTTCTAGAGAGAAACAAATAATGTCATAATACTTATGTCTTTTGCATGAATGGGGGGAAAAGAGCTTAGCTATGCATTATTGTAGTGGGACTGAGACAACGAATTAAAAACGAAAATTGAGATAATATAGGATTACCCGAACGACAAAATCTTCTTGAATACCTTGAAAATCCACTCAAACTATTCATAATAATGTACATTGGGTAACCCTACCTCAATGAGGAAACAATGTCATTTCCAGCGAATTTGTTTGTTGTTGTTAATCTTTGTATCATGCTGACGGAGCACCTTCAACGATTGGTAGAAATAATGGATTTTTAGCCCTTTGCAAATGAAATGAACAGCTTCGTGATTTCATATCATTTCATTGCCTTACACTGATGCCTCCTACACGTAAAATTAGTGAAGAAGTTTTCGAAAAGTTTCCGAGATAAAAATAAAAACATGATTCTTAAATTTTTATTTCATCAACGATTAGTTTTCTTATTTTTCTTCAGGTGCCATCAGTTAAAATTTAAAAAATAAAAAATCCCTTATGTGTAAAAATATGGGATGTTAATGATATTATGAATGTGACAGTGAAAATTGGTAATTCGATAAGAGCGCGAAGTTTAATCAACTTGAAGACAATGACTCGAAATATAAAGATTTACTTCTTTTTTGTCATGTCAGGTGGCTCAGCCGAGGAAGCTTTTTAGAAAAATTTAAAAATCTTTTGCCTGAAATTATTGCATTTTTGGACATATTGGGAGAAAGACATGAACAATTGGAAGATCCAGTATGGGTAAAAAAATTGGCATTTCTTACGGATGTTATGGGCCACTACAACTCGTTTAATTGGCAATTACAAGGAAAACAAAATATTATTGAGTTGTTCAGTTCGGTGAATGCTTTCAAAGCAAAATTAAAACATTTTACCTAACAATTAAAAAGGTCAAATTTTAAGCAGTTTCCATATTTAGAAAAACATATTAAACTTACTGGTGAATGTAACATTGAAATATTTAAAAGTGGCAATGAGGATATTTGCATTTTTTGCTTCTACTTATCTATGTAAGCAGAGTTTTCTTAAATGAAAAACTTCAAATGGAAAGTTAGGAGTTTTCTGGCTGATGACCACTTACTGGCATCTATTCGATTATGCATCAGTGATTACAAACCTTACTTTACAAGACTTGTTGATAAAATGAAATGTCACGCATCTATATCAAAAACTTAATCCCAAATATTTATCAATAAAGTACATTGCAGAAAATAGTAAATACGTCTTTAATATATTATTATCAATAAAGGACTTAATTCAATTTTTATTTGCTTTTAATTTAACCCATTTTTCGAAGTCGATCGCGCATAAATAAGAAAAATTATGTCATTCATACCAATATTAAATTTGCCCACCCCTAAGGTATATCATCATGCATATAAATCACCGAATAATATGGCGAAGCTTAAAGATCTCAAAAGTAATAACGCGCTAACTACTATCACTTTTTAATGAACACCCAAACCAAATCTCTCACAAAAACAAAAGCAACTGATAACAGACAAACAAAGAACTATCTTCTTGCTGCAAAAACATATCAACAGATTTTTATGTGAATGATGTTCTTAAAGGTATCCATACAATTAAATATGGAGCCCTTGTGTGTAAACTATCTAGTGGTTGCGAAAATGCTTCCTTTTTATAATATCAGATGACTCCACTTATACCACTTTGAACAGTTTTGCTCACGCTTAGTCGCTGAAAGCTCTGCAACGGAAGTAGAAAACAAAGGATAAGCCGTAAAAGCATAGCCAAACTAATATCATACATTCAAAGACTAGAAACAACCAGTCATCCTCGTTAGAATATAAATTCGACGATTCCTCGTCTTGATTCCGTAAGAAGCCAGCAATGCCTCGATCCAATATAAAATCAATGATGGTTCGACCTAATGTAGGAAAGGCCTCACTTTTTTCTGAGAAATTTACTGGAAAACAGTTACACACATGACAGTAATGTATACGAAAATAACTCTTCAGTGTTCAAAAACTCTTGTTTTCGTTACGAAAATGAGAAGATTTTATCGGTTTGGCGGTGAAATGATATCGCAATGATATCTTTAGCTCTAACCACCTAACGTATGAAAAAGTTTACAAGTTGACGATATTTCCCCTCCAATTGCATCGCAGAAGCATTACGAAAGTGATAAGTTTACATGCCTGTTAAGTCCCAATGTGGGCTCAGCATGCAAAAAAAGGGCAGGTGCCTGTTTTAAATGACAAGACAGGTTGATTTCAAAATAACAAACTCAGTTTTTATTATCACTAATTTCTCTTTACAACTAATTACTTCAAGTACATAATTCTACATAAATTCACTTTAATTTTACCTCTAATACTATAATTCTAAAATATCATCCAGTTATTTACGCCTCCAATGGCAATTTTGTCCCTTAATCTGTAGTGAGAGAAAAGGAACCATTATTATTTAACCAAAAAAAGGTAAGGTTAAGCTGATTAAATGAGCTTCAATGGTCTGCTCATGTAGGTTTTTAGCTGGAATCAAATAATCTCCCCGCGGGAGGCTAAAAGTATATTAAATCAAATATTATAAATTCTGATTTATTTGTTAGTAAAATAGGGTGCATATTTTTGTTAAGCAAGACTTAATTTGGCTTCAATATCAACTGCCGATCTGTCTTGGTGCTCAGTCAGAACTTGAGTGATCTTCTACTTCCAGTAGCTCGCTATTTATAGGCAAAAACACAATAGGAATTGTGTCTACCGGTGGCGTTGCCATGACGCTTTAATCACCCAATGACGTCATCATAGTTTAATGAGAATAATTTTCTCTGTGCTATGACCTGCCATTTTGAAACTGTCAAAGTGGTTCATGGCAGCTGTTTTGGTTGGAGGTAAGTGTTTACGTTTGAACCTTTATTTATATTTTTATTAATGATTTGTATTCCGATTTATTTTACAGATTATTTGGTCTCTTAGGATGTTGAAGACATCGTGGGAATACTGGAACAAAACGTGTAGTGTAAGTTTTTGTTTTAATTAAAGTCTCAGATCGTATATGATCTGAGACCTTTACCATTTGTTATCTTTGCTTTAATAGTTTTTCTTTTTATATTTTAGCTGATGATACTGGAAGATCATCGCGGGATTATTGCCTATGATCGTCGTGGGAAGTTATTGTGTTGTGAGTTTTTTAGTTTTAGTAAATTTAATCTTAATTTTTTTAATATTTGTTCCTCGATGGAACAATGCCAATAAAAACCTCGGAAACTTATCGTTTTTGTTCGCTTTCTTATCGAAAACTTTATTGAGTTCGGATCCAAAATATTATCCATTGCGTATCGTGACTCCGGATTTTAATTAATAGTAGCGTTTCTATCTAACATCTATCTGGATAAGGATTAGACATATCCATTTAGTCTCTGCATTTATTAGGTTCATCTGATTAAACTGTACTGGTCATTTTTGTACGTATTTTATGTAATGTGATTATATTTATAATTTATATTTATAATTTAAGTAGAGCTCAGATCTGATTTCTGTATGTTTACTGGTGATTTGCTTGCTCCAGATTTATTTATTGATTTCAAAATATTCTTTTTATTTTGTTTTGCAAGTCTGTCTTTGGCGTAATTAAAGTATTTTTTTAGGTTACCGTCCATATCAGCATCGGATGTATGAAATATGTATCAAACAGACTCCCGCAATAGTCAAAACAAAATGTATATATTTAGTAAGCACTATTACATGCTATACTGAAGCTAAATTTTAATAGTTTTATTATTGTGAAAGATTTTATTGTTATAATCTTATGATATGCTAACTATGAAATGTGGATTTCTACATCATCTACTATTTAGTTCCCCCATTATCTATTCCCCCAGTTTTCCTGAAAAAGTCATTATGAAATATTGTTTAGGCCTATACAGATCTAAGTAAAAAATAAGGGGAGGTGCCGGGTCAATGACTGAGAAGACTTTGTTGTAGTGTCAATAATTAACTTTATTTTATCACAATAATTTTGTTCCTAATACAAAATAACATAAAACAATAATTCAACTGAAAGTAGAAATAATAATAGTAAAATTAAAAGTAATCAACAAAAAATAATGATTCAACCAAAACAAAATAATACTGAACTCACGAAACAAAAAAAACAAACAAATAATTCCAACCAAAAAATGTGGCCAGAGATGTTCCTTTTCAATCTGTAAGGATAAAATACTATTAAATTATTTAATAGACCTACAGCTTTGCTATCATCATGAATATTTGGGTAAGTTATTTTACTTTTTTTTGTATCTGTATTCAAATATTTTTTATTCTCTTTGGAAATTGGAGAATTCCCGTGGAGCACTGGAGTCGAATTCAGGGATTCTTAGGTGAATTTATTGTAATTTACGTTTGTTTACTTTTAGTAATTGAATTTTTGATTTATTTTTAGGTTTTTATTGGAGAAAATTTTGAGGACTTATTGTTCTACGTGAGATGTTTTACATACATTTTTTGGTTTGTTTAGTTTTAGTTGTAATTTTTACTGTGTAAGTTTTTATAATGTACCGCTGCGGAACAAATACACATATGCTCGCATTATTTACTAGTTGATTTGTGGCATTCTCTTCATTATTAACTCATTCTTCTAATGGAAGAAATAGTTGCTTTTCCTTAATGGAAATTTGTGGTAGTAGATCAAAATCATGTGACGTATCTAAATTTGTTACTACTACGTCGTACTTCTTTGGTCAGAACTTTGATATCAGTACTCTTTCAAAATAAGAGCTAAACGAGCAAGATGGCAAATTTGTTATTTCGTTCTCAAGATAATCAATTCTTTGCAAAATTTCGATTGACACTTTTGTATTATATGAAAAAGAAATAACAAATAAATATTGGGCTACTAAATAAACTTTTGATGTTACCAAGAGCGGCAGATGTCACACTTTGCAACTCTGCATAAGTTTTAGTAAATATTTAACGTTCTAGGTTGAGTTTTGCTACCTCCACGATCCTGAACATATTGGGTGTTCTCTTCATCGAAGGAGTTGAAGAGTTGTTCCTCAATAATTTAGACGAACTTTTCAGGGTTTGCCTCTGGTATAATTGGAGTAAGTTGGCTCTGGTTTGTTTCATACGGAGGTGTTGATTTTACTGGAACTTTACAGCCTATATGAGAACAATAACCAAAGTAAGACTTTTACCTGTTTAATACCTCAGATGATAAAATTCCCTTACCTGGACCAATTTTAGCAAACTTTCTGAATCCGCCAGAAGTCATTTTTTTTATTTTGTTTATCTGCGGACATCCAAGAAATATACTCATAGTTGATAGTTGTTTTATACATATATTGATGATGCATAAATTTTTATATTTAATACGTACTAATTTAACAATTATTTTAATTCATTTAATGATATGTCTAAATATTTATTTACATTAATTTGTTTTTGAATTATGAACTAATCTCTATTTTGGTGAATCAAAGGGAACTAGACTTTGCAGCTATTTAAAGAAAAACTTATATATTTACATTCTATATTTTTAACGTTAAAAGTAGTTACAATTTATACCCGGATTGTCTATAAAAATATCAAAACGGGAAGATACCGCAGAGAAACCATGACTTCGATCGTTACATGCAATTTAATATTAATACAAAATTTATATTGGAGTTCCAATGTCAAATTACGGGAAAACTATTATAATAAAATTTATTTCACCTTTTTGTAGACAGTTTCCCGATCTTTCTTTTCATATAATATACTTTATAAACGTAAGGCCGACAGGAACGCAGATATTCGCTGTTATGGTCGTAGCGTAGTGTATGTAGCGAAGCTAACGTCTATGCCAGCCCATAGCTACCTGAGCGGCAAAGATCTACATACGTCGCAACTCGCGACTCGATAAAGAAAAAGAAGAATATAGACATTTGTCTGATTGTTCAACTTCATCGCGCAAAGTGCATGGCCTACTGTGAAAGAAAATCGGAAATTACTAAAAGCATCGGCAACGGAATTTTAATTCCTCATGTAAGTTTCAATAAAATGTCAATACTCAAAACAAATTTAACATAAAAATTTTTAGAAAAAAGGAAAAAGTGTCAGGGTAGCGAAATCCAACTGGATCGCCAAAAAGACGTGGACACGGTGTCCCGAGACAGCGGAGGATTAGGAAAGTCAGCAAAAATTCCCAGACCACCGTAAATCAAAATTTTTTACAGAGGCAGACTGGTTAAAGCTGCTTCAATTGGCAGGTCTAAATTACCTGGAGTGATTGAAAAGGTGTACCAATTTAAAATCAGTGCACTCCACCTTTTATGTGGAGGCGGCTTACTCAGATTTTTATGGTATGTGACTAAATTATCATTGTTTTCTTGTCCCCGGATAAGCAAGCCGACGCAAAAATTTTCGAATATTTAAAGAAAATTCACGAGATAAACCAACCGGGAAATCTCACGAGAAGTACCTAGGGAACTCGCCAATTTAGTCGACGAAACCATTATTGACCCAGGGAATCATGTGTTGTTCTATGTTTGCTAGAGAGTAGACGTGTATTTTTATCGGCTCCCGGTTTTCTTCAGTTTTGATTTCAAGTAATATTTCCTCGCAGTTTTACTGGTTGTGGATCGCCCACGAAGAGTTTTCTTTCACAATAGTGTCGATTTATTTAGGCGGTTTTAAACTGAAGAATTATTTTCAATAATTTCCTAAATTGCTAAATTCAATTGAAATATTGTGCCGCTTAACGAGTGATCGTAAACGGTGACTTGCTTTGGTATTTGTGAGTCGCTCCCGCTGTTTTGTTACTTGAAGAGTGTTTTTGGATTCTTTTTGGGTTCTGTGTAACGCTCTTAAGTTTTTGGTCTCTCAGTATGACAGGCAGGAACAATAAAAAATAGAAAACCCCATCTACGTCTAACTCAGATGATAGCAACCTAGTTTTAACGAGAAGCCTAACCAAATTATTAGCTGATGACCTTGGATGTCCTGACTCTGTCATGGAGAAATTATTGGAATCCATGGAATCTCGTCTCTTAGGCAAGATCAATAGCCTCATGCAACAAACTGAATCTCGTATTACATCAAAAATTGAAACTGCAATCAGTGCAATCAACAACAAAATTGCAGCCTACGATGAGTCGTTGTCTAGACTCCAACAAGATAACAACATGCTAAAGTCCCAGATAAATAACATTATGCAGACTCAGCGTCTGAGCGATGCAATTGTTAGTGGAATACCTCGCCTGCATAATGAAAGTGCACTCAGTGTCATCAAGAATATCGCGGCTGTGATCGAGCACCCTTTGTCTTCATATACAGAAGCTTTCCGCATCAAACCTAAGTCTCCTGGCAGTTATACTCCAATAATTGTTCGCTTTTCCTGCATCGCTGAGCAGAAGCTGTTTATATCTGCCTTCCGAAGGAGAAAAGGTATAAAACTCTCCGATTTAGTTGGTTTCTCCTCAGCAAGCCCAGTCTATATAAATGAAAGCCTAACTTCGTATAATAATTCTCTTCTTGGGGAAGCGCTAAAACTACGCAAGTTGGGGAAGTTATTTTCAGCTAAAACGAGGAATGGTATTCTCTATGCCAAGAAGAATAAAGATGACATTGAAATAAAAGTTGTTAGCCAAGAGGAGTTGGGAGCGCTCGTATCGTGACGTATTATTACTGATAATCATTACCATATGATTTCCTACGCCAAGAGAGCTGATAAATATGTGCTGAAAAATCGTTTGTCAATTTTTGTTTTTTGGTTTTTATAATTCATGAACTTGAAACTGTGCAAATTTTGTTTTTTGTTTCTATTTCTAGTTTATTTGAACTTCCAATAATTTTTTTTTTTTTTTAATTTTTTTGATTTTCTCTGGATTTAGACTTCTGTTAAGATATAAGTTATTTTTCAAGCTATTTTTTATACAATATTTACATCTTATACTTTCAACATGTATCTTACTTCTTTTCTTATGTTTAAAATATGCATACTTAAAATTATTTTATGGTTGCGTTATGCACCTTATTTAGGTGATGCGGTCTTCCTGTTTGTGTTGAGTGTAGCTCTCCTTCTGTTGGGTAACATATATCTATGAGTTGTGGTTTGTTGGCTTCGAGCAGTGTGAAATCTATGCTGAACGTGTTTTGCAACCAATCTGAAGGTTTGAATATCTGCCATCTTAATGCGCGTAGTATACGTGGTAAAATTGATGAGCTCAGAGGAGTCTTTCGTTGTCCTAAGTTGCATGCTATTTTGGTTAGTGAATCCTGGCTCCGAGATGATATCCCGTCATCGCTTATTTCTCTGGATGGATTTCAGATCTACCGTAATGATCGCTGTGGGAGATCTGGTGGAGGAGTTGCAATATATGTCAGGCAGGATTTCAAATGCAAGGTTATTTTTTGTAGCTCTTCTGGTGACACAGTTGAGTTTTTATGTGTAGAAATTGACACTGGTGCCGAAAAATGTATTTTGTGTGCTGTTTATTGCCCTCCTAGTTCATTTAGCGTCGATGCCTCACATGTGTTTTTTAATACCGTCGCGTCTCTCAGTCAACGTTATTGTAATGTCGTTATTGCTGGTGATTTCAATGTCAATATTTTAAAAGTTTGTGGTCATACTGATCTTTTCTTGTCTGAGATGCAGTTCGCGCATTTAACTGCAGTGAATTCGTCACCAACGTATTTTAATACTACTAACCCGTCTCTCTTGGATCTTTTTTTAATTAGCAACCCTCGTTCAGTGCTCTTCTTTAATCAATTATGTCTCAGCATTTTGGACCACGATATTATTTTCATGTCTTGTGATGTAAAACTCCATTTAAATGTTTATCCAAAATATACTTATTTTAGAAACTTTAATAGAATAGATTTGAATTCTCTATTAATTGACTGTGAGTCGATATCGTGGAACCATATATATGGACTATGTTCTGTAGATGATCAAATAAAATTTATCAATGACTCAATAGCATATTTACATGATAAACATGTTCCTTTACTTAAGAAGGTTATTAAACCGAAATCCTGTCCATGGTTTTCACAAGAGATTCAGTCAATGATCACCGAGAGAGAATATCTTTTTTTTCGTTATCGCAGACTTAAGACTAGTGAATACCTAAAAAACCTACTGCTGTATCCCCCTGCGACTTCAGACCTATTAGCTTGTTGTGTTTCCTTTCGAAGGTATTTGAAAAACTTTTATGTTATCAAATCCAGAAGCATTTACGTGAAAATGATCTTTTGAGCAATCTCCAGTCAGGCTTTCGGCCTGGATATAGCTGTGAAACGGCTCTCCTAAAAGTATCTTCTGATATTCGCTCTTCACTCGACAAGCGAGAGGTAGCTATATTGTTGCTTCTGGACTTTTCTAAAGCATTCGATAGTGTTTGTCACAACAAGCTTTTGAATAAACTATCTAGATATTATAATTTCTCGTATACTTCGGTTAACTTAATGAAGAGTTTTCTTACACAGAGAGCTCAAAAGGTAATTCTTGAGAATGGTAACCATTCTAACCTCCTTTATCTCACCAGTGGAGTTCCACAGGGATCTATCCTAGGTCCACTGTGTTTTAGTCTGTACATTAACGACTTACCTTCGGTGATCCGTGACGCTAACATACACATGTATGCAGATGATGTGCAAATTTATCTTTCGCGTCCTATCGGACTCATCGAAGACTGTGTGGCCCGCGTTAATGTTGACGTGAGTGAAATATGCAAATGGGCTTTAAATAACAATCTCAATCTTAACCCTGCCAAGTCTCAGTGCATTGCTTTCTCTCATTGTCCACTTGACACTTTGTCATTACCACATATCAAAATAAATGGCATCACTATCCCATATGAATCCAGAATCCGTAACCTGGGCGTTATTTTAAATTCTACCATGAAATGTTGCGACCATGTCGATTTAACTCTATCCAAAATCTACTCCACCTTGCGTCGTCTTTGGCTCTCTGCTAGAATTCTCTCTCCCAAGTTGCGTTGCCATCTAGTCAAATCGCTGATCTTGCCATATTTTAGTCAAGGTTGTTTTGTATTTCCTAAGCTTGATTCTCAATGCTTTAGAAAATTGAATGTAGCACTTAATGACTGTATTAGGTTTGTCTTTGGACTACGAAGGTATGATCACATATCTCATCTTAGTTTTTCGTTGCTAGGGTGCTCGCTGAAGACTTACTTTGAGCGACGAATTTTAATGTTTCTGTACAAACTAGCTTTTTCTGAACAGCCTTCTTATTTGTGCAATATGATTCAGCCTTTAAATACAAGTAGGGGATATAAATTTCGACTGCCCAAATTTTGCACCACTGTGTTTGAAGGATCTTACATTGTTCAGGCCATTCGAATCTGGAACGCTTTGCCGAATAGTCTGCAGAGGGCGAGCTCGTTCGGCGCATTCAGGAGACTGCTTATTTCTTACCAGACTCACTTCACCTAGTCAATGTTGTAGATTTGATTTTTGATTTTATGTATGCATATTCACATTTTTACGTATCTCATAGATCTATTTAATTTTAATTTTAACTTTCTTACTTTTCTTGTCTACATTTTCTCTTTCTGTTTCAAATAATGGATCAAATATCTATGTTAATTTCTAGAAGTCACTTGTTATACTTGGGATCACGTACTCTGTTTTTTATTTTTAGTCTTAGTTCTTACATTAACTAGGTTTTTTATGTGTCCAATTTTTTTTTCCCTATTACATAAATACTTACTATAAGATTGTAAATCTTGAAGTGTTTTTGCATCTTAATAAATAATAATTTTTTTTTTATGTAAATAAGTCTCTTTTATTTTTGGCTCTCTGGCTCTTTTAAAAATTTCTTAAAAATACGTGGCAAAAGGCTCTACAAAGTGTAAAAGAAAAAAGACGCTAGCTAAACTAAATGATATAAGATGTCAATAGGGACAAATAATAACATCTAAAACAATTATAACAACTAATAAACAACACAAATGACACAAAAATGTAAAACAAATGACACAAAATTCTCAAAAGAGACTAAAAAAACGGACACAAGAATTTTGAAAAATGATCTAAAAGATGTACAAAAAATTTAGTAGTCCCAATTTTGACAATTGGGTAAGTGGCAGTTCCAAAAGTTCCAAAATTCCAAAATAAACTAATAAATATTTTTACCTAAACGAGCGAATTTCAACAAAAAATTTTGCAATTTAGCACCGAGACCGAAACCGAATAAAAAACTTAATATCCGAACGAACGAAAAATTTGCGCGATACCGTTATAGAGTCCCGCGAGGACAGCCTGTAGTATCATAGACCTCTACAAACTGCCCTCATCATCCCTTCAGCTTAGCATCTCTAACAGAGTACTTGCCCTTCCCACAGCACGTGCAACAATTCCTAAGCGGGGAGAAGCCCCGTGGACTAGTGTTACAAATGCTGTGGCCTGCTATCACCAGCGAAAGACAAGAGCTCCATCCTGCACCGACGATAGTGGTTGCCATGTGTGCCATGTGCAGTTGAATGTGTCTGCGTTCGTTGCCAGATATTCAAGACGTAAACGTCTCTTCAATCTGTCAACGAAGTGGCGCTTAAGGGCTTGTGCGTGGTGTTGTGGGTCAGTGTTCTGATTCCCATCTCCGGCTCTCATGTAGTACAAGTGAATTGTAGATTTGGCCAGTGTCAACACAAAGCTAATCAAACAATTCACCCGACTACAAACCTTTGGTCCCCATAGAAACGATGTCCTAGTAATGCTGAAATTCGGGTGGATCAATTGACACATATCGCGCACCAGTTCCATTAGACTCTGCAAAGCTGGACAAGTGAAGAACCTGTGAAACAAGGTGCCTTCACCAGAACAAACTGTGCAGATCCTCTGAACCCGCCGGTCGATATGTGACAACTGATTAGAATGCATAAGACTGTGATGCAGCAATTTGAATGCTACATCAGCATCTTTGTAACTAGAAGGATAACTGTAGACTACTCTGCAAGTTATCCCTCCCATCACGCCCATATTCACCCCGAGGTGTGTTCGCCATCTGTTGTATCCTGTGTACTCCGGAGGTCTTATTGACATAAGCACGTCACGGAGCACACGTGTTGTAAGTGTGCTGAAAGGTGTGTGAGGCGGTCTGTCCAGAACGAAAGCATCTTCCAACTTAGTGCCAGGGTCACTGGTCCCAAGTTGGCGAAATCTCTCCCGCGCAGAAGCCGCCAGGTCGTGTAGTTGTGGAGTGTTCGTGTTTATTCGACAGTTTCCAGAGATATCAATAATATCTCCGAGAACTGTCAGTGTATGCGTGTCAGCTTCAAAACCTCGAGCATTACTGAACACTGAATCTATTAATTCAGGATTAAACCTGATTGGAATCGACGCGAATTGCGTGTAGCGCAGAGCATTCCACTTAAGGTGAAATGCTGGCCTGATTCTGCCCCAGGTCTGAATCTTTGAGATTAGATCCTGTGGCCAGTCACGAGGATAGGGTGGTCGAACAGAGAGCAGGTAGTAATACTCCCCTATGCCGATCCCTCCCAGTACATTCACCCACAGTTGAAAAATTAAGGTGTCTCTCTGGCAAAACACTCGTTGGAATGCACGCACTTGGAGACACCTTGATTTCACAACCAAGTTAGTGAGACCTAATCCACCTATCTTGACTGACAGACAGAGCGTGCTTTCAACAACCCATCGTCTTCCGCACCAAAAGGTGTCTATCGCTTTTGCTTGAAGAAGACCTACGAAGCCTTCATCAAACGTCTCAGACTTTAGCAGATGAACGATGGACGAGGTAATCAAATAGTTTATCACGACTGACCTTCCCATTAGGGATAGTGGAAACAGTCGACTACGCCATGAGTTAACAGCTCTAGAGAGTTTCTCAAGAGCGATGCGGCTATTATTTGATTTAATCTCGCGTCCGATATACACACCTAAATACTTCAGGCAAGTATTAGTCCATTGGATGTTCAGTGGAGTATCTGTACGATCTCTACACCTTCCACACCACAAGCCTTGACCCTTGCTAAGGTTGATTTTAGCGCCCGCTATACGTTCGTACTGTTCGAAAACAGCACGAGCGACCGGAAAAGCTTCATCTCTTGTCACGAAAATAGAAAGGTCATCCGCATATGCCAACATAAGAGGCCTCACATTGGTATATGGTAGATGCACTGAATATTGTCCGAGCATTCGACGAAGATTCACCAGTAGCGGCTCCAACGAAAGATCATAAAGCATACCTTACAATGGACAGCCCTGTCTGATACCTCGATGAAACGAGATAGGAGCCAGAACCTGTCCTTGATGCTTAATCAAAATCGCTGAATCTCTATACAGTTTCCCGATGATATCGAGCCACCTGGGCGGGAACCCAAATGCCTCGAGAGCAGTCAGGAGATACTCGTGCGAGACGCTATCAAAAGCCTTTTGCTGGTCAAGAGAAATCATGGCCATTTGTGTACCTGTCTGTTCATGGTAGGCAAACAAATGTTTGGCTACCGCGATGTTGTCGTAGATACTACGACCAGGAACACAATAGGACTGTTCCGGGTATATTACCGAAGCAATCACTGAGCGGAGTATCGCCCCTAATGCTTTGCAGACGATTTTGTAGTCAACATTGCATAGGGTTACTGGCCTCCAGTTCCCCATCCTCTGCAAATCTCCTTTCTTTGGAATCAATCGCATAACAGACCTCCTCCAACTAGAAGGAAAGTCTGAATGTGTCTCAACCGCCGAATTGAAGACTTCCAAAAGGTCAGGAATTAATAAATCCCTGAAACGTATGAAGAATTCTGGAGTCAAGCCGTCATAACCAGGTGAAGTGTGTCGCCTTAGATCCTTTGTCGCAGCGATCATATCCTCCAATGAGATCACTGTATCCAGGATCTCCTTGCTGTCTTCAGAGAAAATGGGAATATTCTCAAGAAATTCATGAGTGGTCGAGGATGTTGTCGACGTCGATTCAGAGTAGAGACTACTGTAATAGTCTCGAATAAATTCTGATAGCTGTTGTTCGTTGAGGACTTGTCCAGATTCATCAACTATCGATTCGACTTCACAAGAAGCAGTACGTCGTCTAGTTGCCTGAAAGAAGTACTCGGTTGGAGAATCGCCTTCCCTCAGCCAGCGTGATTGGCTGCGCAGTACAAACTCCAAGCTGTGCTTGTAAGTTTGTGTTGCCAAGCGTTCCTTTATTCTGTTAAAATAAAGAATCAACTCCGGCTGAGTTGGGAGAAGAGCTGCCACCCGAGATACTTCGGCCGACAAGCTAGAAGCTTGATACCCACTTCGATTGAAATTCGCTTCGATAAAAGATCGAATTTGGAGCTTTCCAACATCCCACCATTGACTAAGAAGAGGAAAGTCACCTTTCCTCTCTTGCCAATCGTGCCAGAATTCAGTAAATTCATTGATGAACTGCTCGGAATTCAACAAATAGTTCTTGAATATCCAGTATGCAGTTCTTCTTTCAACTAGAGTGCTGGTTGCCACTACAAGAAGGTGATCGCTAACGGAACACACTTCATGAGTGACACCAACGAAATGTTCTAGTATTCCAGGTGAGACGTAAAGTCTATCGATTCTGGAGCCTGCGAGACTTCCATGGATATTTCGCGAGACCCTCGTGTATGATCTAGTCGTAGGATGCATCCAACGATAGATATCCACGAGTCTGAAAACACGGACAAAATTCCTCAACCGAGTAGCATTGACAGAGTTGAACTCAACTCCGGAATGCCGATCCATTGAGGGATTTAGCGTGCAGTTAAAATCACCTCCGAGGATAGTTTCGCCACTAAAATTTACCAGAGAGGATTGAACACTATCAAGAACTTGTCTTGTGATGTCCTGGTCATGAGGAAGGTACACGTTTACTACCTTGATATGTTTGTCTTGAATGACAAAGTCCAAGGAAGAAGCGAAGCCTGGGAAGATATCTGTATAGACAGGAGACGATAGTGTAAATTTGTTGGATACAATGATTGCCACTCCTGAGCCTCGGCGAGGCGCAGGTGTGGCAAACATTGCATAGCCAGTGTGTAGATAAGCATAGCGCTCAAGGTGTGTATACGTGTCTTGTGTAAAATTCGTCTCCTGCAGAAGTGTAATGTCTATATCGAACATTTTGGCATGTTCGATAGTACTGTGTAGTCTTGTATGAGCACTTAAACCCCCGGTGTTAAGACAACCTATCTTACACATTCACAGAGATAAGAAGCTCAAACGATGATGGTTTGACGTCTATTGACGAGGAGAATCGACCAAGCGATGCTCCTGTATCAACTCCTCCACCTTCCTATGGAGTCGATCTAACCGAGATATACCGTTGTAATTCCCCTTCTTCTTGCACTCCTCTTGTAGGAGTAGAAGTTGGGGAAGTAGCAATTCCGGCCTCGCCAGCTCCTCCACAAGAATACTCCAGATTTTACCTGAATTCTTCTTGTACAGGAGCCGGGCAAGAATCTTGGAGATCTTCTCCCTAGGAAGGGTTTCCATCCCCTTCGAGACCTCAAATTGGCTACCAGTCGAAAAGGTGCTACCACACGACTCGTAGCCACTGTAGCTCGAGAGACCAGTCTCATCAAAACCGGTCATATCGCAGTCCGAAAGCTGCTCGAGAGACACTTCCGTGTCTCTCACAACAACCTTCGAGCCGCGAGCACCACTATCGTCCTCCTCCGAGTGGGGCCGTTTTGACGCGACTGGTTTTGCTGGCTCTGGAGGAGGCAGCATCACCCGGTCCACCTTCGTCTTCCTCCTCGTCCTCCTCTTTCTGCCTACATGGCTAATCGACTCCTCGTCAGAAGTAGCCATGCTTTCACGTGCCGACGTGGCGCCGTTTACAGCCGTAATAATTTTTGCCTCAGGGACAATTTCAGGCACTTTAGCCACTGGCTGCTCCAAGATAGCAGGCTGAGTGCTGGCAGAAAGTTCCTTCTCCGGAGCCACTACTGTAGCAGTGGTTTCCTTCGAAGGAGCCTTCTGTTCAGCCTTCTTTCCGCTTCTCTTGGGGCAGTCAGCAATAAAATGCCCTACCAAATGGCAAGCATGGCATTTCGCTTCGGTGCCCACGTCTATCCAGTGCCTTGAGCCGGATATGCTCAGATAAAAGCCTTTTGGAAGCGTACATCCCTTATTTAAAGTGATGGACGCTTCCCGGCTGGTACCGAAGATACCCCGCCCGAGACCCTCGTCCCCAATTTTTAAGGGAATGGCACGAACGTTGCCATGAACCTTCCCAAATCTCCCTAAGAAATTTAGGAGGTCTTCATGGCTCGCTCGCATAGGGACCCGTGAAAACATAACCCTTGTGGGCTTTTCCCTGAGTGGGAACGGCACAAGGTGTCTACCATCCACCACGATGCCCTCAAGCATAAGCTTGGTAGCACTCTCGAGGGTCGTGGTGTACACCTCAACCATTCCCCCAGCTATTATCCCCATGGAAAATAACTGCTCACGGGAGATGACCTGGAAGATCGCTTTCAGGTATGCGCTCTGAGGACATCTATTGATGTGTTCGAGCTGCATACCGTAGCTCTCATCCTGCCAGCTCCCGTCGAAAAAAGCCTGAAGACCCGCACCGGTCTTAGGCCG
Organism: Dioctria rufipes; assembly: GCA_963924295.1. Lineage (NCBI taxonomy): Eukaryota > Metazoa > Arthropoda > Insecta > Diptera > Asilidae > Dioctria > Dioctria rufipes. The sequence goes on along the minus strand of OZ002740.1, from coordinate 280,547,535 downwards.
AGGCTTGCCTGCGTCCAATGGGGCTGGACGAGGAGTGATTCCCTTTCCTAAAATTTCTATTGTGGTACTGTTCTGGGAAGTGCCACTTACCTGCTGAGCATATGATAACCCTGATGTTGATGCTGGGGATCGTTGTGCTGCTATTGGTGGTCTTGTTGTTGGTCCTACTGGTGCTGATAGCTGCTTCGCAGAGGCATTTGCCTTCGCAGAAAGCGGCGGCCTCATTATTACACTTCTAGGCTTTGGCGCTGACGCCGAAGCCGTTATCACAACCTCCGATAATTTCGGAACCTGTCCTCGTACTACAGGTGCTGCTGGGGTAGTAGCCATTATAGTAGTTGACGTTCCAGGTAGTTCTGGTACAGCATCCGCTTCCCTGGCTGCAGTCTTCTCCACGGAAGTTGACTGAACCTCCTGTTTTCTGGCCTCTTCAGTAGGGCCCTTGATGGCCTTTTCTTCGGGCCCTTTTATATTTTGTTTAGAAGAGGAAGAAGGCTTTGCATTTTTCTTCCTCCTTCCGTTTAGTTTGAGGGGATCACCTGTCTCCCCAGAATCGCTGCTGCTCGTACTCATACTGAGTACGGCAGAGCAACTTGAAATTTCTTTTTAATTTATATTATTGTTTTGTTTTTTTTCCCCCTTTTTTTTAATTTGTAAATTATATTAGCTATCACTTTTTATTTTTTGCTTTGAATTTCTAAATTTGAACTAGAAATTTTAAGGTTGCCATGTTGTCATGGCAACGGCCGAAATAAATTGAAAATCCAAATCTGTCACTCGCTTTGCACTTTTTTGAATAATTTATTTTTGTAATTTTGAATAGTCTTTTATAATATTTTTACTCTAACCACAATAAACTTTAACTCACTCAACTTTAATGCACAATCTGCTCACTTTTTACGGGATTTTCCGCTATTTCTTCCGGTATTTTTCTTTATTATTTTGGAGCTCTTAATGACGCGTGTTGTCACTTCAAAAATAATAATAATAATCTGCGCGCTAGGCGCACATGAAAACTATCGCCTGATTGGTATAGTAGGACATGCCGGAATGCCATGTCAAAACTATTGCCAATACCGCAATCAGCGAAGTTATTAGATTTTCTTCATCTATACACATGTCCACAGTGTTAAACTTATCGTATTAAAATTATAAGTCATTAGTAGACGTAAGGCAATAATTAGAAGGCTCTAGCCTATAGGCCGTATGAAATTTTCACGGAATTATTATATTTTTTATACATACATATATTTTTACGATGTTTAACACATCGTAATAAATTTATCATTCATTAGTAGACGTAAGGCAATAATTAAAAGGGCCCTAGCCTATGGGACGTATTGAATTTTAACGAACTCCTTATATTTTTTTTATATACACGGTGTCCCGTCAGTTGACGTCAACCCGGAACCGGGTGATAGACCAAATCGTAACAGTTAATAGAAAAATACAAAAAAAAATCTAAGTCATGTTTTTTTCAAATTATAGCTTGGAAGAAAATGTCAAATGCATGCAAGATGATAAGACATCAACCGAACTACCTCTGCTGTCAAGTTAAAAATCGCGTTGTAAATGGTGCTTGAATGCAAGCTGTACTATCTCGTATAATCCCCGGGTTAGATGTGATTTTGCTAAATATGCCATTGCCATACCACATGATAAATGCCAGTTGTGTGGCGGCCTGCCTAAATTCAACTCAACGAGGTAAGAACTAAAGGAGATGCAAATGAGAAAATATCGCGTACCCTATTCTAACACAATGACACTGATATTGTTTGTACATAAGCGCCGTAAAATTTGTACACCTGTACACAATTGTACAACCTATGCGCAGTTTTAATCGAAAGTATTTATTGAATTTACAAACGTGAACGTAAAAAAGTGAATAATTAAGAAGAAAAGTTCAGTGGTAAAAAGTTTGTGAGTAATATTTGCCTCGTGCCCCTACGGTTATTTCACGAGTTTTCCTGCGTCAATTCACCAAGCCCAAAACCAACCAAACCTAAGTATGGATTTGACAGCGAAGACAAAAATGGCGGAGTGAAACATACCCAAATGCAGTGCAATTTTGGGTACGGTAATGTACACGGATCGTACATATGATTGCATCTCCTCCTTAGTTATTACCTCGTTGATTACACTCAATTCAATTGGTTATAGAGCAGCTACCTAGCTTAAATAACTTTTCTATTATAAATACTTTTTATTTTAATTTTAATTTTGTGTTCTCAACGTTGTAGAATACAACACTCTGAAAATAATTTTTTCTTATTATTTAAAAACAAAAAATAAAAAGAATATTATACTCATGGTTTCGTTTATCTAATGCACGTAAAACATAATATTACAAAGCAAAACCTTCTCACCTCTTTTACAATATTTTGAACTTGTTGATTGTAAATTTTCATATACGAACAAATTATCACTTCTTAACTCACGCACGACGAAATACAAAATGCATGACTATATCAGAAATCGACAAATCCTCAGTCCCGTTTTTTCTAAGAATATACCACGCGGGGATATTCGATGTCATTTTATCATTCAAACGATAAAATTTTCTCACTTTCGGAAGGTTTTCGGAACGAAAACGAGAACTTTTGAAGTTTGTAACTCGAATTCTCCTTGTTATAAAAATTGGTCGCGAAGATAACTTTTTTATTTGTGTTTTATTCTTTTCTGGTCGGAATTTCATGGATGAGTCCCCATTGTTTTGAGTTTAATTCTATTAAAGAGATTTCTTTAATTTCCCAAATTTCCAAATATTTCCCTGATATCGCAATATCCGATTCAACTTCCTTTTTGTATCTATCCAGAATTAATTCCTTCCTGTTGGGGAGATATTACATATGATATGATGCTATGATAAATACCAAAAATGGAATACAATTCGATGTGGTATTACATCCATTTCCCGCTGGGCCACGATGGATATAAGCTTCTGCACACAATAGAACTACATATGAATTTAGTGACATTTCTACCAATGCATACGTAGGCTGCATAATGGACAATAAATAAATATACATTTGCTTGCACTGAAAACAAACGTATCTTTTACGAAACTTGCCTCACTTCCACGCCGTAAATTCTGTGGTGCTGTACTTGTCGCACGCACAACTAATTATATAAGTGCAAAATAATATACCTAAGCCTTAAAAATATTATTCAACTATCGTATTGAAGGCAACTAAGGAAATGGAAAACCTATGCTCCAATAAAGGAGCTGAAATACGCGATAATTTACCGGACATGAAATGGTTTACATATCAATAATCGATCACCCAGCAAACGTGGTATCGCAATCCACCCACATCAATTGCTAATTAAGATATATACATATGTACGGTAGCACCAGTGGCGGATCTAACTTTGAAATTAGGAGGGGGAGGTATCTTACAAGCCACCCCAGTACTGTAGTGCGGTACTAAGAAGGTTTCCGCATTAAGCGATGTGGATGATGTTTCATTTTTTACTATACTTTTTTTACAAAAAGCCATTTTTTAATAGAATATTAGCTTAGGGTGCAAACTGCAGGAGTCATTCAAACCAAACATTTCTCAATTTTACACACTGGCATAGCTCGATATCCTATTTCATGCGGGTACAATTTTTTGTGTCAAAAATAGTTCTTACGTCGATGCCACCATTGAAAAAAACTATTGGTGGGAAGTTGAAAAGTGAAACCTTTCGAATTTCTGTTAAGTATCTATGATTATTTGGCCTTTGGTAAAATACTTTTTATCACTAATTAACCCAAATAATTAATTTAAAAACATTTATTTCGACGAATCCACTTATTTATATGTTGTTTACAGTTCTCTCTCAGTTCGTACTTGGTGCTTAGACCGAAGGAGAAGGCTATATAGAAGCGAACCCACTTTCTGCAGTGTATTTCTATGGACGTAGTCAGTCCATATTATACACGTCAGTGGTTTTACATAAGAACGCTGCAATTATTTTAGAATGTTAGGAGTTAGGACTAAGTTAGTCTGATGTGGTAGTGAGGGAGTCTGTTTCATGGCTTGGGAAGTGTTTCTCGAGGGTTTTGGATCACCCAAAGTTGGGGTCCCAAACTCAAATTCTGCGAAAAATCTATACACACACATCACATGCATACAATAATATTCATTGAAATAAATTTTTAATTTTTTAAGTTTTGTAATAAACAATATTTTGTATAATTTTTTGAAGTTGAATTACATAAATAAAAAAATAGAAAATAAAATATATATTTTTTCAATGGGGTCAGCAAGACCTGCGTTGAGGAATTAACTACAATGCACAAAGTGACCCTATGCTGGGTACCTTGCCATAGGGATATTCAAGACCACGAGATAGCTGATGATTTGGCCAACAAGGACTCTGCAAAGAATAGCTTATTACGGGTCATTAGCCCGTAGGAAACCATGCTAGTAGACTATTGCGAATAGCGACGAATGATTTCTGCAGGAGCTGTAAGGACTAGGAGGAAACAAATTCGTCCAACACGTACTTTTCGAGTGCTCCGCTCTGATGAATAAAAGAGGTAACCTATTCGATAGATACTTCTTTTCAAATTTGGGGGAGCTACAAAGTAAATGGCTCTAATATATCCTGTTCATATATATATTAGAGAAACGGTTATCCCATGAGGTCAAGGGGCACAATGGACTTGAAGGATCTAAGTGAGCCAGGCTAGAACTCTAATAACCTGGAAATTTTTCGTTTTTACTAAGATAACCACACTGATGAAACCTCTCTAATTGCCAGGTCGAAAAATTCGATATTTTTTCCAAATCTCTAATAAAACTCCTCTTACCTAACCTAACCTAATATCGTTTAGAACTTATAGAATGATTCAAAAACGAAATGGATAAAATTAATACCACCGCTTATCTCCCAAACCATTAGGATTTACCATTGCCCTGCAATACAATTTTTTATTAATTTCACCGAGATCTACCAATAATTGTCGATTATTTTTAGAATGATGTATGAGGATATATTAAAATTTATTATTTAAAAAAATGATATTATTGAATAGCTGCTAAAAGAGTAAACTTTATGAAATCTCACTTTATTTTTTTTAAGGATCCGCCACTGCGTAGCACAATCTTAGAAATATATTTTTATATATTGCTTGTGAAAAGCCAGCGTTAAATCAAAGAAAAGACTTTAATAAATAAAATGATACAAAAAAAACTTACATTCGAGGAAATGTCTATAGTACTCATCCACACCTTAGATCTAAATGTTCTCATTCTAACGATGTCAATGACTGCAATTTTCTGATATCGCAATATTTATTCACCCTAATAGAAACATCATTGCCACATATTCCATATCAAATGCGAAAAAATGGCAAGAACTCCGAGTCGTCGTCAACATATTATAGAAAAACGGTCTTCTGAGTGACAATTCTACGAAAGTCGACAAATTGGTGTGGTTGTCTACTATGTACATTAGTCCTTCTTAGTGTACTGGATGGAGATACATTGTCCTCTACCAGTGGATCCTCTATTTAGTCGGAGTTTGTTGGTACTTGGACGAATCGCCTGTGCTGGTTGTTGGAGAGGAATGAATTTTGGTCGAGAGCTGTTGTTGTTACCTTCAACCCATCTCGAGTTTTCTGTTTGCAGTCCAAGAACTTGTTTTAATTGTAATCTTTCGACCATAGCCATAACAGAATACGTCTTTCAGTTTTTCCTCTCCTGGATTTGTCCAAACGTACTCGGCAATGAGACCGCTTCTGCTTCCAGCGGTTGAGAATAGTACTAATTCACCGAATTTCTTCTGCTAGATGATTCCTGTAATTGAATTGAGGTGTGTTCGACTTTGACGACTGAATACAAGTACACCTAAACTGACCAATAAACAATCAATGTCGATTGGTGTAAGCAAATTAGCTATGTGAAAGGCAATCTTATAAATAAAATATATTTATTCAATGCTCTAATCATCAAATTATAAAAATATCTGACAATTTTAACAATGCGTAATCTGCTTTTATAGAAATGGTCTGGAATACGATGTCTCTTGTATGGTGGGGAGACTGAATAAGATTTACTTGCTAGGTAGCTGATGGAAATCCAGTAGAGGGCTACAGCTAAAACTTCTGCCTCTGGCATAGGAGCTTAACCAAAGCCGAACCAAAGATATCTGATGGTTCTTTAGTGTGCTGAGTAGCTGGAGCCTACGCTCAAATTTTTTAGCAATAGAAATAATCCAATTCCGGTCATTGATTAATAAAGGGTTTTCCAATAAGAGGTGTTATTTTGATATTCAAAGAAAAATTCCATTTTTTTAGATAAATGATCAGATCTTTGCTTCATTATAAAGAGGAAGGTATGCCGTTAATAATTGAAAATAACATCAGCCAAATGACCACCACGACCATGCCTACAGGACCATATCCTTTTCATGAAATTTTTGATAACCAAATCGCAAAGTGGCTGCCCTATGTCCTCGATAGCCTCACGAATTCCATCTTTGAGGTCTTGAATCGACGCTGGGCTGTTGGCGTAGACCTTCTCTTTCACGTGGCCCCAAAGGAAAAAGTCGCAAGGTGTTAAGTCACAAGATCTCGGTGGCCAATTGTGATCACCTCTTCGAGAGATAGCACGGTCCGGAAACTTTTCCCGTAAAAGATCAATGGTTTCGTTGCTTGTATGGCACGTAGCGCCATCTTGTTGAAAGTAAACGTTGTCCAGATCAATACCATCCAATTCCGGCCATAAAAAATCATTAATCATCTGTCGATAGCGCAATCCATTCACCGTAACTGTTGCTAAAGCCTCATTTTCGAAAAAGTAAGGTCCAATGACCCCGCGGGACCATAAAGAGCAAAGACTCGACGTTGTTGATGATCGGCCGGCTTGAGTTCTTGTGCTAACTGAACTTTTTAAGCCTTAAGACCCAAATCTTTATGCAAAATACGGTGTAATGACGTTTGTGGAATGCCTAATTCCAAAGGACGACGAGTAATGGACAAACCTGGGTTTTCTTCAACACTTTTGGCTACAGCAGCAATATTCTCGGCTGTTCTTGAGCAACGTGCACGGGTTTTATTCTTCACATCACTAACTTGTCCCGACAGCTCGAATTTTTCTACGAATTTCTGCATTGCGGTCCGACAAGGTACTTCACGACGACCCAAAAATGTTCGAGTTTTACGAACCGTCTCTGCCACATTTCCACCATTTTTATAGTGAATTTTAATAACTTCAATGCGTTGTTGGATCGTGTATCGCTCCATTTCTATTAATGGTACTTATCAAATGTCAAAAAATGACAGCTCCAAAAGTGACATCTACCGAAATAGCGGGCTAATTAAAATAACACCTCTTATTGGAAAACCCTTCATATTTCAACCAGGACTTATAAACACTGAGTTGTTAGACAACTCAAGTAACAAATTACCATACATTGTTTCAGTGGGAAACTTAAAGTCATCCATATCTCAGTACCTAATAATTTTAGATCAACATTTAATACCTCATCCAGGTAATTATATATTCCTGAATGCGATTGATATAGTATTCAAACTGCACTTTATTTTTAATATTGAATACGATCGTAATTTGAGATTATTTTGGAAACTTATCCAAAATTATATTTATAAAATTGAATGTGCAGTAACGGCACTATTCCAAATTTCTATTTTAATTAATAACTATATTTTCCCTATATAAACTGTTTTTTTTTTTTTAGTATAACTGTCAACATAGTGTTTTTTATTATATCGATAGCCTATCTAGCATATAAATAAGAGGCAATTTTACAATATTTGTGTTGTTATTCTTATTAATTAAATATGGAGTATTTTTGTATTTTATGTAAAAAGAAATCCTCTACCATGATTATTATATTCAATCACTTGAAGTTGGAACATTATACGACTAACTCAAAGTTTCTGCAACTGAAATGTATTGCCAATGAAAATTGTTCATTAACGTTCTTATTCAGGTTTAAAGAAACATGCACTAAAGTGTATACATTCTGTTACCTTTAAAAACAATTCAGAGACATTTTCAAATGATAAAAACTGTTTCTTGGATTGAGTATTTTACTCATTATCGTCCTGAATTTTTGTTATTTCACCTGAATATAAACTCAACCCATAACATAAATAATTTTTTTCAAATAAAATGTATTTTAGCGTATAAAAATAAATTTTTATTTATATGTAAAAAAATTAGTAATACAGTTTTGTGAATTTCATAATGCATTTCAAACCACAGAGGATGTAAGTGACGATAGCGTACTGTTATTGCCATTGCATGCGTATGATAATCATACTTCATTATGATTCTTTTTTTTTTTCAAGAAAAACTAATGGACTATACATTGTAAAAAAACATTATTTTTAAATATTTATAATTTGGAGAAAAATATTTAAAATATATACAACAACATTGCTTACATTGTAGTTTTGAATTGAAGTCGTTCCTTTCAGCAATGCAATCTTCTACCCCTACTGGATTCCATCCATAATTGGATAGAACACAAGAAATACAAAAATTGATAAACTTTATATGAATATGTTATAAACTTCTGCTATAATTCAAAGTATCAACTTTAAACAAAGTCTTTATACGGTACCGTATAGAATTTATAAACTAATAGAATTAATTAAAAGTATACATCTTCCTCATAAAATTTATACCGAAAAACTATTCCTCGTTTTTATACCATAGCAAATTCATTCTATACAAGCTTGCCATAACTTTTATAATTAACATTTGTATTCGTTTTATGCAGAAAGTGTAAGGATTTATATATATACTTTGATTTGTCGAAATAATACCAATATTTTTAACCATGTAGAAAAAGTAGCCTATCAGCAATTAGAAAAATATCTACGAAAAATGAGTTGATTACAGAATATCAGTCAGGATTTCGGAAGTATCACTCATGTCGGACTGCATTGAAGTAGATTTTTATAGACTGGAAAGATGCTACAGGAAAGGGAGAGCACATATTTATCTGATTCTTAGGCTTAAAGAAGGCATTGAAGGCTGAAAGCGTATGAAATTAAAGGAATCGAATTGAGATCGCTTGAAAATTATCTATCTAACACATGGCTTCTTAAACTTTTTTCATTAACGACCCCATTTATGCTTGTGATTTTTTCGCAACCCAAAAAATATAAAATAACGATATATAAATATTTTGTGATGATTTTTATTGATTAGGTAACAAGATATAGGGCTTCCCGGAAGTCGACGTCAAGCCGGAATCGGGTGATAGGCAAAATCATAATATTTACCAGAAAAATATAAAAAAAAACCTAAGTCATGTATTTTTTAAATTATAGGCATTTCTTGTTTTTCTAGAAAATGTACACCCTGTGATGGTTTTTTAGCTCCTGTTGCTACGAATCTTTCCTTTCTTTTCAATTTTCTTATATAATCTCGAATAGTGCTTATGTGACCTGTTGCTTTAAATTCTAAGCCAACTGCTCCAGCTTGGAAGAAAATGTCACATTTTGCCGAACCAAGAATAGAAAGTTAATACTTCGCCAACTTTAACTGACTGTACTAAACAAAATGTACTACGCCAGTTTGGCAAGTAACTTTAAAAGTTGACGAATTTAATAAGGATTCTAAAATTGTATAGCACTTGCTGTATTATTTCTTAGATTACGGGGAAAAATAATTTTTCTTCAAGATACCCAGTTTCGAAAGCTTTCTTTTCACCTACTAAAAACGATTCTAGTGTACCCAAAGCTTGTCTTAAGACCGTAACTTTAAGATTCTCGTTTGAGTGAGATGGAGAGTCATTCCATGAAGTGTGAGTGAGACATAAAAAATATTTATATGGATTGATGAAAACTACCTATTATTATGAGTTCAAAATGGATTTAATGAGATCTAATTCATTACAAGTCTAATCTGCAACTGGCTGTGCTTGCACTGGAGGAGTGCTGTTAAACGCATTTATCTTAAGCAACTGTAGTGTATGTACATTTGTTAACAGTGTGATTAAGGGAACGCACATCAACTTGGGAGTGAGTTCAGCTAATTATCACAACTCATATTACAAAAAACATGCAAAAATATAAAATTAAAAATTGCACAAAAATCTGTAAAATAGTATTTAATAAATGCCCCCAAGATTTGGCTAAGCGACCCCATTTGAGGTCGCGACCCATAGTTTAAGAACCCCTGATCTAACAGAACTCAAAGAATAAAAATAAATGGGGTAATACTCGCCGTAATGAATAATGAAGATGGCGTACTACAAGGAGGAGTAATGGTTCATCTGTTGTGCCTGCTTTATGCAAATGACATGAGAGAGCAATTTTTCTGATGACATGGTTATCTATGTAAGAGAAAAACGATGTGAATATCATAATAGAAAAATTACAACAAGCTATGGATAATACTTATAAATGGTTAAATGGAAATAAATTAAAATTGAATACCGTAAAAACCAAATTTATATGAATAAATGGATAGAAAATACTAGCATAGAATTAGTTAGGAAGTTTACAATATTTAGGAGCAGTGATATACAATAAATTAAAATTTGCGCACAATTAGAACAGAAACTAAATATGAAAATGGCAATTAAAGTGTACAATGTGATTGTTAACCGCATTTTGAATCAATAAATGTAGGACCTCAAAAATTACAAAATAATGCAATGCTAACAATACTGAAATACAATGTATACAGGGTGTTTCATAATTGGTGCACATAACTCTAAGCTCCTTCCTGTCACTTTCCATCGAAAGTTGTAAAACATCAAGTCATAAAATTGGAAAAAAATTCCTAGTTTTTTCAAATTTTAACAATTTTCTCGCAAAAATCATGCATCACAGTTTTTTTTACAACATTTAGAAAACCCGGAATGTTGCCTTTAATTTGACTATGTACATATACCGGTAAATGCAACCGCTTTTGAGATATTCCCGATTCCATGATTCATTATTTCATTAATTTTCCTCTTGACGCTGAAAGTTCCGCCTAATTTTATGCAATTCCAACAAAAATTTGCAAAATTAATGAAACTATGCATCTTAATACAAGTATATCTCAAAAGCCGTTGCACTTATGAAGATACATGTGCAACATTCCGGGATTCATAAATCTTGTAAAAAAAACTATATAGTTACCATGCATTTTGGCGGGAAATTCGTTAAAATTTGAAAAATATACGTTTTTTTTTTTCAATTTTTTTACTTTGACATCCTACAACTTCCGACGGAATACGGAAGCTCACAGGAAGAATGATTGGGCATTCATTGAAAAGCTAATGGTTTACTATCAATTGAAAAGAATCCCACCTTGATAGTTGAGAGTTACAGGGTATAAAGTGGAAGAAGTACTAAAAATCTTAAATCCCCTTACCGCCGAAACAACGCGTCGTATCCCCATGTTTTGCTTGCCTTCACCTCAGCTATCAAACCATAGAGTTATATGCACCAATTATAAAACACCCTGTATACTAGTGTGAGTCTGATGTTAATATAAAATAATTAATAATATATTTCAATACATTGATTTTTATATATAAAATAACAAATAATATGTTACCTAAATATAAATGTGTAAACGAAGTACAGCTATATACATATTTTAAGGAATTATATAAATTTTAGATTAAGCTTATATGGAACTAATGGGAAGCAAATCCAGGCCTTGCACATCACCTAAAGTTATATAATATGCTGTCAATATCATTTTAATAGAGGAAAAAAATACATACGTACTTAAGAGGCACTTGCAGAGTATATTACCCGGGGGTTACACCTGCAAGTACGGCTTGCATGGAAGCTACACTGCCATACTTCTTGCACGTCTAACCTCTACTGCCATGCTGGCCGTACAGCTTTCAGCGAACTTGCATGATGAAAAACCATGCCAGCTGAGGTGATAGTAATTTGACATTATGCAGTTTTCAAAATGGCGGAAAAGAAATGCTTGAGAGAATTTGATAAATTTATTCTGGAAAAATGAAATTTTCTGGGATCATTTGCATTACATCATTTACCAACACCTTCCTCTTAACTTTTTCTTGGGTTTTTATCATTTTGCTACTTCCTTTATTGCTACAATTTTCCAATATATGCATAACTTTACGCCTCAATGCCATTTTTTAATGAACTTGCATGCAAGATGATAAGACATCAACCGAACTGCCTTCTGCTGTCAAGTTAAAAATCGCGTTGGAATTGAGGCTTACATGCAAGCTGTACTATCTCCTGTAATCCCCGGGTTACAAAGACTTATGCGAATATAGAGAACTGTGGAAAACTGAATTTTAATAGGGGTTGATTAATACAGATTAAAACCGAAAATTAAAAAACTGTTTTAATGTATGAGTATGAATCCCGTATCATCTAGTTTTCTCTTACTGTTATTTTTATACGGAAATAAAGTAGGGCAGGGCATAAAATAAAACTATCAAACAAATTGTAAAATTTTTTATTTGTGTGCAACACTGAAATTTATGTTGTTATTATTATATACTAAATGTACTAAATCCATGTTGGTTTGCATTGATTGAATTACTTTCCGTAGGCTGCAATTTGAAATGAAAAAGTTATAAAATTATGAATTCCGTAACACATGTGTTGTTCTATACTTACCACCCGCCCAACAACTCCAGCCATAAGGCGGCGGGCAAGGTCCTATAAAATTAAAAAACTTTTAATATAACATCTAAGCTAGTAATGTTTTTTATATAAATAAATGTTTACACATATATCCCAGAAGCATATTTTTACGTGCAATAGAAACTATTGGAAATGGAAACTTAGGAAACAAACAACTTGAGGTATGTTTCTGAAGCAGAATTCGCGGAAAGGATCTTGAATATCAACACAACACTTGCCAGCGGCAAGGGCTAGTCTTCTTATAGATAGTGAATCGAATAAGAGTGAAAGTTTATAAATAGGCGAATATGTTCTAATTGTATTGAAGTAATTGTGGCCTTATAAGATTCTCTTTCACTTCTTCTTTTCCTTTGAACATTTCTTTTTCATGAGAATGGCTCCACCAAAACTGTTAGTGATTTGAATTTGTTTGTTCTAAAAAAATTCACAAGAACTGCCGTCAATAATGGGATGCAACTAACGGTAAATCATTCGTGAGGATTTCTGGAATATAAATACAGCCCTTGACAGCGCCACTTTTGTTTTAGACAGTGAAACGACTACAAGTGAAAGTGTATAAGCAGTCGAAAGTGTTCTAAGCGGATTGCGGTAATTTGAAGGGGTTATTAAGTACCAAGTGATAATTAAACAAGTAAAAAAGCTAGAATTGGTCTAAGACCAATTCTTAGGATACCCTAGATGAATGCCCGTATTAAATTTCGTATGGTCACCGCTCTATTCAAGTATTGATTTTGAAGTTGTTTTTCGCATATATTGCTAGAACGGTTTGTCGCAAAGACAAAATGATTATAACCAATTTTATAGGATTTCGTATTCTGCAGAAGTTTTTAGTACCATAAAAATGTCTTGGACTGATCGTTTTCAAAGTATACGTAAAAAACCGAAATTTTTATATGGCAACACCAAGAAAGAGTTGCCCGATTTAGTCCATTTTTGACATTTTATTTGCTAATGTAGTAAAAACATCATGTGCGAAATTTCAGCTCTCTACGTCGACGCGTTCTCAGGCAGTGACCAAATATATAGCGGAAAACGAAATTTTTATATGGCAACCCCACGAAGCAGTTGCCCGATTTGGCTCATTTTCGAACTTAATTTTACTTTTTTTTTTAAGTCTGTGTACAAAATTTCAGCTCTCTAAGTGTACGCGTTCTCAAGTTATCGTGCGCACAGACGGACGGACGGACGGACATGCAAAAATCGAAATAACTTTTAATATTATGAATGGGTGTCCAATCCATTTTGCTCTACCATCATTATTTCGAGGTGATACAAACGGAATGACAAACTTAGTATACCCCTATGATTTCATCTAGGGTATAATTAGAACTGATTGGTAATTGTTTGTGTAAACAGTAGACAGCGAAATAAAGATAAACTTGCGAATTATATCTGAATTATTGTGTTTTCTATAATGAATCAAAGCCACGCAAGCGTTGGAATATTACTAAACTTGTATGTATTTACGAATACGGGTCGAATTATAAATTTATGCTTAGTACTACTACTTCAACGCATATTTTATAATTTCATATGGCTATTCTGCAATTAATTCAGAGCAAAACGAAGATAGATATTACATATTCACAAATATTAGGGATGGGTGATTAACATGTTTCAGTACGCTTATCCGAATAAGTTTAAGATTACTTCGTTCGGTTTGGTATGAGTTAAAGGAAATGAGCCGCCATGAAGTCAGTTATGGGTTGTGTGTTCGGGGACTTGTGAAACTGGCTACCAGTCTTCACATAGGCATGCTCACGGGATAACGGGACTATAGAAGAAAGGCTAACCCTATATTCTGCTTGCTTTGGGCAAGCCTCAACATTTATTGTTGTCGACTTTATAAGTAGATTATCGATAAGCTAAAAACTCATGAAATCGCGAAGTTTAGTTGAAAAGGGCGGTCGTCTTCTGTAACACCTGTCATTGTTACCGAGACAAAATATTAGCAGTGTGTACATGCTTACGGTGTGATTATTTATTGCTTTTGGCTTAAGTTTACACAGAGGACGCATAATACCTGCGTTTAGCTTGTTTTCAATATTTATGATTGAGTAGCAGCAGGGTGACCAGAAGTGCTGCAATGGTAGCAAAATGCTACAATCAGCATGTCACTCCCCTCTGAATTGTGATACGCCCTGAAAAAAATTGTGGTACTGTCTAATCTCATCTTGTAATTTCATTCGTTTTTCGCTAAGAACAATTTTCTTTGACAAGACAAGAAGAAATGTGGCAACGTAGTATTGATTTTGACTTTTGATTGGCTTGGCTGCTTGGCTTAGCTTGGCGGGAACGAACGTGTCCTCCGTCGCGTGTGAACGTGACTCCCTTCACTACTTACTTCACTTTTCACTGGATTCACTGGATTGAAGTTGTTTTAATTATACAACACAATACAAGGTACAAGCAGTGAACAAAGCTGTTACACAGAATTAGCAGTACATATCCAAAAGCACATAAAATTTAATGATACTGTATTGAATGCATTGAAACCTGTTGATCCAGAATATTGAAAGGCTAAATCTTTCTCTGAAGTAACGACAGATTTAGGCATTCTATGAGATGGGTTTAAAAAGCTTTTAATAGAAAAAATTAATATTCTCTCTCTAACGGAAACCGAATTCAAAAGTACCTACATAAGTACTGACTGTGAGTTTTGTCTTAGATAGTGCAGCGTTTACAAGTGAAAGTTCTCTAATTTGATTGCGATAATTTGAAATACAGTACTAGCGAAAATTAAAGTAGAGTTAATTGTTTGTGAACTTTATAAAAATAAATAGTAAAGTGAAAATAAAGAACTTATGAATAGTATTGTGTTTTGAATAACGAACTAAACCCACGCTCGCAACATTATGTTTGCAAATTTGGCTGAATTTGCCCTCAATTTATTGGCATTTCTTCACAGTAGTGCAGCTGCTGCAAGATGTTTCTCGCTTGCAAATATAATAAAAAACAAAACAAGTAATCGCTGTAACTATGACGCTAATTCCAAAACAATTATTTAAATTATTAATTTACCATTAATATTTTAAATCGGAAGCTTTATTATATTTTACCTAATTTTGAAACAAAATAATATTTTATATTGTACTTTTCTTAACTTTTGTTAGAATTAAATTTTTTTCATGTTATCTATTTAAAATAATTGTTTTTGTTTTTTGTTTTTTTTAGTCAACATGTTATGTTACGATATGTGTTTTGAAATAATTAATTTTTTTTTATGTGTTTGGTTTTTTAACTTTTTATCAAAATTAAAAAATGGAATTTCGCCTTTTTGATTGTTTTTGATTGTAGAGCTTACTTATCGTATTTCTGAATGACAGTATAATAAATTCGTAGTAACCTACATATAACAAATTAATCTTCTGTTGTAAAATTAGGTATTTAGTAAGTAGTAGGTAAGGAATCAAGCTGTGAATTACTAGAGGACTATTTTCCTGTATGGATAGTAAAGGATTTTCCAATAAGAGGTTTTATTTTGATATTCAAAGAAAAATGCCATTTTTTGAGATAAATGATCGGATCTTTATTTCATTATAAAGAGGAAGGTATGCCGTTAATAATGGAAGATTACATCAGCCAAATGACCACCACGACCACGCCTACAGAACCATATCCATTTCATGAAATTTTCCATAACCAAATCGCAAAGTGGCTACCCTATGTCCTCGATAGCCTCACGAATTCCATCTTTGAGGTCTTGAATCGACGCTGGGCTGTTGGCGTAGACCTTCTCTTTCACATGGCCCCAAAGGAAGAAGTCGCAAGGTGTTAAGTCACAAGATCTCGGTGGCCAATTGTGATCACCTCTTCGAGAGATAACACGGTCCGGAAACTTTTCCCGTTTTCGTTACTTGTATGGCACGTAGCGCCGTCTTGTTGAAAGTAAACGTTGTCCAGATCAATACCATCCAATTCCGGCCATAAAAAATCATTAATCATCTGTCGATAGCGCAATCTATTCATCGTAACTGTTGCTCCAGCCCCGAACCATAAACCACACCAAACAGTCACACGTTGAGGATAGAGAGGCTTTTCAACAATAACTCTTGGGTTTTCCGAGCCCCAGATGCGACAATTTTGCTTGTTGACGAAGCCATCGAGGTGGAAATGGGCCTCATCACTCAAGATGAGTTTTCGATGGAATTCCGGATCATTTTCATGCATTTCAAGGACCCAATCAGTAAAGACTCGATGTTGTTGACGATCGGCCGGCTTGAGTTCTTGTGTTAACTGAACTTTATAAGCCTTAAGACCCAAATCTTTATGCAAAATAAGGTGTAATGACGTTTGTGGAATGCCTAATTCCAAAGAACGACGAAGAATGGACAAACCTGGGTTTTCTTCAACACTTTCGGCTACAGCAGCAATATTCTCGGCTGTTCTTGAGCGACGTGCACGGGTTTTATTCTTCACATCACTAACTTGTCCAGCTCGAATTTTTCTACCAATTTCTGTATTGCGGTCCGACAAGGTGCTTCACGACGACCCAAAAATGTTCGAGTTTTACGAACCGTCTCTGCCACATTTTCACCATTTGTATAGTGAATTTTAATAATTTCAATGCGTTTTTGAATCGTGTATGTTCCATTTTTATTAATGGCGTAGTTTCTACTTGTCACATGTCAAAAAATGACAGCTAAAAAAGTGACATCTACCGAAATAGCGGGCTAATTAAAATAACACCTCTTATTGGAAAACCCTTTATATACATATTTATATTGAAGCTTTTCTTGAATTCTTCTACGTATTTATTTTGAGCGTTTGCTCTTCATACTCTATACCTCGAAATGCTAATGTGACCAATATAATTTCATCGACTAAAACCTTGCTAGCGCTACTTTCAGAATGCTTTGCTGCTGCTGAGTTCAACGCATCTTAAGGTAGTGCTACTCCAATTTCCTATGCTAATAAGTTTCCAAACGGTCACCCTGAGTAACAGCTACCAATCACAGACCCATGCAATTTTGTCTAGATCTTCTGGTTTTCTGTTATATTTCGATATTTATCGACAATAATTAAAAGCTGTAATCAGTAGGATTTTTCGCGTACATAAATTTTACTTTCGTTGGTAAAAGAAATATTGCTCTCAGTACGTAGAATGTTAGAATGAAGTCTGCACATATACAGCCTAGTAGGCTTGTCTTGTACTAGTACTTGGGTACCTATAAGATTACTGGCTGTATTCTCAAGCCTCTCTTTACTTGGTCCACCGTCGGCACTTTGAGTGCCAACATGATTTAGCCCGAACGAAGCCACCAGTCTCGTTTTATAAGGATTTTGCATGAAGAATCTACTGTGAGTAAGCATGGCCTACAAGTTAGGTCATGGATTACGAAAGCCATACCAATTGGGTAGCCGACATTGCTATCTTGGTATCAGAGAGTTGAGGAGCCCTGGATAGTTCTACTATTGTATTACTTGCTGATTTTAGAAGGGTACCGCTTCGAGCAGTAAGCTGATATCAAACATGCACTGGAATAACTGGTACTCATAGCGGCAGGAGGCGCTGATTGTCGCTTTGTTTCTAATCCATTCTTTAAGACTGCTATGGAATTAAAGCTTAATAGCTAGGTGTCCCGTTAAACCACATGACTATCTGTCAGTTTGTAAATAATAAAATAAAAAATCAAGCTCCTCTTTGGATTAGGTACTTGAATTGAAGGCAATTTTCAACCTCTCTCATGTAGGAAAAAACAGATTTGAACTCACATGCTCCTTAATTAATACACTGGATTGCTAACGAAACTTTGCTTACCGTATGTCTGTGCACCTGGGTTTGACGGACGGTAGTCAGTACTACGTGGAAGAGCCTTACAAAAGGTCATAGCACGATTCTCGGGGAAATTGCTAAACAAGTAATATCCCGGCAAGATTTTCACCGTTTCATGTATCCAAAATAGTGGTGGGTGATCAAGATGCCAGGAATTTCTCAATTATTTCCAACAACAGAACCATTTCCATTTGAATTTAAGGCTTTTTCATTTTCTATGGCGTGCGAGTGCTAACTCGCTCTTCAAAATTTGCGTAGATCTAATCATGGTCAGCCTGATCTGTATATTCGGTCAACAAAGAATTTTTTTTGACTCTGAGAAAGCATATGATCCTCAGTTACATATTTAGGCAGTCCAGAAACGTTATTTGGGTTATATCTGAGGGACACTTCACTACACTACGTGAGGATTATATCGTCATAGTTATATGGTAAATTCGGCGCCGGGACTTTTAAGGTACGAAAGGAATGATATCAGATTCTTTGCTGATCTGGCACAGTATCATATGGATACTGATCTCAGGTGCAGTTTTTCCAAAATGAGACTGCTTGAAATGTTTTTTGAATGCTCGGTGATAGATAGGCATAAAATGGATCGCAACATTTGGTAAACCTCGATTGGACTCTTCTGAACTGGTGAAAAGACCGCATTGTAGTTCTCATGAAACTAGCTTCTCTACGGAAATGAAAAGTTGTCTTTTAATTTACATTTAATAGAAGCGTTTGTAGTGTTAACATTTTTGCATTCACAAACATGTATAAAACATGGGAAGTAAGTGAAAAACTAAAAAAAAAAGTACTGGGGGAGATGTAAGGTAAACAATTTAAGTCGGCAGCTGTTTATAGAAATCACCGATTGTAAAAATTACAGGTATAGTTTCATTTATTATCGTAAAATAATACAGCTACCGGAAATCAGTATTTAAACTCGTTTAAATTACAGAAAATTCTAATAATAAGCGAAGCTTGAACATACATGTAATAACATTAGATTTTAAAACAAATATTAAATAAAAGATTCGAATTTCTAAAGTCTCAAGGCTCAAATCGGCTTATGTATTTCATGTCAAAGGAAAGTTTCAATTATTTTACTTACTCATCGTTACTGCACAAACAATAGCTACCGCAACCAACAATGTAATCGTAATGACTTTTCTCAACATCTTATTTAAAAAAAAAAGCACAGTTTTTAGACGAAGGTGTAATGTGTTAAATTGATAAAAATTTCTGAGCTATCTAATTCAAAACCCAACTTTATATATGTACCTACATACATATTCTTCTAATATGATTCATTTAAGCTTAAAAGCTCCTATTATCCCATGAGATGCAGTTATATTTGAGAAAACACATTTATTTAAGCAACTTGTTTTTTATTATTTGCTTTGAAATGTTCTCACTTTCTTTTTCTGATATTGATTTCCACATTAATTTCCAGACAACAACCAATAATAAATTGATTATGAACATGTTTTTTTATTTGCTCAGCTTTTCATTTTTTATTCGATAAGATCTTGTTTATTATTAATTGGCGTTATAATTTCATTTGTTAGCTTATTACGTCACTCTCGTTTCTGGGCGAATTTTTTCACTATGATAGAATATTGAAGAAAGGTCGGGTACTTCCACACGTTTTTAGAAGACACGTGATTTTGAAGGTCATAAGCTCTAAAAAAAAACTATATCGTGTAGCCTAGGATAATACATTACACTAAGAAATATTAAAACATGCAAAAACATAGTAGCTACAATTAAAATCAATTAAAAGATCATGGGGAATTGAAAGTAAATAAAGCAAAGCATATTTTCCCTTACCAGATATCGTAAGCATGTAATTTGTGGTAGATTTGTTAAAATAACTGTAGGATTGTACTTTTTTTGTTTTTTGTCAGGTTTATATTTATATCCTTATGTACCTCAATATGGATTCTATAATACGTATTAATATGTTTTTGATTTCCTAACTTTTTGGCAGGCTTTTTATTTTAAATCAATGTTGTTTTTTTTTTTTATACCCTAGAAGAAATCTAAAGGGTATGCTAAGTTTCTCATTCCGTTTGTAACACCTAGAAATAATGATGGTAGAACAAAATGGATTGGACACCCACGCATACAATTTTTGCATGTCCGTCCGTCTGTCCGTCCGTCCGTCCGTCCGTCCACACGATAACTCGAGACCGCGTTCATTCAGAGGGCTGAAATTTTGCATACATCGAATCGGGCAACTCCTTCGTAGGGTTGCCATACAAAACATTCTTTTTGCACTATATATTTTGGCACTGCCTGAGAACGGGTCAACGTAGAGAGCCGAAATTTGGTACATGGTCTTTTTATAGCAACAGTAAATAAAGTTTCAAAAATAAACTAAATCGGGTAACCCCTTCTTGGTGTTGCCATATAAAAGTGTTGGTTTCTTAATTATACTGTGAAAACGATCAGTTCTAGATGTTTTTTTTTTGTACCGTAAGGTTCTTCAAATCTAAGAAATTTGTTATAATCATTTTTGCTGTCCGAAGGGCCGTTATAGAGATATATGAGAAAAACCAACTCAAAAACCAAACTTGCGCAAATGGGTGACCATACGAAATTGCAAACGAACATTCATCTAGGGTATCATAAGAGTTGGTCCTAGACCAATTCTAGCTTTGTTACTTGTTTTTCTTTTTCTTTCAGGACCTGAAATTTAGTATGCACTACGAGTAAGAAACTAAAAGAGAGGCGCATCATCAACAATTTTCGTGCCGATCTCAAAGATGTGTAAGTTTATACGCACACTATAAACAATTCGCTTTATAGGCGGTTTGAAAAAAAAGTTTTTGTAAGGGATTTTAGCACGGTTTATGAAAGTATGAGGCAAAATTATATACCAGCAGCAGCATAGTGAGTGCTTGCCCAATAACTTGCCTTAAAATTTTATGTTTGGTAAATCTATATAAAGAAAATATATTAAAAATTTAGTACTTTTATCAAAACTACAAGCATTTACCAATATTTCACTTTCCAGTTGGTTATTAAAACAGAAACAAATACAGTATAACTAAATTTCCACGTAAAACAATGTAAATATTTTTCAATTTTTCCATCTTCATTAACTGGTCTGAAACAGTTTTAAGGTTCCCAGCTGGAAAAATTATCAGGCCTTCCAATGGAAGCCTTGTGAAAGCAAAGTACATTTCCTCAATTGTTTCCATGTTAGTCGCTTTACAGCTTGGTGGAAGGGAACTCAGCGGAAAAAATTGTCAAGCCTTCCAATGGAAGCTTGGAGGAAGCGGTAGAAAAGCTTTTCTATTCCTTCCTCCTAATGACATGTAATATTAAAAGAGGTGAGGTGATCAAAGAAAAGTCAAGTATCTATGCCTTCTGAGTAAAGCTTCTGTTTGCATCCTGAGATGCTTCCAATTTCCGGTGGATGGGAACAGATCACCACCACTCGCAAATGTCAAATGCACAAAATTTATCATTTAAAAGATACGAATCGAAGAAATATTTACTTCACAATGCAGACACAATCTTATAACCAAACTAAAATAATTACTAATTTAATACAGCTAAAATCTACGGTCGTAAAGCTTCCTTATCACTCATCACTCTAGTGCTTGTAAAAGGGCAGGACCAAAACCATCGAGAATACCTCCTTAAGCCCGGTATTGTGTTCATTTAGCAGATAAATCTTTAGCAGCAATTGATAGAAATTTGACTAAATATTTAGCAACTAAAATTTCACAGCTAAATTTCCATACAAAATTTATCCGCTAAATGAACAGAATACCAGGCATAAGCCGTGAAACAGAAATCTGTATGTGTGCGTTCGGTTGGGAGTCAGTTCTTTAAAATGTTCTATATTGATATTTATGGAAAAGTACCAAACATTGATTTTATATATGCTATAGAGCTTAAACTACTATCCATACAAGAAAATAGTCTTCTAGTAATTTACAGCTTGGTTCCTTACCTTCCTAAATGCTACAGTTACTATATACCTTCCTTAAGAAAATAATAAAATAGTTTTGATTACAAAGTAACCTTACCATTTTACGCTCACTAATTCTCAGCTGAGTAATAATTGCATGTGTGTATGTGCTGCCGGAGTGCGTGCGAAGGCAGCTACATTCGCTATCATCAGACGACGGCATCCCAGCAAACCAAACTTTACGATTGCCTTTCGAAGTCGTAACATAGTGTCGGAAAAATCTTCCGATTTCGGAATCGATGTCGGCCCGAGTTCGTTTCGAAAAATGTATGAAGGAAAATTAGTTACGACTTCGGCAAGAAAAGTCTGAATAATTTCGAAAAGCTTCTTTCCCCTTCAAAAGCTTTCATAATTCTGCCAGTGCCTCCATTTCTTACCGAAGTCGTAACTAATTTTCCTTACGAAGTCGTGTCAACCGCTTCATACATTTTTCGAAACGAACTCGGGCCGACATCGATTCGGAAATCGGAAGATTTTTCCGACATTATGTTACGGCTTCGAAAGGAAATCGTAAAGTTTGGTTTGCTGGGTTAGGACTCCTTTGATGTTCTCATGTGGTAGTGGGGGAGTCTGTTTTATGGCTTGTGATTCTCGAGAGTTTTGGCAAGACCGTATAAGCTATAACCACAGATAAATAATATCCAGATATTGAAGGCGATGGGACAGTCAGTTCATGCCCCGTATGTAATGACATTTTCAAGGGTTTTTGTATGTTATTTTTGGTTAAAGTCTTTACTAAAGCTTTTGCATATCTTGACGAAGCTTCTAAAGTTTTTACAATTATTTCTAATTTTTCAAGCGCAGTCGGAAATCAAATTGTTCGGCTGGTCTATGAATCACTCGAAGTATCATCATTTCTCTTTTCATGTTGCTGTACTGATTAAATAAGGGAATAATGCACTACACAACATATTTGGTACGGTGGGTGGGGCGTAAACGTTACTTCTTTCTTATCTCGTTTTTGGAAATACATTTTATTTTGCTGTAGTAATTTGGATTTGATGAATTTGCATCTAAATAAATGACCTTCATAAAATGCCAATTTGAATTAATTTCTGATATTATCCCATTAGGATTTACGATAATTGCGATTACATTTTCAATCTGTACTCAAAATTATTATTTTGAATATGAAATTTGTTTCAAAATATTTACATATGTATTCTGTATACAATTTACATGGAAGCAATAAGTAAAGCAAAATGGGATTATGATTGAAAAATCGTGAAAAAAGTATCAATTAACGTTTTAAATAAAATTCTTTATAAATTATTTGGCTATTATCAGTGCTTACTTTTTATTTTATATTTATGACGATAATATTTGCATTCGTCATTTGCATTTGTCATACGCAATGCTTAGCAAGCAGTCCGGCTATTATGATGCTTTTATATTTTTGTTGCACCGATTACTCCTATAGATAAAGAATCACACAATTTCGAGATTTGAAAGTGTTATTGCTTCTAAGAAATTGGTCAGCGATCATAAATGTTTTTTTACCTATCTGATTTTCCGACATAAAATCGATGACAGGACAACTTGGTGGGGAGGTTGCAATAGAAGAATACATACAAACTTAATTAACGAGTTTTGATTTGGGTTTCTTCCTGTAGAATCCAAGTTCCACGCAATCATCAACGTATAGGCACCCCTTGATTTTTCATAGCGATACTGATTCAAGACTGACTTGGTCAAAATTTTTAGGTTCATAGGGAAAGCCTAGTACTAAGGTCCGCGATAAGCCAAATTTTAGCAGCACAAATTATGACAACGGAGACTCAGAGAAAAGATATATTAAGAACAAGAAGAATTTTGCAATTTTTTTACGGAAATACAACGCGCGGTGATAATATTTCTGAAAACAGGTATTTAAAATTATTTGGAAATATTAAAAATATAAAATTAATATGAATAATGTATACAATAAAAAAAAATAGCATTGATATTGAAAATACGGCCACGATAAGAAATCTAATTCATCCGAACTTACAGCAAAGACGTACAAAACTACGTTAACTACAAAAATCCGGTCAATAAATTTATCAAATATAAGGCCTCTGACAATAAATTTTTTAGCGCGCTAAAGAACAGCCCGGACGGATAAATTCAAGCTAAATTTTTTGAAGACCTACAGATGGTGCCATCTCTAATCAAAGCCCACAGGCAAATTTATCGCTTTGACCTTAGTGCCGCTCTCGCTAAAATTTAGGATAAATTTTCGCCAATATCTAAATACATTTTTCTTACAAATATGCTTGCAAATTGTTACGAATTTTAATGACATCGGTCCAAACGAATTGGTGGACTGATTCTGGTGGTTCACTCTGCGGACAAGGGCACAAGCATTCAGTTTTGTTAGAAAGATTTCACATTTTTTCTTTAGATTTTTCATACACTACTGGTTGGTGGCAGACCGTGGTTCGAAACAGTTAAGGCTGAACTACAATAGAAGTAAATAACTTTACGAAATTAAACGAGACTGAGGTTTACTTACGAAAAATTGATATTTTTAGCCTAAATATATATCACATTCCGTAAGATTATCTTGATATTTAATGTTTTCAATTTTAAAACGTAGTAAAAGTGAAAAAATTAACGAATGGAAGTTGATTTAAAAGAAGATCTATGCTTTCTATTAATTCGCAGTGCCCTAATGAGATTTTCTGTGTTAAATTTTAAAAAGTGGTAAAAGTGAAAAAATTAACAAGTGGAAGTTGAAATAATTGAAGATTTATGCTTTCTATTAATTCGCAGTATCATTTTTATTCCATTTTTATTTTTACACTGCAGTTTTAATCATTTAGTGATAATTTAATTGGTGTAGTTCAGTCTTTATATTGACTCAGGTGCCTTGGCTGGTCTTGGTCGCTAAATATATTGATGAGTATTGGCAATCATATATTTTGTTCTTAGAAACTTACTTGAAAATTTTTCTAACCAATTTTTATACGCTATTGGTTGCTGAAAACCATCAGTTGGATTTATTCGAGTGCCGTTAAAATTGATTCTAAACTATAAAAATAAAATCCATTTGCTTTCCTCTGCAGTAGTTGGCGTTGCTTTACTTGTACTTTCCTATTAATTCAAGTAGTGTTGTTTAATTTAATTTCACGTTTACTTTCAATTTGTAGGAGAAGGATAAACTTGGTATATTAGTTGTTATGGAACTATGAAGAGTGATTCGCTTGGGACGTAAAGTCCCGACTGTCAGCATGAGCTGACAGATCACTCGACGGGCAGCGTTGACTACAGGGCGGCACGCTAGTTCGCCTCAGCTATTGGCGGAGAGTGTGGGGGGTTCCACAAAAACCTGCCGATGCCGTCAGCCATAATCAAAAAAAAAATCCGTGCATATTACACCAAAGCCGGCACAGATTCGGTCCTGAAGGGACCCTTACGTCACTTACCTGTATCCCATCGAAGGCGCAGATGGTCTGCCTTCTTTGCCTGCCCCATCCTCCCATCTGACTCTGAGGGGCATAATTCTTCAGAGTCCCTAATTGACCTGGAAAGAGAGACTAGGCGGACCTAGACGATCTTCATACGAGAGGGTTCCAGGAAAGTAAGAGGAGAAATTAAAACTCTTAACGGTGCATGTTCACGTTATAATTATCAAGAAAAATATCTTCAATTCAAGGTAAGTACATACATAGGTCTCTAGATAAGTATACCATTAAATTATAAAAATATATAGTATATATATAAAAGTATAGCACTAGGTAAGTACAGAAAAAGGTATATACATACGTACACAAAAAAAAATCTCATTAATTCAAAGTGAGTACAATAAAAAGGCATATACGTAAGAATACCATTGAATTATAAAGCTACATAACCGTATAGCATTAAGTATGTATATAGATATATATAGAGTCAGCAAAAAAAATTTTTAACAAAATATACACGGACAAGGATTTTACTAAATTAGCTGTATAGTTATGTAAATACTATTATCAAATCGAAAATATATACATAGTTACATAAAAAGAATGTCAATAAAAGAAAATCCTACGTAAGGCCCTTATTACTAGATACGGGTAAGTATGTATATCATTAAAGGTAGGTATATAGATATATATATATAGAGTCAGTAAGAAAAATTATTATCCAAAGTATACACGGACAAAGACTCCATTAGATTAGATGTATAGTTATGTAAATATTATTATTAAATCGAGGATATATAGTTACACTAGATTAGCTGTAGAGTTATGTAAATAAATAAATAGATATATAGTTATAGAAAAAGAATGTCAATGAAAAAAGTCCTACGAGCAAGTAATTATTGAAGCCGAAGTATGCGTACACCAAAAGAAAATGTGTAGTATATCAATAATACTCACGGTGAAAATTCCACGGCATGATGAAGCGCTTCAGCATCCGCCATCTAGTTAAAAGAATTAAATTGGAATTTAATGCTTCGACTTGCTGTCTGTAGGCTCTATCACAAAAGTAATTTTTGTTGAGTTAAAATAATATTACCCAGCGGCACTTGTCTCTACACATACATATATCTTGAACGAAATTAAATAAGAACATGCGGAACGTAATTATAATAAAAATTAAAATTTAAAACAATTTACAAATTCATTCCATAGTGGACGACTGTATCTATGTTGTGCAACTGAAGGATTATAATCTGGCAGTGAAGGAATATCAGCATTTTTCCAAGTAGTAAAATCTATTGACCATTTACACGTTGTGTGCTGGATTTTGTTGACATTTTGGAGCACAAGTCCAAAGAAAACGATTGTTGGAATTTTGACAATTGCTAATCCATATTGCTGCGTGTTCACAAAACTCTTCGTTTCTATTAAATCCCTTAGAATGAGACCGGGCAATTGAATCCGTATGAGATTTCCCCCATGTAGTTTTTCGGTATTGTCGGGATGAATTTGGACGATCCTGATTTCTTTCAATTGCAGGTTTTAAAAAGCAGTCGTATATGATCTTGAATATCCACCAAGACTCCTGTTCAACCGTTCAATTATACTACCACGATTTCAAGCGAAACCTAGTGAAAATTTATCGATCTTGTCAGATTAATTTTATCCTGTCCTTCACCACTCGGAAATTCCTTTTTTTGGCAGGATGTCTTCGCAGATTTTTGATTATCAAAAAGTTTCTCCTGGATGTCTTTCACACACGTACTTGTTCGAGCAATACGACAGGAAAAGTGGTCTTCTTCTTCCTTACCATCACCAGCCTGTCATTTACAGCTTGAGGAAATGGATTTCTTTTGGTCGAGGTGCGTTCATTTTTTTATGCGTGACGCAGCCAGCCTACACGCTTCAGTAATTCTTGTAGCATAATGCTATATGCAATAAGCTACGACCATAACATAGTTAGTGATGGAAGTAGAAATAGTAGCGAAAGTATAAAGACGCTTTCACATCAAAAACAACAACCGAAAAAATGTAAACCGAAAAACTCAATTTGTTCAGGCCACACCAGTATCCCACGATGATTCCCTGATTCCTCCTCAGATAATGTTTCTAAAAAGATACAAAAAGGAACACAAAGAATTTTATCTTAAAATAATTTAAACAAAAAATACTTATCTGAGGCTAGGGAACTTCCTCCCTTCAATCCAACGCCGTCCTAAAACATCCTCCACTATTTATTCACCTGAAAATAAACAAAAACTCTCATAAATAACTAATAAATAGAATAAATATAAACAAACTTACCAAAAAACTTTTACAAATTGACATATCAAAAATATCAACACATCACACCAGATGTTCTCGCCTTCGCCGCAGTAAGAGTTCAGTGCAACTCAATGGTCTCATATGACGTCACTGCGGGACGCCGCCGCCATCAAAGTTTAACAACTTGGAGAACCAGCGTTGCCAAGGCAACCTATCATGAAGCCGAAACGTAGCGGTTCGCGGTGGCTATAAAAAGGCGACGAGCTGCAGCAGTATCACCCATTCCCAATTCAGAATTTGATTTGAAAACATCAGAATTTACTCTGATTTTCCTAATCATCCAAACCAATTTTGTTTCCATCTAAGTAGGAATTTACTCCTACTGCAGAAATTTTATTCTGCTAAATCCATCCCACACCTAAGTAGGAATTTACTCCTACTGCAGAAATTTAATTCTGCTTATTTTTTATCTCCCACCTGAGTAGGAATTTACTCCTACTGTAGAAATCTAATTTTGCTCATTTTGCGTCTCCCACCTGTGTAGGAATCTACTCCTACTGCAGAAATCTACTTCTGCTTTAATTTATCTCATGTCTAAGCAGGAATCTACTCCTGCTGCAGAAATCTACTTCTGCCTTATTATAATTATTTTAGCATTTCTATCGTGCTTAGACGTGCAGCAAAACTTCTATTGTCGAGTTACTTCATTACATTAACAGTGGATTTTCTTCTCTTTCTTTCAGAAATAAAGGGAGCCAACCTCTTTAGCAGAATTTGTTTTTATTGAATTTTGTATAAATATTTAAACTCATTGAATTATATTGAATTGTCATATTAGGCTAGGTTAATTTTAAGTATTGAATTATTTTACATAGGCTAAGATCGCGTGAAAATGAATTTGTGATATTAGTTTTAAGTGATATATTGAATTAAAATTTTATATTTGAATTTAAACAAAGCTGAGTTATCCTTTTATAACCGACACCCCCTTTAGCTTGAGCACAGATCTCACACAATTTACATCACTTTAAAACAAGATTTTTCTACAATAATTAATAAAATCTAGGGAAATAGGATAAACTAAGAATATTATTGAGAAAATAGTTATATTTATCTCAGATTTTTAAGAAAAACACTACTTTTATGTTTTATTGGGTGAATTTTTCTTCTATCAATGGAGAGTAAATTCTAATTTTATTTATAAGAAAAAAAAATAATAAAATGGCGGCTCCAGCTCACATCAAACAACGCCGTCCATTGCCTTCGTATCAATTTTCTTGTCAAGCCATTTCCTCGTATCAATTTATTCGTCAAGCCATTTTCACGTGCGAAATTTTCTCGTATTCAAATTTGCTCATGTAGAATTATGTTTTGAATTAAATAGTTCGCGCACGCAAATTGGAATACGAGAAAATTCGCACGCCTCAACCAATTAGTTTAAAAAATAAGTTCACACGAGCATTGGATTATTCGATGAGTATTTAATTTAAAACAGAAACAAATCATTTTATTTAATTATTTGTATTCTTTAATTAAGGAAATACTTCTTATATTTAATAGTATATTTATACTCATAGTAAAATGTTTACAAGGCTGCATACGAAATAATCGTATACGAGAAATTGGCTTTACGATAAAATTGATACGAGAAAATGGTTTGACGAGAAAAATTTCTTACGAGAAAATTAATACGAGCAAATCGCTATGACAATATTAGGTGATACATCAAAAAAGTCATCCGTAATTAATTCTTTATATTTTTCATATATAAGTAGATATGTATATATATCATTTATTGATACATGGTAAAAAAAAAGTAAGACAATTCCCTAAATATATGACAAGTTTTTTTTCCTAAAAATAAATGTCGTTTTCTCTTATATAAAGGGAAAATCAGTTTATTTTCCCTAAATCAGTGGAACATTCAATGGATGTAGGTATTTGGCACCAGAAAACCTATATAGTACCTACGTAAAATTCCCGAAATGTAAAATTAGGTATTATTCTACCTTTGGAAGAACCTACATTTTAGGAATAAAAGCCTATACCACTTTTCCAAGGTGGAGCTTTTCCTAATCTTATAAAAACATATGTACCTAGGGAAAAGTTTTTTACTGTGTTTATTCTTTCTTTTTTTTTTTGCTATTGCAATCTTTTTCATTGATTAATGATTATCCTCAAAACTTATTTGAAGCATCTCATCTTCATCAGATTTGCAAATACTCGACGGACATATTGCAATAATTGGAGGAAATAATTTTCGCTTTTCGCTAGTATTATAGTTTGTTTATTTCACTGCTCGAAGTAATGCGAAAAGATTTTCCAAGCGATCTTGATTAAATGGTCCCATTAAAATAGATGTTATTGCATTTGAAATTCAAATATCATTTGCAAGAAAAAGTGTAGAATATAACGCAAGTTTTGCAGTTGTAAAACAGTATACAGTTTTTTTTTTTTTATTTATTTGAATTGAGTAGTATAATTTCTTTCAATAATGCTAAAAATTCCTCCATGTACTTCAACACTACGTCATATTTTTTTAATACCAGCTATAAAAATATTTTGGGTAGTAACAAGATTTGCTATTCATGCAATCTAATATTTTGTCAATTTTTTCTAAAATCACCTGTGTATATTTCTGTTTCATTGAAATTTTTCTGAAATTATTAAATTTCTACAGCTGTTCTAACTCCTGCTGCTACACTTTTCTTAAATACTTGAGAAGCGAGACTTCTCGCATTTCTTCAAAAGATTTAGGATTTATATGTTTCTCTGTTAATTTTGAATACATTCCAATCACTTTATTTTTTTCTAACTCATATTTCCCAGATAACTTTAAATGAAACAATATCATCAGGATTCTTTAAATCAGTTTTCATCCAAACATTTTTAAAAGGAAAATCGTACAAAAAGTAAACATCTTCAGTATATATAATAGTAAAAGGTTTTTCCGGTGTGATATTCAAAAGCGAAAACACTTACTGTTATTTAAACCTTGGTCACACAAGACTACGTTTACCTTGAGCCGCATTTTACAGCAAAGTTCAAATTTTGTAATGCTAGGGTCTTTAAGAATTTTTCCTTCAATTTCTTTTTCTGTGACAAAATAAACATAAACACACAAATCTGTTTACATATAGCCACACTTCTTTTAGACCCAACTTCCTGTAAAACCTTCAATCAAATTTGATTTGCTATTATTATTTCATCGAACGAAACAGATATTTTTTCTCTATCTGCCAAATTTTCTATTTTCTGTTTAATAAGGTTGAAGAATCTTTGTTAGAGGCCAACGATGCAAAGAACTTATATGCGGCATATTCAGAACAATCGCGCAAAACCTAATAGACTTTTTCACGCAACCTGTAAAACATATTTTTACAAACATAGAAATTTTTGTCAGGTGTGTTACCAGCTAAATTTAGGTAACTGCTTGTTACGCACTACTCGTCGCGCAACCTTGGTAGCTCAGTGTAGAAGGGTCTTGGGGCCCAGCAGAATTGTGGATTAGATGGGCGCCACGTGGTTTTTCAATGGAAAAGGTACCATGAAACTTACAAAATTTCTAGGTCGAAATGAAAGAGAATATGTATATATAGGTAGTTACGTTATTATTCTATCATTCCACAAGGGGTGTAAGTTATTTACATCTATGCCTACAACTACACATATTCTCTTAAAATGGCATAGGAAACGAAAAGAAATTAATTAATCAAAAAATTATATAATACTTAACTACCTACGTACCTAACAATAACTAAAAAAAAACAGGTACCGCCAATCCTGAGGCTCCTTCTTACCGTCTTGTCGGTTGTACTTTGTGGACTTCTTTGATTTAGTTTTAACTCACACCTTCATCCTTTTAATTTGAACTCACTTTTCTTTTTTCTTCTTTTTTTTTTTATTTAATTTTAACTCTCACGTCTTCTCGCTTGTAGTACCTCTGCTATCGCCGTTTTCCGCCAAAAAGTGCCCGCTTCACCTACCGGACGAGGAGACATAGCCATGCTTTTCGAAAATCGTTCGTCGAAACTGGACGAAAGTTGAATTTGTCAGCGATACGTTATCGACATTACAGCCGGGATATTTGAAATTTGATTACTTATACTTTTCATTTATTTAATTTATTATATTTATCGCATGTTCGAAAATATGTATTATAATAACTCTGTTCACCAATCTGGCTATCCTCTGTCCGGGCTGCTAGCACTTTCGATTGTCTATGGCCTCTAGTTAATTATGAGTTCATTTGAAGTGAGAATGAGACTCAGGCGTGTTTCTACATTTGGAATAAATGGACTGTGAACTGGCCTTTATGCTTTTAGTGGACCCATCTGCATTAACAAAAAGCAATTTACATGTTTAGCTGTGCTCAAAGATAATAATTCTGAAATATAAGAAAAGAGAAAGTCTATACCTATATAACTTTGCTCATAAATAATAATAATTACTACAGAAAATTATCTAATAGTGCAACTTGTGATCCGTAGATTAATTCTACAGCAGTTTAGAATTCATGGTTTCTAAGAAAGATAGAAAAGGAATTAATCTAAAGATCATTGGATCGCACAGCATTTAAGAAACATGGAGCTTATGCTTAACAAAGAAAATAAAAGCTAATGTGCATATATGTATTATGTTAAGCCTTAACTACCTTAATATGTATGGATGCGTATATACGTTCCGAATGCGTGATGGGATGGTTAAGTGCATTATATATGTGTATGTAGATTGGTGTTCTTATAGTGTCATTTAACTGATGACTAATGTGTGTGCATGCGCAGTTCCATGCCTGTATAGTGAATAGGTGACAATAGTGTAGATCAGCGTGATTGGCGTAATGAGTGCATAGTTGGCTGCCCTTATATTATATGTGTTATCCGACTGCGCAATATTTTCTAAAGTGTGTTTTGTGGTGGGAGTGTGTCTGTGTATGTGTATGTGTTGAGGATGGTGTTTTATTAAATCGCTCGTTAATTTGGGAATGGTTTGTCGGCCATTCTTTCGCCCCCTGAAATGGACAAGGATCACAAAGTCAACAGTTCATCGATTTCGTTATTTATAATGGACCATAACCCATGATTAACACATGCGACAGACAAACTAACAAAGGGAGAAAAAAATTAGCCCGTAACAGGTGACTATACGGATTTACCAGTCTTCATTAACAGTTTTCAAAAATGTTTTTGAATTATGGGTTATATAAGATTTTTCAAGTTCATTTAAAGGTTTGATTTTATACTTCATCACCTTCTTTTTTTTTCAGTGAATTCTTATGATTGACATAAACTTTTCTATACTTTCGTTTCAGATTATTCACTGTTATTTTCAGTGCAAATATTTCGTATTTTACGGCCAGGTTTTTCTTCCTTTAAAATGTGGAATTTTTAATATTCTTTATGCAATTGCTGCATAAATTTTCTGGAGAAGTAGATCGCTGCAGCTTGCATGGTACATGTAATTTCAAATCGTCTTCTGCCACATAAAAAACCTATCTACGACTCCGCCGAATCTAATATAAAAACTTGTTCCGATTCTTCTTCTAAAGCACTATTAGACCTTATGTTCAGTCCTCACACATAAATATAAATATCCCACGATAAAGTTCCTGCTGTCAGCCTGAATACACTAAGAAGAAAAATATTCCCTCGACGTACTTCCAGAGTCATATTGAGTGTGCCTTCCTACGACGAATTATGCCCTGAAATATAAAACAAAAGAAACCACAAAACATCAAGTTAAATTAATAAATGACAAAAAACACTTATCTAATCTTCATTTCACACAGTTTAACTCTAGGGAGTTTTTTGAAAATTCGAATTAAATTCACCCGAACATTGCACACATACTGCAGAACATCAGCTAATACTCCTAGAAACGACATTTCACCTAAAAACAATCAAAAGTCATCAATAAAATCAACAAATCAATATCAAAATTCAGCAAAGCACCTCCTAATATTTACATTTTTTTATGACAGCAAATGACATTACATCACCAGCTGTCTGTGGTACATTCAGACATCGCATCAATCGTTGCTATGGCAACACCAAGAGGCGAGAAGACGTAACTGGTTACAGCTGCTATATAAAGCCGATAAATTTCATCTTTTGGCAGAGTTGATCTGTATCAGAGCTAATCTGAGTAAAAGAATCGTGCTTCCTACCTTACCACAGAAGATAATTCTGGTCAGGGATAACCTGAATTTCTTTTCCTATCATACAGAAGATAATTCTGATCAGGGATAGCCTGAGTGTCTGAATTTTCTATAGAATCTTTTTACTTCCGTCTGCCCTCACGCATCACCACAGAAGATAATTGTGATCAGGGATAACCTGAGTGTCTGAATTTTCTACAGAATGTTTTTACTTCCGTGTGCCCTCACGCATCACCACAGAAGATAATTCTGATCAGGGATCACCTGAGTGCCTGAATTTTCTATAGAATCTTTTTACTGCCGTGTGCTTAAACGTAGCACCCTTTTGAATTTATTCTGGAAAATTTTAGTTTATTCATAGAAGACTAACATTCTGCTTCTTCCTTCCTTTTCAGAATAAATAATACAAGGGTGGCGGACTGCGTGGCCAATTCTATTTTTTTTTGAATTTTTTTTATTGTTGGATTTATTTTTTATTGAATTTTGTTATTGGACTTTATATTAGTTTGTAGGTTAGTTTTATATTGAATTTATATTGAATTTTTATTGTTATGAATTTTGTGATATTAGGTTAAGCAAATGAATTTATACTTGAAGTATTAAATTTTATATTTGAATTGTAAAACTGAGTTGTCCTTTTTATAGCGGCATTCCTCCCACGAAAGAGACTAGATCTCACACCTTCAGTTCATTGAAGAAATTGAAGGAATTATTCTTCGGAAATCCAAATATTGTGGTCATCATTTTACAAATCACATCGGTATCTCCACATTTGTCGAAGGCAAAAGTCATTCGAAGTAAAACGAAAAAAATTTTGTCGAAAGATATGCTCTTTTTGACTTGTGACAATGCGGGATTAAACTCTTGAAAAAACTAACGAAAGGACGTTCAAAGTACTACTAAAGTAGTGTAAGTAATATATAATAAGATAAAATAGAATAAATAATACTTAAGGATCGAAAAATATAAGCAAATAATAAATTTTTAATTAATAATGATGGATATAAACAACTACAACTAATATACCTAATAGAATAAGTAATATAAAGTAAATAATTCAATAGAAAATATAATAATATTAATATATATAAATATATATTACAGGGTGTCCCAGACTAATGTGATTATATTTTTCCAAATGATTTTGCCACAAAAGTTAGTATTCCTTTACGCTAAATCAAATTTGTTTTTACATGGGGAATGAAATACACTAAATACTTTAAAATATTTTATTAAATATTATTGTGATATATGTATGTGCGGAAATTTAAAACTATTGTTACAATTCTAGCTTCTGGCCGAGCGGATAGCTGATCTAGTTTTGTAACCTTTTTCAACGTACGACAGGTGATATATGCAAGTTTCCCACTGTAAGTTAATCAATCGGCAATCGAGATCGAATTCAATCTTAGTAAACAATCGAATCCCTAAATTGCGCAATAGTATTAGGCTCCTTACACTATTTTGAACAAAAGTCTCCTTCGCTTTACTAATGCTGGAGTTGTAATTCCTTAAAGGCGCTTTATTCTTGTGAATTATGTGGCATTTAGGAAAGTCGCACTGCACGGCCTGGCTGTTTGCGTGGTTACTTTAGATTTCGAAAAGTGTTACCTGTGTGTCCGGGGTTCTTGCTACCTGGCGTGTTACTTTTGTGCTCTGCTGGTGATATAGCCGGCTGAGTGTTATGTTGTAACTGTTGGTTATGCTATGTGAATTATGTCGGATGCTTGCCTTAAGAGTACTTAGTGCTTTCACTTCTTCGAATGGAGTGTTCCTCGGACAGGGGGTTCTGCGGGGTCTAATGTGCCTTAATTACCAACTCAACGGAATCTCCTCAATATCGAACATATCGGACGCTCATTTATACTGGCTCTTAAAAGTATCTACGTTTGAAGAGTTTTTTTAGTTTTTGTTTAAATATTAGTCCAATATTTGTCGGTTGGCCTTAGTTTTGGACAATTTCGTGGAATCGCTTCATTGGGTATTACGGGTATGTATTGGGCATCGAAAAAAATTCCACACTTTTCTACCGTAGTAGCAAGTGCTAAGTCCGGCCAAAACAAAGTTGATGCATCATGTTTTCTAAAGAATGAAAGAAAGCGCTTCTGAAGATACTGGTTGAAGTTCGTTTTCACGTAAGCCGAATTTCGTTTGAAAATTTTCATACACACTTCGGCTCCTCGATTTTGCTGCTTGGCTCTTTTCTGGTGTTCTGTTCGATGTTTTCTTAATATGGAAACTTGGTAGGCCTTCTCTTCTTTTAATTCGATGGACCATAACATATAACATTCCAGCATTATCAGCCATATCTCTCAACGACATGTTGGCATTTCATTTAAAATTGTCTACCACTGCATTGGCCGATTTTTGGTCTATCTAACTTGATTTCATTACTAACCCAGACTTTCTCTGGATACTACAAGATTCTCGAAATATCCTGAGAGCATTTTGAATGGTTGTTTTCGGAATATTCAACTTTTAAGCTAAGCCTCTTTGAAACATATTGGGATTTTCCATATGGGTGGAAAGAATTAATTTACGGCAATATTCTTGGCTGACTTCCATTTTTACTGCATAAGAATTTTGCATTTAATGGCTTGCAATTATAAGTGCACACCTTTTTATAATGCAATCTTACCAGCGGTCTCTCAATTTGTTTACCTGATGATGAATAATGGAAGCGGGGATATGTGGTGTTTTTGTTCTGAATCAGTCCTTATTTCAAAACAATGTATGGATTAAAATCAACCAAGCTGGATGTAAAGATAAGGAAAAAGATATAAAATCTCTTATGGTTTATCTTTCAGATGCAAATAGAAATTATTATCAAACAATTTTAAAGTCCAAATAAGCAGTGTTATTGAGTTTTTGCATATTTTATTTTGTTTCCATTATTTTTTATTTTCTTTTTCTTTTTATTAACTTTACTGAATGAAGTAATATTTGTTCAAGTAGTCTTTTTTTGGATTCTTCGGTACAAACGAAATGCAAAAAAGGGATTTTTTTTTATTTATTTCATCACACAATTATTTTATTTAGGGTGGCAAAATTTCAATGGAGAATTTTGTTTGCATTCTCATATTTCCATTAATTTCTTTTTCGAGTCACTCATATTTGTTGTTAGACTTGAAACTTTGCCGCCCTAAATTAAATGATTGTGTGATAGAATATATAAAAACATTCCTTTTTCTTGCATTTCGTTTGTACCGGAGAATACCAAAAAGACCTGTTTGAACGAATATAAATTTAACCTGATAAAAAAATCATAAAATTATATTGATTGCGAATGAAGGAATGCATTTTTGATAAAAAAAAACTAGAAAATATTCAAGACTAAATAAAGTTGTTGAAGTAATAAAATATCTCTTTTAATCTATGTTCAATTGAATGAAATTTTAATAGAAATTTTCTTCTATTGAAACAAAAATAATTCAAGAAAACACGGAAAACAACTGAGTTTTTACGCAAATTAAAAAAAAAATGTATAGAACATTTTTTTTATAATAAAGGTCTCAACTTTAACTGAATTTATCTCAAAACTAAATTTTTGCATATGGGGCAAAACATTATTCAGGCAACGATAATTATACATTTTTGTCACAGTTCATAAGACGGTCATGTGGCACCAGCTCTGTAAGCAAATGTTTACAGGTTCTCTACACTTTTGTTATAGATAAACAAATTTCTGGTGACTGTTGTAAAAATAAAGTTCATGTAGTTATTGTGGAGTAGCTTGTATAAGTTTGACTCGCTTTGTAAGTATAGTGGAGTAGCTTGAATAAGCCCAGCTCCCTTTGTAAGTATAGTGGAGTAGCTTGTATAAGCTTAGCTACCTTTGTAAATAAAACCACTTGGCTTCTGTTGGCTCTTTACCACTAAAGACATGACTTTCGACTCACTTTATTCTAAAAATACGAGAATATTTATATAAAATTGTTCACTTACTTTTCTTAAAGTAACATTGGTTATGTTTCTTAATTCTATTTCCTTATGGTACTCGCTGCTTCATGTATATACATATGTATATCAGTTGCCGCATATAATCATTTTTTTTTTCGCAAAGCTCTTTTCGCTTTGCCATTGCTACATATGTACACACATAAATATCAATTATCATAAAGCGCTTGCCGCCTGTTATTATAACATCATCATCATCGTGAACCATCTATGTTCTACCGCTAGCGCACGGTTATCGTTTTGCAAAGTGTGAACTCTTGCGCGCAGGGATATTATGTTACTTGATTTACCTTCAATTGTTTCTTCAAATGATTAAGCAATTGACGTAGGTCTGTTATAAATGGCTTTTTGTATGTAGGTATGGTAGGTATGTATCTACATGTTTATATTTCTTTATTGCTAGGAGTTGTAATTCCGCATTAAGCAAGAATGATATATATAAGTATGCACATTATGATAGTACATCTGTGCAATGTTTATGGAGGATATGTATGTAACCTGTTTATGGAGGATGATATGTATGTAACATATTTTGTGAAAGACCATCGAAGTTTCTTAATCACCATGTAACTCCGAAGCGGTTCAGATGCCGCCCCCCTTTGCCGTACAATTTTTTGCTTAACTAGATGACTATTATAACCTCCTGTCATATGGACCACCATAGCCGAAACATCCTGTATAAATGGTACTATACAGGGTGTTTCCCCTTAGGAGGTCCATAAAGCGGGAGGTGATAGTACTCACCTAGACGAACCAAAAATTGTATGGCAGGGGGGGGGCAATATCAACCGTTTAGGTTAGTTACAGGCTGATTCATAAAAAAAGTTAGGTTTTCACAAAACACCCCCGTATCTTAAAAACTACAGGGCGTATGGTCACAGTTAAGGGCTCACTGTATGAAGAACTTCATGGCCTTTCCAACGACAGCTCAACCAGCCCCGTACCCCTCTGCCCTCAGAAGTTATGAGGTCTAAACTAAAAATTTCGGATTTTCTTTCCTTTTTTTCTTACTTTGACCTCTATTATTTTTGCAAAAAGGTCGCTAACATAACTTTTTTTTATAAAAACTGTAAACTGTGGAGCCTCCTCTTTAATTTGACCTATTATACCCTATGTGCTATCTGTATCCGTTAAAGAGTTATTAGCTCTTAACCTATTCATGTCATACCGAAATTAGCCGATATTTGTGTAAAATTACGTGTTTTCAGTCAGTAAGGGAACAAATGTGGGTTTGAGAATAGCTTTCAATATAGGTTTTGTAATTTAATATGCAATGGAATTTGTGGCAAAGTATTTTTCCAAAAAGGTTTTAAATTAATGGATTATAATGCTAAGTAAAAAATACATAAACTATAAAAAAATTGTTTTTGTAAAATTTGAACGTGTTAATAAAAGAGACGATTTAATACGATGAAAATATTTGTAATGATTAT
Source organism: Dioctria rufipes (assembly GCA_963924295.1). Lineage (NCBI taxonomy): Eukaryota > Metazoa > Arthropoda > Insecta > Diptera > Asilidae > Dioctria > Dioctria rufipes. The sequence continues at coordinate 280,507,987 of OZ002740.1, read as the reverse complement.
GGAAGCATGAAGCGAATACAAACACCGAAAAACTTAAAATTTTTAATAAACACCAGATGTTGTATTCAAAAAAGCTCACGAGTACTCCACCTGTGATAGGGCGAAACCACACACTACAGCATGCTAACACCCCCGAGTGTCTCTCAACAACGAAAAGTGATAGCATGCTGCAGCATGTGGTTTGGCCAATTGTCAAGCCTAAAAGTGAGCCAGAAAACCAAGCAAACTTTAAAGTAAAATATTGATCCAAGCGATCTTAAGCTTACGGGAGCAATTGTAATTAAATCGTCGAATGAAGAACAACAACATATTGAGAAAGCTGTGAAAGATAAGTTATAGCTGATAGATATGACATGTAGGTACCAAAAAAATAGAAGCCGAGAATTATTATAAGTGCGGTATAAATGAAGTATTAGATAGCACTGAAATAATTGTGGCTACTTTGAATTTGAATAATCATATAAAATAGGGAAATAAATTGCTTGAGAATATGGAAAGGCAAAAATAATAACTGCTACAATGAAAGTTATTGGAATGCAATAGAAATAGGAAAAATCAATATTTTTCGGGTATTTGATGGTACGTACATTAAAAGATGTTTTAAATGGTTTGGTATCTCCCTTGAATTTAGTAGCTTTAACAAAAAAACACATATGGCTTCCGTCCCATATCAAAATAGCTTAAAGTTGGATAAGGTTTTTTTTCCTTTACATCTTTTTTTTCAATTTATGGTGGATGCTCCTGAGAAATCGCTTTTTCTATAAGACCCCTCTGTGTAAAAGCAATTTCTCCAGAAAGCGTTATAAACACGATATATTTCCCTAATAACTGGAATATAATGCAACATACCCACGACGCAGTAAACGTAAAGAATTGTGATGCAGAAGTTGAATGCATTTGAAAGATATTATGTATGTCGTCCACAGTGAACGCAATCTCTGCAGCCGCCGCAAGAAAGTTGGTCATCTTTTAACTTTTACCGCAAGAACCGTAGAGAAGATTTCAGACAGCTGAAGAAAACATGCAGCGGTAATACTTAAGAAAAACCAATTATCTGCTTTTTAAACGAATTCGATTGGAATATTTTTTGTGTAAAAATATGGAAAAAGGAATTTAAGATCTGCAAACTGCTTTTACCTTATATTTATAAACTTACAAATAACTTCCGTTTTTACTTTATTAAACAACAACTTTGAGCAATTAAAGTTGTCTCTCCATTAACTATTTTGCAAAACTTTGAAATATTTACACAGGAAAAATACAGTTATAAAACCAAAACTTTCTTTTCCATTGGAAGGTTTTGTGAATGCCTTGTATGTAACGATTTCTTTCAGTGAAAAGTCGCAATCAAGTGATAATTTTTATAGGCATGAAAAGCGAAGTAAGTAAAGTTTAGGTTTTTGAATTGGGATATCTTTTTCAGTTGTCTGAAAGAATCACAGACTTATTACAATCGACTGAGCGATTTGCTATTTCATGTGGCACACATTTGTGTTTCTGTATATCACCGTTTGAGCACCCTTTAAAACATTTACTAAAAAACGCAACATGTAAAACAGAACCAATCAGATGAAATTTTACGCTCGAAAATCGAATTAAATTAACAAAATAAATTTTCTTGTATCCAAGTGCTATTTCAATCGCTCATTCCGACTTTAATTTTCAAAACGTTGTTTTTACCTGAATCCTGCGTATGGGCAAGAGAGCCGGAGATTTATCTTATTCTTTCTGCGGTGATTGCATCTGCAGCCAAAAACATCAAATGGCATAAGAAAACTTTCAGTAAGCGATATTTTGTGTTGATAAAATCAATGCCGTAGGTGAAGTTTATTGTCTTCAAAATTTTATTTTACCACTTTTTGGTTGTGTCCTTGTCCTTGTAAAGCGAGTTCACTGTTTGAATAACGAAAAATAATGTAAAAATGGAGTTGTTAATTCTGCTTTATTCTATAATCCCACTGTACTTACTAATTTGATTTTCCGTATGAATCGAACAAGTATTTGCACTTATTTTACTGAGTTATAATACCTTCAAGCTTTTTACTTATTACAAGCTTTTCGTACATTCTAAAGCATTTTGAGGAATAAGACTTTATACTAACATAACGGTTTTTTTTCCTTTTATTAAACACATAAAGTACATATGATAGAGAAATGGAATAACAAAATAATGCACTTAAAATAACTATTTAACCATTTTACTATTTATATTTTTATCAAAAAACTCTAGAAATTTATTTCAGACCTCGCTACATAAAGATTTTCAAACTGTGGTCTACTTTGAACCCCTAAATGATAATCATAAACTTCGAAGTCATTTATATCGAAATGGTGATTTCTTTTGTAATGTGTATTTTACCTTAGCGCGGGAGAATAAATAATTATTATTCATAACAATTTCCATAATTATAATAGTGGTAATCAAAGCACATAATACATACATATGGCATGCTAAATAAAGAGAGTGAAATCAAAGGATTCAAATTAATAATATGTGATCGTAAAAGTAAACATACCGGTGGAATAACGTATTATATCAGAAATGACATTAATATAAAAAATATTGTAATGAAAGTACATTGAAAAAAAAAAAGTTTCTTTTGTCGCAATTTGTCGCAAAGCAATTCATTTATTTGAAGATACTAAGTATATTTGCCGTAAATATGCCGAATTTGCTATCAATATTCTTAATTCTACCAAAATAAACCAATTTTTTTCATATAAATACAGCGTTTATTTGAAATAGCCTAATTTGGTAGAAATAAGCGAAATTTCACAAAAATTAAAAAAATTTGTTTATTGATCGTCATCTCAATTTATTTTACCAAAATAAAATCTTCATTGCTACCAAATAAATATTTCTTTAAACGAAAAAAGTCAGTTTATTCAGTGAAAATAAACACATTAGTTTTGATCTAATAAGTCCATTTATTTGTTACAAGTGATTACATTTATTTGTCTCAAACAAATTTAATTTAATCGTTGCAAATAGATATTTATTTCAGAGAAATAAATGTTATTCAGGGAAAACAAAGGTTATTTTCATGGTGCCTATGTGCCTGTTAACATTTGTTTATTTCAAATAACGTTTATTTCAGAGAAACAAACTTTATTCGGTATGAATAACGTTTATTTCTCGTACACTGATAACAATTTATTTAATTTATTTATTACAGATAGTGTACAAGTTTTTTAGTCACAGTCGGTTGAAGTCTTCATCGTGCGAGTTGTTGTTGAGGCCTATCATAAACTTGGCAAAAGCAATGTACACATTGTAACGTCCCGCAGGAATATAGCGTATACTTTGGCTTTTAAATATCAGTTAAAACTCTATTACACTCTTCTATCCTCCTCACATCTACGAAATATAAAAGAATATAGCAAACCAAAGCTTTTATCATCTCAGGAATTAGACCTTGTATCTGTGTTGTTCCCCTTCTTGAATTCCATAAATTTTGAGTCATTTTCTTGGATTAAGACTAACAATACTTTATAAAATCGGTTACATTTTTGAACTCAGTTGTGTTTGGGTGTATAAAATATAATTTTTGTGATAAAAATGAAGAAGTTTATTTTGTATACAAAAAACTTCATACAATTGGCGTTGACAATCATATTAAAAGTTATGTAGTTAATTTTAATAGTAGCTGTTAAGGAACTTAAATCTTTCAATGAATTTCCGAATAAAGGGCATTTTCTTGGTGATGGACGATGTGCCATATCTATATTCAATAACTGAATTCATCAATGTGATATATAGTATTTATTATAATTTTCGTAATCTTTTCTGAAAGCGAATTTATTTTTGCTAAAAATTGCAAATAAATATATTTTTATATTACCGAAAAATGGTCTTTTGACTTTCAATTAAATTCTATAATAATAAGAAAAAGTTGTTTCAGGGAGTGAGCTAAAAACTTCTGGTAAATATAAATTACACGAGATTTCAAGTATATACATATCCATATGTACAAGTATATATGTAACAAGCGATGAATATTATTTACTTATTTATTCATTTGAACGAAGCAGATAATCGTCGGAATACCAAATACACAACTTATTTGCGGGAAGTAAAGGCCTGCTTCTCAGAGTAAATCAAGATTTATTCTTACCAAATAATATTTATTTAGTATAAATTCTATTTTGATTTGCGTTAGATATTTGGTTGTTATCATGATGTTTGAAATATAATTAATTTCATTGGAACATATATTTATTTGCAACAAATATACTTTATTGTGATTTATTGTTACTAAATAATATTTAATTTTTCCAAATAAATAAAATATTTTAATCAAAGAACATTAATTTGACTGAAACAAATAATCATTTGATACAAATGTATCAATAATTTTACATTCCACAGTCGATTTGTGCGAAATAAAATTTATGTCTATCAAACAAGTCAATTATTTCCAACAAACTAATTACAAATATCCTAAATAAACATCATAAATCATTAGAAACAAACGCCTATTTGGTGGAAATAAATCATTCAAATAAATCCTTTCTTTGAAAGAAATACTATATTTATTTCGCCGTATTTAAATATATATTTAATTCCATACAAATAAATTTTATTTAAACAAAACAAACTGTTTTTTCAGTGTACCTACATAATGAGAAAATATGATAGATTGCGATAAAGATTGATTTCTTAGCAGTTTTTGTTGTAATAGGGACAGTGTATAGATTCCCTGCAAGTTCAAAGAAGTTATTTTGCAAATTTAGGAATGAATGACTTGAAGAATAATCGAATATTAGCTGTAAAATAATAGTAGTAGGAGATTTTAACATTAACTGGAAAGGAACGACTCGAATAGAAGTGGCCAGATTGAATGGAAAGTCAACGTAAAAACTTCTCGAACTCATATGCACTCAAGAATTTTTGTATTTATGTTCCTATGGTACTCTGAACAAAACGTAGCGTTTTCTAAGGCTCTATACGGGTGGGGGTGTTGGTCAGGCACTAAGACCTAATTTTGTAGCTTCTTTCGTATTATTTAAGGATAAGAAGATAGTGACTGTTTTCTAAATATTTCTCTTTAATTGGAAAAAGAGAATCCTTTTTTTTATTTTATTGTAAATTCTGGAGGAATCCATACACCCCAGGATTGAATATGCACAGTAATTGGTAAGAATGAATCAGATGGTTTAATTGGATGAAAGCAATGGCGGATACAGCGAGGGGCAACGACCCCTCTAGAACTCTAAATAATCAAAATTTAAACTAATAAAATTTATAGCCTAATCAAATGAAATACGAGATATAAAAATTTCTTTTAAAAAATACAGCTTCTAAATCCGCACTAAAAAATAAATAATAATTTCTTCCTTCACTTAATGAGTACCTAGATCACAAAAGTTGTGTAGAGTTTCCCTTGGTTTTGAATTTAATGAAATTTTGAAATTATATTACATTTATCTATAAATCTTAATATTTTAAAGATACATAATCAAAGCAAGATCCGAACTGTTGAAATTTTAATACTACAGTGAATAATAATTTCCGAGATTGAAATTTGGAGCTTCTATTTTTTATTAAAATAATTAACTAAATTACTTTGCTTTGATTTTGCTTTCTTTGTGTACCTTGAAAATTTTAAATTTTATACACAAATGTAATATAACTTCAAAATTTAATTTAATGTAAAATGAATGGAAGCTCTAAATAACTCCAGATAAACAGAAAATAATTTCTTCCTTCACTTAGGGCCGGTTTCACAGTTCAAGTTTATGGTTAAGATGTGGTTTAAACTCAGTTTATCTCTTCAACACAACTTCACAGTGGTAAGTTAAACCTCGTTTAAACTTAATTTAAACCACCTAGATTGAGCGCTTAAACTCAGTTTATCTTTAAATGTAATGAGGTGGCATTTCGATTTAACATTTGCTGCAGTAGCTTAGTTTTTAGAAAACAATTTGTGTAATAATACAATGAATTCAGATCAGGAATATTAGCGATGAATATATCGAAAATATTTTTGTGTTTTTTAACAAATTTCATTAATATTGTTGTTTCTTTTGATGAGAACTTCGTAGTGCGTTTTAACGAGTCTTTACTAATTTTTGTAGGCTTAAATAAATTTTGTTTCAATACGAACACAGTTTGTTTTTTGTTTTTTTCATTACGATTTTCCGAAAAAATCTTGCAGATAATTTAAAACAGAAGCAATACTTTAACATTTAATGAACCACAATAGTTTGTCAGTTCACAATTCCATAGGGCTGCCATATTAAAAACGATCAAACACTATGAAACTTATTTTGGTTTAAACTTCGTTTAAACTATGAACGGAGTTTAACTAATCCTGAGTTTAAGCTCGAACTGGAAACCGGCCTTAATGAATACTATAGATTACAAATAAGTACTCATTAAGTGAAGGCAGAAATTATTTTCTATTTTTCAGTGCTGATTTTGAAGTAAAGCTTTTTTAAAAATTTAATTTTTATATTTATTAGTTTTTTTTTTTTTTAGTTTTAAATTATTCTCAAAAATTTTAACAATATATCATTAAGGAATTTTCAGTACAAGAAAAATTTTTACATTTTTTGGTAATCGAAAATTTACAAAATTCGGGTATATTGATGATAAGTAGTATGTTAGGAAAATCATCACAGCTGGGGTAATTAATATCAGATTCAGTTTTCTTGTAAATATTTAATTTAAAGCAAATAGGTTTATACATATAATTAACCTTATCTAATTAGCATTCTTCTAAAATTTCTTTAACAAAGTATCTGTTTGAACAGAAATTATTGGAAAAAAATTTTTAATTTTTTAAACATTTCTCCATTTCTTCCAACAAATTGTAGCCCAGCCCCGGAAGTTATGGTTTTTGAACTAAATACTAGCAACAAGAAGTATCTAATGCATATTTTATGTGGAATATGGTACCACATAAAATATGCATTACTATGCTTACGGGTTCAAATTTTTATATTATATTAATAAAAGAACTCGGGCGATATCTGGATGCTAGTGAAATTTGCATGCTGAAACGAAAAGAGAAAGCTATACAAGGCGGTCCACAACTGAAGGCCAAATCGCAATTTGCGCACTTGCTCGGTTTTATATAATGGCGAACATATGGCCCAAGGAACATCGTTAAAACTTCAAGTACTGGAAATTTGGAATTTTTTCTTTACGACTCCTATATAAATATCGATGAACATTTAAACTCTGACATAGATCTTGTAGTCCTTAAAGAAATAACTGAAGTATTATATCTACATTTGTTGTTTTATATGAGTCTAAGGAATATAAGTCCTATATGAAGAATCTACCACTTGAAAATTAGTGCTGTAAATGTGAGTGTATATGGCTACAATTCCCAGAGAATCATAATCCTATATAACATTCCTCAATCAGTATTGGCGAATTTATATATGGGAGTACAGCTCTTGGAAAATATGTTCATATATCAAGTCTTATATCAAAAATCAATCTCCAATCAACCCTAGACTACAGGGAATAAGTAATTTAAGTAAGAATTCGTTTTCGATATCAACGCTTATATGAGCAATCAGTACTTAGTGAACTTTTATATACATAGGATCAAGGGATCACATATGTTAGAAGTATGATGTCGCAGCATGTGCTTTCCTTGAATATGATAGACGATTTTATAGTTGCACGGCCTCTACATTTGATGGAATTAGGCATAACTAAAAGACTTCTAGTTGGGTATAGGGACGGAAATTTTTGTAATTCATACAAAGTCGTCATCTCCAAATATATTATGCTTAAAAGCTTTAAAAGCACACCACGCTGCCGATCGGAATTCTCATATAGGAATTCTCGCCACGAAATAAGAATTTAAGTGCTATATGAATGTTTTTGTTTCGATCTTTTCTCTACTATGCTTATATAACACTACAAATGCTATATAGAAATATATATTCTTAGCACAACAATTTACATCTTTATATAGGAATTTGTTATCTATATAAGCGTGTATTCCTGCTAATGTAGGTGTTGAGGTCATGGTATGAAATTTTGTGTTTTATATCAGGATTTATAATCTTTTAAGTAGAACTGAAACCCTATATCTTCTCTTTTTTATGTACCCGTTTCCAGTAGTATTAAATTTGCAGACTCAAACAGGTTCTGTTGTCTTTTAATGATTTTACGTTAGGACCACTTTTCCTATACAGGATAATTTAGGAACAAGTAAGTAATCAAATAGAGATATATTTAATTCCTATATAAGTGAAGTAGACCAATTTTGGAAAGCCTACAGCAACATCATAACATTAAATTTCTACAATAAGGAATATATAAAGTCGTATATAAGCACTGAGCTTCTATAAGAGATTAATATGAATACATTATAGGAATTACTATTCCTATATCAACACTAAATTTTATTCCAATAGCATGATATGAGTTTCTTCACTTTATTGCTATAAGAGTCTAGTGCAATTCCCTGGGAATTCGATGAGACAATAATCTGACCTTCTTATCACACCTTAAGTTCGCAAGATTTATTCCCTAGCAGAGCTCCGTGATTTATATAGGACAAAAATTGTTCGTTGGGGGTACAACGCTCTTTCTAAAGATCATTATGCTGCACGGTTTAGAAAATTTCAAATTTTGGTGCTTGCTGCGATAGTTCTGCCAACATACTGGAGTAAAAAATGAATATATGCACAACATATTAAACAAAATAACTCCCATCCTCCAGATGCATTTTTTTAAAAAAGAAAATAGAATTAATTAAAATTATAGAAAAAGAAAAACTCTGTATTAAGGTGCTGTGTTTACGTAAACTATCTTCAACTATAAAACAATTTAGCATTCCAAAGTTTCCTATACTGCATTTGATGCTTCATTTCATTTTGAAGTTTAGCTGCGCATCATGAAGCTTTCTGCACCGATAGTGCTTTGGCCTTCATGGTTCAAACTTCAGGAGCTGATAGAAGATGTTGAGTTATGAAAGAGCAAAATGCGTCTTTTAGGAGGTAGAGGATGTTTAAGATTTTGGTATATGTATTTCCCCTTATCATCCTGTAAGACTGTTAATGTACACCCCAAAAAGAATGATGCGAAATGATGATTAAATGTCCAAGCTTTCCAAGAAATACTTCACTCCTGTTTTTTTCAAACCCTGTTTTCCGCCAAACTGTTTTGATATTTAGCAACACTTATGATCGTCGAATTCTGTTTTGTGCTTAATGTTCGAAGTAGCAAATACAGCATCACATAATTGTGAAATGTAGCTATTTATCTTCCGGCTCATTATTTACTGTAAATACAATATACTGAAACAGATAAAATAATCTTGAAGTAAATACGTATTTTAAAAAGGAAAAGAAGTAAAAGGTTCATAATAATGAAAACATTCCAAATTATTCATAATTTACAAATTAAGGAAAATTTTCCTGATGATAAAAATCGTTTTTCTAATTGGCAATGTAACCCAAACGTATTTGTAGACAAAATTTTAGGAACTTGTTTAACTTTTCAACCACAAGCTTATATATTGCAATTGAAACATTACATATAATGTTTACTAACCTAAGTGCTTCAAATCCGCTGCTGGGTAGCTTGCGTCAGAAATATGTCTGAAGAAGTATGCAGTTTTATAATATTTTATTCCTCCCATCCACCGAAAACTAAGCATTTTCGAGTGCTAGCAACAAAACACTGAAAATTTTATCTCACTGAAAAGGACATTAAATGTATATTTCTAAACTTTCTTGGAAAATTACTTTTGATACTTATATCTCTCGAACAGTCAGTGAATGTCTTCTTTTAACATTTGAATTGAATAAGGTAAAATATTTTTTTTCAAATTTAGTGACATGGTTATAAATTACATTAAGAACCGCAGCTCTGATTATTTTTCTGTGTATTCCATAGTCTTCTCAACTACCCAATATTTTAACTGTTTCCCTCATTATAAATGTTTTAAATATAATATACTCTATTAGTGAGGGAAAATTCTATTAACATTTGCATAAATAGCGAAAATTTAGATTCGGCGATCAAAATGTATGGTCTGGAGCATAAGCTATTTGTGCAGGCTGAAGCTAATTTGTTTGGACTTATCATACAGGGTTTTCCAATAAGAGGTGTTATTTTAATATTCAAAGAAAAATGCCATTTTTTGAGATAAATGATCGGATCTTTATTTCATTATGAAGAGGAAGGTATGCCGTTAATAATGGAAAATAATATCAGCCAAATGACCACCACGACCACGCCTACAGGACCATATCCTTTTCATGAAATTTTCCATAACCAAATCTCACAGTGGCTGCCCTATACAGAAATTGGTAGAAAAATTCGAACCCAGGTTTGTCCATTTCTCGTCGTTCTTTCGAATTAGGCACTCCACAAACGTCATTACACCGTATTTTGCATAAAGATTTGGGTCTTAAGGCTTATAAAGTTCAGTTAACACAAGAACTCAAGCCGGCCGATCATCAACAACGTCGAGTCTTTGCTGATTGGGTCCTTGAAATACATGAAAATGATCCGGAATTCCATCGAAAACTCATCTTGAGTGATGAGGCCCATTTCCACCTCGATGGCTTCGTCAACAAGCAAAAATGTCGCATCTGGGGCTCGGAAAACCCAAGAGTTATTGTTGAAAAGCCTCTCTATCCTCAACGTGTGACTGTTTGGTGTGGTTTATGGTTCGAAAATGAGGCTGGAGCAACAGTTACGATGAATAGATTACGCTATCGACAGATGATTAATGATTTTTTATGGCCGGAATAGGATGGTATTGATCTGGACAACGTTTACTTACAACAAGACAGCGCTACGTGCCATACAAGCAAAGAAACCATTGATCTTTTACGGGAAAAGTTTCCGGACCGTGTTATCTCTCGAAGAGGTGATCACAATTGGCCCCTGAGATCTTGTGACTTAACACTTTGCGACTTCTTCCTTTGGGGCCACGTGAAAGAGAAGGTCTACACCAACAGCCCAGCGTCGATTCAAGACCTCAAAGATGGAATTCGTGAGGCTATCGAGGACATGGGGCAGCCAAATTGCGATTTGGTTATGGAAAATTTCATGAAAAGGATATGGTCCTGTAGGCGTGGTCGGTGGTGGTCATTTGGCTGATATTATTTTCCATTATTAACGGCATACCTTCCTCTTTATAATGAAATAAAGATCCGATCATTTATCTCAAAAAATGGCATTTTTCTTTAATATCAAAATAACACCTCTTATTGGAAAACCCTTTATAATAAAGCAAAGTTCTTGATCTACATTAAGCAATCAGCAATAACTACATTAAATATACTTAGTAGTGGTAATAAAGCAATACACAAAAATATTACATGAAGTCAACAAATTTATGAATTCGTTTACTGTAATAACGCCTGCTTACAGAAAAGGCAATAAATGGTTTTATAAAAAAATTAAAAAATATAAAAGTAACAAAAATAAAAAAATACCAGAAGGGTATATATACTTACAATATAGAAGACTGGGACAGACATAAAACATTTCGTAATGTATTATATAAGATAGAAGTTAAGAAAGTAAGACAGAATTCATCAAACAAAAGCTTGATATATATCTGAAAATCAGAACGATATGTAGAAAATATTAAAACAGCTGGTTATTGGAGAAGATGACAAAAATTCCTACTGCGATAACAATAAATGGTACTTCAATTACAAGAAAAAAAAAAAACTCTAAGAAATTTTATAATTACTGCATTAATAGCATTAAAGATGTACACAGCACAATAAATGTAGAAAAATTTAAACAAATTGAGGATGTAACTCCAACTGTATCTAAATTTTAGGATATAGATGCAAAACAATTAAAATGTATAAGCAAAAATATTATTAGCAAATCATTGAAAACCGGCATATACCCACCATCATTCATGGAATCTCTTATAATACCTGTAAATAAAGTCAAAAATATAAGGAACAGATTGAGGAACTTGAGACTTATAAACACAATCTCAGTCTAGGCAATAATTCTGGAAAAAGTAGCCTATCAGCAATTAGAAAAATATCTACGAAAAATGAGTTGATTGCAGAATATCAGTCAGGTTCGGAAGTATCACTCATGTGGAACTGTACTGAAGTAGATTATTATAGACTGGAAAGGGAGAGCACATATTAATCTAATTTTTCGATTTAAAGAGGGCATTGAAAGCAGAAAGCGTATGGAATTAAAGGAATCGAATTGAGATGTTTTGAAAATTATTTGTCTAACAGAACTCAAAGAATAAAAATAAATGGGGTAATATCCGACGTAATGTATAATGAAGATGGCGTACCACAAGGATGAGTAATGTGGTTCATCTGTTGTTCCTGCTTTATGTAAATAACATGGGAGTGCAATTTTTCTGACGACATTGTTATCTATGTAAGAGATAAAGACAGTGTAAATATCACAATGGAAAAATTTCAACAGGATATTGATAATGCTTATAAATGTTTAAATGGAAATAAATTAAAATTGAATACCGTAAAAACCAAATTTATATGAATAAATGTTTTCTGTGATGGTAGTAAAAGAATAGAAAATATTAGCATAGAATTAGTTAGTGATATACAATAAATTAAAGTTTGACAAACATCCTGACTTATTTGCGCACAATTAGAAAACAAATTAAGCATGAAAATGGCAATTAATGTGTGCAATATGATTGTTAACCACATTTTGAATCAATAATTGATGAACTTCAAAAATTACAAAATAATTCAATGAGAGCAATAGTGAAATGCAATGTATACAGGGTATTTCATAATTGGTGCACATAACTCTAGGGATCTTCCTATCACCTTCCATCGGAATTTGTAGGACGTCAAAGTTAAAAAATTGGAAAAAAAATCCTATTTTTTTCAAATTTTAACGATTTTCCCGCCAAAATTCATGATAACTGTATAGTTTTTGAGAAGATTTAGAAACCCCGGAATTTTACCTTTAATTTGACGATGCACATGTACCTACGTACATATATGCAACCATTTTTGAGATATTATCGATTCATTATTTCATTGATTTTCCTCCTCACGATGGAAACCGCGCCTAATTTTATGCAATTCCACGAAAAATTTGCAAAATTAATGGAACTATGCATCTAAAAAGAGGTTTATCTCAAAAACCGTTGCATTTAGGCAGATACATGTCAAATTAAAGGCAACATTCCCGGGTTCCTAAAACTTGTAAAAATATTATATAGTTAGCATGCATTTTGGCGGAAAAATCGTTTCGACGGAAAGTGACAGGAAAGATGATATGGCATTCATTGAAAATCTGATAGTTTACTATCACCTGAGAAGAATCTCACATTGATAGGGTGTATATCGAGAAAGTTACAGGGTGTAACGTGGAAGAAGTACCAAAAATCTTAAGTTCCCCACCGCCAAAACGATGCGTCGTATCCTCCTTATATAATTTTTTGCTTGATATACGTATTTAAGAGGCAACTTATAGAATATATTAGCAAGAATTATGAGAATATAGAGAATTGTGGAATACTGAATTGTAATAGGGGTTGATTGCAAAGCTACATGGCTAATAAACGATTAATATTATTTTACGTAAGTAAAATCTGTTGTCGTTATATAGATTAAGATAGAAAATTAAAAAGCTGTTTTTATGTATGAGTAGTAGAAGTTTTCTCTTACTGTTATTTTTATACGGAAATAGGGTAGGGCAGGGCATAGAATAAAACTATCAACAAAATTGTAAAATTTTCTATTTTTGGTGAAACAATGAAATTTATATTGTGATTATTATTTACTAGATATACGAAAAATCCATGTTGGTTTGCATTGATTGAATTACTTTCCTCCGTAGGCTGCAATTTGAAATGTAAAAGTTATAAAATTATTAATTCTCCGTAGCTCATGTGTTGTTCTATACTTACCACCTGCCCAACAACTCAAACCATAAGGATTCGCGCAAGGTTCTATAACATTAAAAAAAAAATTAAATATAACAACTAAACTAGTAATGTTTTTTATATAAATAATTGTTTACACATATATGCCAGAGGCATATTTTTACGTGCAATAAAAAGATAGAACTGACATCTATTGGTAATGGAAACTTCGGAAACTAAGCAATTTGAGGTATAGAATCAATGTATTGGGGTGGAATCCGCGGAAAAGATCTTTAGTATCAATACTATACTTGCCAACGCCAAGGGCGAGTCTTTGCAGCGAATAAGAATGAAAGTTGATAAATAGGCGAAGTATTCTAATTGGATTGGAATAATTTCAAGTAGTTGTGTTCTTATAAGATTCTCCTTCACTTCTTTTTTTCCTTTGAACATTTCTTTTCCATGAGGATGGCTCCACCAAGACCGTTTGTGATTCGAATTTATTTCCTCTAAAAGAACTCACAGGAACTGCCGTCAGAAGTGGGATGCAACTAACGGTAAATCATTCCGAATAAAATGCGAGAAAGTTTTATTGACTACATATGCGAAAGGATCTGTCGCTTATGTACAGTCTGTCCTTCTTGCTTGCAAATGGCCACCATACCGAAGCAAAGTAGAAATGCATAAGTACAACCCCATTTAAAAAAATAACTGTAGACATCGCTGGAGCTTTTCCAGAAACGCATAGCGGTAACCGCTATATATTAGTTCCTATTGATTATTTTAGTAAATGGCCCGAAACTTATGCAATCCCTAATCAAAACTACAGTTGCGGAATAAATAATAACGAATTGGATCAGTAGGTTTGGTGCGCTTCATGAAATTCATACGGACCAATCACGGAACTTCGAATACGGATGGGGACAGGATATGGCTCACGAGGTAATTCAACAGGATTTAATGAAGGTGATCATGTTTGGCTGTACAACCCAATACTACGAGCATCAACGCCATGGACCACGCGTTGTTCGTTACGAACAATCTTAAGAAGGGAGCAGTGATATGCAATAGAAAGGGACAAGTGACATCTATTGGAAAAGGAAACTTTTCGTAAAACGAGAAATAAGGTGCGGGCACTAAACAACTTTAGTTGTGGTGAATCGATGTTTCTGGGATGCAGTCCGCGGAAATATTCTGGAGCATTTCTGGAATATAAATACAGCGCTTGTCAGCGCCAATCTTGTTTTACATAGTAAAACGAATACAAGTGAAAGTGTATAAGTAGTCGAAAGTCTTCTAATCGGATTGCAGTAATTCGAAAGGGTTATTAAGTAGCAAATGATAATTAAATTAAAACTTATCCGTAATTATTTATGAATTTATAGAAATAAATAGTTGACAGCGAAATAAAGAAAAACTTGCGAATTATATCTCAGTTATTGTGTTTTGAATAATGAACCAAAGCCACGCAAGCGATGGAATATTACTAAACTTGTATGTATTTACGAATACGGATCGAATTGTAAATTTAGGCTAAGTACTACTACTTAAACGAACTACGAGTAATCGCTATAACTATAACGCTATTAATGCCAAAATCATGTACAAAGAATATGTATATATTAAAGCTAACAATATTTTAAATTGTAATTTACCATTAGTATCTCAGATCGGAAGTTTTATTATACTGTACCTAATTCTGATTTAAAATAATATTGTAAAGGGTTTTCCAATAAGAGGTGTTATTTTTATATTCAAAGCAAAATGCCATTTTTTGAGATAAATGATCAGATCTTAATTTCATTATAAAGAGGAAGGTATGCCGTTAATAATGGAAAATAACATCAGCCAAATGACCACCAGGACCACGCCTACAGGACCATATCCTTTTTATGAAATTTTCCATAACCAAATCGCAAAGTGGCTGCCCTATGTCCTCGATAGCCTCACGAATTCCAACTTTGAGGTCTTGAATCGACGCTGGGCTGTTGGCGTAGACCTTCTCTTTCACGTGGCCCCAAAGGAAGAAGTCGCAAGGTGTTAAGTCACAAGATCTCGGTGGCCAATTGTGATCACCTCTTCGAGAGATAACACGGTCCGGAAACTTTTCCCGTAAAAGATCAATGGTTTCGTTGCTTGTATGGCACGTATCGCCGTCTTGTTGAAAGTAAACGTTGTCCAGATCAATACCATCCAATTCCGGCCATAAAAAATCATTAATCATCTGTCGATAGTGCAATCCATTCACCGTAACTGTTGCTCCAGCCTTATTTTCGAAAAAGTAAGGTCCAATGACCCCGCGGGACCATAAACCGCACCAAACAGTCACACGTTGAGGATAGAGAGGCTTTTCAACAATAACTCTTGGGTTTTCCGAGCCCCAGATGCGACAATTTTGCTTGTTGACGAAGCCATCGGGTGGAAATGGGTCTCATCACTCAAGATGAGTTTTTGATGGAATTCCGGATCATTTTCATGCATTTCAAGGACCCAATCAGCAAAGACTCGACGTTGTTGATGATCGGCCGGCTTGAGTTCTTGTGTTAACTGAACTTTATTAGCCTTAAGACCCAAATCTTTATGCAAAATACGGTGAAATGACGTTTGTGGAATGCCTAATTCCAAAGAACGACGAGGAATGGACAAACCTGGGTTTTCTTCAACACTTTCGGTTACAGCAGCAATATTCTCGGCTGATCTTGAGCGACGTGCACGGGTTTTATTTCTCACATCACTAACTTGTCCCGACAGCTCGAATTTTTCTACCAATTTCTGTATTGCGGTCCGACAAGGTGCTTCACGACGACCCAAAAATGTTCGAGTTTTACGAACCGTCTCTGCCACATTTTCATCATTTTTATAGTGAATTTTAATAATTTCAATGCGTTGTTGAATCGTGTATCGTTCCATTTTAGTTAATAGCGTAGTTTCTACTTGTCAAATGTCATAAAATGACAGCTCCAAAAGTGACATCTACCGAAATAGCGGTCTAATTAAAATAACACCTATTATTGGAAAACCCTTTATATTGTTCTTTTCTTGACTTTTGTTTGGATTAAATTTATATTTTGTTATCTGTTTGAAATAATTGATTTTTTTAGTAAAATAATACGTTATGTGTTTTGAAATAATTAATTTTTTTAATGTATTTTGTTTTTTTAACTTTTAATAAAAAAACTAAAAAATGGAGGTTCGCCTGTTTGATTGGAGAGCTTACTGATCGTAATTCTGAATATACAATCATTCATAATCTCATACGGTAGATATTAATACGCATATGAATGTGTTACTTTTGGAAGGTCTTTTGATACAAAATATTATTGCTTCAAGTGGAAGAAAAATTTTGCGATAATATACAAATGATATGGTAGTATTGGCTGGGTCATTTTATACTGTAGTGGTTCATTGGAAATTTAAATTAATTTTATTCTATAAAACGTCTATAGGTGGCTACGATTTTTTTATGGGGGGCCAATTATCAAATTGCACTTCAATTTTCACAAAATGCCAAAATAGATCTAAAAGATTTGGTTCTGGCAATTTGCTGACTTTTTATTCATTTATAAATCTGTGTATCTCTTTTTATATGGATCAGAAAAAAGAACGCAGCATTGTAATCGTAATAGTACTACAAATTATATGCAAACAAATTTCTTAGACTATAAGATTACTGGCTGTACTATAAGATTACTAGCTGTATTCTTAAGCCTCTCCTTACTTGGTCCACTGCCGTTACTTTAAGTGCCAATATTATTTAGCCCTCTTTTTCATTAGGTACTCGAATTGAAGGCAATTTTCAACCTCTATCATGTAGGAAAAAATAGCTAGGGGCCTCAACGAAATTTACCAATGTCCAAACCTTTGTCAAGATTTGAACTCACATGCTCCTTAATTAATATACTGGATTGCTAACGAAACTTTGCTTACCATATGTCTCTGCACCTGGGTTTGACGGACGGTAGTCAGTACTGCGTGGAAGATACATGTGTTGTATTTATGCGGAAAGAGCCTCACAAAAGGTCATAGTACGATTCTCGGGGGAATTGCTAAACAAGTAATATCGTGAGATCATATGCCGGCAAGATTTTCACCGTTTCATGTATCAACAAGTAAAAAAGCTAGAATTGGTCTAAGACCAATTCTTATGATACCCTAGATGAATGCCCGTATGAACGGTTTGTCGGACAGAAAAAATGATTATAACTAATTTTATACAATTTCGTATTCTGAAGAAGTTTTTAGTACAATAAAAATGTCTTGGATTGATCGTTTTCACAGTATACGTAAAAAACCTAAATTTTTATATGGCAACACCAAGAAGGAGTTGCCCGATTTAGTCCATTTTTTAAACTTTATTTGCTAGTACCATGTTCCAAATAGTGGTGAGTGATGAAGATGCCAGGAATTTCTTGATTATTTCCAACAACAGAACCATTTCCATTTGAATTTAAGGCTTTTTAATTTTCTATGGCGTGCGAGTGCTAACTCGCTCTTCAAAATTTGCGCGTAGATCTAATCATGGTCAGCCTGATCTGTATATTAGGTCATCAAAGAATTTTTTTTTTTGCTGTGAGAAAGCATATGAACATGCTAAGAAAGGCTGGGTTACATATTTAGGCAGCCCAGAAACGTTATTTGGACACTTCACTACACTACGTGGAGGATTATCTCGTCAGATATATGGTAAATTCGGCGCTAGAACTTTTAAGGTACGAAAGGAATGATATCAGATTCTTTGCTGATCTGGCACAGTATCACATGGACACTGATCTCAGGTGCAGTTTTTCCAAAATGAGACTGCTTGAAATGTTTTTGAATGCTTGGTGATAGATAGGCATAAAATGGATCGCAACATTTGGTAAACCCCGATTGGACTCTTCTGAACTGGTGAAAATACCGCGTTTGTAGTATTAACATTTTTGCATTCACAAATATGTATAAAACATGAGAAATAAGTGAAAAACTAAAAAAACAACAACTGGGGTAAGGTAATCAATTTAAGTCGGCAACTATTTATAGAATTCACCGACTGTAAAAATTACAGGTATAGTTTCATTTATTGTCGCAAAATAATACAGCTACCGAAAATCAGTATTTTAACTCATTTCAATTACAGAAAATACTAATAATAAGCGAAGCTTGAACATACATGTAATAACATTAGGTTTTAAAACAAAATTAAATAAAAGATTCGAATTTCTAAAGTTACAAGGCTTAAATCGGCTTGTGTATTTCATGTCAAAGGTAAGTTTCAATTATTTTACTTACTCGTCGTTACTGCACAAACAATAATTACCGCAACCAACAATGTAATCGTAATGACTTTTCTCAACATCTTATTTAAAAAAAAACAAAAAGCACAGTTTTTAGACGAAGGTGTAATGTGTTAAATTGATAAAAATTTCTGAGCTATCTAATTTAAAACCCAACTTTATATATGTACCTACACGTGGGGAAAACATATGTTTCTAATATGATTCATTTAAGCTTAAAAGCTCCTATTATCCAATGAAATTCAGTTATATTTGAGAAAACACATTTATTTAAGCAACTTGTTTTTTATTATTTGCTTTGAAATGTTCTCACTTCCTTTTTCTGCTATTGATTTCCACATTAATTTCCAGACAACAACCAATAATAAATTGATTATGAACATGTTTTTTTTATTTGCTCAGCTTTACATTTTTTATTCGATAAGATCTTGTTTATTATTAATTGGCGTTATAATTTCATTTGTTAGCTTATTACGTCACTCTCATTTCTGGGCGAATTTTTCCATTGATAGAATTGAAGAAAGGTCGGGTACTTCCACAAGTTTTTAGAAGACACGTGATTTTGAAGTTCATTCGCTCTAAAAAAAACTATATCGTGTAGCCTAGGATAATACATTACACTAAGAAATATTAAAACATGCAAAAACATAGTAGCTACAATTAAAATCAATTATAAGATCATGGGGAATTGAAAGTAAAAAAAGCAAAGCATATTTTCCCTTACGAGATATCGTAAACATGTAATTTGTGGTAGATTTGTTAAAATAACTGTAGCATTGTACTTTTTTTGTTTTTTGTCAGGTTTATATTTATATCCTTATGTACCTCAATATGGATTCTATAATACGTATTAATATGTTTTTGATTTCCTAACTTTTTGGCGGGCTTTTTATTTTAAATCAATGTTTTTTTTTTATACCCTAGAAGAAATCTAAAGGGTATGCTAAGTTTGTCATTCCGTTTGTAACACCTAGAAATAATGATGGTAGAACAAAATGGATTGGACACCCACGCATACAATTTTTACATGTCCGTCCGTCTGTCCGTCCGTCCGTCCGTCCGTCCGTCCGTCCGTCGACACGATAACTCGAGAACGCGTTCATTCAGAGGGATGAAATTTTGCATACATCGAATCGGGCAACTCCTTCGTAGGGTTGCCATACAAAACTTTCTTTTTGCACTATATATTTTGGCACTACCTGAGAACGGGTCAACGTAGAGAGCCGAAATTTGGTACATGGTCTTTTTATAGCAACAGTAAAAAAAGTTTCAAAAATAAACTAAATCGGGTAACCCCTTCTTGGTGTTGCCATATAAAAGTGTTGGTTTCTTAATTATACTGTGAAAACGATCAGTTCTAGATGTTTTATTGTACCGTAAGGTTCTTCAAATCTAAGAAATTTGTTATAATCATTTTTGCTGTCCGACGAGCCGTTATAAAGATATATGCGAAAAACGAACTCAAAAACCAAACTTGCGCAAATGGGTGACCTTACGAAATTACAAACGAATATTCATCTAGGGTATCATAAGAGTTGGTCCTAGACCAATTCTAGCTTTCTTACTTGTTTTTCTTTGTCTTTCAGGACCTGAAATTTAGTATGCACTACGAGTAAGAAACTAAAAGAGAGGCGCATCATCAACAATTTTCGTGCCGATCTCAAAGATGTGTAAGTTTATACGCACACTATAAACAATTCGCATTATAGGCGGTTTGGAAAAAAAGTTTTTGTAAGGGATTT
The DNA here is from genome assembly GCA_963924295.1 of Dioctria rufipes. NCBI lineage: Eukaryota > Metazoa > Arthropoda > Insecta > Diptera > Asilidae > Dioctria > Dioctria rufipes. The sequence continues at coordinate 280,487,155 of OZ002740.1, read as the reverse complement.
TAGCACGGTTTATGAAAGTATGAGGCAAAATTATATACCAGCAGCAGCATAGTGAGTGCTTGCCCAATAACTTGCCTTAAAATTTCATGTTTGGTAAATCTATATAAAGAAAATATATTAAAAATTTAGTACTTTTATCAAAACTACAAGCATTTACCAATATTTCACTTTCCAGTTGGTTATTAAAACAGAAACAAATACAGTATAACTAAATTTCCACGTAAAACAATGTAAATATTTTTCAATTTTTCCATCTTCATTAACTGGTCTGAAACAGTTTTAAGGTTCCCAGCTGGAAAAATTATCAGGCCTTCCAATGGAAGCCTTGTGAAAGCAAAGTACATTTCCTCAATTGCTTCCATGTTAGTCGCTTTACAGCTTGGTGGAAGGGAACTCAGCGGAAAAAATTGTCAAGCCTTCCAATGGAAGCTTGGAGGATGCGGTAGAAAAGCTTTTCTATTCCTTCCTCCTAATGACATGTAATATTAAAAGAGGTGAGGTGTTCAAAGAAAAGTCAAGTATCTATGCCTTCTGAGTAAAGCTTCTGTTTGCATCCTGAGATGCTTCCAATTTCCGGTGGATGGGAACAGATCACCACCACTCGCAAATGTCAAATGCACAAAATTTATCATTTAAAAGATACGAATCGAAGAAATATTTACTTCACAATGCAGACACAATCTTATAATAAAACTAAAATAATTACTAATTTAATACAGCTAAAATCTAAGGTCGTAAAGCTTCCTTATAACTCATCACTCTAGTGCTTGTAAAAGGGCAGGACCAAAATCATCGAGAATACCTCCAAAACCCCAGTATTGTGTTCATTTACCGGATAAATATTTAGCAGCAATTGATAGAAATTTGACTAAATATTTAGCAACTAAAATTTCACAGCTAAATTTCCATACAAAATTTATCCGCTAAAGAATACCAGGCATAAGCCGTGTAACAGAAATCTGTATGTGTGCGTTCGGTTGGGAGTCCGTTCTCTAAAATGTTCTATATTGATACTTATGGAAAAGTACCAAACATTGATTTTATATATGCTATAGAGCTTAAACTACTATCCATACAGGAAAATAGTATTCTAGTAATTTACAGCTTGGTTCCTCACCTTCCTAAAGGCTGCAGTTACTATATACCTTCCTTAAGAAAATAATAAAATAGTTTTGATTACAAAGTAACCTTACTATTTTACGCTCACTAATTCTCAGCTGAGTAATAATTGCATGTGTGTATGTGCTGCCGGAGTGCGTGCGAAGGCAGCTACATTCGCTATCATCAGACGATGGCATCCCAGCAAACCAAACTTTACGATTTCTTTTCGAAGTCGTAACATAGTGTCGGAAAAATCTTCCGATTTCGGAATCGATGTCGGCCCGAGTTCGTTTCGAAAAATGTATGAAGCGGTTGACACGACTTCGTAAGGAAAATTAGTTATGACTTCGGCAAGAAAAGTCTGAATAATTTCGAAAAGCTTCTTTCCCCTTAAAAAGCTTTCATAATTCTGCCAGTGCCCCAATTTCTTACCGAAGTCGTCCTTACGAAGTCGTGTCAACCGCTTAATACATTTTTCGAAACGAACTCGGGCCGACATCGATTCCGAAATCGGAAGATTTTTCCGACATTATGTTACGACTTCGAAAGGAAATCGTAAAGTTTGGTTTGCTGGGTTAGGACTCCTTTGATGTTCTCATGTAGTAGTGAGGGAGTCTGTTTTATGGCTTGTGATTCTCGAGAGTTTTGACAAGACCCTATAAGCTATAACCACAGATAAATAATATCCAGATATTGAAGGCGATGGGACAGTCAGTTCATGCCCCGTATGTAATGACATTTTCAAGGGTTTTTGTATGTTATTTTTGGTTAAAGTCTTTACTAAAGCTTTTGCATACTTTGACGAAGCTTCTATAGTTTTTACAATTTTTTCTAATTTTTCAAGCGCAGTCGGAAATCAAATTGTTCGGCTGGTCTATGAATCACTCGAAGTATCATCATTTCTCTTTTCATGTTGCTATACTGATTAAATAAGGGAATAATGCACAACACAACATATTTGGTACGGTGGGTAAACGTTACTTCTTTCATATCTCGTTTTTGGAAATACATTTTATTTTGCGGTAGTAATTAGGATTTGATGAATTTTCGTCTAAATAAATGACCTTCATAAAATGCCAATTTGAATTAATTTCTGATATTATCCCATTAGGATTTACGATAATTGCGATTACATTTTCAATCTGTACTCAAAATTATTATTTTGAATATGAAATTTGTTTTAAAATATTTACATATGTATTTTGTATAGAATTTACATGGAAGCAATAAGTAAAGCAAAATGGGATTATGATCGTCAAATGATTTTTTCGTGAAAAAAGTATCATTTAACGTTTTAAATAAAATTCTTTATAAATTATTTGGCTATTATCAGTGCTTACTTTTTATTTTATATTTTTGACGATAATATTTGCTTTCGTGAATATTTACTTGTTATACGCAATGCTTAGCAGCGCGGTTATTATGATGCTTTTATATTTTTGTTGCACCGATTACTCCTATAGATAAAAAATTACACAATTTCGAAATTTGAAAATGTTATTGTTTCCAAGAAATTGGTCAGCGATTATACCATTTACCTATCTGATTTTCCGACAAAAAATCGATGACAGGACAACTTAGTTGGAAGCTCGCAACAGAAGCATACAAACTTAATTAACGAGTTTTGATTGGGGTTTCTTCCAGTAGAAACCAAGTTCCACGCAATCATCAACGTATAGATTTTTCATAGCGATACTGATTCAAGCCTGACTTGATCAAAATTTTTAGGTTCACAGGGAAAGCCTAGTACTATGGTCCGCGCTAAGCTAAATTTTAGCAGCTAAATTATGACAATGGAGACTCAGAGAAAAGATATGTATATTAAAAACAAGAAGAATTTTGCAATTTTTTACGGAAATACAACACGCAGTGATAATATTTCTGAAAACAGGTATTTAAAATTATTTGGAACTATTAAAAATATGAAAATAATATGAGTAATGTATACAATAAAAAAAAAATAACATTTATATTGAAAATACGGCCACGAAAAGAAATCTAACTCATCCGAATTTACAGCAAAGACGTACAAAACTACGTTAACTACAAAAATCCGGTCAATAAATTTATTAAAAATCAGAGCTCTGACAATAAATATTTTTAGCGCACTAAAGAACAGCCCGGGCAGATAAATTCAAGCTAAATTTTTTGGAGTCTTACTGGTGGTGCCATCTCTAATCAAAACCCACAGGCAAATTTATCGCGTTGACCTTAGTGCCGCTCTCGCTAAAATTTAGGATAAATTTTCGCCAATATCTTTTAGCTTGCTAAATTTTCATACAAAATTTAGCTTAGCGCGGACCTTAGTACAAGGCTGAAGCATATCATTTTTCTTACAAATATGCTTGCAAATTGTTCTTACGAATTTGAATGACAACGGTCCAAATGAATTGGTGGACTGATTCTGGTGGTTCACTCTCCGGACAAGGGCACAACCATTCAGTTTTCTTAGAAAGATTTCACATTTTTGCTTTAGATTTTTCATGCACTACAAGTTGGTTGCAGACCATGGTTCGAAAGAGTTAAGGCTGAACTACAATAGAAGTAAATAACTTTACGAAATTAAACGAGACTGAGGTTTACTTACGAAAAATTGATATTTTTAGCCTAAATATATATCACATTCCGTAAGATTATCTTGATATTTAATGTTTTCAATTTTAAAACGTGGTAAAAGTGAAAAAATTAACGAATGGAAGTTGATTTAAAAGAAGATCTGTGCTTTCTATTAATTCGCAGTGCCCTAATGACATTTTCTTTATTAAATTTTAAAAAGTGGTAAAAGTTGTGTTTTTCTTGCATTTCGTTTGTACCGGAGAATACCAAAAAGACCTACTTGAACGAATATAAACTTAACCTGATAAAAAATCATAAAATTATATTGATTGCGAATGAAGGAATGCATTTTTGATTAAAAAAACTAGAAAATATTCAAGACTAAATAAAGTTGTTGAAGTAATAAAATATCTCTTTTAATTTTATTAGTAATGCTTGGAAATCTATGTTCAATTGAATGAAATTTTAATAGAAATTTTCTTCTATTGAAATAAAAATAATTCAAGAAAACACGGAAAACAACTGAGTTTTTACGCAAATCAAAAAAAAAAATGTATAGAACATTTTTTTTTATAATAAAAGTCTCAACTCTAACTGAATTTATCTCAAAACTAAATTTTTGCATATGGGACAAAACATTATTCAGGCGGACGATAAGTATTCTTACATTTTACAGGTTCTCTACACTTTTTTTATAGATAAACAAATTTCTGGTGACTCGCTGAAAAACAGGAGTTGAATAAATATCCTTGAATTCAAGAGTAGAATTAAATGTGCTCACATATTTTATTTTGCAGCCTATGGACTATTTAGCAATACTATCTTAGTAAGTTAACTCAAACAATGACTTCGTGCTAAAACCATCATAAATACATACATATTATATCACATGACCAATTTCTGCAATATCCGTGGTGATAGAGAAATTCGAATATTGTTTCAATTTCTCTCTGTGACCTTTATAAAAATAAAGTTCATGTATATGTATAGTGCTCTGATAAAAATATTCACAACTTGCTTACTCAGCAAATTGTACAATTATTATTACCCATATAAATAGAGTCTTTAATTTCCTTCATTATCCCTAAATACCTGAAAGGTATTCACCTTTCATATGTATGTAAAAAAAATCGTTGGAAGCCCTAATCACTTCATTAATAATGAAATTTATATATAATTGTATATACACTGATTTACCTGAAGAACGTATGTAAATATACTCCATATATAATATAAGTACCTACATCAGTATATGAGAATCACAGAAGTATACTACCTTTTCATAACAACATAGCGTAAGTAAGAAGAAGCCATACAGAAAACGAAAAGAATTAATATTCATGTTAAGTAAGAGCTGGTGCTAATTTATTATGCACACGGTGTATTTGAACAGGAATTAACTCAAAAAGAATTATTCTCCTTAAGTAGAAACTTCATTTTTTACACGAATTTATTTGCTTCGTAATTAACCTCATTAAAGGCAAAGGTTTTTCTTTATATTGCTTAATCCTTAATCCATATGATTTCAGTCTTAATGTTGCGGAATGAAAAACTAAGGATATATATTAAAGCGAACATACAACGCACTTCTTATAAAACACGTTTAAACACTGAATGAACATTGATGGTGCATGCTAAGGTTGTACTAATGTAATTATAATTATGATATAATACAATCTATTTTTTCTAAATACAGAGCAATATGTAAAATAATTACTGTATTTATGTTTTTTTTTTTTTTTTTTTTTTATATTATTAAGCCAAGCTCAGGGGATACCCTATGATGCAAAGCACAGCATGGCAGGAAGGAGATAGGGAAAGGATTAGGGGATATGAGGAGAGTGGCGGAGGTGCCGATGTATGTCGCCCTTAAACTTCCGCAGATTGTACGCCGGAGGAAAAACAGAAGATGGTAAGCTGTTCCACATTCGCACTGTTCGGGATAAAAAAGCATCACGGAATTTTACTGTACGGCCGAAAGTAATTTGAAGGGTTAAAGGATGTGCGCGGTTTGCAGCGCGAGTATTGCGTGCAGGAATCATTCTACAAGGGATTAGACTAGATATTTCATCAGAACATTGACCATGCATATAGCGATAAAGGAGCGAAAGGCATCCAACATTGCGGCGGTGCTCGAGTGAGTCGATATGACAAGTTATTGCCAAATCGCCAATGAGCTTGAAGGCTCTCTTTTGGACAATATCCAATGAAGCTAAGGCTGTGCGACCAGCCCCGGCCCATATATGGGAGTTGTACTCCATTCTAGGTCTAATGTAGGACTTGTAGAGGAGCGCTAGATTTGACGGGCTGAAATATTTCTTACACCTTTTCAGAAATCCAAGACATTTCGATGCTTCTTTGGCAACAGAGAAGATGTGATCTGTCCAGTTTAACTTACTGGAAATATTAATGCCAAGAATGCTTAGTGACGGTGAATCAGAAATTAATGCTCCATCAAAAGAAACGGGTGTGGTTAAGTTATGATCTTGTTTTAATGAGATAAGACAGCTTTGGGACTTTGATGCATTGAATTCGACGCGATTCGCTTTGCCCCAAGCGAGGATATTGTTAAGATCGTTATTCAATGATCTAGTCATGCAATCTCGTTTAACACATGCAGCATTCCCCCTGGATTCCGCAAGAGTGTCAAAGGAGTAAGCGAAATCAAGAGTACTGTCATCTGCGAAACTATGGATGGGATTGAAAGTAAGGGAAAGCAGATCATTAATGAAAATTAAAAAGAGAGTTGGAGAGATAACAGAGCCTTGAGGTACACCGGCATTTATGGGATGCGGTTCAGATGTAACGCCATCTAATACAACACGTATTTGGCGACTAGATAGGAAACTTTCAATCCATAATAGAAGAGGAGGGGAGAGACCAAGTGCTTTGAGTTTGGCTAAAAGGGCTGGATGCCAGACTCTATCAAAGGCTTTTGAAATATCTAGGGCAACGATTTTAGACTCACCAAAATTGTGAAGACTACGGTTCCAACGTTCCGTAAGAAAAGTCAGCAAGTCTCCAGATGAGCGTCCAGCTCGGAAGCCATATTGGCGATCGTTGATGAGATGATTAGTTTCAAGATACTTCATTAATTTAGAGTTAATGATAGATTCAAAAACCTTTGAAAGAATCGAAGTGATCGCAATTGGTCGATAATTTGAGGGATCGCTACCCTCTCCCTTCTTGGGAATAGGCTGAACGTGAGCTAGCTTCCAAGCAGTTGGAAATTTTCCTGTCGAATAAGACAAGTAGAAGAGTTTGCGCAGAGGTTTAGCCAAGGAAGAGGCGCAGCTTTTAATTAACAGGGGCGAAAAACCATCAGGGCCTGCGGCTTTGGAGACGTTGATCCCCTTAAGGACCCTGAACACATCCCTCGTACGAATGTGTATTGGCTCTTGTACACATTCACACGGGCGATGCAAAACAGGTGTTTGTGAAGTTGGTGGAAGGCGAGAATTTGAAGCGAATCTAGCAGCTAAAATATTAGCTTTATCCAGGGAGTCAACAATCACTTCACCATTATTAAGTAGTGAAGGTATAGAGGAACTGGTGAAATTGTTCCTGATGGTTTTGACCAGGGACCAGAAACCTTTGCTACCTTTGCGGCTTGCCAAGATTCTTTGTCTAATATTCTGGTCAAAAAGAAATTTTTCTCTCTGGATAATGGACTTGCAGGTGTTCCGTGCAGTCTTGTAGACTTGTTTCATTTCCGGACATGGATGCAATTGATAGGCGCGAAAAGCAGACTCTTTCGCTTTTATAGCTTGGTTGCACTTATCGTTAAACCAGGAGCGATCATGCTGTTGTTGAGACCTGCTGTAAGAATACGGAATGTATTCACGCATGCCAAGATTTAGTATGTTACTAAATTGTAATGTGCATTCATCAACATCCCTCGCAGCAAAACAGACCGACCAATCAATTTCTTTAAGATACTTATTGAGACTTTCCCAATCAGCATTCTTATAGTGCCAAAGAAGCCTACTTGAAGGTGGAGCAGTTGGGCGGCACAGGTTTGAGGTGGTAAATTGAGCCGTGATTAAACAATGGTCTGAATTTCCAAGAGGGGAACCGACTGAAATGGAATATTTGTCAGGATGGGATGTTAGAAACAAGTCGAGTAAATTAGCTTTATCTCCAGCTGCATCAGGAATTCGCGTTGGTGCATCCACTAGCTGTTGCAAATTAAATGATTCACAGAAGAGTTCATCGAAACGGCCCGCAGGACTTGTGGTAGAAGAATGTCTGAGCCACGGTATATTATGAACATTAAAATCGCCTGCCAGGACGATTTCGGAAGAGGGGGAGAGAGAAAGCAAATGATCAATATTGTTGGAGATATTGTCAAATACGGATACCGTGTCGTCATCAGACATATTTGGGCTGCGATAAAGGAAACAGAAGTATATGATGTGCTTGTGAAGTTTGAACCTAATCCAGATGTAATTAAACTCTGGATTGGCAGAAGGAAAATCTTGAAGAATAGTAAAGGCAACATCATTCCGAATATATACTGCGATCCCTCTATGCTGAGAAAAAAGAGGCACGAAGCTGTAACCAGGGACGTGATACTGATTAATATCAGCATCAGAAACGACTTTGGTTTCACTTAGCGCAAGAATTGCCGGATTTTTTGAGTTAAGGTGGCAGTACACCGAAAACCGATTTGCTCTTAATCCGCGAATGTTGCAGAAATCTAAAATTAAATTCTGCATGCTGAAGGCAAAAACAAAAAAGCAAAAAAAAAAAACAAAAAAGCGACACACAGCAACACAAATATTTGGGCGCCGCCAGCAGCAGTCAACGACACAGCGAGGTAAAAAAAAACAACAATAGTGTTATGCCTATTGCTGCTTTCAATACCTCAGACCGTGCAGTTCAATGACCACAGCTGGGTGCACCCGAATTGATGATCAGTGACAAGTGCTAATGCAATTGCACTGATCACAGATGAAAAGAAGGAAAGGAAACATTACCGTGCTGCTGGCTTATAAAATGTTGATAGGGCATAGAAGAGCCCTTCAGTTGGTCGTTTTAAATTAATGGAATTAATAGATTGTTTAGATTAATCGATTATGTCTACAACACGAGGCAACGTCCGATCGGATTGACTCCACGCACTCGACTGTATTATAATCTGGTGTTTCCTAAGGAGCTGTACCTCTTCTCCGTATATGTATGATGTCACTACTGTGGTTCCTAATATGAGATATCATATCTGTGCTGATTTATGCGTCTAACGTAAATGTCCGGGGCCTTACTTTGACTTTTGACTTATACTATACTAAATTCTTAACTGTTCTTCTTCTGCGGGATCAAGTTGTCCACTCAGCAAATCGAGAATCTTTGACTAATGCTAGATTATAGACTTACTTGCACCATCAAATTAACCTAAATTATTCAGGGTTCTATTGTGGGCCCCGTTCCTTGTACCCGGGGTATTAAATCATTTTCATTAAAGTAAAGGAAACTCAGAAGATTCTATACACGTCCAACATTTATTGAAATCTTTTTGTTTTTTTTTTTGTATACTCGCATGAAGTAAAAATAGTCTCACGGAGACGAAAGCATAAACGTAAGCGTCTGCAGAAAACTCTTGGAAAGGAAATCAGGAAATCAGATACTAATGGCGTCGTGGATGAAATTTAAATTAAACTCCCGATTATGAATGAATATTAATTAAATTTACTGCTAGGTTGGTTAGAGTACTTCTCTAGATCACTCCCTAAGCAAAAAGTGAGGTTTTCTGCCTAATTACATTAACTCAAACGACATATTGATTCCAGACTGGTAGTACAAAGATCAATTTTTCTACAATATTAACCTAAAAAAATTACACCAACTGAGACTAGATAAGTAAAAAATCTGTAAGCTTGAAGTAATTGTTATCGTATTTTGCACTCAACAGATTACGTCTGCAGTTATCAGGATAAATAGAATAATACTGCTTTTAAAGTATCTCTATTGAAGCTAGTACATATCATATTAACTTAACACATTATATGCGGGGCGTCGCGAATAATTGTTTATGAGCTACCGCGGGCAAAAATTTAAGTATTCGCGTAAAAATTCGCGTTTTCGTAGAATTCTATCTCCTCCTACGCTTTTTAACCGACAACAATCATTCATGTGTCGTTGGATAGATAATAAAACGGAGCAGTTCATACGGTAGTCTTCGAATTCGAATTTCGAAAATTTTCGAGGATCTATAGAGTGAAAGTTCAGTTGAGTTTATGATTTTTTTTACGAATTTTTTTAGATTTTTTTTAATTTTTGTAAAAATTAAGGATGTAGAAATTTTTTAAGAAAACAACGTATTTCCAATTTGTCCTCTGAGACTAGCAAATCGAGTTCGAATGTGGCCAATTTCGAACTTATTTTTGGGGTATAACTCTAGTACTTTTCGATCGATTATAATGATATTTGGTATGTGTGCTGGTTTAGCGAAGACACAAAAATCCACCGATTTCTTCTACTTTTATATCGTGCATCTTTTAAGGTACTACGTTTTACGACCAGGGGCGGGGGGAGTGGGCAATAACGGCCATTTTTGCTCTGACCACTTTAATTCCACCATTTCACCTCGCAGCATAGGCATGTTGGTACTCAAACTTCTTTAAAAAAAATGCATATTTGAAAATGACGTAGATTACCCATATTGTACTAGAACAAAATTTAGTCCCCTACGTACGCGCCCTGTAAATATGTGGAATTTTGTTCAGACTTCCACAAAGTTCTATTCATGCTCCTCTATCGATCGCTATACTTACGTTTTTAGTACTACACTTTCTGATTTTTTTAGTAATGTAGTACCTACTACAGTTTTCTATTATCGATCATAGCTCGAGTAAATTAAGTCCGATTGAGGAACAGGTTTCACTGTATGAAAATATGTGAAAATGGGGGGGGGGGTACGATGCTTTCGTGTAAGGACAATTCTCTCTGTGGCTTGTAAACTTCTTGAAACTTAAGCAAACAATAATCAATAATAGGGCGAACTTTTTGAAGGCGATCTCTATTATTATCAATACCATCATTATTGGAAAAATGCCATCAGTACCATATTTGTCGAAATCGATCTCTGCTCATTAGCAAAAATGGAGTTTCAATTGTTGTATCTGTTGTCCAGTATTCATCCCTCGAATCTTTGCGAACTCTACCCATTAGTATAAGTAAGTAATTAGTAATTAGTTTTGCTACAGTGATATCTTTCCATTTCGCAGATTTTGCACTATCTCTAAATCGATGTATATTTTGTGTGTGGTAACGATTTTTTTTATCACCATGTATTCAAACAAATCGTCACCTATAAAAAGCTGAACCACATCAAGTACACTGTCTGAATTGTTTGGCATCACAGAAACCCCACTTTGTCCTAAAACGGTTCGATAATTTGTGGGTTATAAATTTCGGATCAGTATAGTACTTCATTATCACTTTCATCAGAGTCGCCAGGCGGTATTGGAAAAATTCTTCTGCGACGAAACAATTCCTCGTGAAGTAAATACGTCGCCGGCAAGGTAAACTTATTGCGTATGCAATTAGATATTTTGAAGTTTTTAATTATTTCTAACAAAATAAAGCAAAATACTAAGGCGAGTTTTGCCAACCGCTTATAAAATGTTTGAAAAAATTGCAAAAATACACAAGTATCCAAATTTTATTTTGGGTATAGTAACAAAGCGGTGTACGACATGGTGGTGCACCAATATCCACAGTCGTGAAAAAGTTTAAGGTGCGCGTACAAAATTGCAATTTTTTGGTTTTTTTTTTTTTTTGCATGGTCGGTGTCTTCATGTATCCAAAATCATGTCTTGAAAAGGGACCAATCGACTTTTCTGATTCAAATGCTAAATGAAGCTTAATGCTTTATATTTTTTACAAGAAAATATAGCAGCATCGAACGATTTTTTTTTTTTAATTAAATAGTATTTTTTCAAACAAATAATATTATTTACTACTGGGTACCTCTAGCACTTTTTTTTGTATTTTTATTTTGAAGCTAAAGGCCTTGTCTATTTATATACAAAAAATTGTGATGCTGTTCAGCTTCGTTTTTGAGATATTAGTTTTTAAAGTCACCGTATCTTTGTGTTGCGGAAATTTTTAGACTTTTCTATGCAGTTTATCTATAGTCTTCTTACCTAGCTATAAGTTATATATGCATACCTACCCCTTCCAGAAACTACATTTGTGTGCATTGTTTTAACATATGTCACTTTAGGTTAGGATTATTTTTCGATTTACGGACCAGATGAGATACATTTCTCTAAATATCTCCCTTGAAGGCTAAAGTAATAATAAATGGAGCTCTGTGATGTCAGTGACAGATCCCGCAGATTTAAATGTACCTAGCGTATAGGTCCGATAAGATTAATATTAAGCGGGGTGAGTGGGGTTTGCACTACAGCCATTGTGCACCGCTTTCTTTACAGTTCATCCAACAATTCCACTCTTCCTAGGAAGAGCAGTATTTTTTGGATGAAGTTTCTTCAAAGTCGACAAACTTTAAGAAGTACAAACAGAAGGCTTGGAATCTACATTGTGCAACAGCCTCGCATTCGCATAGGACGTGTTCCGATGTTTTATCCTCTTCGGGACATAACCCACATACATCAGTGGGTGATACACTTATTCGTTGCATGTGTTTGTTTAGTTTGCCGTGGCCTAAATAACCTTAAAAGATCCAGACTCTTCTTTGGTGAATATCCTTTAATGAATCTTTTCACTTATCTGGAGCCAATCATTGAAGTCCATCTATGGTCCATTGAGTCCTTGATCCAGTTTTGAATGGTGGGCTTCACGGTGTTGTAAGAGATACACCAATATAGTTCTGGTCCTACGAGGAGCCTGGATGTTCCTTTTTTGACCAGAAGTCTGCATTATCGTTCCCATAAACTCCCGAGTATCGGCTGAGGTTTTCGTATGCACATATAGTGATGAATATGAGCTCTTTGCTTTACACCATACATTCCATCTCGGTTTTAGAACCGTTGGTGTACCAGATTAGGGCTTCATTTACTAGATTTATATCTACTTTTTTCTTATTTGGTATCTTTATTTTGAGAGTCAGACAGAAGTTATGTTTAATGACCATTCTGTCTGATATTATATCCACATTAGGCTACTAGCTTTGAAATAAAATGCACAAAGTGCTATACGTCCTCAGTAGAAAAAACAAACAATACATCCCCCTGAGTGCAGTCCGCGCGTACAGGTTACTTTTGGTATATGGTGACTTTGAAAATTCATATCTGAAAAACAAAGCAGAATATCATCGCCTAATCATTGTACACAAGGCCTCTAGCTTTAAAATAAAAAAAGAGAAAGAAGTGTTAGACGTTCTCAATAGTAAATACTTTGAAAAAATACTATTATTAACAAATTATTGTCTTCGTTCGATCCTGCAATATTTTCTTGGAAAAATATAAAGCATTAAGCTTAATTTGACATTTGAATCAATCAGAAAAATTAGGTTAGTTCGTTCTCGAGATTTGATTTCTTGAAAATGACGTTTCATCGTAAAATCACGAAAATGCTAACCTCCATCGCGTTGGGGGGGGGGGGGGTGGGGGGGGGGGTGGGGGGGGGTGGGGGGGCTTCGTAGAGGGAAATAAAGAAATATGGGTGAGCTGTTGTGGTATTCTTTACAAACTGTGAAAGTTTCACCCAAATCGGAGATGATCTGGTTCAAAACAAGCACTGTTAGCTGGTAGTCTACGAAACAGGTACAAATACCCGCCCCGCTGATAGACGGCAGTCCACGAAACAGATACTAATACCCGCCCGCACATAATGTGTTAAGAGGAGTCAGTACTCAGCAAAAGTTTCAATTTAGACACCAGCGAACCTGTAGGTAATAAAATTTACTATACGTGGGTTTGTGTCCTGAAGGTGATAAAATTCATATAAAATTAGGCTAGACCTAGACCACAGAGCACATTAGAGAGATCTACCGCAAAAGACAGAAACCCAACATCCGACAAAGCCATACAATTTAAGACGAAAAATGAAAATTTTCAGTTCACATAAATTGAAAATTTTTAAGGAGAATTAACTCTCCTAACTTTTTTTTGCTCATAATTGTTAAATATACTATTTTTCTTTGTATTTAAACAACTTTCAAATAACTATGTATTGCAATTTCTTGTCGGTGAAATGTCGGGAGATGAAACAAGTACTATTAGAATCAAATAATTATAAAAAGGGCCAGTAAAAATGAGAAAACTCGACGTTATTTCCTAGATCTAGGCCTTACCTTTCTAAAACAGCCACAATTTAAAGAAATGAGGATACCTACCCACAGGAATTTGATTTAAAAGACTTCAACTTTTACCATTTTTTACAAGTTTCCGAGCTAATATCTCCATTCCAATACAATATTTTTTTAATTTTTGTTGACGTTATTTACTAGACTTCTTCATTACCTTTAATTGAAAAATGTATGAAACTTGCAAATATTGGTACTGACTCCTCTTAAAGGTACAGGAATTATAATTAGCTGACTTTCAGATTTGTCTAGCTACATTGAAGAGAAAATCAACATTAAAAATGTTAAGCTACTGCAATTGCATTGATGGGGGAAATAGGTGTGTTTCTTTTTAACAGATAAGGAGTTTACATATATTATTTATTCATTTCATGGGGTTATTTTACATGTATATTTGAGAATAACTTCTGAGATTTTCAAAAAAAAATTCTCGAAAAGTAACAGACATACCAGCTGCTGCGCATCGAAGGTCCTCATCCGACTGAGCAGTTTACGTACATCTTGGAGGCCGCAATTTTTATCTGAAATGAACTGCACAAGGAAAACAAACAAAATTTCGAATTTTAAATTTTGTTTTTTGTATGTTTTCCGTTATTTTTTTTAAAAATACCCCACTAACATACATCTTTTTTACAAAATTTCGAAAGTCCAAGAGTCTCGTCTTTAATTTGAGCTATTACACTTATGTTCTATATGTAACGATTAAGAAGTTATTAGCTCTTAACTTATTCAGGTCATACGGAAATTATACCCTTTTTTTTTAATGACGTGTCTTTAGTTACTAAGGGAACAAATTATGTGTGGCCTGCACAGGTGAGAGGCTAATAACTCCTTAACCATCACATAGGTGTACTCGGTTAAATTAAAGAGGAGACTCTGGGCTTTCGAAATTTTGTAACGAAAATGTATGTTAATGGGGGAATTTTTTAAAAAAAATTACGGAAAATATACAAAAAAAAACCGAAATTTTGAATTTGAAGCATCATAACTTTGGAGTGGGAAGGGATACGGGGGTAATTGAGCAATCGTTGGAAAAACCAGGGTATACTTTTGATGATATAGTGTGTTAATGAAAAAGAACCGTATTTTACTAATCACCCTGTAATTCGACAGGGTGAAATTTTGCCCCCCTCCCTGTATACATTTTTTTTTACTTGTATGGATGAGAGGTATCATTTGGCAAAATATAGTCATATTAGTATGGGACACCCTGTATAGTGAATAACGAAATTTTTGTATGGCAACCTCCTTCATAGAGCTACTCGATTTGTCCCATTTATGATTTGTTTTGATTTGACTTTTTTTGTAAAGGCCGTATGCAAAATTTCAGCTCTCTAAGTGAAACCGTTCCCGAGCTCTTGTGAGGGCAGACAGACAGGTAGACAGGTGGGCAGACGGGCATGCAAAAATCAAAAAAATTTTAATATTATGCGATTTGCTCTACCCTCATTATTTCTATGCATTACAAATATAATTACAAACTTAGTACATGATTTCATCATCTAAGATATAAAAATCGAAGATACGTCTTCCAAGACTCGACTCTTATTCATGATTTATGCTACACAGTTTTAAATTTTGTTGCCAACACTAAATGTGATAAAATTAAATCTCTAATTTAAAATTAAATGGACGTAAAAATACTTTTTGTACTGCAACGAATTTACCAGCTGTATGTAAAATTACAATGTTATGTGGAATATGTTTACCCCATGCATTGTACAATTACAATTCGTGTGAAACTCGTTTATCGTATGCATTGTAAAACTACAGTGATGTGTCGGAAAGTGTTTCTTATGAGTGTGGTAAATTAAAATTTCAATTTGATTTCACATCTGACGTAGTCTTGTTTTATTTCAGCCAAATTTTCTCTTATAACATTCGGAATTCGCGTTAATCATCTTCTCGAATAAAGCTGTCGGTGTCTTGTTACCAGTTGTTATATATGAACACAGATATATCGCTGATCAGGCCTATTCTTAATTCTTTTGGAATGCCGTTCCATTCGAAATCAAATATTAAACTGAATTGAGATTCAAACAGTTGTATATTATGTCATTCGGCCGAAAATGAAACCAGACTTGAAATCAAAAATCAAAATACTAGGTATACTTTAAAATATGTTAGGTAACCGCTTAAATGGCTTGGTTATAATTCATATCTATCTATCTCTAAATTAAAATAACTTCTTGTCGAGAAAAAAAAAATATCATCAACTTTGACAACAAAATTACATTGTGCAGATAAAATTTTAACACATGGGGACATTTAATCTTACAAAATATTTAGTTATAATGATATAATTTTAAAGATCATCATAAGTTATTTCTTAAAAAAACAAAATAGAACAAAACTATTCATATTAGGCACAGTTACATCATTTTTTAGAAAATTAATTAATTTAAAGTAATGCTAACAAGGAATTTATACACTGCACTCTCGTATTTTACCAATTAGACAAATTACTTTTGCTATGGCTGTGATGGATTTTTTGGACCCTCTTGATGCTTCTGTGTTTAATTCAAAGAAAAAGATTTGTATGAATTCATATGTCTGCGATATCTGCACTGGATATTTAATGTTTAAATTGTAGTACAAACAAAAATTTTGAAGAAATGTCTCTTTAAAACTATTTGATTGCGAATTAACAAGTTCGCTGTCGGCGAAAATATAGCATGCAGGCTTGGTATCAGATTCTGTAAGAAAGAAAGTACGAAAGGTGAAAGTGTGTTCGAATAACATAGAAAATTCGTTTTTAAAAACTCAAACTAAATTGTTTAAAGCCTCTTCAATTTCAGGTCAAACTACTATACCGCGCAAGAAATTTTGAAAGTTCGTAAGTTTATTATTTTTACAGAAACTCAGTAATTTATTTACATGTATACTTGAAATCAAGTTATGGACATTTTTAAACTCATTCACAAAATACTGTATAACTTCTTCTTATATATATTGCATTTGGTCCTTAGCTTGAGAAAAAGCAACTCTTTGCACGTCAGAAAATATTTTATGTTTCCTAACCACATTACTGTGGAAAGAAATTTTAATTTTAAATTCACAATTATCAACGGGGAAATGCACTAGTTCTTCACTGAGTAAATGTAAGGATTCATAATTTACAATTATTTTAAGCGAATAGCAAGAAACTTCACATGATTCTTGGTTAAAAAAAAAGAAAAAAAAAACCTATTAGAGTAAATAACACTTTCTCTTTAAAAATGATGAAAACGAAAGTAATGCGATTTCAAAGAAAAATATTTAGAAAAACTTTTACCACATCCTGGTTCTACACATTTGAAAGAAAAATTATTTGTCAATTTGTGCATGTACAAATGCTTGTTATAATCTTTGAACACTTGTTAATTTAATTTCGCACTCTGTGCAAATAATAAGGAAATTACTTTGACATGACATACCTTCACACAGTAAGAAAATTCCGAGCTATAAAATGAAATGTAATACAACACTGTTGAAGATATACATACACTTTATCTTTAATATACATAAAATCTAGGCAGCAAGCTAATCACTTCAAAGTCCACCGAACTTATATAACTGATTCTTGCGAAATAAGTATAAACATGCACAATTTTGTCCCTTTTTCAAGTAATTTTAAATTTTTGGTGTGGAAAATACCATCTATGTGGATTTTTACATTGATTGTGTTGTAAAATTACCATGCAACATTGCCAATTCAAATTTTTCAGCACTTAAAATTAAAATTTTTGTACGAATTCTCAATTTTCAATGGATTATTAACATGGACATTCTCTAATATTACATAGATAAGGTCGTGTAAATGTTTTTTCATGTATTTTTAGATAAACGTGTGAAATTAATACAAAAAAACTTAAACTTTTACCACATTAAATGTAGTGAAATTGTAATAATTTTTTACTGTGATACTTCCATTCATCCATTTTAAAACGATACAAAAATCATTAAATTCGGTCACTTACTTCCGGTGGTGTAGACTTTTAACAACGACATTTCACGAAGCTTTAAATGCGCATATCTTTAGAAGTGCGCAGAGGAGGATGATGAACATTTGGATATTACATATACTATATGAAACCTTCAAGCATGTTAACTAAATCCATCCCAGATGATTTTACTAAAACAAAACTTAAAATCTTCACCTTTTTTAACGTGAACCAATAAATATAATTGATATTCCCAATGTCGTGGGAATATATCGGCTGTGGTTGAGCCTAACATTTTCTTTACTTTCTATTATCATCTGCTCTGGGATGAAGTTTTTTTCAATATAGTATTATACTATAATGATAAGTTGAAGTCATATCTTTGTTATGAGTTTTCACAGCCCGAAATCCAACAGGTATTTTTCGAGGTGCTAATATATTTATAAATAATTATAGATATACATAGGCATCCTTAGTACGTGAAATTCTAAAGTATCACTCTAATGAGTAAGCCATCAGCAAATTATTAATATAAATTAGCACGAAGGCAAACAAACTATGCATAATCCCAAAGCAAATAAACTCAGCAAAACAGGAATCATTTCAGTTTGGAATATAAATAATTCCCGAGCGTTTCAACATGATTTCTAATCCCAATGTTTGGTTAACTTAGTTTTAATGAATCCTCCGTTATACATACATACAACTAGCACTAAATTTACGAGATGCTTACTTATGATATGCATATAGGATAATGCCTTCCTGTTTTAATTAATAATCATTCTAACATGGTGTGAATGTGAGCAAACTTCGAATTTCATTTGTTTTTACATTGCTCAATTAGACACTCCATTTGGAAGTTCGACAGTGTCGTATTTTAGAGGTTAATTCCCAACCTACATGATCCATCAGAAGTTGAGCCGTTCGGAATTCCCTTATCCCAACTGATATGTAGTCAAAACGACAACTTATTTGAATAAGTATTAACAGGGTATATAGCAGGAAAACGAAAACAAAGCCCCCAAAATCCCCTAGATAAAATCAGCATTTGCTCCCATTTAACTTTTATCCGACTAAAGGCCTTGGGATCAAAGATAAAACAAGTGATAAGCGCATTGGGGGACGAATATTGCATGCAGAGCAGATGTTCATGAGCCTATACAGAAAAAGTTCAATAATCATGTCATTTACGAATATCTACACCAATTCGGACATTAAATGGGATTCTGGGGCAAATAGCGAAATATCATATAAATTCTATTCAGTCTAATAGGATAATCAGGACTCTCTATGGGTGGTCGAGATTTTTATTTAATCAACCAAGCTATAAATAATTTAATGAATTATACGTAGTATGACTCCTTCAAGAGACCTGGATTTTTCAAAGTTACCGACCAAATGGGTAAGAGATTATTGCAAATATATAGAATATTGCAAATAGGGTTATTCATGAAATGCAAAATTACAACTGCAAGATTTTTTACGAGTGTCTTTACGAAGAGTTTTGTTGGAACTTGAGACGATAAATTTCTTCCTGCCATATTTCATAGGGGAATAGTTCGTATTGGTAAGGTATTGTTGATGCCACATTCAAATTTTAAAAAGTTTTTAATCAAATGCGTGAAGCATATTATAATGACAGTTAATACACAGTTTAGGTAAGGTAAGAGTAGCAGCCACCACAGATAAGTAGACAGTAGTTAAAGCTGTGG
Organism: Dioctria rufipes; assembly: GCA_963924295.1. NCBI lineage: Eukaryota > Metazoa > Arthropoda > Insecta > Diptera > Asilidae > Dioctria > Dioctria rufipes. The sequence continues at coordinate 280,467,590 of OZ002740.1, read as the reverse complement.
GGAAACTAAAACTAGCCCCAAAAGTTGATGAACTTAAATAGAGCTCATAGCTCTTTGTCTGCATTTGTCAGATATAGTATAGACTCAGATATAGTATAGACTCAGATATAGTATAGACTCAGATATAGTATGGATCCACAACAGTTGGAAAACACAGCTATCTATAATAAGACGATTTATTTATATCAATAGAGGATGTCCCAAAGGCGGAGCCATCACTGTTATTGTCTATGGTAGTTGATAAGCTAGTAGTGTAACTAAATAACCAAGAAATTCATCAAACTCCAATAAAATATCAGCTGTACCTACAGCATTAAAAGAAGGAAACTGCGAAATATAAGTTGCCCTAATACCCTCTTTAGTATAAGAAGATGTCAACATCAAAAGAATTTAAACATGTAAAAATAACTGTCGATGGTAAGCTCAGTTTGAGCAAAAATGTAGATAAATCAGGCTAAAAAGCTACACTAGAATTTTTGAACTACAAAATAGAATGAAAGCCAAATAAGTGTAATGATGGAACAAGTGCAAAGTGCATACAGAATCCTAATTTAGTATATCGAATGGTTCTAAGACTTAGGAGGGACTAGGTACAAGAATATATGATATAGAATACAAGTCCAAGCTAAACTTCACGCAAGTACAGTTTAAAATTTCAATGGGCAACCACTTTATGAGTGATCGAGGCATAGATTAACGTGGTCAATGGGAATATCTTCTGTAATTTTAAATTATTAACTACTCTTGATAGTAAATGGTAAATCAACACAAATAAGAGTGAAATTAATAATTAATTAGAACTCATGAAACTGTAAATAGTATCAGTTAAATGCATAGAGCAACATATATATAGTTTCCTATGTTTCCTGTTAACATTAACCAGTTTAAGTTATTCGTTTTAGTTATAGGGTTCCTAGCAAGGGCCTTTAAACTGAAGGTATACGGCGAAGACTTTTTCCTCTAGAGATCACTTTTTCAGTCTCTGGACCCGCAGAGACCTATTGATGTATACACCTTGGAGACCGAAAAGATTTCTAAAGACATTTTTAATACGTTTTCCGGATTAGCCGCGGTATAAATAAATTATTTAATGAGTGCTGAAACAAGTACTCACCCCGAACGTTTCGCTTCAAGTTACATTGAACGTGGTCACCGGGTAACTGCCTGAAATGTTACATACGATTGGAGTTACGCAGACTGTACCCGTGCGTATGCTGTTGCTGTGGTTGATGCATTTGTAGTTGTTGCTGTGCAGAGTTTTGCGAACAAACTTAATTCACTACGTCACTTTTTAAGCCAAGGTTATTTCGGATTAACCCTGAAGATGTTTTAAGGATGGGATCCCAAGTTCGTGAAAGCTGGAAACTGTTGTCGCGATTGAAAGTAAGTCGACGTTTTATTTCAATCGCCTCACGAACAAGACGAGGAGTATAAAAAGGCTCGCGAGCCAGGACTTCTGCCTTTTCAAAATGAATCCAATGATGTTCTGCTGGATGGTCCAGAATATGCTCGCAAATTGCTGATTTTTCCCGCTGGTTCTTGCTTACAGCATTTATATGTTCTTTTAGGCGGGTAGCAATACTTCTTTGTGTATGCCCAATATAATATGACCCACAGCTACAAGGGACTGCATATAGGCCTGGTGTTTGGAGTGGAAAGCGATCTTTTGGTGATTGCAGGTGATTTATCACCTTCTTAGGTGGTAAAAAGAAGGATTTCACACCGTGTCGCTTCAAAACTCGTCCCACTCTATCTGTGACACCTCTAACATAGGTCAGGAAGGCTCTCTTCTGGTTTAACATTTCAGGCAGTTACCCGGTGACCACGCTCAATGTAACTTGAAGCGAAACGTTCGGGGTGAGTACTTGTTTCAGCACTCATTAAATAATTTATTTATACCGCGGCTAATCCGGAAAACGTATTAAAAATGTCAGTAAGCAACCGCGATTTCTAAAGAGACCACATTTCTAGAGACTCTTCTGTTCTCCTGTTTCCCATAGTATATTTTAAAATAAACAGGTCTCCATGTCCAGTCTCCGAAATTTGCTAATTTTTCGTCTCCACGTCTCCAAAGAAAATTTGTATGTTCTGTTTTAGCAGTCTTTTACTTTTACTTTTACTTTTTTTTTACTTTTACTTTTACTTTTACTTTTACTTTTACTTTTATTTTTACTTTTATTTTTACTTTTACTTTTACTTTTACTTTTACTTTTACTTTTACTTTTACTTTTACTTTTACTTTTACTTTTACTTTTACTTTTACTTTTACTTTTACTTTTACTTTTACTTTTACTTTTACTTTTACTTTTACTTTTACTTTTACTTTTACTTTCACTTTTACTTTTACTTTTATTTTTACTTTTATTTTTACTTTTACTTTTACTTTTACTTTTACTTTTACTTTTACTTTTACTTTTACTTTTACTTTTACTTTTACTTTTACTTTTACTTTTACTTTTACTTTTACTTTTACTTTCACTTTTACTTTTACTTTTACTTTTACTTTTACTTTTACTTTTACTTTTACTTTTACTTTTACTTTTACTTTTACTTTTACTTTTACTTTTACTTTTACTTTTACTTTTACTTTTACTTTTACTTTTACTTTTACTTTTACTTTTCTTGTAAAATTACAAAATTTTTCAAAATTTATTATTATGCTGTGGTACGGTACAGTACCTATTTTTAGATTGCATAGTTAGTAAAAATTATAACTTTTAACAGAAAATGAATGCAAAAATACTATTTCCCCATCAAAAATATTTTAAATCTAATAAAATATTACAAATTTCTATAAAATTGTATTAAAATTTTCTACCCAGCGCCGCGATCAGAGAGGTTTCATCAGTGTGGTTATCTCTGATCGCCTACCACAGAAGTTCGTCGATAGAAAAAACGTTGCATTGCAATTTCCAAATTGGGCTATTATATTCCCCTTGTTGCCATATGGCTCTCGGATAACCTAAGTAAAACACTTTAATATGGAAATTTTTCGTCTTTATTAGACTGAAATTTCCCAATGAATTCACAAAATGCAGTGAATTGCAGAAAAAATATCGAACGTTTCGACCCAGCGATCAGAGCGGTCTCATCATATCATCATCGAACTTCTATGGTAGGCGATCAGAGATAACTACACTGATGAAACTTCTCTGATCGCTGGGTCGAAACGTTCGATATTTTTTCTACATCTCAATGTATTTTGTATATCATTGTGAAAAGAAAAAAAAAAATTTTTTTTTTCAGTCTAATAAAGACGAAAAATTTCCAGCTTAAGATGTATGAAAATGTGCAAACAGAAAAAAACTAAGAATTCATATTTATCTTGAAGTCATGACTTTATTTACAAATACGCTTTAATATTTAATATCATTAGCAGACGCTGATTTTAGAAGAAATTGATGTTATTGATTTTTAACAGTGTCAAATAATTATTTCGTATTATTATATTACAAAATATTAATTAATAGTAATAAATAATATTCAGGCAATGTAATTATGTGAGATCTCTAGTTTTTAATTACATTAATATCCAAGGAAGTTGCCCGACAAGGCCCCAATTGATAGACTACCCTCTGTTTCCCTTTTTCTCTTACTTAAATAAAATGTAATTAACAGTATCAATGCGTTTTTGTAATGAGGCAAAAAATTAGAATTTCCGAGCCTTCTTGATCATTACGAACGAGTGAATCCGGCAGAGAAAGCCAGCAAGCCTTCATAGAATAATTGAATACTCGTATATAAACGTAAATTAACAGTGTAATCCATCGCGGCTAATAAAAAAGGCGTGAATGCGAAATCAACATGCAAAACAAATGGCACCACACCTGTAGTGGTCGAGTTGACAGGACAAGAACTTAGCTTCGTAGTAACAGGAACAATTTCCGTGCTCATATAATTGTCTTTATATAGTCATTCAACAGTAATAAAGCTATCAGTTCATATTAATTAACATTGTTTATCTTAGATAAAACCCATTTCAACGTTGTTAAGTTTATTTTAACATAAAAAAGCTAGAATTGGTCTAACTAAGACCAATTCATATGATAACCTAGATCAGTGATTCCCAAAGTGGGCGATACTACCCCCTGGAGGGCGCTAGACGATCCAGGGGGGCGTTGAAAAAAAATAATTAACAACAAATAACGAATTGAAATTTAAATTCAAAGACGACTACCGACAGTTCTGGCTGCAAAAGTAGATTGCTACAGATTATCCTGGATTATGAGCTATAATACAAAAGATTTTAATTGTATTTCCTTCATCATACTTAGTGGAACATAAGTTCAAAGCGATCACTATTTTATTAACAAAAAAAAACTACGACTCCAAATAACTAATCGCGACGACTTAAGAATGCTGCTGACAAAAATAGAGCCGAGGATTGATAAATTGATAGCAGCGCACTAGGTTCATCCTTCGCATTAAGATTATCTATAATACTTTACTATATTTAAAAATCTAGGTAGAACACATATATATAAAATAAATATATTTTTGTAGCTTACCAAGGGCTGGCTGAGTATTTGTTCTTTTTTCTGGTAAGGGGGTGGTAGTCCCAATAAGTTGGGGAACCACTGCCCTAGAAGAATCGTCGTTTGTAATTTCGTATGGTCACCCACCTACGCACATTTGATTTTCTCTAGAACGGTTCGTCGAACAGCAAAAATGATTAGAAGCAATTTTATAGGATTTCGTATTCTGAAGAACTTTTCAGTATATTAAAATCGTATAGGACTGATCGTTTTCACAGGATACGTAAAAATCCTAAATTTTTATATGACAACACCAAGAAGAGGTTGCCCAATTTAGTCCATTTTTGAAATTATATTTAATATTTTTATGAAAACACTATGTACAAAATTTTGACGTTCCACGTTGACGAGTTTTTCGGCAGTGTCCAAATATGTATTGAAAAATGAAATTTTTATGTGGCAACCCTACGAAAGAGTTACCCGATTTGTCCCATTTTCGAACTTAATTTTACTTTTTTTTAAAAGCTCATGTGCACAATTTCAGTTCTCAAGTACACGCGTTCTCGAGTTATCGTGAGGATGGACGGGCATACAGACGTGTGGTCAGACGGTCAGACGGACAGACGGACAGAGGGACGGACGGACGGACAGACAGACAGACGGACAGACGGACGGACGGTCAGATGGACGGACAGACGGACGAACGGACGGACAGACGGACGAACGGACGGACAGACGGACGAACGGACGGACAGACGGACGAACGGACGGACAGACGGACGAACGGACGGACAGACGGACGAACGGACGGACAGACGGACGAACGGACGGACAGACGGACGAACGGACGGACAGACGGACGAACGGACGGACAGACGGACGAACGGACGGACGGACATGCAAAATCAAAATTACATTTAATTTTACACATGGGTGTCCAACCCATTTTGCTCTACTAACATTATTTTACAAACGGAATGACAAACTTAGTATGCCCTTCAGATTTCATCTAGGATATAAAAATATTAAAATCAGCCATAAAGCAGACATGAAAGGCATTTCAGTTCTTTTACAATTTTTTTACATTCCTCATTTCTATAAAGAACTAATTTAAAAACATTACACATTATTTAAATCTTGTCCCATCGAACTCACAGTTTTTCCTTATCTTATCGCGTCCACTTAAGGAATTGTCATCCCCACAAGAAGGATTTTCCGTAGAATTTACTTAATATGGGTGCTTAAAATTTTGTAGTATAATAATAAACTGTAAATTTATCTTTTAGTTTAAATTAAAAACTCAAACACCAAGGGGCCAATTTGCATCTAGGCTAAAATGAGTTATAAAAACTACTTTTATAAGGGGATATTAAATAAATGTAGTTTTGAAAGGTATGACTTCATTATTTTTTTCGTTATTCCGAATCGCTTTGAATTTAATGCGCCTAAGATTCAACGGTATCACAATAAAACAATATCCATATGCAATTCCGTTTGTGCTGAAAAACTCAGTTAGCTTCAATATTAATTGGGAATTGCGGCCGTCTCACAGTTTGGTACACGTTGTAGAGCCATGACCACGGTCAAGAAATGTAAACATAAATTGAAATGAAAAATAAATAAAAAGAAACAAAGTTTGCTCGACCTCAAGACGAATTTGCAACGCAAGCAAATTCTGCTATGCAAGCATATATTCATACCTGAAGTCATTGCTTTACATACATATCGATACATTTTGACTCATTCAGAAATTGTGTGATCAGAAATGCTGACACTACAATTTCTGATTATTAATTTTGTATATTGCAATTCTGCAATAATCCCCCCTTTAGAATTGTAAAGAAATGTTGATTCCTTTGTAATCATTTTTATATAAATAAGCTGCTACTGTTCAATAAAAATTAGACTTAAACTGACTATCGAAAGGTGTCTTTTTATTTCTCAAAATTCAACATCGGCATACTCTGCCATCCCTCCATTATAGCGGCATACTCTGCCTTTGTACAGATATAACAGCGGCATACTCTGCCATACATTATAAAGCGGCATACTCTGCCTAAAATATTATAAAGCGGCATACTCTGCCACACAAATTACATTGGCATATTCTGCCTTAAATAATATAACAAGAGAGGCATATTCTGCCATCAAAAGTAAGTTCGGCAGTCTTCTGCCTTTTCTTGATACAAGTCATGACATCTACAAAACATGGATAGATGCTTGGGTAAAAACCCATAATATTATTACATGGCGATCCTGCCATGCCATGCCTGCCTTGCATAAAAACCTTAATATTATTACAACGTACTTACATTGTCCAGGCTGCTCGTAAATGGAATTGTTTTCCAAGTAATATTCAAAGTGAAGATTCCAGCAAAGCTTTTTCAAGGATGATCAATAATTGAATTTTTTGAGCGTGCATGGTGCACAGATTTATTAAATAAATTAATTTGGCTACCCTCTCTCTTCTTTTTTAATATTTATTTTGTATATTGCTAGTTTTATTATTATTCTTATCTAATTTTTTTTTTATTATTCCTTTTTTTCTCTCTCCTGTTCTGCTCTTATTTATACCCATAGTATTAGTACTGCAGTAAGATTTTTTAATATTGTGTACATCACCAAATAAATTATTATTTATTTTTATATTATTTTTAATTTAAATTAAACAAAAATGATCCCAGTTTTGAATTTGTTCATTAATTAACCGTGTTTATCCCAATGGCGATACTATATTCTTATACATCTCCTGACTCTGAACTGACTCTCTGAGCTGACTCTTCTGAACTAAAATCCAGTCTACTGGCATGGGTATTGACTATGTATGTACATCCCTAGGTGGTCGTATGTAGGGAAAAAATATAAGTTAAAAATTACATAATTTTGCAACGCATCAAACCATTTTCGAATAACGTTTTCAGAAACCGTATCTCTGTTTTCGGTTAAGCCTTAGAGAATTCTATGTGCAAGCTTTAGATTGAATTTTAGAAAAATTTTATACCATTTTCGCCCTGGAGCTGGATTCTGATCAGAAAAAAATTACAAATGACAATGAGATCGTGACTTTTTTCCGAAAATGCTATTCGTACAACATGCCTTCATCCATAAAAAGTAACATTTAGCGTTAACATGTGACTTATTTTCGAAAGGCCGATTCCTAAAAAAACTGGGTGACATGACAAATGACTTTTTTCCATCACAATTTTTGCAACCGAAGTAACTTAGCCCTTGCCGCTGTGACTTTTGTCATATTCAAGTGATATAGTATATATTGCCATAGG